>LR990628.1:11852500-13102500 GCA_905147815.2 Phalera bucephala | reverse complement strand
ACACAGATGGTCTTTGGAATGTCAGTGATTTTTACAGATATGAAACAGATAAGAAACAGATAAGAGTTTCTAATGTTTATTATACGCAGTAAAGCAATGCTAATAAGTGCCTCTTCCACCACTTTCGAGTAAAGTACAGGTTAATTACCTTTCGATTAGCTATATTCAGCAATTAGAACTGGCTAATTTACCCGTCGGATAGGGCTACTCAGAGATAATAAAATTCGTACACAGACTAGTAACTTTAATTGTCGATTAGTCTGCTTCAGACTTTACTCGAGGATGGTGAAAGAGGCCCTAAGTGACATAATACAATATTAATTTGGCTGAAAATATATGTACCTTTGTGAATACGTATAATGAGTTAGATATGTAGGTACATATGTATGCCCCATTTGCAAATCTATAACCTATTAGGGCCTATATTGAATAGGCTACGAAACGCTATTTCGCGAACACGTCCTGGCTGGACGTGTTTCAGACCCTCGAATCGTAGCCGCCACCGACAACGTACCGGACACCCTTCCTATAAGCGGTTATCGCCGTCCGCGGTATGTTCTTACCGACTCCCCCGATGCCGTTACTTCCCGTCCCGTCGGCAAGAATTTCAGATTCAGATACCGCACACAGTATCAGACACCGCCCTCACCGGCGAGGTTTATTTTATTTCCAAATAAAATCACCAACAAGTTAGACACATGTAACTTAAAAAACAAACACATGACAAACATGCTCCGTACACACTTAATTAAAGGTAACCACATCTAAACATGTACGTCTTATACCGTTCGATAAAATTATAAAGTGAAACAAGCATTTGAAAGTTAAAAAAGGGAAAAAAGAACACTTACAATAATACTAATAGATAACTAAACAAAAACATAATAAATACTATTTAGAGCAAATAGGAACTTCTTCGAGTACAGCTTTACAATAATGAATGATTTTACTTTTATAACTAAATAAATTATCACGAGAATTACTTGCCCGCCGGCCTGTGCAGGCCACCACGGCGGGAGACTTAGTATACGCGCCCTTGAGCTAGTTTCCTTGCCCTCTTGGCTTGAGCGTAGTGGTTGCACGCTCGCCCTCTTACCCGGGGAAGCTGTAAAGGTCTCGCGGCCAACAGCGTAAATCATTAACATACACACAAAAACTATCTCTTCTGGGATGATTTAGTCGTGAGGTGGTAATGGTCTAAACTATTTTTTTAGCGCTAGGGCTAATAGCTCTAGATACAAGACTTGGTTGTTTCGAAGCTCGCGAGGGTTCAGAAAGTTTGCGTTTAATCGATGCGGTTCAGACTTTCTTCCTGAGTGTCGGTGAGCTAGAGCTCAGGGCGCCCTGGTGGAGGCTGTACCCTACTGCCATGTTTAGAAGATACGTGGCTGCTCTTGATACCATCCTCAGGTAATATTATATACTATTAAAGTACCGATATACATATGCCAGATATATACTTCAACTCTCCCACATAAGTTGTTAACTGATGTTTTTTATTTCCCTTCTCTCTTTGCTCTTAGTTGCGTCATAATAATTCTATATTATTATATTATTGTAATAACATATCTATAGTCTGTCGGTTATGGTATTTAATTAAATGTAAACAAATCGTACATCATACTTTTTAAAAGTAACTTTATCGTGTTAAAATGTATTGTTCTCAATAAAGTTTATTTTAAAAGAAATCAAAACTTCTAGTCTTATCATATTCTAACAAAAATATTTCGTTCATTTTGTAACTACCTTATTTAATACTTTAATAACTTTCATTGTTTACCTTTATATCTAAACCTTGGCGGAACTGGTTACCCTTGAGGCGACTGAACATGCTTTATTCTATGCTCTTTGGCAGTGGTTCTCAATAAGTTCCCATTAAAAAAATAATTCAAATTCTCGTACCCCATAAGCAACGCACTGTATGTCATCGGACAGGCGGGAGATTAGTTAGGTCGAGAGCACCCCAGCCCCGCGTCTCGCTTCCATCAGGAGGGTAGTTTATGGCGGTTTACCTATAATTGACTTAAAATCTATTACTGCGATTGTTGTTTGTGTTTTTGTTATTATTTTCTGAGTACATTTCTTTAGTTAAGAGATTATCGCGCATACACTTTAATGTAACTACACGTACCCCCAGGGGTACGCATACCACTAATTGGGAAACACTGCTCTAAGGTAATCTCTACGTTAACATAAGAAGGATATTCAGAACTTTATTTTTATTTCAGTATAACTCTTAGCCACGTGGAGAAAGCGCTGAAGGAATGTGAAACGAGTGGAAGCAGTAAATCATTGTTGCAAGACCTCGTGGCCGCCGCTGGCCCAAGAGTGGCCGCCGTCGCGGCCTTAGATATGTTCCTTGTTGGAATCGACACGGTAAGAGCATATTTCACCATCCTTGAATAAAGTGCTGGTTAGTTCCGTCTCGATTAACGTTACTCAGCAGTTAAAACTGGCTAGCCTAATTGTCGGATAGGACTACTCAGAGATGGCGAAATTGTACATAGGCTTACTAGGTTTACTTGCTACTTTAATTGTCGATTAGTCTACTTTAGACTACTCGTGAGAGGCCCTAAATGATAATCCTATCCTAGTAGTCCTACTATCCTACTAGTATTATAAATGTGAAACTTTGTATGTTTAGATGTTTGTTACTCAATCACGCAAAAACGGCTGAACGGTTTTGGATAAAATTTTGCACACAGATATTTAATTACCTGGATTAACACATGGGATACTTTTTACTTAACTTTGACTGCCACGTTGATCTAGTGGCAAAGCGCATTGCTTTGTGATCACGAGGTCCTGGGTTCAAATCTTAGGTCGGACAAATGTAGTTTTTCTAACGAAAAATTTCTTAGTATGGGTCCGCAGTCTGAAATTGTGCCCTGTATATGGCAAGAGGTTCGCCCCCTATTACATGGGACTTAACATCGTTGGCAAAAAGTGGGTGTACTCAGTACACCTCTGTCACCCCCACTTAGGGAATATAAGTGTGACGGTGATAATTTTTATCCCGGACAAATGTAAGGGTCCTGTCTAAAGTTAACGACGAAGTCGCGGGCAGAAAGTAATTTTATATTTGTTGTTTGTAATTTTGTATTTTTCTGTAGAGGAGGGCGAAACTGTTGCTCAGCAATGGGGCATAATGGGGCACATACTGAGTTCTTAGATTTACGCGAATATTACACATGAAATAAAACATTTTTTTTTTCGGATATTATCGCGGATTATTTTTGATTTTTAAGTTCCCGACGTTTCGAGTGCTTTGCAGCACCCATGGTGACGGGAAGGACCATGGTCCTTCCCGTATAAAATTGTTTTTATTCATGCATAATGGGTGAGTTTAAAAATTATCTTCAGGCGCCTGACAAAAAAATGTTAGCAATTTAGTACACTGATATTGCTATGTAGGTCATAGCAGTGACTGGCACATAACGCTTACACAGTATACATAATGCACCTGGGTGAATTGCCCCAAGGGCATGCAAATATTAGACCTTAATTACACTAACTGTTAAATTTAAATAACGCCATAATCTAATAATATAATTAAATGCAAACATAATGTAGGGTATTAGGTGCATTTAAAATAGACATAACAAGTTCTATAAATATTAATCAATTAAATTATTGTAATATACATCAAATGTCAAATTAATGTCAATGTTAATAACTAAAATAATGTTCATAGTAATGTCAATAATATTAAATATTTATAAGATATTTACTTTTCAAGATATTCCCTTACACTATAATATGTTTTTTCGACTAGAAATTCTTTCAGTCTTATTTTAAATAAGTGTAATTTTTTCTATTTCAAATATTTCACGGGGTAATTTATTATAAATTTTAGGTGCCATGCAAAATATACTTTTATGCATTAGAGTAGTCTTACTGTTGTATATTATTTTTAACGAATATAGCTGTCTCGAAAATATAAACATTTGCTAATGTTAAAATTTTAAGAGACGAAGAAGTGAGGCTTACATCTGTCAGTGGCTTTGAGTTTGCATATAGCTCGTATGCATTTTTTTTGAGCTTTAAATACAGACTCCCATTCTGTTGAATTACCCCAAAAAACTATCCCATATCTCAACGTTGATGCTACGTATCCATGGTAAGCGGTTATTACTGTGGCGATATTTACAACTTTAGTAAGCATATATAAAATATATATATGTATGTAAAAATAAATAAAAGAAAATACATATATTATATATGTATTTTCTTTTATTTATTTTTACATAAACCTTTTGTTGCTCTACCTGCCTCGTTGGTCTAGTGGCGAATAATGCGCGTAGCGAATACGATGTCCTGGGTTAAAATTCTGGGTCGAACATTAATGCAGTACAAAAATGTATACAACATATCGCACTTGCGCTCAATTAGCGTCATAACTCAAAAATTGTATTTTTAGTTTTTGACTGCCTCGTTGGTCTAGTGGCAAAGCGCATTGCTTGGTGATCACGAGGTTCTGGTTGCAAATCCTAGGTCGGACAAATGAAGTTTTTCTAACGAAAAGCTTCCCAATATGAATCCGAAGTCTGGAATTGTGCCCGGTATAGGCTGGCCCCCTATTACATGGGACCTAACATCGACGGCGAAAAGTGGGTGTACTCCTCTGCCACCCCCGCTTGGGGCATATAGGCGTGACGATGGTAGTTTTTGATGGTTAGGGTCCCCACTAAAATCTAAAAAACCGTTTGTATAAAACAAACGGTTTTTTAATTTCTATAAAACGGCATATTATACTCTCGGCTGCTTTTTTACGGCGGTCTGAGGCGATTTAATGTTTCCGCAACTTGCAGGTTAAGTAATTTGAAATGATAAAAAAGAAACAATTTTGAGTTGGGACAATATTTGAGCGGAACTGCGATAAGTATCGATGAACATATATCCACAGTACGGAGTCTGGCATCGTGCCCGGTTTAATGGCAAGGGGCTCGCCCCGTTTTACATGAGACCTAACATCGTCGGCGAAAAGTGGCCGAACATAATACATCTTTACCCCGCTTGGAGAATATAGGCGTAACAGTGTTTAACTTTTATTTATTTTGCAGACTTCAAATGCGATAGCTTCAATATTATATCAGTTATCGTTGCGGCCTCAAGTTCAAGATAGACTGTTCGAAGAAATAAACAAAGTTCTAGAAGGCAGACCCATGAAGCCTGGAGATGTTAATCAAATGCCGTATCTGAAGGCCTGTGTCAAAGAAGTTTTTAGGTGAGATCATAACTTTGTAAATATATGATATCATCGGCCTGTAGTAGTCTAGTTCTAGACATAAGCCTCTCTAACTGCACGCAACTGAGTATCGTCTTCGTAGTCTTTATCCAATTTGAAGATCGATTTGGCGTAGTGATTAAGACCTTAAGCCGCTCCGCCCACTGGTCGAATATTCGCGGTTTCGATTCCCGCACGGGACAAATCTTTGTTTGACCCACAATTATTTGTTTCGGTCTGGGTTTTTATGTATGTGAATTTTAATGTTTGTAAACGCACTCACGACACAGAAATAAATTCTAGTGTGGGGCTACGTTTTATTAAAGATAAAAAAAATCTGCCAGCTTCTCTACGGCAAGACAAAATTTATCTCAGGCCTATCGTGACAAAATTCGTGACATATGCATGGTGTCTACGAATTGGTTAAGTAGTAAAGTCGTGGGTTAGATTTTTCCATAGGACAAATCTTAATGTAACCGACATCGATGTAATCGACATATTTGATTCAATCTAGTTTGTGTATATGAAATTCATTTTTATAATGCGTTTACACGAGACGGTAACTTATGTCTAGAAATGGGTTGTTTTTTTAAATATTCCTCTCAAAGTAGGGAAGGCTGGCTAAACAGCACCTTTTCAAGTAGATTAAGGTGAGACAACGTGAATATCTTCACCGTCCTAATAATCTTATTCTAAAAAAATCATTGTTTTTTTTAAGATTAAAAAGCAATGATTTTAAGAAGATCTAAATTGATTGCATCTCTCTTTTTATTTTAAGATTGTATCCTGTTGTAATTGGCAATGGGCGTCAGCTCACCAAGGACACTGTAATTTGCGGATATAACATACCTAAAGGTGTAAGTACTTCCAATGACGTTCTTGCATCAATTATTCTATTTCAAAATACCTATCAAGTCTTTACCGTTTAAAGGTTTCGCGACATAGCCGACGCAGTGCGACGGGAGTGCGACGGTGGCACGGCTTGGGGAGTTGTAATCTACTTATAAAGTACTTTGTGGTAATCTACTGAAATGTACGGGAGGCGCCACACAGTGTAGCCCCACTCGGCGCGACGGCAAACGTCACGACCGAACTTAGCCGAGCGATTACGTCGCGCTGCGTCGGCTATGTGGCGAAACCTTAGTTGTTTCCACGTTCCTTAATAACATTAGAGAGAAACAAAAATTAAAGCAACAATACCTGATTTTCAAACCGGGACAGCGTGTCTTAAAACATGGTTCTTATTCTATTTTTTTTAAATATATTAACGTTTATAGAAAACTTACTTAACTTTTATCACTAAGTACGTACCTGCCAACCTAATATGAGAAATAAAATATTTTTCTTTATTTATAACAGCAGAATCTTCATTTGCCAGGGTCTAGTTAAAATAAAAAGAATTCAATATTTTTTTTCAGACTCAAGTAATATTTCAACATTATGTAATGGGTAATTGCGAAGATTATTTTTCGAACGCACGTGAATTTCGGCCTGAGCGATGGCTGCAGCGGACATCCACTCAAAAGCATCATCCCTTTGCGTCACTGCCATTTGGATATGGTAAAAGAATGTGCCTTGGTCGAAGATTCGCCGAACTTGAAATACATACTGTGATTTGCAAGGTAATGAATTAGGTATTGTTGGTTCACATTTGCCAGTTTCTGGACAAATAAATAGATTTTTTTAATGAATTTAAATTTGATATTTGAACGTTAATTTAATGATTAGAAGAAGTCAGTCAGTCCAGTGAAAGCTGATTGAAAAATGGCGGCAAATTCAAATAAATTGGGTCGTGCAACCCCGGATGAACTGGGAATAAATGGATTTGATACTTGAATACTTTAAAAAAAAAATGTGAATAAGTTTTATGATTAAAGGAACATAACATAAGACACACAGAGTGGAAGAACGAAGTGGGAGAAGAAATAGGGGGGGAGTTAAATAAAAATTATGGCATTCCAATTTGTTGCATTCTATCCTGTCAGTGGTTTAAAAGTCCGTGGTTTTCTGCTATGAGAATCTGATACTTATTGCGTTGGGTATGTTATCATTATATAAAATTCTATGTGATTTAAATTTAACACTTCTGAATGTGAAATCTTACTAAATTCTATGCCATTGCATTGTTAGATTGCATACATGATATTTTGAGTCTTCAGATAATCCGTATTTTAATAAAAAAACTTAGGGACTTACTAGAAATCGATAACCTAATCTCGGTAAACGTACAAATTTTTACGTTGGCCGCGGAGTCCGAGTCGATTGCTTTATCGATTTTTTGCGGGCAAACATTAAATCTTTGCCATACACAATGTTGTTATAAAATATAGATGATATGTTCGTATAATACTCCTCAGTCTTGTGTTTAGCTTATCGAGAATGGATAACATAAACGAGCGATAAGCGCGCGTGCCGCGCGTACGCGCTGAAGTGGTGTCAAATATCACTTAAGTAAACAAAATAAATGTGTAATTGTAATTACTAAGTGAATCGTATAAGATTTCTTATTAGAATATGTGACTTAAACGTTTCTGTATAAGATGTTATCCTTAATTGAAAAGAGTGTGTGATAAAAAGAGATTGTTTGGGATTTACAACGGAAAAGTAACCTTAAGTTTTGAGGTTGTAGTTTACTAAAATAAACATTTGTTTTTATATATTTATGTATATATAATGCTAAAATTGCATGAATTCTTTGTATTTGTACCCAAAATTTTAGTCGTATACCTTTGTGTTATTGTAAAAACTGTTTTGTTTTGCACTGTCTACCTAGACCAAAATGTAGGCCATTTTTGTGGTCAGTTAACGAGGTATTTTTAGCTGCTTTTTCTGTAAATGACCTAAAATTAGATATGCAGGTTATTATATTAGTTATTTACGATATGAAAACACAATAAATCATTCATCAAACATTTCCGAAAATTTTCCTAAATATATTTGTTTACATGACAATGGGGTAAAATTTTTCATTTTCCGGGTGTGTATCTTTGAGGTTGGGATTTTAATGGTAAAAGGTGAAAATTGTATTAAATTTAGCTTAAAAAAAACACGTAATCGTCATAAAATAGTTTACTTTTTACCTCGCTATAGTTTTTAACTGAGTTCTTAGATTTACGCGAATATTAATTATCTGATGGACAAGTCAAGAGTCTCCGTAACCGGCGAGCGTGTATGAGACGAACTATGAGAGTCGAGGAAGCCAGAGAGGTATGGAAGGAAAGAACCTGTTGGAACTCTGTACTCTCTGCCTACCCCGCAAGGGATCTGGCGTGAGGTTATAGATAGATTAAAAAAATCAAAAATACACCGCGATAAAATCCGAAAAAAAGTTTTTTTTGAAAACGTCAGCAAAAAATTGACGCTCAGCCGTTAGGCTTCGAGCTTAATAGGAGCTTAGAGCGAGCGAGCTAGATACGAGCTTAAAGGTCTGACAGCCAATAAGTATAAGGTTCCCATAGGACAAAACTTAGGACCTTTACACAAAACTATTTACCCAAAAAAATGCGTTAAAATACTATAATTTTAATGTTCCCCTTCTTATCCTCCCTCGTTCTTCCACTCTCCTGTTTGTATAAGTGTTCCTTAAAATCGTAAACTCATTTACACGATTTTTTGGTTATGTTTTACTAGTTTTCGAGTTACAAAAGTATTCAAGTATCAAATCCAGATATTCCCAGTTCATGTGGGGTTGCACGACATAACTTATTTAAATTTGCCGCTATTTTCTACTCATTTTTTATTAGACAGATTCATTAGCCCTACGAACGCACGGGCGCTTTTTCAACTGGAATGAATTTTTTTTATTTATATTTTTATGTTTTACTTTTTAAATAAAAGGCTAACAGTGCATTTTTTTGACAGCGGTGCAGGGCTAACCCCTCATTCGCAGGGACGCTTTTATAACACGCGGTGCTGAAGCGCTGTGCAGCGCTACCAAAAAATTGTAATGTTAGCCGTTTGTTTCTTCTTCTTCTTCTTCAAGTTATGGCTTCACACTAATTATAAGTGTATTTTGCCAGTGTCCAGTGAGATAAATAATCGTGTTAGTTTAAATTAATTCGACTCCCCGATGAATTTGATGACAACGATGATAATGAAGTTAATGAAGTACCCCACCCTGGATAGTAAAGCGGTGGATACTTTACATACCAATTGCAACGGCCGTTTTGAGGGAAGTCGAAAAGGCACGTTTTATCACTTTGTTACAATTACCTTCACTCATGCACATATAAGAACACATAATGGTTAATATTCCACCAACATTACACATTATTAGTCGAAATAACACAAGTTTTGGAAATTAAAACAAATTGACAACATTTCTCTTCGACTTCCCGCCAAAAACTCCTAGCCGTTTGTTTTATTCCAGCGCTTCTTCTTCAAGTTATGGCTTCACACTAATTATAAATGTATTTTGCCAGTGTCCAGTGAGATATATAATCGTGTTTGTTTAAATTAATTGGACTCCCCGATGAATGAAATTAACCCTTAGGCTCGGGAACGTATGATTTCATACATTGCGGTAGTCGATGGCGTTTTCGATTTATATATAATAGTTGGTAGTCTGTGTTTGTGACTACGTGATCGGATAACGAACACATCAGTCAGGCGCCCGTTCCCGCTTTGAGCGTCTCAAGTGTCGCGCGTATAAATAAACAAATTCGTGATTCCAATTGAATTTCCAAACAGTGTGAAGCCATAACATGAAGAAGAAGAAGAATAAATGCCCATGGTTTTTTTTTATATATCCATTTTAAGTCGACATGCCTACTCCTTGAGATTTTTGCCTTTTGGCGGGAAAGGGAAATAAAGACAAGCGATGTTGTCAATTTTGTTTCAATTTCAAAGTATTGTGTTGTTTTGGATTTGTATTGGAGTTAGTATGGATAAATGTTGGTAAAATATTCATCATATGTAGTCGTTTGTGTGCATGAGTGATGCTAATGGACACAAAGTCATAAAAAGTGAATTCAAAATTTCTCATCGTTATTGGCCTAGTTAAAGTATCCACCACTACTTAGAAGATACTACCTACTTACTTATTAATGCTTGTCATTAGACTAATCTTTTACGCAAGAAAAATTGGTGCCAGTTATCCTAAGAAGTAGATTTAAAAACTATAGTCTCGATTACTTTACACAAGTAAATAAATATTCCAAATAAACTTTAACAATCTATCTATATCATCACGCCAGTTCCCTTGCGGGGTAGGTAGAAAGTACAGGGTTCCAACAGGTTCTTTTTTTATATAAAAAATAATAGTACCGTCACGCCTATATTCCCCAAGCGGGGGTGCCAGAGGTGTACTGAGTATACCCACGTTTCGCCGACGATGTTAGGTCCCATGTAATAGGCGAGCCTATTGCCATATACCAGGCACAATTCCAGACTCCGGACTCGTACTTGGTAGTTTTTCGTTAGAAAAACTACACTTGTTCGACCTAGGATTTATACTAATCATATAATGCAGAAAATATTATTTTGAATATGGCAAGGCATAGGTGCCTTGCCATATTCAAAATAATATTTTTTAATTATTTAGGAACTCATTCACTTGCACACTTGAATTCAATTCAATGAATTGTGGAACATGGGAACATCTAGAAAAATGTAGGTGTGATGCATATCTGCGTACACATTTTTGGCTAACTTTGGTTAACCCCGTAAGTAATGTAGTGGAAGCTTTAATACAAGTTAAAAGTGTAGTTGTGTGTGTGTATGTGTTAATGATCTATGGTGTTGGCCGTGGGGCCTTTACAGCTTAAGTCCAGTTGTAAGAAGTTATGTTTTTTGTAGACATAATATTTTTTTGTTTCAGATAATTCAAGCATTCCATTTGGAGCATAATCACGAGCCTCTGGAATACCATATCCACCCGATGTACACTCCAAATGGACCAATTAGATTGAAACTTACGGATCGGTAATATTTACTGTAAATAAGTACTAATGTAGATTACCTATGTAGTGTTTACTTTTATATGTATGTATGTAAAAATTATTTAAATTTACCTACATAGTGTTTATGTTCAGTGTGGTAAGTAAAACACTAAGAAAAATGTAAAGTGCCCACAAAATTCTGGTCTAAGGCCCTTGCTAAAGAACTCTGTAAAGTTGTGTATGTGTTGAATAGTTTCACTGCATTGAATAAGTACTTGATTCAGGCCCTTTGACTTGGGCAAAAGACTTACACCACATAGGATTACACCAAATAGGAGAGTGTCTAAAGGGGGTGAGGGTCACACAGTTCCTCTCTACACACACTATAGTTCCCGTCTTCATTAGTTTGTCTTACAGAACTCTCTCAGTAGTAAGTATAAAGCATGCATTCCTAAAGCTAGCTTCACAGTACAGACTAGTAGATACTCATAAATTTTAACTCTTTATTTTGTTTGCTTATAAGAATAAGTATAAATTTGGATCTTGAAGTGTTCTTTATAAAATATTCCTATACTTTATGCTTTCAATATGATGAGAAAATCATATTGTAAACTGTTTCTATCTTTATAGGATCTTATGTGACACATCTACCATCTATTTTAAACTCAAGCATTTTATTATATGAAAATAATAGTTTCCTCAATGAAATTCGAGTCCAATATTAGATTATTGGATTATAAGACCAACTACCAATCAAATGTTTGATAACAATTGTGGTTGCTAAAGACAACACACTAGATTTAAAAAAGGAACTAGTTATGACCTTAAATAGTATTAATATGTAAATAAATAATTATAAAATCCTACTATCTATTATTACTATGTATAACAAAATACTGTTATAGTTCTGTACCTCCTATGACCTGTTTGTAAATACAGCTTGTGTGTGATACTGAAATATCATTAATATAGATATTAATAATATTGGTATATATTTAAGTACATACTTAATTAGAAATGGTAGTTACCTACCTGAGTTTTTGAATTACCTAGTAGTACCTACTAGTTACTACTAGTTTGCTTGTTTAAATGATAAGTAAATGGTATGTAAAGTACCTAATACTTTTATGTACATAAAAGTCTTTTATTTGTTATTCCTTTATTTTCCTTCCTCTAGTTAAGGAATCATATTCCTTTAAACATGTTATCATTGATTCACCATTTTATGTGTGGTCAACACTTTGTATTTTTTTTGTGGTAAGCGTCCTTATTTTTTATCTAATTATCATCATGTAGGGAGTAGAACAAAATAAAACATCATTAATTACATTCATAGAATGTTTTAATCAGATGAACTTGAAAAGTAACCTTACTAAAAGACAATACACACTATTCCACTGGTTTAAAATGAAACAACTTGGTCACTGACTCACGCCGGGGAACAGTGGTGTGTAGAGTCCTTTACACTACAAATTGTTATAAGAATTTTTGTGACAGTAAGCACATTCTGCAGTTACTTGGCCTTACTTGATACAGGTAGTTCTAAGACATAGTTTAGACAGAATGTACCTAATCAAGTCATCTGATATTAATAAACATACACTATACATTCAATGGCCACTTCAGCATACTTGCAAATATATTTACACAAAAATATCACAAATGAGTATATTAAAAAATAGTATGTATTTAATTTTATACATTGAATTCAGATTAAAATACATAATTGACTAGGGATGATAAAATATAGTACATTATAAATTCTGAGAATGTATTACAGACAATATTTATTTTATGGCACTATTTATATATAGTGATGGACAAGGCATACTTACTCACCCGATATAGTAAAGCTAAATGAAGGCAGTGAAAGCTATTACATTGTTTACTCAATTTATAAAACGCAGCCATTTCATATAAAAAAATGTAAAAATTGGTTTGCGTTAAGTCAGTAGTCGTTAAAAACATAGTATCACAATACATTATTCATAATTATTTACAAGTTTAACAGGGATTAACCGGTTGTATTGTTGCGTCTCCTGTTGTGGTTCTCTGTTTATATTTTCTGTTATTTTTGTACAAATAAACAGATAGTGTGACAGTCAAAATCATCAATGCTACAGAGCCGATGGCTACGTATATGACGGCCGACCCATTAGTTGTGTACGCCACTGCTTCAGTAATATCGCTCACATCTCTTACTTTTCTGGACTTGGGATCTGTTCTTGAAAAATCGAAAGAATCTGGAAATATGCAACAAAATAAATTAATTAAAAGAACTTTGAAATAGATATTGGCCACTGCTTAGCAATGGTCTTATCACCAGTTTTGTACTTTTTGCTTTTATTCGTTAATAGGAGCACAAATTTAAAGGTCAATTTTAGATCTATCTCAACTTTTACATACCAATAAAGATATGCAATTTCTATTAAAATTTGTGGTAAATTAACTAGTTGCATTAATAAAATTATGGTTTTATCTTACCTATATCTGATTGTGAATCATCATATGTTATTTCATCATTGTAATCCTTTGAAGCTAATCTGCTGACTCTAGGTGAGTTGACTTCATTTTCAACAGGAAATGGTGGCAAGTATGTAGAGGGTGGATTGGTACTGCTTGGAGCGAAAGGTTGTGGACATTTGGGATCTCTTGATCCTGGATAGCATGAGCTAGGTGTTGATGGTTTGGGACAACGAGGATCAGTGCTGCCCGGGTAGCACCTGGGTGGCTGTGGTGTTGTGGGCCTAGGGCAACGAGGATCCGTGCTGCCTGGGAAGCAACGAGGAGGCTCGGGTGTTGTCGGTTTTGGACAACGAAGATCCGTGCTGCCAGGGTAGCAGCGAGGAGGCTCGGGTGTTGTGGGTTTAGGACAACGAGGATCTGTACTGCCTGGGTAGCACCTCGGTGGCTGTGGTGTTGTGGGCCTAGGGCAACGAGGATCCGTGCTGCCTGGGAAGCAACGAGGAGGCTCGGATGTTGTGGGCTTAGGACAACGAGGATCCGTGCTACCTGGGAAGCAACGAGGAGGCTCGGGTGTTGTGGGCTTAGGACAACGAGGATCCGTGCTGCCTGGGAAGCAACGAGGAGGCTCGGGTGTTGTGGGCTTAGGACAACGAGGATCCGTGCTGCCTGGGAAGCAACGAGGAGGCTCGGGTGTTGTGGGCTTAGGACAACGAGGATCCGTGCTACCTGGGAAGCAACGAGGAGGCTCGGGTGTTGTAGGCTTAGGGCAGCGAGGATCCGTGCTACCTGGGAAGCAGCGAGGAGGCTCGGGTGTTGTGGGCTTAGGACAGCGAAGATCTGTACTGCCCGGGTAGCACCTGGGTGGCTGAGGTGTTGTGGGCCTAGGGCAACGAGGATCCGTGCTGCCAGGGTAGCATCGAGCTGGCTCGGGTGTTGTGGGTTTAGGACAACGAGGATCCGTGCTGCCAGGGTAGCATCGAGGAGGTTCAGGTGTTGTTGGTTTAGGACAACGAGGATCCGTGCTGCCAGGGTAGCAGCGAGGAGGCTCGGGTGTTGTGGGTTTAGGACAGCGAGGATCTGTACTGCCCGGGTAGCACCTTGGTGGCTGAGGTGTTGTGGGCCTAGGGCAACGAGGATCCGTGCTGCCAGGGTAGCATCGGGGAGGCTCGGGTGTTGTGGGCTTAGGACATCGAGGATCGGTGTTGCCTGGGAAGCAGCGCGGAGGCTCTGGTGTTGTGGGCTTAGGGCAACGAGGATCGGTGCTGCCAGGGTAGCAGCGAGGAGGTTCGGGTGTTGTGGGTTTAGGGCAACGAGGATCGGTGCTGCCTGGGAAGCAACGAAGAGGCTCTGGTGTTGTAGGTTTAGGACAACGAGAATCCGTACTGCCTGGGAAGCATCGAGGGGGTTCGGGGGTTGTGGGTTTAGGACAACGGGGATCCGTGCTGCCTGGGAAGCAGCGAGGTGGCTCGGGTGTTGTGGGTTTAGGGCAACGAGGATCGGTGCTGCCTGGGAAGCAGCGAGGAGGCTCGGGTGTTGTGGGTTTAGGACAACGACGATCGGTGCTGCCTGGGAAGCATCGAGGAGGCTCCGGAGTCGGTGGTTTAGGGCATCTAGGATCTGTGGAACCCGCATAACACTTAGGTGCCGGTGATGTCGGTGGCAAATATGTGGGGGGATTCAGTGTTGTCGGTCGTGACGGTTGTGGACAGCTAGGATCCGGTGAGCCAGGATAGCATACAGGTTTCTGTGGTGTTGGTGTTGTAGGTCTTGGGCATCGGGGATCTGTACTACCTGGGAAACATCTAGGAGGTGCTGTTGTTGTTGGTTTTGGGCATCTAGGGTCCGTGCTGCCTGGGAAACAACGGGGAGGCTCAGGTGTTGTTGGTTTAGGACATCTGGGGTCTGTACTACCGGGGAAGCATCGTGGTGGCTCAGGGGTCGTTAGTTTTGGGCATCTAGGGTCCGTGCTGCCTGGAAAACAACGGGGAGGTTTGGGTGTCGTTGGTTTTGGGCACCTGGGATCTGTGGAACCCGCATAACATTTAGGTGCAGGTGTTGTAGGTGGTAAATATGTTGGAGGATTTAGTGTAGTTGGTCTTACTGGTTGAGGACATTCAGGATTTGGAGAGCCAGGATAGCATACTAGTTTTGGAGGGACTGGTGTTGTAGGTTTGGGACATCTCGGATCCGTGCTTCCTGGGAAACACCTGGGGGCTGCAGGAGTAGTAGGTCTAGGGCATCGTAGATCTGTGCTACCGGGGAAGCATTGTGGCGGCTCAGGTGTTGTTGGTTTAGGGCATCTGGGATCTGCGCTGCCGGGGAAGCATCGCGGCGGCTCAGGTGTGGTTAGTTTAGGGCATCTAGGGTCAGTACTGCCGGGGAAGCATCGTGGCGGCTCAGGTGTAGTTGGTTTAGGGCATCTGGGATCTGTGCTACCAGGGAAGCATCGTGGTGGCTCAGGTGTGGTTGGTTTAGGGCATCTGGGATCTGTGCTACCAGGGAAGCATCGTGGCGGCTCAGGTGTAGTTGGTTTAGGGCATCTAGGGTCGGTACTGCCGGGGAAGCATCGTGGTGCCTCAGGTGTAGTTGGTTTAGGGCATCTAGGGTCAGTACTGCCGGGGAAGCATCGTGGTGGCTCAGGTGTAGTTAGCTTTGGGCATCTGGGATCTGTGCTACCAGGGAAGCAACGTGGTGGCTCAGGTGTAGTTGGTTTAGGGCATCTAGGGTCGTTACTGCCGGGGAAGCATCGTGGTGGCTCAGGTGTAGTTGGCTTTGGGCATCTGAGATCTGTGCTACCAGGGAAGCATCGTGGTGGCTCTGGTGTAGTTGGCTTTGGGCATCTGGGATCTGTGCTGCCAGGGAAGCATCGTGGTGGCTCAAGTGTAGTTGGTTTAGGGCATCTAGGGTCGGTACTGCCGGGGAAGCATCGTGGTGGTTCAGGTGTAGTTGGCTTTGGGCATCTGAGATCTGTGCTACCAGGGAAGCATCGTGGCGGTTCAGGTGTAGTTGGTTTAGGGCACCTAGGATCCGTGGAACCCGCATAACATTTAGGTGCCGGTGATGTAGGTGGTAAATATGTAGGGGGATTTAGCGTTGTCGGTCGTGATGGTTGTGGACAGCTAGGATTCGGTGAGCCAGGATAGCATACAGGTTTCTGTGGTGTTGGTGTTGTAGGTCTTGGGCATCGGGGATCTGTACTGCCTGGAAAGCATCGTGGCGGTTCAGGCGTAGTTGGTTTAGGGCATCTAGGGTCGGTACTGCCGGGGAAGCATCGTGGTGGCTCAGGTGTAGTTGGTTTAGGGCACCTACGGTCGGTACTACCTGGGAAGCATCTTGGCGGTTCAGGTGTAGTTAGTTTAGGGCATCTAGGGTCAGTACTGCCGGGGAAGCATCGTGGTGGCTCTGGTGTAGTTGGTTTAGGGCATCTGGGGTCCGTACTACCGGGGAAGCATCGTGGCGTTTCAGGTGTAGTTGGTTTAGGGCATCTAGAGTCTGTTGAACCCGCATAACATTTAATTTGAGGCTCTGTAGCAGGTGATGTAGGTGGCAAGTACGTGGGTGGATTAAGTGTAGTAGGTCGTGATGGCTGAGGACAGTTAGGATCAGGAGAGCCAGGGTAGCATATTGGTTTTGTAGGAAAAGGGGTTGTAGGTTTTGGACAGCGTGAGTCCGTGCTACCAGGGTAACACCTGGGGGGTGCAGGAGTGGTAGGCCTGGGACATCGTGGATCCGTGCTGCCTGGGAAACACCTAGGAGGTGCAGGTGTCGTCGGTATGGGGCACCTAGGGTCGGTACTGCCAGGGAAGCATCGTGGTGTTTCTGGTGTTGTTGGTTTAGGGCATCGGGGGTCAGTGCTGCCAGGGAAACATCTAGGGGGTGCTGGTGTTGTTGGTTGGGGGCACCTAGAGTCTGTGCTTCCAGGGAAGCATCGCGGTGGCTTAGGTGATGTGGGTTTAGGGCATCTAGGATCCGAGCTACCTGGGAAACACCTGGGAGGAGCTGGTGTAGTTGGTCTGGGGCACCTAGGGTCTGTGCTACCAGGGAAGCATCGTGGTTGCTCAGGTGTCGTGGGTTTTGGGCATCTAAGGTCTGTACTACCTGGGAAACACTTGGGAGCTGCAGGTGTGGTTGGTTGAGGGCACCTAGGGTCTGTGCTGCCAGGGAAGCATCGCGGTGGTTCCGGAGTGGTCGGCTTAGGGCATCTAGGGTCTGTTGAACCCGCATAACACTTAGGCGCAGGTGTTGTAGGCGGCAAGTACGTCGGTGGATTAAGTGTAGTAGGTCGCGATGGTTGAGGACAGTTAGGATTAAGGGAGCCAGGGTAGCATACTGATTTTGGAGGAACAGGTGTTGTAGGTTTAGGACACTGTGGGTCCGTGCTACCAGGGAAACACCTGGGGGGTGCAGGAGTAGTAGGTCTGGGGCATCGTAGATCCGTGCTGCCTGGGTAACATCTAGCAGGTGCAGGTGTTGTTGGTGCAGGGCACCTAGGATCTGTGCTACCTGGGAAACATCTGGGAGGAGCAGGTGTGGTTGGTTGGGGGCACCTTGGATCTGTGCTACCAGGGAAGCATCGTGGTGGCTCAGGTGTGGTTGGTTGGGGGCACCTTGGATCTGTGCTACCAGGGAAGCATCGTGGTGGCTCAGGTGTCGTAGGTTTTGGGCATCTAGGATCTGTGCTACCTGGGAAACACCTAGGAGGGGCAGGTGTGGTTGGTTGGGGGCACCTGGGGTCTGTACTACCAGGGAAGCATCGTGGTGGCTCAGGTGTTGTTGGTTTAGGGCATCGGGGGTCGGTGCTGCCTGGGAAACATCTAGGGGGTGCTGGTGTTGATGGTTTAGGGCACCTAGGGTCGGTGCTACCCGGGAAGCATCGTGGTGGTTCTGGCGTAGTAGGTTTGGGGCACCTAGGGTCGGTGCTACCCGGGAAGCACCGTGGTGGTTCTGGTGTGGTGGGTTTAGGGCATCTCGGGTCGGTGCTACCTGGGAAACATCTCGGGGGTGCTGGTGTTGTTGGTTTGGGGCACCTAGGGTCGGTGCTACCCGGGAAACATCGAGGCAACTCAGGGGTTGTTGGTTTAGGGCATCGGGGGTCAGTGCTGCCGGGGAAGCATCGAGGCGGCTCAGGTGTAGTAGGTTTAGGGCACCTAGGGTCTGAGGAGCCTGCATAACATAGCGGTGCGGGTGATGTAGGTGGCAAGTATGTGGGAGGATTTAGTGTAGTAGGTCTTGAGGGTTGCGGGCAGTTGGGATCAGGAGAGCCGGGATAGCATATTGGCTTTGGAGGTGCAGGAGTTGTTGGTTTTGGGCATCTGGGATCTGTGCTACCAGGGTAACATCTTGGAGTTGCTGGCGTTGTTGGTTGAGGGCATTTTGGATCTGTGCTACCAGGGAAACATCTTGGAGGCGCTGGTGTTGTTGATTTAGGGCAACGAGGATCAGTACTACCCGGGAAACAACGTGGTGGGGCCGGTGTTGTTGGTTTAGGGCAACGTGGATCTGTGCTACCAGGGAAACATTTGGGAGGTGTTGGAGTTGTTGGTCTAGGGCATCTTAGATCATTGCTACCCGGGAAGCAACGAAGTGGCGCAGTAGTTGTAGGCTTTGGGCACCTGGTGTCTGTGCTACCCGGGAAGCATCGTGGTGGTTCCGGTGTTGTTGGTTTAGGACATCTAGGGTCTGTGCTGCCAGGGAAACATCGTGGTGGTTCAGGTGTTGTTGGTTTAGGGCATCTAGGGTCGGTGCTGCCTGGGAAACATCTAGGGGGTGCTGGTGTTGTTGGTTTAGGGCACCTGGGGTCGGTGCTACCCGGGAAGCATCGTGGTGGTTCTGGTGTAGTAGGTTTAGGGCACCTAGGGTCAGTGCTACCTGGAAAACAACGTGGTAGTTCTGGTGTGGTAGGCTTAGGGCACCTAGGATCCGAGGATCCTGGATAACATTGAGATGCAGGCGATGTAGGCGGCAAGTATGTGGGGGGATTTAGTGTAGTAGGTCTTGATGGCTGAGGACAGTTGGGATCGGGTGAGCCGGGATAACATATTGGTCTTGGTGGCTCAGGTGTTGTAGGTTTTGGGCATCTAGGATCCGAGTTACCTGGAAAACATCTGGGAGGAGCAGGTGTGGTTGGTTGGGGGCACCTAGGGTCTGTGCTACCAGGGAAGCATCGTGGTGACTCAGGTGTCGTGGGTTTCGGGCATCTGGGATCTGTGCTACCTGGGAAACAACTAGGAGGGGCAGGTGTGGTGGGTTGGGGACACCTAGGGTCTGTGCTGCCTGGGAAGCATCGAGGTGGTTCAGGGGTCGTTGGTTTAGGGCATCGGGGGTCGGTGCTGCTTGGGAAGCATCGAGGTGGCTCAGGGGTTGTTGGCTTAGGGCATCTAGGATCAGAGCTGCCAGGGAAGCATCGAGGTGGTTCAGGGGTCGTTGGTCTAGGGCACCTAGGATCAGAGCTGCCAGGGAAGCATCTAGGTGGTTCAGGTGTCGTTGGTTTAGGGCACCTAGAGTCTGTGCTGCCTGGGAAGCATCGTGGTGGCTCAGGGGTCGTTGGTTTAGGGCACCTAGGATCAGAGCTCCCAGGGAAGCATCGAGGTGGTTCAGGGGTCGTTGGTTTAGGGCACCTAGGGTCTGTGCTGCCTGGGAAGCATCGGGGTGGCTCAGGTGTTGTTGGTTGGGGGCACCTAGGGTCTGTGCTGCCTGGGAAGCATCTTGGTGGTTCAGGGGTCGATGGTTTAGGGCACCTAGGGTCTGTGCTGCCTGGGAAGCATCGAGGTGGTTCAGAGGTCGTTGGCTTAGGGCACCTAGGATCAGAGCTGCCAGGGAAGCATCGAGGTGGTTCAGGGGTCGTTGGTCTAGGGCACCTAGGATCAGAGCTGCCAGGGAAGCATCGAGGTGGTTCAGGTGTCGTTGGTTGAGGGCACCTAGGATCTTTGGAACCCGCATAGCATTTAGGTTCTGGTGATGTAGGTGGCAAATATGTAGGGGGATTTAGCGTGGTAGGTCTAGTTGGCTGAGGACATCTGGGATCAATGCTACCTGGGAAACATTTAGGTAGTGCAGGTGTTGTTGGTTGGGGACATCTAGGATCAGCGCTACCGGGGAAGCATCGTGGCGGCTCAGGTGTAGTTGGTTTAGGGCATCTGGGATCTGTGCTACCAGGGAAGCATCGTGGCGGCTCAGGGGTCGTTGGTCTAGGGCACCTAGGATCAGAGCTGCCAGGGAAGCATCGAGGTGGTTCAGGGGTCGTTGGTCTAGGGCACCTAGGATCAGAGCTGCCAGGGAAGCATCGAGGTGGTTCAGGTGTCGTTGGTTGAGGGCACCTAGGATCTTTGGAACCCGCATAGCATTTAGGTTCTGGTGATGTAGGTGGCAAATATGTAGGGGGATTTAGCGTGGTAGGTCTAGTTGGCTGAGGACATCTTGGATCAATGCTACCTGGGAAACATTTAGGTAGTGCAGGTGTTGTTGGTTGGGGACACCTAGGATCAGCGCTACCGGGGAAGCATCGTGGCGGCTCAGGTGTAGTTGGTTTAGGGCATCTGGGATCAGCGCTACCGGGGAAGCATCGTGGCGGCTCAGGTGTAGTTGGTTTAGGGCATCTAGGGTCGGTACTGCCGGGGAAGCATCGTGGCGGTTCAGGTGTAGTTGGTTTAGGGCATCTGGGATCTGTGCTATCAGGGAAGCATCGTGGTGGCTCAGGGGTCGTTGGCTTAGGGCATCTAGGATCGAAGCTGCCAGGGAAGCATCGTGGTGGTGCAGGAGTAGTCGGTTGAGGGCACCGTGGGTCTGTTGAACCTGCATAACATTTAATTTGTGGCTCTCCCGTGATTCGTTGACATTGTGGATCTCTCGAGCCAGGATAACATTGCGTCGGCCTTATAGTTGTAGATATTTCTTTCGTTATACTTTCACATCTCGCTTCACAGTTATTTGTGCAGAGCTGAAAGGTATAAAGATCGATGTTAAGTTTATTTCTGGACCCGTTTAGCTGATTTTTAATCTAAAACCGAATATAAAAGCATTTGACGGAAGCTAGTACAAGCTGTGAATGCAAAACATTTGCGGCCTAAACTTTTAAGATCTTAACGTCTTATCATTAATTCAACAAGAAGTTCCGAAATTCAATTTTCAAAGCCTAGAGAAAATATTGTGTAGAAAGCATTGTGAAAATATTTACCTCAACATTGCAAGTTAAATACACTTGATCGGTTTCGGGGAAGCGGAAAGCGCTCACTTTACTGTAAGCTATAAGAGTCGCACCACTTCTGCCAGTGTTGGTGGTTTTCTGCCAAAGATCGATGAGTTTTCGTTTCCTGCAATGTTCCATATATTTATAATTAGTAGTTAAATGATGAGCAGCATGGTGCTATTATTTATCTTATGAACGTATTAGCAATTTTTCGCGGCTTCGCGCCCGGTCGACAACAACACCACCTATTGGGTTTATTATCATCATCATCATCGCGTGGCGATGATGACTTTTAATAATGCGACCTACGATCAAAATCTAATGTCAGAGTGGAGGAGCCATTATTTAGCCATTGTTACTTGCCATATGTATACTTCTGGATAATGTAGCTTTCTAATAGTGAAAGTATTATTAAGATCGGTTCAGTAGTTTCACAGTTTATTGATTGCGAACAAACAAATTTTTCCTCTTTATAATATTAGTGTAGATTTTATGTAATTCTACACATTTGTCGAACCGTGAAACTTGAACTTACTTAGGGCAGCCTTCCTTATCCGTTAGCTGAATTTTATTTGTTTTGGAATTATCGTAGTCTTCATTGTCATACGCCCAGCAATCGTGTATCTTTAGGTTAAATTGTTTCCTGGAATCTTTTAGATACACAAGTATTGTCAGATATTCGCCAATCTTGATCGAATCTTTGAGTGGAGTTGTCTGAAATTTAAGTTTGAGTAGTTTAGTAATATTATGGCCAGTGCGCGAGCACAAATTATTAGTGTAAGTAATTTTATTACATTGGGAAAAACTCCCTTTTGAATGTCCATCCAGCACTCTACCCCACCAGCGGGTCCTTCAACAGCAACAACATCCAGCATATCAACCATAAATGGTTTTAATTTGAGAATGTGTTCTTCCCGATTTGCGACCGCGCCAGCTGACACTTCTAAAGATGTACGCGCACATGACACCTGGAAATAAAAGTAATAACACTTCGAAACAATACTGATAGGTATCAATCAAACAAACCATGTTCTAATCAATGAATGCGAATATTTTACTTTTCGGATAAATAATTAGAGGTTTCTAGTCCGATTAAAAAAAACAGTGATAGCCTAGTGGTTAGACCGTTGGACTGCAAAGTCAGAGGTCTCGGTTTCAAACCCAGACACGCACCTCTGTCTTTTCGAAAGCATGTGCGTATTAAAAATTAACTATGACTTGATTTAACGGTGTAGGAAAACATCGTGAGGAAACCTGCATGACTAAGAGCTTCTCGAAAGTGTGTGAAGTTCGCCAACCCGCACTGGGCTAGCGTGGTGGATTATGGCCTAAACCATCTTAGTTTGAGAGGAGGCCCGTGCCCAACAGCGGGACAGTTTTTTAACAGCGCTAATATTATTATAATTTATAATCAGATATTAGGAAGACGTAAAGTCCATAATATATCAAAATTACCATCTATGCAAACACAAAAGAAATTAAACGTTCACATTTGTGAAGGATATAGTCTGATTAAAAAAGGATGAGATGGTAAATTAAAATAGGTTGGGTAAAACCGGAAATACAGCTTCACCTTTTCGTAACACATGGGCGAACACTATACCTATTTCTAGTTCAAAGTCAGAACATACATGTTTTTTATTTTAATGCTGTAATGAAAATGATGAAATGTAATTACATAAAAATTTCTTACTTTGCGGGCAAAGTCCAATGGTCCCTGGACAAAATCATCAGCTTGGAAAACGAGAACATTGTCAATGGTACCGCAAGCGTTGCAAAGTGGTCTGGAACCGCAGCCATTTAAGGGTACTCGGAACGAATACCGCGACTGGCTGCCTCCTAGTGACACGTATCTGGAAAATGGATATGGTGTGTTTATTATGGACAAAAGGCAACTAATTTTTATTTAAGATTGCGTTTTAACCATTTTTTCCTAGTACATAATCATAAGATTTAGCCCTTTTACCACCCTCGAGTAGTCTTAAATGGGCTAACCGACAAATGACGTTGCATGTATGTTCTATGTATAAATTTCAGCATCTCTAAATAACTTTATCCGATGGTTAAACGGCCAGTTTTTCGTTTATATTCGTATTGTCAATATCAAGTCGTAATAGATCATGAGAAATTCACATATCAGTTGTCCTACAACAACATCACAATACATTTAACACAAGACACCCAAGTATAATATTGTCCAGTAAGTATATTTGCCGCGTGGTTCCCGGCTTAGAATAGGACCAACTCATCTCATCCCATCGGGTGTCGTACAAGGCGACTAAGGGAAAACTAGGGAATGGGCAGCAGCGTTCCCTTAACACTTCTACCATCAAAAACTGCGCTCGCCAACCCGCCTGCCAAGCGTGGCGAGTATGGCAAACACCCCCAATTTATTAAAATGGAAGATAAGAATAAAACCAGGCCCCTAGTCCCCGGCGGTCCTGTTCGTCCTGGCCACGGTAGCAGCTATGGTAACGACAGGACAAGGGGTGCTAAGAATCTCCGGCAGAGATTCGGCTACCACCAACATCGAAAATTGGCCCTGGTGACATACAATGCACGCACGTTAAGGACAGATGAGAAGCTTGTTGAGCTGGAAGAAGAGATAAACAAGTTGCGGTGGAATATTGTTGGTTTATCGGAGGTCCGAAGAAAGGGCGAGGACACGATAACCTTAAAATCCGGCAACTTGTTTTACTACCGGGAGGGTGAACAGCAGTCCCAAGGTGGTGTCGGATTTATCGTCCACAAGTCACTCATAGACAACATTGTGTCCATCACTAGTGTGTCGAGCAGGGTAGCGTACCTGATACTCAGAATATCCAAAAGATATTCGCTGAAGGTCATACAGGTCTACGCACCGACCTCGGCATACTCAGATGATGACGTCGAAGTAATGTATGAGGACATTAGTAGAGCCATACATACTTCCAAAGCACACTTTACAGTGGTTATGGGTGACTTCAATGCGCGGCTGGGCAAACGGGGCGATGATGAGTTGAGAGTGGGGCAATTTGGATATGGGCAGCGCAACCCCAGGGGTCAGAGGCTGGCCGAATATCTGGAGAAGGAGGGACTCTTTATGATGAACTCTTTCTTCCGGAAGCCGCCTCATAGAAAATGGACCTGGATGAGCCCTGATGGTTCCACAAAAAATGAGATAGACTTCATCATGAGCACCAAGCGACAAATATTTAATGATGTCTCCGTGATTCACAGGGTAAAAACCGGCAGTGATCACCGAATGGTCAGAGGCACATTAAATATTAATGTCAAAATGGAAAGATCGCGTCTGATGAAGTCTACGCTCCGACCTTCTTATGCACACATCCAAAACCCCGAGAACTTTCAACTCGAATTGGTAAACCGCTTCGAATTGCTAGACAGCAGCGCATCAGTGGACGAAATCAACAACAGGCTGGTAGAGACTGTCCATACGGTCGGGTCCAAGTATTATAAGCCCCACCGTAAAAATAGACCTCAAAAACTATCTAACTCCACCCGAAATCTCATGGCTGAGCGACGTTCCATGACGCTCCAAACCTCCGATGATGCTAAGTCCTATAGGCAGCTCAATGGACAGATACTGAAGTCCTTGCGTCACGATTTACGGTCCTTCAATACAAGGCGTATTGAGGAGACCATAGCACAGAACAAGGGCTCCAAAGTGTTCGCAAGAGACGCATCTATTGGGCAAAGCCAGTTGACGAAGCTGACGACGGAGGACGGAAACGTAACGTCGAATAGGTCAGAGGTGCTCAGGGAGATAGAGAGGTTCTATGGGCAGTTGTACACCTCAGTAGCTGAACCTGTTGTTGACTTGGTAAAAGACCCAAGAGCCAAGCTAACCCGACACTACACTGAAGATATCCCGGACATCAGCCTGTACGAGATTAGGATGGCTCTCAAACAACTCAAAAATAACAAAGCGCCGGGCGAAGACGGAATTACCGTAGAGCTTCTGAAAGCGGGCGGAACGCCAGTACTTAAAGTCCTTCAGAGGCTGTTTAATTCCGTCTTGCTCGAAGAGAAAACGCCGGCAGCATGGAACAGGGGTGTGGTGGTACTGTTTTTCAAGAAAGGTGATAACACTTTACTGAAGAATTATAGGCCCATCACACTGCTGAGCCATGTTTATAAGTTGTTTTCGAGAGTCATTACGAATCGTATCGAACGCAGGTTTGATGACTTCCAGCCTCCCGAACAAGCCGGTTTCCGGAAAGGCTTTAGTACCATAGACCACATACATACGCTGCGGCAGATTATACAGAAGACCGAGGAGTATAATCGGCCACTATGCTTGGCGTTTGTGGACTATGAGAAAGCCTTCGATTCGATCGAGACTTGGGCGGTTTTTAGATCTCTCCAGCGATGCCGCATTGACTATCGGTACATCGAAGTGTTGAAGTGCTTGTATAATAACGCCACCATGTCAGTCCGAGTACAGGGGCAGTGCACGAAGGCAATCCCCATAAAAAGAGGAGTAAGGCAGGGAGACGTCATTTCTCCGAAACTGTTTACGGCCACCTTAGAGGACGCCTTCAAGCTCTTGGAATGGCAAGGACTTGGCATCAACATCAATGGCGAATACATCACTCACCTTCGATTTGCCGACGACATTGTGGTCGTGGCGGAGTCGCTGGAAGATCTAGGACGAATGCTCGGTGACCTCAACAGAGTATCTCAACAAGTGGGTCTTAAAATGAACATGGACAAAACGAAAATAATGTGTAACGTCCATGTCGTACCCACCGCACTCACCGTTGGGAACTCTACTCTTGAAGTTGTCGACGAATACATTTACCTGGGACAGGTAGTCCGGTTAGGTAGGTCCAACTTTGAGAGAGAGGTCAATCGACGAATCCAACTCGGCTGGGCAGCGTTCGGGAAACTGCGCAACATCTTCTCATCCAAAATACCTCAGTGCCTTAAGACTAAAGTTTTTAGTCAGTGTGTGTTACCAGTGATGATATATGGATCAGAGACGTGGTCTCTTACTATAGGTCTCATAAAAAAGCTCAGAGTTGCTCAGCGAGCTATGGAGAGAGCTATGCTCGGCGTTTCTCTACGCGATCGAATCAGGAATGAGGAGATTCGTAGAAGAACCAAGGTCACCGACATAGCCGTTAAGATTAGCAAGCTGAAGTGGCAATGGGCGGGCCACATAGCGCGTAGATCGGACGGGCGTTGGGGCAGAAAGATTCTAGAGTGGAGAACACGTATTGGCAAGCGCAGTGTGGGACGACCGCCTGCCAGATGGACCGACGATCTTGTGAAAATCGCAGGAAGTCGTTGGATGCAGGTGGCATCGGACCGGTTACGCTGGAAAGCGATTGGGGAGGCCTATGTTGAGCAGTGGACAAGTATAGGCTGAGATGATGATGATGATGATGAAGTATATTTATACACCGGTCAAGTGCGAGTCGGTAGGTATATGATGATTAAATATAAAATCACTCTTGTTACTTTCAAAAGGGTACGCAGACGAGTAAAAAGTACTCCGAAGTATTTATTATTTTCTACGATGATTTACTTCACTTTTAGTGATTGTATACAAAAGTTAGCTAGTTGTGTTGTAGTAAGAATTTGATTGTAAACTCACTTGCACTTAGGGTCACTGAGATAACCTTTGCTGTAGATGATACCATCGTAAATGTCTTGAAATTCCACAGTGACGACTATAAAGTCATCAGAACATTGCACGTCGATATCTGGGGATAACGGGGAGTCGGCAGCTCTGGACCCTCTGACGAAGGTGACTGGGCTTTCTTCGGCGCTCTCATAAAATGGCGAGAGGGCATGGTCGCCGCCCAATTGGCGGTTCAGCTCAACCGCAGAGAGCGTCTGTATCGTGTCATCTGAAACAGCTGTAGCGAGCGACAGCTACAGCGAGGTTTGTATTAAATTTCGTCTTCACCGCAAGCATTCATTCGCGAGCTGTACGCGAGAATTTGTTCAAGTAGATGCGTATTTTCAATCGCGAGCTAAGAATTCCTTCGCGAACGATGACGGTAAAATGTATCTGCTATCCGAGTTGTCATAGCCGAATGTGAGAATGAATATCATAGTACATCCCGCGCGAATGCTCGCGCTGGTGAGCTTTAAGTTATCAAACATAGTTAATTAGTATTCTTAACCAGTTGTTAGCTTTAGCGTAGTTTTCTTTTAGTAGATATACATACGCATGAGAGCCCGGCTAAAATATGCTTCAACGGACTAATGTCGAAAACCCAAGGATGCAGGTTTTTGTAAGATGAAGGCGAAACAGCTTTATCGTTACATCTATACATTTATTGTTCGGAGTGCGCACAATGAATACTTGCTCTCACGTAGTTGATGCTTTGCGTTACAAATTACAGCATAGTGGAGACTGAAATATTTATGATCTACATAATATTGTTATCAAAGATAGTTCACCGATCAACGATTTATATAAAGTTTTAAATGTGTATTGATAACGTCTAGACTACGGTTAAAAATACATTTACACTGTGCGAAGAGAGCGTTGTGTAACTTAACTACATTTATGCCTAATTGGATATTCGAGTGTTTCTTTTGGTAGTTAATGGGAAACTTGTTACAAAATTATTTAGATTCGGTGCCGTATGACGGAACACTCTGACCTTATGGTCAGGTGTGTTATTGTTGCGTCATGGTGGTCATTGTGCTATAAATCCCCAGTAACCGGGTTACGCAAGATACACATCATCTGTTGTTGATGAAACAATTTTACAGTTGATTAGTAGTTAAAATTAATCATCATAATTATTATTGTATGCAAAATCGAAACGGATCGACGGAGTTTAGTAGATCGAAAAGTCATTTTATTGTAAAGAAAAAATAGCTTGACGAATCACAATGCAATACATATTACGTATTTTTATACGTATTTATTTATTTATTCTACTTTTCTTTTACTAAATTTTTGACCGTGATTTCATTGGCAATAAAATTCAGCGTATACGAAAGTTTATTTTTGTTGATTCCCGCACGGCACAAATCGTTGTGTTACCCACAATTATTTGTTTCGGTCTGGGTATTTGTGTATGTGAATTTTTATGTTCGTCAACGCTCCCACGACACTGGAATAAATCCTAGTGTGGAGCTACGTTTTTTTAAAAAAGAATGAAAAGAGAGAGAATAATTCGCATTTGTGAAACTATACACGATAATCTAATTTTTTTAAATTGTTGACTTAAAAGATAGACAATTTCGGGAATTATCGTTTTAAGTGTGCTCGAACGACCAAAATTTTATTTTCAAAAAAATTTGATAAAATAAATCCAAAAAAATGTCTTCAATACAATTTATAGCATATATTGTAAGCTTACTTTTCTCGTATATTCTATTCATATTAGCTCAACTAAAAGAAAGTAAAAAAACTGTTAAATAGATAATCCACAAATTATGTAACAACAGAGTTTGTTACAAGTTATTTTGGGGAATGTTGAATCATTAAATTATATTTTGTTCAATACATTGTATTTACAAGAATAACAATTTCTATCTTTATTATTATATATTTACTTATAAGTATTGGATTCGCTTAGTCTCTTCTTTCAGTCGGGCGTATTTTAGAGTTCATCGCTGTTACAGAGCTAAGTACTGTGGGTAAGATAATTGTTTTTAGAGATCTGGCTCTAAATTGTGTACCTGCACGAGTGCAATCAGTGCCGCTATCCGCATGACAGTCGCTTCATGGGGACCTGGAATAGAAATAAAACTTATTAGGGTTAAGGTAAGGATCCTTTTTGGGCAGTACAAGAAAATAAGGATAATTATGTAGTAGACATTGTGGCCTGATATTGGAACTTTAAAACCAAAATAGAAGTACCTGTCTACTTTTTCACTTATGTAAGATTAAGCTAAAGATGACTTAAGTATTTTATGAAGTTTCATTTACAAAACAATAGTTTGCAATAAAGAAATATAAATCATTTGAAAATGCGATTGCATTTAGTCGTCTCTATTACAGTTACAAGTATTGTTAACATCTGTTATACAAGCGGAATAACCTTATATATGACATTTCACGTGACATAATAGTTTTGTGGAAATTTTCACAGTAAACAAGTGCTAAGTATCTACTTTTTACAAATTTAGTTGAATTTGCATCTTAGGGAAGATGTTATATTGGGTTCATGAGATTTGCAATATATTCAGCACAACAGTGTGAAGTGTTTTCATGTCTGCATGTAGGTAAAATATTTGGAAATCCAATGAACTTTTGCATGTTTATTCGATTGCAAACACTTAAAGATTTTCATGCTTTATTGGTCAATAGAAGTGATTTTAAAGGCTTATACATCACGTTTGAACTTAATAGGTCGAATCAATTATTTAGATATTAAATTAACATTAACGTTGTTGGATTTAACGTTGGTTTTGGGATGCATTATTAAAAAAATCACGACGTCATATTTCGGAATTGTCTGGGTAAGGGATAGGGTTAGAGTTAAAATACGGTTTTCCTAAGTTTGCTAGGTGGCTGCTTTACTAGTCATTATTTTATTTCTAGTAGGTAAATCATGGTTTTATATATACTTAGCACGCAGTATGTAGGTACCAAGATATAAATATTACCTATCCCTTTCTGTAATGTTAGCATAATCCATTTTTATAGCGGACATTCCTTTTACTGAGCATTTTAATTGCACATATTTTATGGTTCTGGCGTCCTAGTAGGTAATTCAGATTAATTTTAAATTACATTGACTGTCTTGTTGGTTCAGTGGCGAATAATGCCCTTTGTGGTCATAGGGTCCTGGTTCAAATCCTAGGCCGCACCAATTAATTATTTTAAATAAATAATTGCTTACTTACAAATAATGACGTACTTTATAGTATTATTTTCGTATCTCTTATAACATTATAATATACTTGACACACAAGCATAAATATATCCGATATTTTCTATTATAAAGTTTGAACTAATACTTTAAATTTCAAGATATCTCTTGGCTCGTCATCTCACGACTTGTATACAGTGATATCCTTTAATTGACGAAGAATGATAATATTACGTAAACTTTATACTCTGTAGTTAGTAAGTTGTTGGATGTCCAAATAAAAATAAATAAATGAATTTAGTTTTTCTATCAAAAAATTTCCAGTATCAGTTTGGAATTGTGCCCGGTTTATGGCCACAGGCTCACCCCCTATTACATGGAACCTAATATCATCGGCGAATAGTGTGGTAAGTGTACCCCTCTGCCACCCCTGCTTGGGAAAGATAGGCGTGACGGTGTTTAGTCTTTTTTTAGCTGACAAAACGTCTTCAGTCTCCATGATCATGACTGCCCTAAAGAGTTGGTAGAACAGTGTTTTCTCATTAATAGGTACAGTACAGAAGTCTGACCCATTAATGTCATCTAGTAGAGAAATTTTACTTAGTCTGTATTTTACAGTCTCGATAAAAATACGATGAGATATACGTTATAAAGAATGGAAACAAAATATAAATAGTAGCACGGTTATGTAAAAAATCTTCCAGTACACTATCATAAGATAGCACAAAGCAGGTAGTATTATAGTGGATAAATGGTTGTTAATTTGTGAAGCAAAATATTTGAACAATATTAAACGATATTTAAATTCGAAATACATGGACTTATAAATATTTATTGAGTATAATACAATAACTTTATCCGGCATTGTTAACGCCAATCAATCACTAGCTTTTCATCGCGGTATTTGAATACGATGAATTAATAAAAAAATATTATCGTTAATAGTATAAGTGGCAGCTCACGAAGAGGACGGTAATTGTAAGGTTGCATCTTGGATTCGTGAGGTCAGCCGCGTGAACTCGCGCCCGTGGTGTTTCCGTGTTTGATTTCGTCATAGGCACCACCAATTAAATGATACTGGACTCTTTCATAATCCTTTTATGTTACCAACGCATATGTATTCATTTAATTATACTTTTTTGATTTTACCTTTTACTAAATACGAGAAATTTCAATTTTATTGACCAACTAGTCTCGTTCTATATAACTAATTAATTGTATAATACGTAAAATACCTTTGCGTCTATATTCTCCGAGTTGGGGTTGCAAAGGCGTTGTTTACACTGACGTTCTGCCAAAAATGTTAGATCCCAATGTAATAGGGGGAAAGCCTATTGCCATTAAACCGGGCACAATGCCATAATCCGGTCTGATACTGGAAATGTTTCTATCGAATAATTATTCTTTGTCCAGCATAGGATTCGAACACAGGACTTCGTGATCGCTGCGCATATTATTCGCTGTTAGACCAACGAGATAGTCGTCTAAAATAAATATGTAAAAAATCTTAATTTCTACTATATTAATTTACGAAAGAGACTTGTTTGTAATTTAACTTAATATGTCACTCCTATTTATTAATCGACGCTCTTTGTCAGACTTGGGAAATTTAAAATTTAAATTACCTTCTCTGCCATTTGTCATGTGGCGGATAGTTTTTTTCACTTATTATTGCAACGAACAAGATTCCCCGCATTTTATAGGTCACCGTAACTTTAGTGCACACAAACGTTTTTATCACCGTAATTAATCCAAGTCGAGCATAACAATGGCGGCTCCTAGTGTTTCTCAAGTTTTTGTATCCTCACATTGAATAATTGAACTCTACTTTGTATCGTTAGTTACGCACTGGGATCGATTACACGACACTCAATTATTTATTTAAGTAAATTTCTATCGTTTCTATACTAATATAATAAAGCTCCGGAGTTGTTTTTTTGTATGAACGCGCTAATCTCTGGAACTACCCGTCGGATTTACAAAAATATTTTTGCATTTGTTAGCCCAATTCTTGTGGCATCTTGAACATCACGCTACGCTGCGCTACTCTTAGTAGCAAGAAGAAATAAAAGTCCGAAAGATCGCTAAGCGAAAACTAAGTAATAACGCGGGCAGGCGATGGGTTGCGACCGTATTAGCTTTGTGGTAAACGGCAGATAAAACCGCGGGGTACAGCTAGTACATATTATAAGCTGGATGCATACAGCATGAAGCCGGTCATTATGGTGATCTTTGGGGGAGGCTTTGGTCCTGTAGTGGACCGTCTTTTGGCTGATGGTGGTGATAATAATACCATCGGCATGCCAATTCAATAGAATAGTCTTGTGCGAACATGCTTTTATGCAGCAGGTGATTGCAATTTTAAACGACCAATCAACATTTAATATGTATATAAAATTTTGTGCCTACGCTGTTGACCGTTGAGGAATTCATTCGTCTGGATTCAATCCTGGGTGTATAGTCAGGTCAGGCTTACCATAAAACTGACCCAACATGTCAAATTTCAACTCTGTAACTAACCCAACGAACTAACTAACAAACATTGCAAGCTAAATAAAAGCTTGTGAACAATATCCATCGTGAAGTCTACATTCAGCAGGCGGAAATGGCGGAAGTGTACTGTGCACACGCTTTTTATCGACGACCTTAGGTCCTAACGTAATAGGCATCAAGCTTGGCATTATACCAAGCACAATATCCCTTGAATTTGGATTGCAACTGAGAAATTCCCGGTAGAAAAATCCCAATAGCACTGTCCGGCCCGGATTCAGACCTCGTGATTAGCAGTCGCCGCTAGACCAATCTAAACAAACGAGGCAATAATTATGTAGTTACTTGTAAAATAAATTGTTTCTAGCTATATGATTACTTGTGTAAAATTTTTACTCTTAAATTATAAATATTTCTGAATTGTTGTTATTTTGTATCCTATTTTAAGTAGAAGATGATGTCATATGGATCTGTTTTAATAGGCTTAAAAGGTCAAGTAGTCATTAAGGTAATAAAATAGTGTGAAGTTATTTTGTAGTTTAAATTATAAGTACGCATAACCGGTTACACACTTGCCAGATAGGTACCTTTTGTAACATTTAGACACATGTAAATCGCGAAAAACCGTTTGATCTAAAAATACACGCAAGGGTGCAGAATTATTCCACGTTCGTTTATTCAGAAAATTGATTTCTAAAATGTAAATTGAGGATACAAAATTTTTTTCTTCAACTATTCAATTATTTTAACTACCTACTAACAAAGCCTCCAAGGTGAACAGATTTATAGCCTTAATTAAGACAGATCAACTCAAATTTATTAAAGTTCATGAGGTCGGAGTGGTTTTTTTTGGTAGTTAGTGTGTTTGCACCACAAAACATCTGTTTGATGTTTAAAATAAAGCCTAAAGGGCTTAGCATAAGCAGAGTGATGTTAGTCCGACGCTATCGGAGTTGATATACCATCCTTTTCAACGTAAACGTGACAGCACACTTTCTTGATAACGTTACGCTATTTTCAATCTGTCATAATTGCTAACATGTGCTTTTTCAATTCTTAAGGCTAATTATTACCAACGTTAGCGGGAGTGGGCGTATGTGTGCCTATTATTGTTTTACTTGCTTGGCTGAACAAAATCTAGGATACGCCCCTAAGCAGAGGTGCTTATCATAAAAAATAGTGATTCGTAATAGCGAGACCATCTTATTGTTTCGTGGCGTCCGCTCTGACCGCGTATTATATTCTGAACTGCACTGATCAGTCCTTCGAGGATTAATTATCGTAAAGATAATATGTGTCGCTAATCTTAACGCTAGATCTTTATGTTGTTACTTAACCGGTGTCATCGAAATATTTAAAGAAAACTGTGTCACGGTCGTCATGACTTCACCGTATCGTAAACCCTCTGCCCTAGACCGGTCGGACTGGTTGATGTGCATCGCAATATATCGGTGATCCGCCCAGACATCGCAATACATAATAATAAGCAAAATTTGTTGGACATGGACCGTGGGCACAGAGTATAATATACTTTGTGCCGTGGGCTCGTTTGATTATTATCGCGTCATCTCGTACGAGTGATGTTCGGAACGCACCTTAATTGTCGCATTACGTGTATGCGTCTTGCAATTCTTAGCCGAGTTATATCATGAATGAGACTTTTAATTTATGTATCCAATAAAGGATGTCCTACATCATGTCCGCAAGGTGACTTTGTAAATGTGGAATTATTATAATAGAATTTCCGTTATAACATCATAAAAGAAATCGGTTGTGTAGGTTGTTTTAGCGATAGGTTGTTTTAGCGATTCAGACACTCCACAAAAGTAGGTACAAGTTTAAGGTCAGAGCTGACCTGGACTTAGAATGTTGATAAATTTTGTACAACTTCAACTGTGGCGCCTTCTTATGTGACAGCGCATGATAAATTGTAGTAGATAAAGTTCTTGTACATGCCAGTAAAGGTACAGGTACAAGGTAGACCACGCATGTATCTTACATGCGCGGTCTACTGGCGCAGGTAACGCGCGAGAGCAACATGCGTTAAGTGCACGTGTGCGCACTGGACTCGCAGACTTACAAACGCGGTCATTTACACCATGCAATGAACACGCGCAAGTACCTCAACCTGTACCGGTACTGTTACTTACATCTTCAAGCGTCATAAATAACGTAATGATAAACTATAACTTTGAAACACTACACCACAATATCCAAAACTTTCTTCCATTGTGCATACAGGGTTAATTTCTAAATATTCTTCTTCTTCTTGAAGTTATGGCTTCACACAAATTTTAAGTGTATTTTGCCAGTGTCCAGTGAGATATATAATCGTGTTTGTTTAAATTAATTCAACTCCCCGATAAATTTGATGACAACGATGATAATGAAATTAATGAATTACCCCGCCCTGGATAGTAAAGCGGTGGTTTCTTTACATACCAATTGCGACGGCCGTTTTGAGGGAAGTTAAAAAGGCACGTTTTATCACTTTGTTACAATTACCTTCACTCATGCACATATAAGAACACATTATGGTTAATATCCTACCAACATTACACATTATTAGTCGAAATAACACAAGTTTTGGAAATAAAACAAATTGACAACATCACTCTTCGAGTTCCCGCCAAAACCCCCATTTCTAAACCTATTTATCTTTTAGACGTTAAATCATAAATATTCATTAGAAACTTTAATAACTGCCTGATAATACGCCCTATAAGGTAAATGAACATTACCTAGATACATCATTACATAATACAATTATAGCTATTGCAAATGAATACCTATTCTCATTGTCACGAGTATTGTATTTCTACTATTGAAAGATGTTACAAACCACTAAAAATCTTCGCTTTAATCTTACGATTATAGGATTTAGGACGCGTTTACAATATTGAGTAAGCGCGAACTAATATTTATTAATATGAGGTCGCAGGCAAGTATTTGCATGCGCAATTTATTAATATTATGTGGTTACACATAAGAACATACGCATGTAAGTAGATAGATCCACATGATAGTACCGAATACTTATTGGTATTTATAGGTGCCAAGGTTATTCAAGCACTAAAGGTTTGGTCAAATAGCTGACGGAGCGCGACGGGATCGTGACAGAAGCGCGCGTCTACGTTCGGTCGTGACGTTTGTCGTCGCGCCGAGCGGAGCTGCGCTGTGTGGCAGCTCCCGTAAATTTCAGTACATTAAACTCCCCATTCCGCGCCACCGTCGCGCTCCCGTCGCGCTGCGTCGGCTATTTGACCAAACCTTTAGTGCTTGAATAACCTTGGCACCTATAACGTGCGAAACCTCAAGTAGCTTTCTATCACCAACATTACCACGAAGACGTTCAGTGCAAGAGAAAGGCCTCCATAAGGACCGTCACAACGACCAGCATAAATAGCTTATGCAGAAAAAAAATAATAAAAATAAACACTGGTCACGTTCCCCAATCAGGAGTGGCAGAGGTGTACTATGTACACTCACTTTTTGCTGACGATGTTAGGTTTCTTGTAATAAGGGGCGAGCCTATTGCCATATAGTGGGCACAATTCCATACTATCTATCTATCTATCTATCTATAACCTCACGCCAGATCCCTTGCGGGGTAGGCAGAGAGTACAGAGTTCCAACAGGTTCTTTCCTTACATACCTCTCTTCCATACTACGGACTGATATTAGGAAATTTTCGATAGAAAAACTACATTCCGACCTAGGATTTGAACCCAGGACCTCGTGATCATCAAACCAGGCAGTCTTATGTGGAAGAAATGCGTAATTGATTGAAAATTTTGGACATGAATTAGCTTCTCTAGCGTTGTACTCTAAAGTAAGGAAACGTTAGTGGGACATACATTCATTGCAAGTCTGTACCTATTATTGCAAAATTTCTGCGAACTTTACAGGTCTATTCTTCTTTACAAATGAGGAATCCGTAACGAATGGTCAGTCACAATGTTGCTAGTAATTTGTTATTGTTTACGAATAGCTTTTGTTACATGGAGGTGCACGGTTGCGCAAATAATCGTGTTCACGGCGTAACAATTACTTTATTAATTATCAACAAAGCATATTACATGTACCCGTATCTTAAATTTTGTTACAAACTCAAATTCACGTGGGAATGGAGTCAATAAAAAGGTCTTTGAGCAGTATTTTAAATACGTTGAATCTTTAAAAGATATAATGATGATGTCCTTATTTTATTGAAGTGGAACACGATCAGGTAAATACTGACAGGCCTGCATTTTCCAGGCGGGCTGACTCAGGTGTACTCATCATCATCTCAGCGTATACTTGTCCACTTCTGAACATATAGGCCTCCCTAATCGCTCTCCAGCGCAGCCGGTCCGACGCCACCTGCATCCAACGACTTCCTGCGATCCTCGGTCCATCTGGTAGGCGGCCGTCCCACGCGTTGCTTGCCAATACGTGGTCTCCACTCTAGAATCTTTCTGCCCCAACGCCCGCCCGATCTTCAGGTGTACTATGTGTGTATATTTTACCAAAGAATGTAAGATCTAAATTTAATAGGGGGCGAGCGTATTAGCATTATACAGCACAATGCGGCAATCCGGACTGCTCCATTAAATTATTCTGTTCTACGTACTAGAGAAGACACCTCAAGTTATTTGTTTTGTAGCAAGAGTTAGAGGGCGTACACTAGTTCCCTTGTTACAGGTGTTTCTCGCAACGTGACACCTTCGAGTGCTATGTTTTATTTCAAAAATATGCTATAATGTAAACTGAGACACTGTTTAAACAATTTCATAAACAAATTCAAACTCAAATCGCGTATTTTGTAGAAACCCTGCGTGGGTTTACAAAGTGTCATATTTACATTTTTTTTAACTTACTAATATACTACCGGATCGGAACGCGGGCTCCACTGAGAAGATCCGGCGAGAAACTCAGCAGGCTTGTCTTTTTGTCTAATTCTTCATTCATTTATTTCTTTTGTCATTTTTTGTATAGACACATACATTTTTATATAATACGAAATCATTAATGCGATCTAGCTCCAGTGTGATGCCTTACGACTGAGATATAAGACTATTTTTAAATATATGTTATAATGAAAAGCTAGAGCATTCTGGTGAAGGTCGCGGGCAGAAGTTGGATGCGTACAGCACAAACCCGGTCGTTGTGGCGGTCTTTAGGGGAGGCCTTAAAAGAGGATTCTAGGTGGACCAGTCTCCACAAGCAGCACCCGTTCACGAGTACGACTACTTGAGCAGCCATCATCTCCCTCGACCATATTAGAGGGAAGGAAGTGACCCGCACCAAATAGCCACTGCAAGCATAGACTTTTTAGTGAGCATGACCAATCCCAGACCCCCGAGTGCAGTCAGATTTTTTTATGTATGAAAACACAAACTTCACGGCTAACCCCGGTCATCAAATATCTCGCCATTTTTGTTGACATGATATCTCTAGTAGGTAGTACATAATAACTTTCGATAGAAAAACCCCAGTAACTGTTGCGGATGTTGAAACTAGGACCTCGAAGAAGCAGTTACGCCACTAGGAAAACATGAACAACTTTGTATTTTTATCAATGTAACTGAACAAATATGTATGAGACGTTATAGGCTATAAGAAATAAACTTCTCCGCCTACCCTGCAAGATTTCTGGCGCAATGATAGTGAGAGAGAAAGAGAAATAAAAGAATATCCTATAAAATGTTTGTCGTAAAGGTGTTAGAAAGTCTAATAGCAACCTGTTTGTTAGCGGTATTTCGTATCATATAGGTAAAGAAAGATTAAGTATTATGTATGCATGTGCATAACTTTCGTAGTAACTTTTACCAGTTTGAACAACGAGATTATATCTTCAATAGAAATTTACATGCTGATGGTATATTGTGTAAAGAACATGTGTTACCGTTTTTTACTTAGTTTTTGAATATGATACCTACTACTCTTAAGCGGATATTCATTGTAGTTTAATACTTTCCAAATTTGTGGCAAGTCTGATGAACTCCTTAGATTTACCCGAATGTTATACATAAAATAAAACTTACTTATTGTTCTTGTAACTTGGTTTTTGTCGCTGTTTGTACAGAAGTGTCCTTCCCGTGTGCATGGAAGTAGTAAAACAATCAAACTGCGATAAAATCCGCAAAAATAGTTTTTTTTTTAACTGATAAAATCAATATGACTTATAAGTAAAAGTTCCATTTATGTATACCATGCGTTGTATAAGGGTTCGATCGTTTTTCTCATTTAATTTCATAATAATGTTATGTAACATTCTTCGGCGGTCAGGCAATGAATCTTGAGTATGTTAACCCCCTTAATTACACGTTATGACTTTGTACGTTAATTCGTGGCCCTAATTTGAGTATTGCAACATTTAACGGTGAAGATGGAATATCATTTTATGTTTAACAAGGAATTTGCCGTGCGGAATGTCCAACATAAATAAAAGGCACTAAATGCCACTGTGTAACATTAAAGGGGTAAGAAATTTTGGAATTCATAGGTTTTTCGAAGGTGTGTGAAGTTCGCCAACCCGCACTGGGCCAGCGTGGTGGACTATGCCCTAAGTCCTCTCAGTTTGAGAGGAGGCCCGTGCCCTACGTTGGAACAGTTTCTTAACAGGGCTACTTTTATTATTGCGGACGATTTAGCGCAGTGGTTAAGAGCTTAAGCTGCTCCGCCCACTGTGTCAAATAGTCGCGGGTTCGATTCCCGCACGGGACAAATCTTTGTGTGGTCCACAATTATTAGTTCCGGTCTGGGTATTTGTTTGTGAATTTTCATGTTTGTAAACGCACCCACGACATAGGAAAAAAAAAGGTTTTTGGCAATTTCCATCTGTAGTACGGATTCAAAAACAAAAATTTATTTATTTGTATAGGCTCACAAAATCTCAGTTTTAAAAAAATATAAATATTTATGGATGATTTCCGTCTGGTTAGCAGCAGGTATATAAATACTTTCAAGAAAAATGTCAGTAGTTACGTAGGTAGGCTATATTGACCGATTACAAAACTTGTCCTCAGCGTAAAGGCCATATTGTTTGACAGATCAGAGTGAAATTTAACAAGTTTAAATGGTAAACGAATAGGTTACATAGTTTCAAAAGTGTAGTGATTTCAATTGCCTTTCTCTTCAGTTACAGCAAACACTTAGTTATTGATATATCAATAAAAAAGCATGTTTTATTTAGCACAAAAATACTTAGCACATTGAATAGTTTCGTTGCCGAGGTTGCGTAATAGAGTTGAGCGTTTAATAGTGTTTACCTGAAAATAAAAGAAAAACCGTTTCTTATGAAAAACCTAAAAAAAATACTAAATAAGCAGTTATTGCGTCTTGATAAATTATGCAATATTGGGTGTGAAAAAATACAACATGTTAACACAAATTTTGCGTGGATTTAATACATATTGGCTATAATAAAATACAGTAATCAAAATTATTCATGGATGGTATAGTAGGGCCACCGTAGTCACGTTTGTACATTCCTTTGTGTTTATTAAACATCACGATATTGTTAGTTCTGTCTTTAAATGCTGTAGGTACCCATATATCTACATAGGTAAAGATTGGAGCTAAATGATAGCATTTAGATCCAAGTGTAATACATAACGTGGAATAATTGATTATATAACACTTAAACATGCAGTTTTATTGTTTCTGGACCACGTGTCTAATCTCTGAGCTTAACACAGCCACGCCCATATTCCCCAAGCGCAGGTGGCATAGGTGTACTGCGTATACCCACTTATCGCCGACGATGTTAGGTCCCATGTAATAGGGGGCCAGCGGATTGCCATATACCGGGTACAATTCTAGACTCCGGACTGATACTGGGAATTTTTTTGATAGAAAAACTAATTACATAATTAACGCAAAACCTGAAAGTAGTTTGTTCTAAATCGGTAACTGAATTGGTTCTAACAATTTATAATGAATCTTAAATTTCTTTTAATTTGCAAAAAAATGCTTTTACTCCTTCAGTGCGCTATAATTGAGATTTGAAATACATTTCTAGTAATAAAGTATTTCTTCAAACGCACACGTACATGTGCAAGTTTCATTGTTAATTGGGGTATAAAAGAGCTTAAAAAAATGTAAAAACCTTTAAATTTGGAACTATAGTTTTCATTTTGAATTTATAAAGCAATTTTCTAATTGGGGTGTCTAAGTCCTTGCGTTTATTATATATTACTTATACTATATAGTACTTCTATATATTTGTCCGATCTAGGTTTTGAACCCAGGATCTCGTGATCGCAAAGCGCATTATCCGCCACTAGACCAACGAGACAGAATTAAAATCACTTAAGTATCATGTCTATGGGTATAAATTGGGCATGTTTTCCGATAGTTTTTGTTTCGGTTTGTGCCATAATTATTAGATAATATTATTTCCCTGCAAATGATGTTTCAGTAAACATTAAAAGGTAATTTTCAATTAGATGTTCATACTGTATTAGTGGTTTAGAACGGCCGTCGTAACCTTTAAATCGTGGCGGGTCAGACTCGGCGGCGACGCGGGCGCATCGTACGGTCGTTGGTAAAGATCATCCAATAAATTGACGCATACGTTCACCTCTGTGAGCCTAGGGTTGGTCGATTACATATGTAACATTGACAATTATTACTTTATTTCAATTAATAACAACTTTATACTTATATCAGTGATAACATTATTTTAAAATGTAAAACTACAGGTTTGACCGGTCATATAAAATCCACTTCAAATATAAAAACTAATGTTATTTGTTAATTGAATATTTTAACCTGTTCATAGATGGAAGCTAAAATGATGACCTACGTATAACAGTCTGGAATTGTGCCCGGTGTATGGCAAAAGGCTCGCCCCCTATTATAGGTGGCCTCACATCGTCGGCTAAAAGTGAGAGCACTCAGTACACCTTTGCCACCCCCGCTTGAGGAATATAGGTGTATAACAAAGTTTAGAATTTCTATTCCTATGTGACTAGTCTTCCAACTCGTTATGATTATGATGTTTGCAACTTCATCAGTGTTGCCTTGTGCATTGATATTTAAGTGTTCAATTGAGAGGAGATAGACGCTAAAATGATAGACCTTTTGTCGCAATATCTTACAGCATTTACGTTGATATCCATGCGATGCGCAGAGGCAACGCTTGCACAAATAGTGTATCGTTCTCACGATATTCATTAGCTTTATCTTCAAACACATTTTTACCCATCTCGTATTGACCTGGCATTTAACTCGAGGTCATAATGGTTCCATAGGTGATTGGTAACTTTAACGATCTGTTTCATTTTGGTAACAATTTCCTGTTAAACTTAATTGTCAGAGATTAATATAAGTATATATCATCTCGCCCTCTAACCCAAATAGGATGGTTAGAGGTATTTGGAACATTTTTATATTATTAAGTGTATACTTAATAATTTGAGCATAATCAGCTATCACAATTTACTTAACGTTTGAGTTTGCTGGACGTACTAACATTTAAGACCTAATAATCTTTGTAAGCCGACATAGCCGTTAAGATTAGCAAGCTGAAGTGGCAATGGGCGGGCCACATAGCGCGTAGATCGGACGGGCGTTGGGGCAGAAAGATTCTAGAGTGGAGACCACGTATTGGCAAGCGCAGCGTGGGACGACCGCCTGCCAGATGGACCGACGATCTTGTGAAAATCGCAGGAAGTCGTTGGATGCAGGTGGCATCGGACCGGTTACGCTGGAAAGCGATTGGGGAGGCCTATGTTCAGCAGTGGACAAGTATAGGCTGAGATGATGATGATGATGATGAATCTTTGTAAAGAAACAAATAAATATTATTATTACTTAATTATTCACAAACCAAGGTGACGAAGTCGTACTCTACAAGGCGGATTCAGTGTGGATTGGTGAATATAGGTTTGTGGCAACTTGCTGTTGGCTAAGTTAATCAAGCAGCTAATTATGTTTACGAATATTTTAAAGTACTGTAAGTACTTAAATCGAAGTCGCCGTCATCATTAACGAATGTCAACGTTGTTATCGAATTACGGTTGGAGATGCCAATCCTATCAATAGGTGCTATTCAATCGATTACATTTACACATAATCGATTTGCTTTTTTTTTTTTTTATAATTGTAGCCCCACACTAGGATTTATTCCTGTGTCGTGGGTGCGTTTACAAACAGGAAAATTCACAAACAAATACCCAGACCGGAACAAATAATTGTGGATCACACAAAGATTTGTCCCGTGCGGGAATCGAACCCGCGACTATTCGACACAGTGGGTGGAGCAGCTCAAGCTCTTAACCGCTGCGCTAAATCGTATAATATACGATACGATTCGATATATATAATATATATATATATATATATAATAAATGACACAAGCATTTTTCATTGCTGTTGGTTCTGGGGCGAATCATTTATGGACGCAGAACAATGCTCTTTGGCTTAACATGCCTTCTTAAGAACAAAGAATCTCCATAATTAAGTCCTACAAAGAGTCATCCATCTTAGGCTGACCGAGTCGAGAACGGTGTACTATATTTTGGAATAAGGATTTATATTCTGAAAAAATAATTGAGTTACCATGGCCCGTTTCTGTAAAGTACTTAGTATTATTTAATGTTGTGTTTTCGCATAAAACCACAGTGGGAGTTGCCGTGTCAGAGCTATAAAATGTGAGGCAATCTAATTACCTACATCGTTACCCTTTGTGTTACAAAGATGATGCGCTGTACATAAGTTAGCCTATCGGGTAAAGGTTACTTGGATGGTGACCGTACCCGTGAATTAAGGTCGCAGTTATACTTATATATAAAATAACTTGTAAAGAAAATATTGACTGGCTCGTTAGTACAGTTGCGCATGTCCGATTGGTGATCACGAGGTCTTGTATTAAAATCCTAAGATTTCTTTTTAAGGTTGCCCCCCACACTTTTATTTCTATGTGATGGGTAGGTTTACAAATTTGAAATTCACATACACAACACCTAAACAGACGTAACACAAGATTGGAAAAGTGCTGATGGGGTTTCCTATCGAAAACAAATTTTAATTTCTTAAATCTTAAATCTGAGGGACAAAGACTATACCAAGACCTAATTTCATCTGCCACCCCCGCTTGGGGAACGTAGGTGTGACGATAAAATAAATCTGTTACATGCGAACGTGCGAATTCACTGGATAAAGACGTTAGATTCTCACAGAAATGATATTTATATCGAAATATTGCTCGATTTTAATTACAATGTTTGTAGATATATTCAAGGGCGCGCCTATCTACTCTCGTACAAAGTTAAAACAATGGCGGCATTGATTAGGCAACGTGGTGGGTGTCATTTCATAAAGTTTCGGACAATGGAAGGTGCCACTGATTCTCACAGACTCGCTAAAAAAGTTAAAACTGAATCTGAGTGACGAAATATGGTCATACGAGCAACGTCCTTTTCTCAAAATATTTATAAAACAGAGCAGCGGAAGATGTATAAATTCTCTGTGAATAAATTGTGGTATATTTAGACAATGCATTATGCTGCCTCGTTGATATAGTGGCGAATAATGCGCGTTGAGATCACAAGGTTCTGGGTTCAAACCCTAGGTCAGACAAATGTAGTTTTTCTATCGAAAAATTTCCAGTATTAGTCCAGAATCTGGAATTGTGCCTGGTATATGACAATAGGTTTGCCCCCTATTACATGGGACCTAACATCATCGGGGAAAAGTAGGTGTACACAGTACACCTCTACCGCCCCCCGCTTGGGGAATATAGTCGTTACGGTGTTTACTTTTTTATGTTATGATAGAGCCTATACGGATTGTGGCTTCACATAATGTTTCCAATGGTGCTAATTTTATTAAACATCTTTAAAAATAATACGATATGAAAAACATACAAAAAAGGATTATATTGCACGTATTCGTCAATTTATTTGGTGTACTTGGAGGTTATAACCTCTTATAATACTTTGGAGATTCTTGACCAATAATAAGATAAAGACCTACATGTTATTTTTAGGAATGACATTTATTAGGCTAAATACACATTGTTGACGGCACGTTCAATAGTTAACCGATGCATACTTGTGGCACTACGTGTGTCGTCAAGCTAGTGCTGTATAGTCCCATCCCATAAATTAAATGGTGTATTGGAATGAGTCACCATAGCGCTTAGTTTACCTCCTTAGCGTGTCATCAGCACCGCGGTGTGTCTTAAGTCTTATCGTCAAGATGAACGAACGTCTTAAAAATCCTTGCGGTTGACACCTGTAGGACGATTCTTAATCATTCAAAATATTTAAAAAAGTGTATTCCACAACATAAGTTTAACATTTTATGGATATTTAATTAGATATTATGAATTTGTTTGAAAATCACAATATTATACAAATGAGCAGAAACAAGTTAATAAAATGCACCTTGTAGGAGGCAGAGTTACATCAGCTTTAAGATTCTTTGTAACACCTCATGTAAATTGTATCGGTAAATGTTTTACGTGATTTGTGAACTGATGAAGACATTTAACATTTATAAAGGGGTTTATTAATAGTGTTCGAATGTATTATGTATTCTAAATTTTGACTTCCTTGTTTGAATTTGAACATATTAAATTAAATACGGACGGACGATTTAGCGCAGTGGTTAAGAGCTTGAGCTGCTCCGCCCACTGTGTCGACTAGTCGCGGGTTCGATTCCCGCACGGGACAAATCTTTGTGTGATCCACAATTATTTGTTCCGGTCTGGGTATTTGTTTGTGAATTTTCATGTTTGTAAACGCACCCACGACACAGGAATAAATCCTAGTGTGGGGCAACGTTTTAAAAAAAAAAAAAAAAAAAAAAGAAAAAAAAAAACCTATAATTTGTCATGTCCCTGCGAAATTTGCAATAGATTGAGGTTTTTGATTGTGAAATACTTCATCATAATATACTAATTAGGGTTTATTTTTGAATAACAAATTAACCAATAAGAGTTTGGGCAGATAATTTTAACGAATTTTAATTTATGTAAAAACAAGAATTGTGTATAAAATGTACCATTATCATAAATAAAGGTTGAAGTGAAAAATATTCAGGCTTACATCATTATCGTATATATTTATAGACATTAAGTTTAAATAGATTCATAATAGGCTATTAATTACGTTCATCATTTAATGGCTGTCTTTCGTGATGTGAGATTCAGGCAATGCTCATGTTACCTTGCGCCTAAAGGGCACAGTTCATGTGTTCCGTGGGTATAATCTGCCTGTGCCCGACTTGATGTGAACTTTTGACGCAATGCAACAAGGGCTATGAGAAACGGACGTGAAGGGAATAACACTATACTTGATATATGTGATGGCTTATGTATCTCGGAAGAATTTACACTAACGTTGCTTGCCGCTGCGTAAAATAGAAACACAATTAAGTATTTACTTCGAATTGTTCTTTAATATTAAATTACTAAGCATATGTCTACACCATATGCCGAAGGAGGCAGCCGTATTTTTTAGACTAACAATGAAAAATGAACTATTAAGATTTCAGCTAAATAAGCTTTTGATCAATTGATCAATACCATTTCGTTTTTTTTCTAGATCAAGTCTATTTTTATAGAATCCGTTTAGACTCTTGTTAACCACACCCAAGAGCCTTAGAAAATCAACGCGTACCTCTATTTAAGACTTATGATCATAAAAACTAATGAATTACCATGTTCATCAATCGAAAAATAATAATACCTTATTTATTGTTGAAAACTAGCCAGTGTTAAGCCTTGACATTTGAACTTAATTTAGAATACGGAATTTAAATGAAATATATTGAGATGATAGGCATAATGGATGGATGGGGGCATAATGTTAGCTATTTTTTGTGACCATAAAATTAACAGAAATTAATAGAATCCTGTTTCGGAGAGATTTTGATAGCATGGATTTATTTAACTTAAACGAGAGAAGAGTTTATTGACTTAAACCTGTATTTCGTTAATGTCAAGGACATTGAAAATTATTAAGGGGATACTCAGCTATTTGAATACTTAAGTTTTAAGTATGTATATTGTATTATTAATTAGCTTACTCGTGGAAAATTTATAATAGTATATTAATCAGTCTAGCATCTCACTCTAGACCAAAGACCTCTTACAAATGAAGATGAGAAAAATTGATGGAATATACTCCATCAGGCGGATCCAGTGCGAATTGGTGGAGGGAGATTTATGGTTATCTGCTGCTGGATAAGGTTGCATAAGTTTTCCAACTTGGCCTAATGTCTACAGAATAAAGTGGTCACCAGGACCAACACCTTAACGTGACCTTCAAGTATGTGAATGCCGCAAACGGTCACCCATCTACACTGACCGAGTCAGACGTCGCTTAACCTTGGTGATCGCTACGAATGCCTCGTGTGTAATAAATCATGAAATTGCGAAAATTTACCAACAGCACCACAGCTGAATTAATGATTGTTAATTCGTTAAAAATCATCAATCACATTTTAATACTAACGTTTTTCCTAATGACGTTAAGAGCTGAATAGAATAGGTTCTTCAGACATAATGATTAAATGTTTTGAGTAACGTTCATTGATTTCGCAAAACTTATGTTATCGCAATCATAATACGACTGAAATATAATTCCCACACTCGTCATAAACTTAGCAAAATTATAATTTTGCAACACATGGAAGATTACAAAGCGAATGTGATTATGAGTGTGGAGTGTATTGCCCGACTATTAGCCCATGGATAAAAACGTAAATGCCATAACAGTCAAGAGGTCCAGACATGAGATAAATCAGTATGCAATAGTAATATTTGACGGACGGCTTGGAGTTTAAGTCACTCTGCCGAATCAAGTAGTCGCAGGTTCTATCCTCGCACGGGACAAATTGTTGCGTGACGCAGAAGTGATCTTTTCGGGCTGGGCATTTGTATATATGAATTTCATGTTTGTTTCCTTTACGAAAAAATGTGAACGCGCGCGAATCTTATCATCATTTTGATTATATTTCCCACAATTGGAGTCAACTAAAGCCTTATAGGTACATGGTGAGTTATATTTGTGATCAGTTAATAGGGTAAACCAAATGCATAGTCTAAATATTGTTCTAGTGTGTAGTATGTTCCCTCTGCCAAATTTCATATAAATCCGTTTAGTGGTTTACACGTGCTTAAACGTCTAATTTTATATTATTCGTTTATATTTTTTCGCTAATTTAATGTTAATGTTCCGACAATATTCGTCATAGTTCCGGGTCATCTAATCGCGTGTTATTAAAAAAACGAATGGGTAATTAAGACCGCAAAATTACAATCGACCGCAAATGAGATGGAAGGACGAGACATACGCAAGGTGGCTCGCAACAGCAACAGGATAAACAGCCCAGAATAGAACAGAGTTGAGATACCAAACTGATTGAGAATGACTTAAGATGATAATATCTATATCATCACGCTAGATCTCTTGCGGGGCTTCCAACAGGTACTTTCCTTACAGACCTCTGGCTCAAGATGATAATAAGTCAAGTTTATTTAAAAGTTCGGGACTTAAGTAGTGATTATCGTATCACTCATTAGTAATTCCAATAAGATCCCGTCACGACTGAAAATTCTTGATAAAATCAGCGGTTTGATTATTTTCCAATTCAAATATTGATTGCCCGTCTCCCTAACATTTTAAGACAATGCTAGGTCGCCACACATTAGCATTTGATAGTCTCTCTTATCGTGACAATGATCAAGTTTGCCCACGTTATATGTTAGAGCAAAATGTCAAAATGGAAAGCTCGATTTCATACTCGGCCATACAAGTATCTTCTATTAAACTTAGCAAGGTGTACTTACGTTATGCGTTATTGTGAGCTTCATTCATCAATAATGATGCAACATTTTAATACTTACTATATTATTTATTTATGCATGTGTCATAATAGCAAGTTGTTAGTTATAGGCTGTCGTAACCAATAAGGTCGTTGACTTTAGCCGTGCTACTGGTTACAGAAGAGTTTCTAACTGGACCCTCTGCCTCTGACCCACCTTATTATACGGTAGAAGATTCGGTGTTGCGTCGTTGGTTTAGTGGCTAATAAGGCGCGTAGCGATCACGAGGTCTTGGGTGCAAACCCTAGGTCGGATAAAAGTAATTTTATTTCCAGTCTCAGTTCATGGGTATGATGGCAATACACTTCTATTACATAAGACCTAACATCGTCGACAAAAAGTGGACGCCCACTTTTTGCCCAAGTGGGGGTGGTTTACTGTGTACATACACACAGTGCACCTCTGCCACTCTCGCTTGTTTATTCGGTATATTGTATGAATAGGCATGGGACAATGTTATGCAAGTGTCAATATATAGATGTAGTTATTATGTCTATTTATATAATCACGCCGGACCCCTTGCGGGGTAGGCAAAGGTCCTAGGTTCTAGGTTCGAATTCTGGGTCGGATGAAGTGTTATTAAGATGTTTCTATCAAAAAAAATATCAGTAGCAGTACAGCAAATTATATCATATCAATGGCCAATATGCTTGCACCCAAGGGGACACCACATCGCCCACGGAATGCGTGTAGTAAGCAATTCAGTTTCTAAATCTTATAAGGTATGTCTTTTTAATAACAATGAGTGCGTAAACAAATAATACAGATCTTACAATGCAACCGATGGCCGTTTTCGTAATAATACATAATGGCTTGAGAATGAAACATTGTTGTTCCTATTTCCCACAATGATGTACTTTCTCTGTCGTGATCGACCGTTTCAGAGACGATCCGTACTCGTCTGTGGATGTACTGCCTCGGAATCGAACAACTCGTGTGTATGTTTCCGTTTTAGTTTCACTTTTTATCACTTATTAAAGTTGTTATGCTGCTTTATTGGTCTTGTGTTTGTGTTGGGACCTAAAATCGACACGCTTCTACCCCGCAAGGGATCTGGCATGATGATATAGATAGATAGATAAACCTGCTAACTAACTTTTGTTTGCGATATCAAATTACTTAAGCAAACAAGTTTGTAGATAATCTTAATTATCAAAAGACCAAAGGTTCGTGAAGAAAATAATGTTGTAACTAACCGATTATCAGATTTAAAGTGATTTCTAAATATGACTGTACGTAATATGTAGTAAACGTGTTTTATGAGTTATAAATTTTAAGTAAATAACTGGCAAAGTCATTAGCTAGAATACTAACATCATCCATTAAAAGTTATTTCATCTTTACGATCAAGTTAATCGAACCTTTGATGGAAATTTGTTTTTTTTTGTCAAGCTTAGTTAATCGGGAACTCTTCGCAGTATTATTATTATTTAAACCGAATTTCGGATCTCGACTAGAAGAATGTCAATAATTATTGACACGCGTTATTTCGCAGTAACAATAAATTATTACAACCTGATGTTTTTATTGAAGTCACCTTTGTAATAAAATACGTGTGTCAAGGCAAAACGCTTATCGTAAATTATAATATCTGTAATATCAAAATGTTAATATACAAATTAAAAATAATCCTATTATGCTGAGAATAAATAAAATACATGCTATCAATTGACGCAATGTCTTTCGAATGGCATTATTGAATAAACCTCACTACCTACATAATAAGACATAAATATTATACATACTTTGTGATATGTAATTGTATATGTACAACTTAATCAATAAATAATTGATTTATTATTCAATTCAGTTGCATTTGATTCGCAACATTCAATAAAAACTATTATTCATTACAACTTAATTATTCTTTAGTCAGTGCGTTTAGATGTATATTGAAAACGAAATTAATGTTTATAGAATATTAGAGACTGCCTCATTTCTATAGTATAGCATATGTTTCGGCTGATAATTACGAGGTTAAACGACTAGGCATCGTTGGCGAATTGTCGGTGTACTCAATACCCCTTTTCCACACCCGTTTCAGGAATTTTAGGGTGGCAGTGTAAACGTATCTACGATATATTTTGATAATAAATTTTAAAAAGGTTGACAGTAAGCGGCCTTGGGTTGCGGATCCGTTTTGCTGACTTATTATTATTTTAGAGCATTTAGCGCTCTTTATTACAAGCTATTATTTAACTTGCAATGTTTGTTTAGGTCAAATCTTGCTCGCTGTATTAGAGCCGCTACCTCTTATTCTGCGGAGTTGAAATTTGACAAATTGGTTCAGTTTATGCATTTTTATGATAAGCATGACTAGATTTTACTTCCAGAATTGGCTTCAAACGAAGGAATTCCTGCCGCCAACAGCATAGATCCGAAATTTAGTATACCTATTTAATTTTGACTACCTGCCACTAGGCTGCGTAAAAGCTTGTTTTTAAAAATGTGTTTTACTATTAAATCATTAAAGATGACAGCCGAGTTGTCGTTAAGTCAGGGCTGGGTCAACCTATGGTTGACCCACGGAGCTTAGCGGATGTGAACTTGTTTTATGAAGTATTTCTAAAAGGTCAAAGCGATAAAGTTAAAATAACATTCTGCGTAATTATTTAGGTTCTGATGATGCGACCGTGGGGATAAATGCAAATAAAATGTATTTGATTACGTATGTATCTGTCGTAGAATCGTCGTTTGAATATTCATAACACGATATGGCCGATATTAAAGAATTCCGAAGATACGATTGTTACAAAGTTATGTTTATGTGATGTTTCACTATAAGTTTGTTGTTCTTTCAATGCATTTAATTTAAATTTGTTTAATAGCTTTTTATAGTATTTATATTTTACAGTATTTATACTAAACTCAAAGGCGTTTAAAAATGTTCTTGAAGTTAAAATGCCAAAGTAATTAGTGTCGTCACATCTATTTATTTTAGAAATAAGTTCTAATATAGGTAATAGGTTACTAGCAAACATATTATATAATTAATTGAGATTTAATGAATAGGAATAATAAAAGTAGTTAAAAAAGGCCTGGCCATTATTCAAGGATGCAGCCGTATATTAAAAATATTAACTATCGATTTCATGTGTATTTTGTAAGAACACAATTTATTTACATAGCCGTTGTGTTTCTTGGTATTCCTTATCGTGTCGTAAACCCACTATTTTTTGCAAGAATTGAATAATAGTGAAAGGTATTTCTTATAATTAGTTACCTAATGTACCATTTAGGATTTGTTCCAAACAATAATGTTAGGCATTAAACATCGATTACCGATTACAAAGAAGACGATTAATGAGTCGTATAATCAATGTAACTGAACATACTCCTCGTGTGTAATCCTTTGAAATAAATTACATACACAAACAAATATATACAACAGACACCGACGATTGTATTCGCGTAGTTAATCTTCCAAGTACGCCTTGAAATATTTGCGGCAAAACGACGCGTAAGTGAATTTGTCATTAATTTATTGAGTCAACTGTTCTTTGACAATCGTCCTCGGTAGCAATTTACTTTGTCGGTCGAGTGTTTACACGAATAAGTATTTGTGATGTTTGCGACCATGCATCGCCACACATGAATTTTGTAAGAGTTTCTAGTGCTCCCGCGCTTGCAAAATAACCCATTGGTGATGCGTCAAACAAAATTAATTTATATAAATATTAAGCAAAATGTCAGAAGTTGTTTGAAATAGTTTTTATTAATATTATATCTACGAGTATTATTAGTCTGGACGTATTAGCGAAATAAACATTCGGGAAAGTCTTAAATGATATTGTAAGCCGGTAGGTATTTCAAATAATATTAGTTTGATATTTATTTAAAGCCATCGAACTCTCTTAAATATACTCTCTTAAATATATACGGGTCGTACATTTTTGATAAAAATGTCTCATAAAATGTTTATTTCATAAGGCTATGTAAAAATATTTGCTAAAATTTCAATCATCAGTAATGATTGAGACCTATTATCGTATCGGATGAGAATATAAGTTTAAAATTGAATTTTGAATGTTAAAATCACTTTTCAGTCACACACACACAGTTTCAGTCTAAATTTGTGACAGCGTGTATTTAGAGAATGCACATAACGTATATTATTTATGTTGAAAACATGTTGCTGACATAACACCCATATCTGTGTTTTACAACACATTGTGTTAGCGTGTATCCATTTTCGCTTTTAAACAAAGGGTCATCGATGATGAAGAGAGGACGCTGTTTCTAAAACAAAAACTTTACAATGTTGCGTTATTCACCACAGAGCTTAGTGGTCTTTCACAATAGAATATCGTTAATTCATAAGCCTATTCAAGTGTTTTATGAGTCTCTTTTGAGGTTCATATTTTGGTAAGAGGAGTTACATGCTATATAAATATGTATGCGATTAATATTTTGCCGATCATCAGTTAAAAAGAAATTGATAAGTATTTAGGTCTATATTTTTGGCTATCTACCTGTGGATTATAGTATTATTATTTTAGATATTTCCCCTACTGATCGTTTTACCTCCGGCCAATTTGGGGCTGTATGAATTAAAACTGCTCGGAAATAGAAAACCGGGAATGCTTCGTTAGTCTAGCGGTGAACGATACAGCTGGGAACGCGGTCCCGGGTTCGAATCCTAGATAGGATAAAGTGACATTGGCGGTTTTTAATGAGAACATCCTCAGTAGCAGTCCTGTATAATTATGACCGATATAATGCTTATAACACTTGTAGAATGTAAATGTGAAGTTTTTTAGCTTTTTCGTTAAAAAGAAAGACCTCAAATGTTACTTCGGTGTACGAAGGTACCAGGAAAAGGTATAAGTATTCAGTTCGATTCCCGCCGATTTTGATCAAATATGTTATAGGTTTTTGTAAGACTTAAATCTCCGTATCAAGAGATAATTTATATTAAACTAGCAAAACATTTTTGGTGAAGCTGAAATAAAATAGCATACAAACAGACGAGGTAAAATGTAAGGATATGTAAGAACAATATTGTATTTTATAACAATATTGTACACTTAAAACAAGGCACTCTTGATAATCCACTACGCGATTCACATAAATTAATATTTATCTAATAAATGACAATTTTTTACGCAATATACGCATTTGTTATTTCTTTAAATTTGGTCTAAAAACTTGTTTTGAATCCATAATACATTACAAGTATCATATAATTTTATCTAAATCATATTAGGTATAAAGAATTAATATATTTTATTTTTGTTGTATATTAAATAAATTAAATAACATAAAATTACAGACACTGACGCGGTTACATTCCCGAAGCGAAGGGATGGCACAGGAGTACATTGTATAGTTACACTTTGTCGACGATAATAGGTCTCAATATGATCGGGGGTGGACCTATTGCATTAACTACGGGCACAATTCCAGAAGGCTACTGAAAGCTTCTTATACGTACCCTAATACAATGCCATTTTTCTCATTTATGAATAAAGCCCAGCGAATTCTGCTGCTAGACCAACGAGTCAATTCTATTAGGTTATTTTCTATCTATCTATCTCTATCTATATTATCACGCCAGATCCCTTGCGGGGTAGGCAGAGAGTACAGAGTTCCAACAGGTACATACCTCTCTGGCTTCCTCCACTCTCATAGTTCGTCTCATACACGCTCGCCGGTTACGGAGACTCTTGACTTTTCCTTCAGATAAGACTCGGTTTATTTGGTCGTGGTAAGATAGTCTAGGTCTTCCGCGGTACCTGTATCCTTCCACTTTCACATTGTATATCTGTTTTGTCATTCTTTCATCGGGCATTCTTTTTATATGCCCGAACCAACGGAGCATGCCCTTTTTCATCTTTACACCGATTACTATCTTTCATACCTACTCGCTTCCTTACTACGTTATTTTATTTTCAATATTTATTAATTGTTTGAGCAGTGATAGCCTAGTGGTTAGACCGTTGGACTGCAAATTCAAAGGTCTCGGGTGCAAACCCAGCCACGCACCTCTGTCTTTCCGAAAAGCATGTGCGTATTGCAAATTAATTATCACCTGATTTAACGGTGAAGGAAAACATCTTAAAGAAAACTGCATGCCTAAGAGTTTTTCGAAGGTCTGTGAAGTTTGCCAACCCGCACTGGGTAAGCGTGGTGAACTATGGCCTAAACCCTCTCAGTTTGAAAGGAGGCCCGTGCCCAACGGTGGGACAGTTTCTTAACAGGGCTAATATTAATATTAATTAATTGTTTGGAAGGTATAGGCCGTCTACCTGTTATGTACATACTAAGGTTAAAAAAAGAAAAGCACGGAACACTGTTACAAGCATGTTCAAATTGGATTAAGAGAGAAGTATGTAAGGAAAGAACCTGTTGGAACTCTGTACTCTCTGCCTACACTGCAAGGGATCTGGCGTGATGATATAGATAGGTATCTACTTAATAATGCTAACACATGCTGACTGATAGGCAACGCATGTCTTAAGCCTATGATGTTCCTTATGATATAACGAAAATAAGTACTAAGAAAGCAGTTGTGAAAAGAAATCTCAAGAAAATCCACGGGGGGTTTACTGCTATAATATTTTTCACATGGGACGAGTAGTGAAAGTTCTAAGTGCGAAACGAAATTAATATTTAATTCAATGGTGTTAAGGCATAAAACCATAAGTATAATATAAACCGGTCATGCCTCTTTGGCATTTGAATAAAGTATAATTTTCTTTGATACAACTGTTACAGTACCCACCTTACATGAAAAATACTATAGTATATTCATATTTTACTTCAGTACTTATTATTAAAAGTATAAAACTCTTAGTCCTGGTATTGCTCTAATAATATAATCGTTTCAAAGTTACAAATATGAAAATTAACCGCACGGACACAGGTTAATTCTTCAGTATAAACACCATATGCTTGCGAAACTTTTTTGTGGCCGCAAAATTAACAATGTACATTGTGACCGCAAGCTATGAGATTTGTAATACTTCAAATAACTGTTTTTAGCTTAGACCAAACCATGCCGCATTGGAGGCTGACAATCTAGGTAATAACAGTTTTGTGTGGGCTTTACGATTTGCTGCGGCGAGTCATCACTGAATGTTGCCTATCAATAGTGGATGCATTACGATCAATTTGTATTTTGTTGTAATGATCTTACAAAATTTACGACACAATTGTCGTAAATTTGGCTTATTTACCAAATATGTTATATAAATAGACTTGACTCTCGAAGGTGAGTGTTAATAGGCATTTGAATAAGTCAGTAGGTCATTTATAGTTTGTACAGTTAACTTAAACTATAACAAACTGCCTACATAACATGCAGCCGTGATGACTTCATTATGTTAAATGAGTCCCACTCTCGTTGTTTTTACACAATTATAGGAAGTAATAGTCATGTTAATCAAGTATCCAGTAGCTTGAGTCAAATTGTTTCATATGATATTTTAACTTTCTACATATAATTAATGTGTTATGGAGGTGTTCGTAGAGTACTATGGTATTCTTAGAGATGATCAACGTTAAGTAGATTCAGTTCGGTCAGTCTTTCGTTGTGGCATTTCCATTATCTAGCGTCTATGTGCTTTGGAAGGTATGCTAAGCCGTTAGTCCTGGCTGCCACTTATATGTAATTCTGTTCGCCAAGCAAGTTGGAACCCTTATAAGTTGGCTTGATAAGACAGTATTTGGCCATCTATTGGCTAAAAACTGTCTTTTAGCTAAATGGGTATTCTGATATGGACCACGCGTAATGGGGTCTTCTTCCTTATCTCAATTGAGAGATGGCATTTGTCCAGCAGTGCGACAATATCTAAATATAACCAATGTTTTATTTTCCTAAAGCCGTGTGTATTTGTGATGCATATTAATACTTGAGCGGCCTTAATTAATAAAAATAATGATGATGCAAATTTATCTTCCATGTGAACTGTGAAGCATTTTGATAATAGAACTCTGAAGCAGATGTAGTAACCTTTTACAAGCAGATATCAGATACGGTGTCAATTAATCTCTGCGGGTCTAAATATAATGTAGCGAACACAATTCATCATGTAATTAAATTATAACCATGCAGTTACAACATAACATATTATTTCATAAGTAAGTAGTCAAAACGGGGTTCGTTTTATGTGTTGCGAATATAGTTTCCCTATTTTTTGAACTTCTTGAAACTAATTTCATTTTCCAAGGTAATATAAGAAAGTTACGGCTTTGTCATCTGCAATTTAATTAAGGAATAACAATTTGTCTTTATCTGATTAAGGAGTTTAAATTTGTTTTTTTTTTGAAAATATGCATACTAGACTAACTTGAATTTGTTATAGTTTAGAGGACTTTTGGGGAGCTTTCAGACAGGGTGTAAAAATACTTTAAACTGACGATACTCACTAATCCAGTGAGGGCACTGTAATCGCTCGAACGTGCTTGCGCTGCTAATCTTTCAGTTTCGTTAAATCCAACAAAGAATATGATCAGGGAAGTGTCTTAGATACGTACCTAAGTGGGTAGAATAAAAAAACCCAGAGAAATAAGCACGAACAGCTTAAGATTGGCGTTACGCTATCGAGGAAGCGTGCTGTCCCGTTCATCTTTATTTAGTAAAATAGTAGTGCGAGAAGGATCGCATCAACTTGGTACCGTTACACTAACCTTAATCTGTTACGTACTGAGCCCTCTGATACCTTGTCCGGTGAAGCTGTAAAGGCCCCGTGGCCAACAGCGTAGATCACTCACACACACACATCCTCTGATACATTTTTTGTAAATATTGCGGAGGGTCATACTTTCGATTTTTTATATTAAAATTAAGCACAAATCATGCATAAAATAGTAACATGCATTACAAATCCATTGAGCATAGGCACGTTAGACGCTTTCGCTTTTTGTGTGACGAATTCTCAGATGTTTGTCTTTAACGGGTTGCGTGTGCGCAGACATAACAGAACTTTTGTTGACCTAGTGTTGACACGTCTTGGACGTAATAATTATTACGTTTGCGAAAGAAATTGATAAATATAATGTAAGTTAGATAAAAATGTGTCATGATATTTAAATTTTCATCTATATGGACAAGTTCATTAAGGGTAATCACGTCTCAAGAGTAGGTTTAGGTATAATTTTACTATTAAAGTTCGATTTACCGTGTTTTTTTTTATTAAAATCTTTATATATAAAATTACGGTGTGCGTGCGTTCTTATTTCTTCCGTTCGTAAGACCTAAACGGTTTGATTGTTTTTTGTACTTAATGGGGTCACCTGTATGGTTCTTAGCTATATTTGGACCCGGTAGGTGGCGTTGATGTCGACCGCATACAAAGCCGCGAGACATTGGGAAATTAATGTATTTCAGTAAAAAACTTTCTTAATTATCCCACTCAGTATTATGATGAATCGCTTTGTATGTGTGTTAGCTTTTTAGTTCAGTGATAAGTCTATTTATTTATATCATCACGACAGATCGCCTGCGCAGTAGACGTGGTATTACTGATATTCGAAATGAATAAATGAATCTTAAAGAATACTGTACATTATTGAAAAAAATGACAGCTACGAAAATCTTATTCGCTGATTTTACTGTACAAGATATTGGTATATTATATCCTTATCACTTTATTGATTACGTATACTCATATATGAAACATGACCATTAAAATTCTTAAACACAAACTTGACGTTACGTCTAAGATCTCCGTGATAAATATTGCTAATTAATATTACGCCGAGTGCATACCATTGTTTATTTAGTAAATTTTATTAAACTAGAAAATGTGCTCATATGATTTTCCATAAATAAATCTCTTTTCTTGCCTTTATTTCACACTTTTAACTTTTTAATTAACACTTATAATTAAGCATCTTAAAGAGTAAAACACGTTAAAATAAATCAAATTTATGCCAATCGAAAGTGAGTATAATTATCGTTCTTTGCTATTGTTAATGTATTATATTTCATTCATCACAGATATTTATATCATTTTAGACTTGATCGTGGGAATGGTGCTAAATAAATGTATTTGAAGAGAACGCAGGAATTGGCATTCACTCGCGCGGTATTATTAAATTATAATTATGTATGTATGTAGTCAGCGCATAGTGAACAAATTGACCGATGATAAATGCTCACATTAGGATGTGCTGATCATGCTGACATTTCGCATTAATTACTACGACAGACATCGCAGATACTCGTAAAATTACTCGTAAACATTAAACGGGCTTAATAATGACCGGTGCTATATAAAATGTAGGAACTTATTTCTATTTTTCTATATATTGACATTTTATTAGCATTGCTAAAAAAAGAATGAAGTATATACCTATCAAATGTGGACGAACTATCAGATAATTGTACTAAGTTTCAATTTTGAACTGGATTGCATTTATTTTTCATATTTCAATGCTACCAGTCGTCCTTATAAATGATACGGGTAAAATTGATATTTTCGTTCGCCAAGCCACTAAAATACATCGTTCGTATATAAGGTATATTATACACGGTGTATTTTTTGTCGTCCTGGAGCGAAGGAGCGGAGCCCTGGTGATGTATCCAAAGCCTTAACTGGTTCAAATTGCAGGAAAAAAAGAAAAGCTCAATACGTAGATGACTTCGATGTTCCGTATTTTCACCTTAGCTATGATTTTCGAATAGGTCAATAGGGAGATGTTGTTTATTGAAATGTTTTTTTTTTGTCATTATTTTTTTATTATCAGTGAATAGTAGGAATTGGATACATCTCCTGGGCTTTTGCACCAGGTCGACTAAAATTTCACCGTTAATAACCCATTCTTTTCTTTTTTTTGAAAAAAAGAACATAGCCCAAGACTAGGATTTATTCTTATGTCGTGGGTGCGTTTATAAATATGAAAATTCACATACACAAATACCCAGACCGAAACAAATAATTGTGGGTCACACACAGATTTATCCCGTGCGGGAATCGAACCCCCACTATTAGACACAATGGGCGAAGCGGCTTAAGCTCTTAACCACTGCGCTAAATCGTCCGTCAATCTATCTATCTATGTCATCATGCCAGTTCCCTTGCGGGGTAGGCAGAGAGTATAGAGTTTCAACAGGTTTTTTCCCTACTAACCTCTCTGGCTTCCTTCACTCTCATAGTTCGCTCATACACGCTCGCCGGCTATGGTGACTTGCCCTTCAGATAAGACACGGTCTGTTTGGTTATGGTAAGATAGTCTAGGTTTTCCCCGGTACCTAAATCCTTTCGCATTGTATATCTGTTTTGTCATTTATAATCTATTCGCAGTTTTAAGCTATCGGTAGTTGTAAATATCGTTAGACTTCTACTTACTTGCCTACCTAAATTTACGTATTTTATGACGAGAATTCCTGAGCTGTTATTAATATATATATATATATATATATATATATATTAATAACAGCCTATAGTATAGTCCTCGATTACATTTTTAAGATATAAATTTACATGTTTTCTAAAAACTTGTTTCCTCAAGTCTGGTATTTTTGATCGCCAATTTATACCTGTTTGTTTATAATAATTGAGGATTTATGCAAATAGCACTTATGAATAGACAAGTTTTGTACATGTGCACTACTTCATTAGGTCGGGCCGGTGGAGGATGATATATTTTATTTATGTAATGGAAACATTGAGTAAAAAGTTACACAGAACGTAATTATGTCACTTCCACCACCAAAGTATCCGTTCATAAAAATTATAATCAAATATTTTCTTTCGAATCCGTGTAAGTAATACTGGCTGCTCGCGACTTCGTTTGCGTCTGTGTCTTTATAAATTATAGCCTGTGTGTTATACTGATGTATAAGCTATATTACTGTAAAGTTTTAGTAAAATGAGTTTTATTCTCCAAAAACAGTATTAAACATCCATGCTCCCAAATTTCGCGTCTATAATATTAGCAGGATAAACATATTGAACTAATTTCTTGCTTTATTTTAAGTTCTTTCGTATCTTATCTAAAGGGCAAGTCAAGAGTGTCCGTAACCGGCAAGCATGTATGAGACGAACTATGAGAATGGAGGAAGCCAGAGAAATCTGTAAGGAAAGAACCTGTTGGAACTCTGTACTCTCTGCCTTACCCGCAAGGTATCTGGCGTGATGATTTAATTAAATGGAGAAAAATTCCAAGTTCTTTCTTAGAATTAGGAAGTGACAATTGAAATAAATCTACATAATATATCATTGAAATTGTTGCTGTAGTAGCTGGTACAGTGTACCTACTATTTCTGGGGTCATTATTCTTCTAATAAGGAGGTAATTGCTTGTTTTATTTTCGCATTGTTTAAATCTGGGGTTATAAAAAATTTGGGAATTATGTATTTTTTTCAAGACGTAGCCCCACACTAGGAATAATTCATGTGTCGTGGGTGCGTTTACAAACATGAAATTTACATGCCCAAACACCCAGACCGAAACAAATATTATTATTAAAATAATAATATTTGTGTGACCGTTGTGATTGTCCCGATTGTCTCGTACGGGAATCAAACCTGCGACTACTCAATCCGGTGGGAGGAGCGATTGAAGCTCCAACCATTGCCGTCCGTCAAAGCCGTCGTCATGTTAAATGACGACGGCTTGGTCTAGTGATTAAAATGTAATCTGCTCCGCTCACTAGATGGAGTAATTGCGGGTTCGATCGCCGCACGGATAAATCTTAGTGAGATCCAAAAACGTTTGTTTCAGTCCGGGTGTTTGTGTTCATTTCAAGTCGGTAAACGCGTGTGGGTGTGGGTAGCCCCAGTTTAAAAGTTAAATAAAGCTACACTATCAATGAATAATATGCGTAACTCAAGCTGAAAAACTAGATACCCAATCATATTTTTCAGTTTGTTAATTTTGTTATAAATCATATTGAAATGGCTACTAGTTAATATTGTTTTATGGTTGCTAGAGAAATGATACAAAGCAAACAAATTTTAAAAATAAGTACCTAATCATGACCGTTTTAGTAGACTTTCAAAAGGGACATAAAACATTGATCGATAGCAAACAGTTCCCATGCAAAGGACACATTGTTCAGTAAATGAGGCGTGAAAATAAACAAGAAAAAATCTTTTAAAAAAATGTGCTTGGAGCCGGCAAATATAATATTAAATACTCATTGCGTCGGCGACCGCCGGAGATAACTGTCGAGTACGTTTGGTGTATATAAACGAAAGAATCTCCTCACGAGGTCAAAGTATTTATGTACATTATTCTAATTGTAATACAAAATTCATGCATAAATTAAACTTAACATTGATTTTATATGTATATAAAATTGTCATATATCAACGGATTGCATGGTTCTTATTTTTGTTATTGTAGTCTTACAACATGATTTATTTTGAAATAAGATATTTGTGCTCGAACAATCTATTTTGTAAGTTTTTGCCTGTTTCGAGTAACCGAAAATGATATGTTATGAAATTATACATGCCATTAGTAAATGTAAACAAAAGATAAAATAAAATAATAATCCTACTAATATTTGTTACTCTTTCACGCAAAAATGTACTGAATGGAGTTTGATAAAGCTACTCTGTACTCTATGTCCACTCCGCAGGGGATCTGGCGTGATAGATAGATAGAGAGACATAGGCTTTAATTTATAAATATATTACTATATAAACGTGTGCACAGTGGCGGATAACAGCTAGTAAGACATAATCTCTAAACTATATTCCACTACATCATATTAAATGTCTGTCATAACTTTGACTTTTGGTGCAAGACATTAATTTTTGTTTGACGTTAATTTAATGTACTCGTATTTTTGTACTCAGAACGGCTGCACTGATTCGGCTATTTTTTTAAATATTCGGTGAAGTCCGAGGAAGGTTCTTATGACGAGAAAAAATTGCACGGATAAACGTTAAAACTGCTTTTTCTAATTCAAACGCGTGCGCAGCCGCGGATAACAGCTAGTTTGTAATATATTTATGTAAATAGGTACCTAATATTTCACAATGGATCGATACCTGATTTTTATGTAAAAATCAGGTATCGATCATTTTGCCGATTAAAAAGTTACAAGATGCCTAGACAATACCGGTTCCGAATCCATAAAATGGCGAAATTTTATAAATTATTGTAATAATTAATTTAGTAGCACTCGAATAAATTACAATATTTTACAAAAGTCAAGGTCCGGTCTTGTATGCATGCACAATTATTTGAAATCTTTCTCACGAGTCATCTCGGCGCGGACAAACATTCGCGGAACAGGCTCGTACAATTTTGTAATCGATTGGAAAACGATCGATTAACAAATTACAGGTTTCGTATATTTCGATGGTCTGTCTGTACTTTGTTATTAAACTATAATTATGGTAAGTTTAATGTCGACACGGCCAATAGAGCTTTTGTATTTTGTAACGCTTTGTTGATTTCTCTGTATATATTGGTGTCACGAGAAGATACCTTCCGAACCCATCAAACTACCTAGTAATATCAATTTTGGGAGTAGCATTTAACAGAATTCTGGAATAAACATAATTCGGTCTAGGGATAGTCTTTGACGACGGCTTGGTCTAGTGGTGAAGTGGACGAGTCACCTATACACTTACTCAGATAATCTCCGGTCACGTTTGCTTCGGTGATTATCTGAGGAAGACCGGACGCGAGGCGACGAGGACCTCGACGACGCTCGAAGAGTGCCCAGCGTGGGCCTCCGAGCGGCGGATCCGACGGCGACTTGGTGTGATTGCCCACGCCGCCGTGAGCACCGCGACGGTGCATAGGGGGAAACAAGCAACAAATTCCCCCTCCCGAGGCGGGCTCTTCGGAGCGCGGCATAAGGGGGGCACCGGTGCGTTCCACTCGGAGATCGCGGAGCCCCTCTGACACGTGCCAGTACCGGCCGGTGGGTTTTCAGTCGGTAAGAGGCCGACATGCCCCGCTAGCTTCCCCCGAGGCTGATGGAATTCCATGAGGATTTCCCCACGTAAAGAAAAGGCCGATGCCCGCACAAAATAACGTTAGTGTGATCCACAAATATTTGTTTCGGTGTTTGTTTGTTTCATATTTGTAAATGCACCCACGAACAGAAATATTATAGTAAATGTGACATGATAACCGGCATATCCGAAATAAAGGCTAATTTTAGATCTTACTTTTTCTATCTATCTATCTATATCATCAGGCCGGATCCCTTGCGGGGTAGGCAGAGAGTACAGAGTTCCAACAGGTTCTTTCCTTACATACCCTGTCTGGCTTCCTCCATTCTCATAGTTCGTCTCATACACGCTCGCCGGTTACGGAGACTCCTGACTTGCCCTTCAGATAAGACCCGGTCTATTTGATCATGGTAAGATAGTCTAGGTCTTCTCCGGTACCTACATCCTTCCACTTTCGCATTATATATCAGTTTTGTCATTCTTTCTTCGGAAATTCTTTCTATATGCCCGAACTAACGGAGCATACCCTTTTTCATCTTACTTTTGTTTGTGCAAAAGTATAAACACCAGATGTTACAAATATTTATTTCGTAAATTTACATGAGAGCACATACCGGTGTGCAGGTGGAAACAATTTTAATTCTGACACACAAAAATTATCTACTTTCACTAAATTTTTACGTACGTTGAATTATTTTTTCTTTCACTTCATTTTAATTAATTGTTTGGCGTCTTCATCTACTGTGTCTACTGATATTATGACCTGAATGCGGTTAAAATGTCCGAGTTAAGAATGAGGTGTAAGTTCTGATCTAGGAATATAATATTATGTAGTAGTCTTTGCCTAGAACGCCGTCTGCACGAAGCTAGTACATTGAAGCAACATTTATGATGTGCGTTGTACCCTACCGATGTTGATTAAACATATCGCACTATTTACTCGTAAGTCAGACTATGCTATCCATATGTAAAGATTCCATCAGAATTTTTGTGTAGAATATAAATAGAATAATATCTGGCGTGATGATATAGATAGATAGATAGATATAGTATTAAACTTTTATTTATAAGGTCTACATTAATTCAGTTCAAAGATTTATATTTATAAATGAGTTAGCGAGGATGTGTCCGTATTTTCAAGGTTATTTGAGAAGATACTGATTCATGTTTAAAAGATTTACCTACTTAGTTTTATTCGAATTAGGTGATATAAAGTTTTTATCAAGTTGCGCTGTGCCATTAGTAATTTGCATAAATATTTACTATTTTTGACGTATAAATTAATATTGAAATGCTTTAACATAAAATATACCCTCTCAAAATATACAATATGTTTATATTTATTTTATAAATATTTAATAAACAACTGATAATAATATTTATAAATAACTAGTTTCTGCTGGTGGCTTCGTCCGCGTTGACTTTAGACAGAAACCTTACATTTTTCCGGGATAAAAAGTATCCTATGTGTTAATCCATGTAATAAAATATTTGTGTGCCAAATTTTATCCAAATCAGTTCAGCTGTTTTTGCGTGATTGAGTAACAAACATCCAAACATAAAAACCTCTAAACATACAAACTTTCACATTTATAGTATTATAGTAGGATTCATGGTCATGGAATAAAGTAAATAAAATAATAACAATTGAATATTTTATGTATGTATTAAAAACTATTCTGTTTGGAATGGATATCGATCATATAACGTGTTTCTAGTCTAAAGCGACTGTGATCAATTGGGCCTAAAATAAAATAAAAAACTAGTTGCATAGACCTTTGGGTGCATGGGGGATTAAGATTGATAAAGTTTAGTATAGAGGTCTATACGGCGATCATCACAGTTATGAAACTTTAAGTAAATGATGTCAGTGTTGAGTAGATTTTTAGGTATTTATATTATACTTGTAATCTATGCCATCTTCCCATCTATACTTTCAATAAGATACATACTTACATACATATGTATCTTCCTAAACTTACGTATGTGTCTGCCTAAAGCCAACAAATTTAACTATAGGTATTATGACAACATTCCTAAGAATAGTTTACAAGTACATTTGTAAGAACTTGTAACAAGTCAATTAAGATAATTTAGCAAGCGTGGGACTCAAAAACTTATTCTTCAGTAACGGCTATTACTCCATTCATTTATTGTTATTTAGACTAAGAATAATGTTTCATTATTACTGGTGATTCTTTTTTATTATATGTAATGATCCTTTTGCAGACACGTTATTTGATTGGTACGTGAATTAAAGAGATATATTAGTTTTGTAATAATTTCTCTGAAATTTTGAAATTAATAAAATGATGGTCTTGCTTACAATTTGTTTTATTTCGGGATATATATTGGATATTAATTCAGCAAGACAACTGATAAAAATTGTATACATTAGTATACGAATAACTTTTTAGCAACTTATAGATATCCTATTATATTCATTATTTGGAATACGGTCTAAACAATGTGTATGACAGAGGGAATCACAGATTCTTTGTTATGTAGAGTTGGACGCGGTCAAACTCGAACAATTTATATTGTATAAACCACTAACAAATTTTCAATTTATATTTTTTTCATCTAATCTAACTACTACTCTTTTCATCTAATCTACTACCGGATCGTAACGCGGCCTCCATGGGAAGGTCTGGCGAAGAAACTCAGCGGACAGTTGGTCTATGAATGAGTCTCTGGCGTGGCAAATAAGATATGATACTAGTTAGGGCAAATAGGCAAGCTTTGTGGGCTATTTCCATCAATTCTCACTACCTTATACGATGCGGGAGATTCGCGTGATGACGACTCACAACGTTACCGAAAGAAGTACTTTACACAAGAGTGAGACGCGTAGGCTGACTTTAATAAAATGTGTAAAATATTCTCTTTATTAAATTAATAAGCTTCATAAACTTGAATCAACATTTAGTGTCCACATTTTTTTCTTTTAATGTGATTTATTTGGTTATTTGTGTAGGTAGCTACAGTATTCGATAATTTGTACAATTTTCATCAATATGAACATTTAATACGGAGAAAAAATATACGATTTATTAATACCCAACATGCGTTTTAAAAAACGAGTGGTTCTTTGTCACACTATCATTTTTCTAGCTTTAAAAGTGAATAATCGCTTTGACGGCATGTATTCTTAAGAGGTGGTGGCGTTAATTTATTGCAAAATATGACAGCTTGTGATGGCCACCTGTCACTTGTCGTCATTTTTCATAAGTATTTAACACGAACTAGTCAATAGTAGTTCAAGGTTCATCTGGGGTTTACAGGGTCCTTGTAGATCTTTTGACTTTGAATCGACACTTTAAATTTGTATTACATAAAACCCATGGAGGCCTTCCTAGGTCTGTAGTTACCACGGCGTTCTTAGCGATTATTAAAAGCTGGAGCCGCATTTAGCTCAGTCATTTCCACCTACGAGCTTTACCGGTCTTCCGAAGCCACGTTTAACCATTGGCCATTGATAGGCGGTCAGCTAAGTTAGAAGTCTTATGGTCAGCATGATAAATTCTAACAGCATGTATTTAGAAACCTGCCTTTGTCAATTACCCAGGGTGAACCAGGTGGAGTATGACTTCTTGCCTCTCGGCTCGATGTGTGAGCGAGTGTAGTAAGTAAAAGCTTTGCCCTTCCTTGGGACAGTATAAGCAGATTTATTATTGTTATTATAAAAACCCTTCTGTTAGAATTGAATGGTCACATTTGTTTTTGAAATTATAATTGTACTACGTAATTTGAACTTAGCGAGACAATGTATGTAATTTGTACATAATTTACTTATATAGGTTTACAATTGTTATTTACGTACAATCGGTTGAGCCGGCCGAATTTATATATCATTGTTCATTACGTGTGTACTTCTCACGGAAGATGCGTGTACGCTTCTCCCGTCACACTTACCCACATTGTGCACTTACGTAGGTTATGTAGTAAAATTTTAGTGTATTTATATTTACTATTTGTAGCATTTCCTATACACAGAACAATGACTGCTTGTTCAGACCTCAAACATGTGACCAACAATAAGCACTTATTTTTTTCTTATTTCAAGGTCGTCAAATGATTTCTAGCATTTTGTATTAAGATATCTCAAAGAAATAGGTACTTGTATGGGTTACAATACTGGGAGAAATATAACACTAAATAATAAACCTTCTGTTATTAGCAAGAATTTTAATCCATTCCCCTAAAAATGTTACGCACAATAATATTATCTGACTTTGGCATCGGAGTAAACATTAGCATGTTACCCAGTGACCCGTCTATCGCTTTGTGATCAATGTAACCGCATGTCAGCGGTGCGATAAGGTTGCGTAACCAACACGTAACGTCTCCGCTTTCGCTGCGTCTCGACCGACCTCTGACATTATACCAATGGAGTGGACCGTTTAGAACTTAACGATTTTTTTTTGTGATTTATGGTGTGACAGACAGATTTGGGTATTTGTGATTATCGCCGCCAGATTAATGATTTGGGAAGTAGGGCTTTTGGGCAATGAGTTTCTTAATGCAATCAAGTTCGATGAGACTCGATCAAGGCGACCAGCTGTGTCTTATCATTGGTCTAATTAATTTCATCCTGCTACGTTTGAAGAAATTCGCAATGGCTTAACTTAACGATAAACATAATAAAGTTTACATTCAGAATATTAAAATATTCTTTATAAAAATATGTATTTTATAATTTAGTAAGTCAAGTTTAGACAGGTCAATGACAAATAAATAGGAATTTTATTAAAACACGTCTGACTTAGATACAAGACTACTTAAAGTAAATGTTTAGTTTACATACGAGTACATACACGACGGACAGCTTGGTCCAGTGGTTAAGTGATTGAGTACTTTTGTCCACTGGATCGAGTAGTCGTGAGTTCGATTCCCGCACGGGACAAATCTTTCTGTGACTCACAAATATTTGTCTCGGTTTAGGGGTTTGTGTATGTGAAATTCATGTTTGTAAATACATTCACGACATAGGAATAATTCCTATATAGTGTGGGGCTACGTTTATTAAAAAACAAAATTTGTATACACTCACGCTATTATCCCGCTTGATTCTGAGACACCTTTTTCACTTTGTCTACGTTCATACATATCTTCATGAATTTCATCATCATCATCATTTCAGCCTATACTTGTCCACTGCTGAACATAGGCCTCCCCAATCGCTTTCCAGCGTAACCGGTCCGATGCCACCTGCATCCAACGATTTCCTGCGATTTTCACAAGATCGTCGGTCCATCTGGCAGGCGGTCGTCCTACGCTGCGCTTGCCAATACGTGGTCTCCACTCTAGAATCTTTCTGCCCTAACGCCCGTCCGATCTTCGCGCTATGTGGCCAGCCCATTGCCACTTCAGCATGCTAATCCTGAGGGCTATGTCGGTGACCTTGGTTCTTCTACGAATCTCCTCATTCCTGATTCGATCACGTAGAGAAACGCCGAGCATAGCTCTTTCCATAGCTCGCTGAGCAACTTTGAGCTTTTTTATGAGACCTATTGTAAGAGACCACGTCTCTGATCCATATGTCATCACTGGTAACACACATTGACTAAAAACTTTAGTCTTTAGGCACTGAGGTATTTTGGATGAGAAGATGTTACGCAGTTTCCCGAACGCTGCCCAGCCGAGTTGGATTCGTCGATTGACCTCTCTCTCAAAGTTGGACCTACCTAACCGGACTGCCTGTCCCAGGTAAATGTATTCGTCGACAACTTCAAGAGTAGAGTTCCCAACGGTAAGTGCGGTGGGTACGACATGGACATTAAACATTATTTTTGTTTTGTCCATATTCATTTTAAGACCCACTTGTTGGGATACTCTATTTAGGTCACCGAGCATTTCTTCATGAATTTGCGTCGATTAAAAGTGCTACGCACTTAACCCTAGTATTATTATAGCCTAATTATTTTTCCCTAAAGGGATCTGGCGTGGTGATATAGACAGATATATAGACGCCACCACGCCAGTGGTATCGCCACATAGCCGACGCAGCGCGATGGGAGCGCGACGGTGACGCGGCTTGAGTAGTTGTAATGTACTGAAATCTATGTGAGACACCACACAGCGGAGCCCCGTTCGGCGCGACGGCAAACGTCACGACTGAAACCTTAAAAGTTCTTCCCGAAAGGATTCGCATCCCATGATGTTTATTGCTATTCTGTTATCCAAATACCTTTAAGAGCACTAGTAGAAATAAATATGGGCAAAAATAATAATCAGCACATCTTAAATTGAATGAGAAGTGTTTGAGGGGCAGTATCTTAACTATTACAAGTTGGAAGCCTCGCTTCTTATCATAAGATCAACGCCTGCTCTATGTCCATCAAAGGTAAATGAATAGGAAGTTATTTTAAACATGTACAAAAATAACGTGCATTATATTAACATATCATTAGAAGAGGTTTTGTGTGAATTCAATATTATAATAGGAAGTAGTTACCCGTAAGTTAAAGTTATCTTTGCGGTATATCATGAAATTAGGTGCTATTAAAATTTATTTGCTAGTTAAATTTCATGTATACAAATGAGTTAATCTCATCGTGCTGCAATTGATTTTATCAATTATTGTATGCGAATCAAATAGTGTTTTAGGTAGAACTATATTAACTAGGTATTTCTGAACAGGTTTCATTGAGAAACACACAATTAGATAACTACACAGCTCTTTATATTTGTTTTTATTTTTTTACAACAACATATTGGTTTTATTTAAATAGCTCTAATAAAATAAGTTTAAAGGTCAGTTTTGCTATAACGAGACACAGACTTGTCTTCGAATATTTTGTTTGAGTATATCATATTTACCTACTCTACCAAGACTGCTTTGTCTCATTTATTGAATCGTCGAAAGTGTAGTATTTATATGCGCCGTCAGGGCAAGTCTGGGATGAGACGGCGTAACAATATGGATCCGTTTCAAAAAGATTAGCCAACAAAATTTGCCAACCATAAATCCACTTCGAAAATTTAGGTTTTTACCTAAATCTTTTGGGACAGTTTAAGTTGACAAAACAAAACGCATTATACATTATTGGGTTAAACTAAATCTATAAATATTTGAAAAAAAAATTAGTATGAAATACAAAAATAAATTATTAAGGCAAGGGGTGGTACCAAAAACAGCCGAAAGACGTCCATTGAAGGAAGGTGGTGGTTATTTGATATGAACGCTGACGCACCTCCGCGCGTATTTCATGGTCACATGTCATTTTGGGTACGACCCACAGGTTAAAAGCATTGTTTTAAGCGTTGCAGCATCCATTCCTCTTAGCACATTTAATAACTTACGAAATACTGTCAAGATACGTCAATTAAATGCTTCTCAAGATCACCTGTGATACTAGTCTAAATGTCAGTATTTAACCTATATATAGTTACTTAGAATTAGTGGTCTATTGAAATGATTACCTACTACATATTAGGTATATTGATCGTCGTTTAAAAGTATTTTGAAAACAAAACGTATGTAGGAGTAGTCAGAATCGCAATTTTTTTTTCTCAAGCATACGAACACATCGTTTTGTGTCTACAGCTAAGCCGTTCATAAATCATCCAAGGTGGTCCATAGGTCATTTTTTGGTAACTCCTATCATTTCCACTTTTGGACTTATTGTCAGACCGCAGAGGTAATTTTTGTCGACCTATGTTAAAATAACGAGACCTTTTCTCTCCTTGTGAAGCGGTTTTTGTAACCTATGTAAAAATAATAAAAAAGATAATCTTTTGATAGGTTTAGAACCCAGGACCTCATGATCGCTAGACGTACCATATGCTCCTAAATCAAATAGGTAGTCCACCAATATTAATATATTGTGACAAGCCCGATAATATTATGACTTCTTATCTTGCAACAAGCCTGGTGGTGATACTAAGTATATACCTACTTGCGCAGTTAAAAAGTAGAATATGTGTAATTTATCGCTGAAATCGATGTTCAGCTCATTACTTTCCATTTATTTCACTTAGTTGCAGTATCGATTTATCAACATGAAAAATGCGTGAAATATCAGTTTCAGTTCACGCATAAAATATAAAAATCATAATAGACTGGGTTGACGTCTTGGTCTAGTAATTAGCATGAACGGTCCGCTTGTTGGATTAAGTAGTCGCGGTTTCGATCCCCGTACGGGGCAAATGTTATTATTGTGCATTTGAAATTCACATTTGTTGACTTTGTGGTGTACAAGAATAAATCATGTCAATCAATCAATCACCAGTGTGGGGCAACATAATTAAAAAACTTTATCAAGGACAGTAATGTTCTTTTTAACCATTTTCTTCACATTGTTGCCTGCGCTTACGTTTACAATAGGCACATGAGGGGTTAAACTACTCTTTTCCAATAGTAATAGATGATGGGGATTATTTCAGAACGGATAACGACTGTGAGTTTGAAAACGTTTCTTATTTATTACAAAATATACATGTATAATATTGAGAAGTTTAAGATGTCGTCATCCATGAAGATAATGACTTTGAAATTTCCCCAAACCTTATTAGGTACAGTAACCACGAATAAATAGTTTTTATTAAGATGCCTCAAGAGGGAAAGCGTAGAAGTTGGCTGTAAGCAGTTAATTCAATTATACTGATTTCGACTATTTGAATAAAATATGTATATAGTTTACAATTGCTAATTGTTAAGACGCGGTGTTGGCACCCATGCCTTTACGTATTTTTTCATTTTGCGTTTTTGCAGTAATAAGTATTATATATTTTATACATTTTACTTTCATTGAATTATTGTTATATTATTTACAAGTCTTACTATTATAAGTATTAACTTGCATTAGCATTTAACTATAAGTAAATGATCAAAAAATATAAATTAATACTCGCAGAAATGAAGACGATTAAAATATGCTTTATCCGCATCGGTATCGGTAATAAATTGTATGCTGATGATGGATGAATATGGCTACCGGGCAGTACCACAGGTTAACGCAACCCATTGTTGCGTAGCACAGCCGTATCTCACATCTCCAACTCCTAATGAAGAGCGGGGAACGAATAGCTAACAAGCTAGAAAATTCAGGTCACCAGTGTCATCTGATGTTAGGATTCAAAGCGATTTTAAAGCGTTCTTGACCTCTTTGATGAGGAGGAATGAAAAATTTTGCGTAACCAAATAACGAACATCCGGCTGCAGAAAAAAATAATTTTGATAACAGTGTGCCACAGTGTGTGTGTGTGTGTGTGTATACTTCAAGAGTTAAGTTGTGATTACATTTCTTTAAGATTGGCTTGAAAGAAATTCTTGTTATTAAACACTATGCCAGAAATTCTTATCTAATATTTAAACGTCGAATCGAAGTTAAAAATTCACTTAATAATTATTTTTCCTTAGAGTTTGATCAAATCAAGGTAAGTGATTGTGAGTGAACAACTTTGTCGTGCGTGTTTTGTTGTTGGTAATACAGCTATTGAAAATATAAATTACTATGTGTGTTTTGCAATATGCACTGTACATCCATAATATGTATTTATTTCTATACATTGGATCTCATCGACAAACCTTTCTGGTCAAAGGTTAGGAGGAAAGGCGTGTAAACTTGGCCTAGCTTTCATATAAGCGTAAACAGGTCTATGCGCTTAATTTGACAATTTCCATATACACAGTAGAATTCCTATCAAGTATCTACCTACTCATATTTTATAGCAGTTGTGCTTAACATACAATAACAGACGACGTAGACTTGCATGCAAATTGTACAGTTTTTACATCTATACGTAGATCTATGGACAAATAGTGTGTGAGATTGTGCATTCCCACGTAAAATCTGGACTACTTAATAGGTTTTGATGAATGATATGTCAAAGGATCTGTTATGATCTCATGAGAAACATTAAGTTCGCATTAGTTCATAGATAGGGGAATGCCAATTAATAATGTTTTACAATTTCGACACATGACTACTACAAATATTAGTAGAGTGGTCTTATTCATACTTTGAACATCATAATGAGATTTAAAAAGTGTGCCCAATTCGTTAAATATTTCGTAGTTACAATGCATTTTTGAAGCTCAGGTTTAATACTAAAAGTATTAAACCTGAGCTAGAGAATAGTCTTTCATAAAATATATTATTATATTATGCCTATTCTTGGTAGAATTTAGCTTTGCATAAGTGTGAGTGCAATAAGGTATAACGAAGTGTATATGTGTATTAAATAACCCTAATGCAATTTTGATGTGAATACGTTTTACGAGTAAATAATTTCGCAATAGGCTTTTATGCCAACCAAAACTGTTCAATATTCATCTCGTAGTTTGTCGAAGCTTCGATAGAGTAGTTAAAGGTCGGCTGCGTGTGCGCATATTATACAATATGCAATGCATATATTTTCGTGCACGAGTTAAAGGCTAATAAATATTAGTATTGAATCAAATTGTTGCCGAATTACACATAAATATTTTCCATGACTAATTACCGGTTACAACTTTGGGGTAGGGCAAGTGTTTGCGCAATAAGTTTTTGTGAAATGGTGTGAAGAATCTGTGGAGATGTAAGGAAGAATTATTTGGAACGGTTATAATCCTTTTATAGTATGAGGATATAAATATTATAGAACCAGAGAAATTTATAGAGATAGTAGTAGCGTAAATACTACTACTTAAGCTATTACAAGAAATAGATGCACACAGATAAATCTGAGCTAAATTTGTAATTTAAATATTGTTGTAACCCTGTTATAATACCAGAAGTTTTTGTTTTCTATTTATTTAGTTTTATTATTACAATGTAGATTTATTCCTTTGTGTGTGTAGTACTGGAGTTAGGTTGTGTGGTAATACTCTAGATGTTTTTGTGGCCCCACGATGTATCGTGGGTCTCCAAAAACTTAGTATGAGGGCTGGGATCTTACTCATAGCAATCTTACAAATTACAAATAATGTAATACTTGAGATTCTAAGCTAAATATTATTTGTTTGTTCAATAAATATTTTTTCATTATATTTTGTAATTTTGTATTTGTGATATTGCACGAGACCATTTCCAATGACTATTGCTTAATTTAAGCTCTTCGAGCAGTAAGTTTGTTAAATCTATTAATTTTAGATAACTGACGTAATATTAAGAAAAAACTAAACAAACTATGAGAGTGGAGGAAGCCAGAGAGATATGTAAGGAAAGAACCTGTTGGAACTCTGTACTCTCTGCCTACCCCACAAGGGATCTGGCGTGAGAATATTGATAGATATTAAGAAAATGTATGAATATTGCTTAGTGTGCTTTGCAAAACACAAGTCATAAGATGATACACCTTATCTAATCGGCCGGATGAAGCTAAAGAGTCGTGATCCGATATACTGTTAAAAATGAAATCTGAAACCCTTCTATAGAACATTTACGGTTTCCATTTATAAAGAATCTATTGTAGCCATGGATACCTACAGGCATGTATGAAACAAAAGCTTTAAAAATTTGAAGTTAACCTATAAGAATATGTATACCTCCTGTCTACCTTGCTAGGAAAGCGTAGCGTAGCGATTGCGTGACGATATAGACTTTTTTTTTAAACGTAGCCCCACACTCGGGTTAATTCCTGTGTCGTGGGTGCGTTTACAAACATGAAAATTCACAAACACAAATACCCAGACCGGAACAAATAATTGTGGATAACACAAAGATTTGTCCCGTGCGGGTACCGAACTCGCGATTATTAGACAGTGGGCGGAACGGCTTAAGCTTTTAACCAATGCGCTAAATCGTCCGTCAGTAGTCAAACCTCATAGATAGAGAACATACTTATAATAAAACAATACTATGTCGGATAGTTATAAACATTTTTTACACAAAAATATGCAACTAAAAGTACTTCCAGTGTTTCCGGTATATCGCCGTAAATCAACGCGGACACCAAGGTAATACGCACCGCACATCGCTCGTTGATGTCTTTTTGATGCGGGATTCTAAAGTTCTTTACAGAACTTATTAGATGAAGATATTCAATATAAGCAATATTTATTAGCATGTTTTCACTAATACCTTATGGATATTATAGTCATATATTTCTGTTACTTATTTTTTATATTTTTGTGTAATAAAAAACATGTAATTTTTGTAAATAAAATTACTTACCTGGCACAAAAAAAATCACGACACTACTTCACACACACAAAAATTTTATTAAAAATAATTCGTATATTCGAATGTCCGTTAGATGCGCTAGCTGGGGTCAGAGTGCGCAAGTGTGTAACCGCGGTGTCATCCCGCGACTCGCGCGCTCGCGCAGTGAAAGTGCTTATATAGCCTTTTAGTTGCAAGCGTGCAGGCTGTGACGTCACATACATCGGCTGCAACGGATTTATGGGCGGCCGAAACAATGAGATGAACTTTGGGCGCAGCTTTATAGGTTTTTTAGTTACGCATAAGCTCCGGGTATTGGCAATGACATAATTCCTCGTATTTATATATTTTATTTTAAGAATAACCAGCAGTATTGTCAAATAGAGATTATTTGTTGGTATTTGATAGGAAAATTTGACCTAAATAATTTATTACACGGAAATCACTTGAAAAATTGTTCACTTTCAAATTAACTAGCGGTGAACATTTATAACATGTTAATTATTGAATGATATTGTAGATTGTATGTTGATGTAGATTTCTCTTTAATCCTAATTAATTAGGATTAAAGACAAATAGAATTTTATTAAATAACCCGCACTTTCTGAACCGCCGTCCCACCTGTTTTCGCCAGGCGTTGGTGATAAGGGTGTGCTGTGTACACGCATATTGCGTCGACATTTTCAAGTCTTAATGCAATGGGGATATTCTCGTGCTATTACGCAAAAGAAAATGCCAGACCCTGGACTGCTACTGGCAATTTTTGATCGAAAAACCCCAATAACTAATCACACTTTTTCGATATAGAATTCTTTTTCTTTTATTAAAAAAAAGTAGCCAGACATATTCCTGTGTCGTGGTGGACACGAAATTCACATACCCAAACAGCCAGACCTAAACAAAGATTTGTGTTTCACACAAACATTTGTCCCGTGCGGGAATTGAACCCGTGACTACTCAATCTTGTGGGCGAGCTCTTAACCACTGGACCAAGCCGTCCGTCGATTCGAACTCAGGACCTCGTGATCGTTAACCATGCGCCACTAGACTAATGAGGCTGTCATATTACTACTCATTGCTATGTGAAGATTTCATTACTCACAATGGTATGACAGTTCATTATAAAATTTTATCTGATAGTCTAAATTGCATGTTAACACTCGTCTTACTCTGCCTCGTTTGTTAAGTACAGCTAAGTTAAGGCCAGTACAGCTAGTACAAGTTGGATAAAATATTATTCAGTTTTCCTATCGAAGAAATTTTAGTACTATGAAATCTAGAATAGTGCCCGGTATAATTGCAGTTGGCCCGCCTCCAATTACAATGAGACGTATCATCGGCGGCGAAAAGTAATACTTATTACATCTCTGCTACCTGATGGAAAATGTAGGCTAGGAAAATGATGGTGTTTATTTTATGTCAATATTGTGTAAATTTAAGATAAAAGTATTTTTATAAGTGTTTTTATTTATAATTATCGTAGATGTAGGAATACAGTGCAAAATCTTGTCCTTTTAGACCTAATATCTCTCTTTCGCATGAAAAAGTCTATTAACGCCTTAAACTATTGGCTGGTTGCAATATCCAACTCCAGGATAGATTTGTTTACTGTCAGTAGATTTTTGACAGATTTTTCATACAAAATATGTCAAAATTCTATCCGTAGTAGGCAAATTTATCCTTGAGTTCAGTATTGAAACCGGCCGTAAGTGTTTTTTGGCAGTGTTTAGAGAATTATTTAGAGATTACACTAATATAAGCGAGTTAATCGCCATCCCTTCCGGCATATCATTAAGGATTTCACATTTTTTTTCTATGGTTGTTTGGGTTCTTTAAAAGAAAACACGTTTTTTACAATTACTCTTTATGGTTTGAAAAAAGAAAACATTTTTTTAAACTTGGGATTTAGTATCAAAAATAAAATCTTTTGATCAACAGTAAGGACCATAGTAAACTAGCCCATTTTAATATTTGTTTCGGTCTGGGTATTTGTGTATGTGAATTTTCATATTTGTAAACGCACCCACGACACAGGAATAAACCACAGAGGGGCTACGTTAAAAATAATTGGCAACCGGGCTAGTCCGAACTCTTCCACCCGCGCTCACACGTACTCCGGGCGATCACGTTGCTTTCTTGATGCTCGATTTAGCAATTGAACATTATGTTTCGCACACTACGTGCCGTCAACGTCGTCGTCGAACGCGTTTAGTCGCCGAGACGTGATGCAGCATCAATACAGCCGTTAAGTCGCGCTTTTATCATACCGTGATTGATAGACCAAGTCGCTAAAAAGCGTTGCAGCATAGATGCAGTCGCACAATCGTCGGTCGCTGCGCCTATGCTAAAAGTATCGTGTGTGTTGACCTTAATTCGCAATGCAAGTTTAGCCGTTTTGGTTTGATCTTTCATAATAACAAATGTAGATTTACAATATTATTTAAAATTAATATGTTAGCCGTTGTGAATATTGTCTAGATGTTGTTGTTGTTTTTTGAGATTGAATACTGCTGTCGCGGGTAATCCGCGCAGGCAAAATTGCGTTATATACGTAAGCGTCGGACTTGCGCACTTAGTTATGTGGTCTTTTACACACTGCAATTAACCCGCGCATGTGTCTCAACCCGCACCATTTACTCGCATTATGTACAAGCACCATACATTCAAATGTTAATGCCAATAACAATCTTGAGATCGCACTAACATTAAAATTGAATTTATTAATAAAGGTTTGTTGTGTGTTACATACAACAGGAAAATTAAGCATCAAAGTCTATGAATGACAAGATGCGTGATTGTTAAAGATATCCTCTGATTCCAAGTGCGTATTTTGAAATGCCATATTACGAATTCCAATGATTAATCGTTTTATTGTGCTACTTGACACTCAAACAGGTTGTTGTATAATAAATTTTATGTATGTAATATTGAAGACAATGGCTGAAAGCGATGTGCGTTGTTCACCGGTAGTAACTTGGTAGTTTTGTTGCTTATGAAATGGTAGATTGTAGCGATTCATTCGTTTTGAGATTAGAGCTTCTGACTTTTACAATAACAGAGTGCTTAGGCTGCTTTATCATTGAGTCGTGCGATAGCAATGTAACGCCTACCTAGTCAATATCTTGACTACGTCAATACCATCCCCTGCGTACATTTCGACGCAATTAAACATAACTCAATTTACACATTTGTGCTGTTCGTCGTTAAGGAATCCTGTGGTGTATCTTCAAAATCTAAGGTTTAATAAACGCAAAAACAATAATCAAAAATGGGTTTATAAACAAACAAGTTCCAAAAAGAATTCAGACAAATTTTTGATCCTCCTACTTTGAAGTCTGTTAATATTTTGCTTAGTTCTAGGATACCTATAGGATTAACATATTACCAGCAATAACTCAAACTACAGATTCGAAATTTTTGTTGTTGTTAAGGAGTTCCCTGGCATATCTTCAAAGTCAAAGCTCCAATACCAGTGAAATTCAATTGGGACCACCTTGGCTAGAGTAAACCGAACGCAAAAAAATTACCAAAATCGATCCACAATTGACGAAAATGTCGGTGAACATAGACAACCACACACAAAAAAACAGACGGACATGTTCTATGTCCTCTTCCTTTTTGAAGTCGGATAATGAAAATGTACTCTTGACATCGGCTGGGAATATCGTGCGTATATTGTATCGCCCAATGAGGAAGCGGCCTTAGAACAAGTGCTTACGTAATTCATTGATTGGAAATAATAAATGTGCGTTGCGATAATTTATTGGTTTCCTAAGATATATGTACGGTTTTTAAAAATATTGTTTCCTTAATATTAACAACATACATTTAAACTAACTGACTTGACAGATGCTTTTACCATTTTTTTCCAATTTTCCGGATAATTATTTACGATTTTTTTTTATCTGAGAACCTTGTTCGGAGAGTTAAAAACATTTTAAAAATAGTCTAACGATGCGCTTACTAGTGAACAGCCTTTAATTTTTATTTATATAGATAAATATTGACATTAAGGGCATTATTATGTGTAACCTAACATCGTTGGCAAAAATTGTTAACAGTACACCGCTGCCACCCCTGTTTGGAGAATATCAGTAACTTCGAAAAATCGACATTCATCATGTTAATACACGGAACAAAGATCATCTTATGGTAAATTCTACTTGTCTCCATAGAATTAGTCTATCTATCTATCTATCTATATCATCACGCCAGCTCCCTCGCGGGGTAGGCAGAGAGTACAGAGTTCCAACAGGTTCTTTCCTTACAGACCTCTCTGTCTTCCTCCACTCTCATAGTTACGGTGACTCTTGACTTGCCCTTCAGATAAGAAACGGTCTATTTGGTCATGGTAAGATAGTCTAGGTCTTCCCCGGTACCTACATTCTTCCACTTTCGTATTGTATATCTGTTTTGTCATTCTTTTTTCTGACATTCTTTCTATATGCCCGAACCAACGGAGCATACCCTTTCTCATCTTTACACCGATACTATCTTTCATACCTACTCGCTTTCTGAATTCTCGCATAGAATTAGTCACTTTTAGTAGGGCAATGTATACGCTTCTATAAGAAATTCCCCATAGTTATCCGAAATATGCCTATTAATAAGTTCAAAAAGCCTATTAAAACTAGACTATGTAGTAAAGGATATACAATATCCATCTTCTCTTCGTAAGCGGAGAAATTATATGGTATGTCCTACAACTCCTTTCAAAACAAGTTTCTCACATACATTTTTCGGTTGCCTTGGTAGTTATCTATATAATAAAATTAATAAAGAATTATTGATATTTAAGAATTTATGACCAGTTATATTACGCGCTATCCCCTAACATTAGCCCGCACCAACATGGTTTCCTCAAAGGCAGGTCAATAATATCCAATCTTATATTATTTACGGATGATATATCCAAGGATATGAATAACGGCTACCAAACAGATGCTATATATACCGACTATAGCAAGGCATTCGATCGAATTAACCATAATATATTACTAAAAAAGCTCATTGGACTAGGTATTAGCGGTGATCTCTTCAGATGGTTTTCTTCCTATATCTTAAATAGATCTGAAGCTGTAGTTTTAAATGGTTTTATGTCCGCATGGTTGACTGTTCCCTCCGGCGTCCCCCAGGGATCACTGCTGGGTCCTTTACTGTTCGTGGCTTTTATCAACGATATTGGATCGTGCATCAAACATTCCAAGTTTCAATTATTTGCAGATGATATGAAGATGTACAGGACCATTAAAGACCTCTCTGATGCTGTACTACTTCAAGATGACCTCAATAGAGTGGTCAACTATTGTAAAGTTAATAACCTTGATCTCAACACATCTAAGTGTCAAGTTATTAGTTTCACTAGAAAAAAGCAAGCTTTCACCTATAGTTACACAATAAATCACCAAAATATATTTCGTGCTTCCGTCATTAAAGACTTAGGAGTTTTCATGGACAGTAAGCTTACGTTTGAGCGTCATTTCGATTTTATTGCAAAAAAAGCCTCTTCAGCCTTAGGATTTATCATCCGTAATACTAACTCTTTCTCGACTATGAAATCTATCAAAATACTCTACTGTGCCTATGTCCGCAGTCATCTGGAATACGCGAGCCAAATTTGGAGTCCCAACTATTTAATTCACTCGGCTAGGTTAGAAAATATACAAAAAAAGTTTACCAAGTTTTTATTTTTTAAATTTAAAATACCTCAAAAAAATTACGATGAACGCTGTGCTCGCTTACATTTGCTCCCACTGTCAATCCGTAGAAATATTACAGACATATCCTATTTGACAAAAATTGCTCAATCTAAAATTGATTGCTCAGAACTTGTTGCACGAGTATATCTTAACGTTCCTCCACGCCACTCCCGACCCAGAAATCTGCTCCATGTTCCGCAAACACGCACACTATATCGCCATAATAGTTACCTCATACGCTCATCTAAAATGTTTAATGAAACGATTGGTTCTACCCATACAGCTTTAGATTTATTTTCCAGCAGCCCAACAGCATTCAAAAACTATTTAACTAAAAGTGTTTTTCCTTCCTCCATGTTATCATAGGACTTTGCAGCTATTTATTTAACCTACTAACTAATTAATTATTCAGTATTCCGACTCAATTGAGCACATGTTCTTTTTAACTGTGGTGGCTTGTAAATGGCTTCTTACTGCTAATCACTAAACTAACCTGTATTGCTAGCTGTAAGCCTTCCAAGTAAAAAAAAAAAAAAAAAAATATATGCCTTACCTACAACTCAATGTAAAAAGAAGGTACACAAATGGTTATTAAGCCTGAACTACACCAAAGCCGAAGATCTTTTAAAAATCATGACTTAAACACACGCGCGCACACACGCTCACTCACACACACACACACACACACACACACACAAACACACACACACTTTTGTTTTTAGAATGTACATAGATTAATTTTATCTTGCTTCTCTTTTATCTCAAATAACTAATGTTATATAGATAAATATACCTGATTATTACCTAATAGCCAGCTAACGCAAGTCCATTGAACGAGGTCCTGGTAATCTGTCAAACAGGGTCACCTAGTACAGATACCAGTCTCTTACAAAGTTTAAAATAAAGCTGTTATTGTAATTAGATATAATTTAAAGAATTTTGTAACTACTTTGTAAAAGAGAAAAATAAATCTTTATTATTATTATTATAATATTTCGGAACGATAAAACTGATTGGGTCTCAGCAGCTCCTTATTCAACATCTCCGAAATACATTGTTATTAAAATACAATTTTGTAAAAAAACAGGATGATAAACAGAAAGGCCAGCCCAAGCCCAAGTTAAAAGACTAGCCCACTGAGTTTTTCGCCGGATCTTCTCAGTGTGAGGCCGCGTTCCGATCCGGTGGTAGTTGTAAAAAATGCAATAATTTATGTCGTTTGTAGACGCTCTTGTTGGCCTATACAAATAAAATATTTTGACTTCGACTATAGGCGTGACGGTGTTTATTTTTTTATTTATATAATATTCCTGTGATCAATATTATGTTGTGTACTAAATGTGAGTATCGCAAAATTCTAAGTAGCAGTCTGGAGTTTGGAATTGTGACCGGTCTATATGTGCCGCCATTACATTAGAGTCTAACATCACCGACGAAATGCGTAATATGTATATGGTACGTGTCTGCCACCCCCGCGTGGGGAATATAGTAATATATGAAATAATATATAAAGCAATAAAATAAAATAAAAACAAACATAGTTTTTTATGTTCCTATAATATTCTTCCAGTGTTCCAAAAACCTCTAAATATTGTGGTAAATTGATTAAACTGAAACAATGTTAAAATTTTGCTGCTAATGTTGTAATTTGTAGTGTGGTCCTGGCCTTCTGCGGTCTAACTCATTTTAAGACGTTAACGCACTTACAAATATGACCGTGAGAACTTAAAAATGAACATCAAATGTGAAGCTCAATATGGTAATAATAACCTTTAAATATCAATTTTATGATGATAATAGTATAGACAAATATGGCAATGATCTCTAATTCACATTGAACATCCAATCGGTATTGTGCGACTTGACATAGGCCATTACGTTTTCTCCCATGTCACGCCTTGCATCCTATGACTCATAGAAGTATTGCAACATTTGAGTTATGTACTACTTAAAGCTATTCTAAGAGCAATGTTGAGAATACATTTTATAATGCGAAACAGAATTTGAAGAAAGAAAAATATTGAATAATGATAGTGAAAAAAAAAAACATATAAGTCTGCAAAGTTTCGCATCGGATCTTCTCCGTGGAGGCCGCATTCTGATTGATATATAATATGACGTATATAAGTGCTTTTTTGCGGTCTTGGTACGGTCACCAACATAATCGTATGTAGATTAACATCCTGTTTCTCAAATCGCTGTAACCCTTTTGTTTCTAATGCATAAATTTCTAAAATACATTTGAATATGTTGCTAATAATTTGATCTTGACCAAGTTCACCAACGTTTTAAAAATGAAGAGTACTAAATATTTGAAAAACGTTGCTGCCGCATTGGTCTAGTGGCAAAGCGCATCGCTTGGTGATCACGAGGTCCTGGGTTTAAATCCTAGGTCGGACAAATAAATTTTTCTAATTAAAAAACCTTCTCTGTTTGAGTCCCGAGTCTGGAATTGTGCCCGGTATATGTCAATAGGCTCGCCCTCTATTACATGGGACCTAACATCGTCGGCGAAACGTGGGTGTACTCAGTACACCTCTGCCATCCCCGCTTGGGGAATATAGGCGTGACGGTATGAAAAATGTTATCTTTCTATAACATCACGCCAGATCCCTAGACTTTAGGCAGAGAGTACAGAGTTTTAACAGGTTCTTTCCTTATATACCTCTCTGGCTTTCTCCACTCTCATAGTTCGTCTGATGCTCGCCGGTTACGGAGACTCTTGACTTGTCCTTCAGATAAGACTAGGATTTCCCCGGTTCATTCTTCCACTTTTGCATTGTATATCTGTGCTGTCATTCTTTCTTCTTACATTCTTTCTATATGCCCGAACCAAGGGAGCATACCCTTTCTCATCTTTACACTGATTCTATCTATCATACCTACTCGCTTTCTTACTACGCTGTTGCGAATACGGTCGGTCAGCTTCACTCCACACATTTTCTGCAGAGCTGGCATTTCCACCGTATTTATTCTACTTTTATTCTCCTTCTCACATACCCAGCTCTCGCTACCATATAACAGCGTTGGGACGAGCACTCCTTTATGTATGGCCACCTGCGCCTTTTGTCTTAAGTGGCGGCTTCCAGTAGCTTTCCCATCGCACCATTTCAATATTATTTCAGCTTTATTATTTTTAGCCTTTATTAGGTAACTTTAATCATCTCCTTCAGTTAATAAATTCAACATAACTTTTTTAAATTTAGACAATCACAAACCAAATTTCTTAGAGTTATTAAACATTCGGTTTTGGCCGAAGATTTTGGCGATGGCCTATTAATTGGCTTTGGCTTGAGCCAAAAATCAACCTTCGGTCGGACACTAATGAAACACTACAACAGAACAGCCATTTCATAGCATGACACCTATGAATGCCCTTTTGTTGGAATATCGTATTAGACACAAGGAGGCCCCCTTTCCATCTACAAATCTACATACATCTACAATGAGCTTATCTGCATCTTTCACGCTCTTATTAACATAAGGACCCAGAGCAGCGTCGCAAGTTTGCCGCCTGGTTCCCACCCATCGGTTCAGGTCACCACACAAAATCACCCTTTCGTTCTCCTCAATCAGATCCAGATCTTCCCTAACATTATCACACAACTTCTCAAGGTCCTGAGGTGTCGACGAGCTTATGGGAGCATATGCTACGACCAAAAATACTCTAGTGACACCCAGTTTTAAACGGACCCAGAGAAGTCTTGCATCATTTAGGCCATAGTTTCTCACTCCAGAGGCAAGGCGACCGGACAGCCAGATACCTACCCCCATGCTGGCACAATCACTTTGCGGTATCCCAGACCACAGAGCCATCGTACCACCCATTCACTGCCCCTTCGCTTAGTCTCTGTTACACACAGAGCATCCAGGCGTATCCCTTTCATTACATCAATCATCTCATGCTTCTTATCTTCCATACCATCCCTTACATTCCAAGTGTCTATTCGGCGCTCTGCACCCCACGACTCGCCAGTTCGGGGCCGGCGTGGTGGGTGTTCTTTGGTCCAAGATTGCAGCCATAATGACTGGTAGGGTTCGCGACAAGCACGCTCTTGGACATGACACCCTATTTGAAAAACTGATAATATTAAGCGACTTACGTTGCTGACTGTACACTGAGTTAATGATCTTTGAGTTAGAAGAGGAACTTATACTTCGGATCGGAACGCGGCCTCCACTGAGAAGATCCGGCGAGTCCACTGAGAAGATCCGGCGAGAAACTCAGCGGGCTTGTCTTTTTTGTTTAATTCTGCATTCATTTCATTTTCATCATTTTTTGTATAGATACATACATTTTTATATTATACAAAATTATTTATGCGATCCAGCTCCAGTGTGATGCCTTAGAGGACTATTTTTCAATATATGCTATAATTAAAAGCTACAGGATTCTGGGTGGACCAGTCTCCACAAGCAACACCCGTTCACGAGTACGACTACTTGAGCAGCCATCACCTCCCTCGACCATATTAGAGGGAAGGAAGTGACCCGCACCAAATAGACACTGCAAGCATAGACTTTTTAGTGAGCATGACTATTCCCAGACCCCAGAGTGCAGTCAGAAAACGTCTACGAAAGGAGCAGTACTTCGAGCTCGTTTGGCACGACACGCTACGCTTTGACATTTTTGTTTACATTAAAGACGTGCTTTGTGACCAATAATCGTCAATAAAATAAATACACACTCGAGCGGAGAAGGCAAGAAACTCCACAACCACTCCTTTAAAACAAAAGCTGTTCTGTATACACTTTCGATTGTGGGGTGTGGGAGAGCAGGTACATTACACTAGGTAGGACTAAAAATGAGAATACTTGAAACATTATCATAATACAAATTGAGAATATGACTACATACTTCATTTGCATTAGCAGGGACTTAATTGTTAATAGTACTAGTTTAATAGAAGGAAGAGAACATGAAAACAACATTTAGCCAAGGTTGAGTCATTTGTATTACAGCGGAGTCGGAGCAGCACCTATCCAAGCATTTTTGTCGTTCAAGTATTCATCTAATGAGTCACTACTCATTAGATGAATACTTGAACGACTACTATCTAACTAACTAAATTTAAAGCCTGCATTAAACGGACACACTTCTCCGTTTAATGCAGGCTTTAAATTTAGTTTCTCTAAGATTAGTGACCATAATTGGAAGTTAATTAAAAAATTTAACACAATAGCCCATAAAAGATGTGTGAATTTTGGATAATCGAAATTGTGGTTGATCTAACTTATTTCTTTTTCTACTTTTATAACAGTGCCTATTACCTAGCTGAGTAAACAGATTTAAATTTTTCCTGGTATACATAATATTTTCATAGATATATTGGCATGGAACCGTCAAAATATTGGTTTCCTTAAACAATTCTCTCAGAGAATCGCGACTCTCTAAATTATAAATGGCCCCAATGGCCCTTTTTTGCTAAATAAAAATTTACTCGATGTATTAATTGACCCCACAGTAATATGCCATATGACATAATACTATGGAAGTAGCTGAAATAAATTATTTTTGCGGTGGCTACATCGGTTAGTTGTCTAATTCTTCTCACGGCATAAGCAGCAGAACTAAGCCGTTTTCCTAAAGTTTTAATATGTGGACCCCATTGTAATTTAGAGTCTAGCGTAATCCCTAAGAAAGTTGAATCATTAATAAATTCAAGTTTATCATTGTTCAATAAAATATCACAGTCACTGCGTTTGACATTCGGTAAAGAAAATCGGATACATTTCGTTTTCTTGCTATTTAATGCTATTAGTAGTGAACCAGTTCAGTCCACTATTGATTACTGGGGCTGCTGATGTCTAATATTGTAGAAAGTGGAAGTAAAGATATTTTCATGTCAATTTATTGTTAATGGTTAAATAGGTTATATGAATCCATGAAAATACTTACAAAATTATAGGAAGTAATAACCTTTATATGTGTGTGGCACGTTGGATCCGACATATAGAAAGAATACTGGAAGAAAGAATAACAAAACAGATATACTATGTGAATGTGGAAGGATGAAGGTAAGCTATTTTACCATTACCAAATAGACCGTGTCTTAGCTGAAGGGCAAGTCAAGAGTCACTGTAGCCAGCGAGCACGAATGAAACTAACTATGAGAGTGGAGGAAGCCAGAGAGGTCTGTATGGAAAGAATCTGTTGCCACTTTGTACTATCCTCCTACTCCGCAAGGGATCTGGCGTGATGATATAGATAGATACAATAACCTTTATATGCAAACGCATCTACCGCACATAAATAATTCCTAGGCTGAGTTATATAAAAACATACCATAACGTATAAGCCTTGGATTGCGTTATTGAAATATTTAAAATGATTATTGCCAATCAATATCCATTCAACTCCAATAAGCATTAGGATATAAATTTTTATGGGGGCTTAATGATATATCATCTCATACTATTTTAGGGGAACCAAACCATCTCTGTACTCAATTATAGATAAATCATTTATTTAACAATCTCATTCAATAAACAGATAAAATAGTTAGGCTTTAAAAGCTGTCGTCTATATGAATAAAATGATATGTACTTATATCGATTCGATTCATTGTTATTAAATCTTTAATGTGTATTGGTTGTTCATTCATATCAGGGGTCGTTCATTAATCACGTGATATTTTTAGCAATTTTCACACTCCCCCCGTCCCCCACTGGTGATACTTGATGATGTTTTAGATTAACCCCTCCCCGGGCAAAAATCACGTGTATTGTTTGGTACAAAGTATCCTCAAAAAGTTTCAGGGCGAGTCAAGGTCACGAGCCGTTTTTCGGTTTATAAATCGCGCGGTAAGCGCAAAAATTTACCTAATGGACATTTTTATGTAGCGGTCAATTTTTTAAAATACGACTATTGAATAAGTAACCATGTATAAATATTATAATAAAAAAATTAACACCGTCACGCCTATATTCCCCAGAGGGGGTGGCAGAGGTGTACTGAGTACGCCCACGTTTCGCCGTCGATGTTAGGTCCCATGTAATAGGGGGCGAGCCTATTGCCATATATCGGGCACAATTCCAGTCTCCGGACTCTTACTGGGAATTTTTCGTTAGAAAAACTACATTTGTCCGATCTAAGATTTCAACCCAGGATCTCGTGACCACAAAGCGATGTGCTTTGCCACCAGACCAACGAGGCAGTGTGCAAATATTATGATAAAATACTAACAAACACGGCAAGGGAGGTACTCTATGTAATAAATTTACACTTATTGGAAGAAATAACCTCAGTTTAAAAACTGGACTTTAAAAAAGGAGGAGGTTCTCAATTCGACTGTATGTTTTTTGTATGTATGTTACGCGATCATTCCGCCGATTATGAATCGATTTTGATGATTCTTTTTGCATTGGGTTCAATATAGCTCCAAGGTGGTCCCATTTTAATTTCATCGGTATTGGACCTTGGACTTGGAAGATACACCAGGGAACTCCTTAACAACAAAAAATACCAATGCGTAGATTGAGATATTATGGATATTACGTCAATCCTATAGGTACCCTGCCATAGAACTAATCAGAATATTAACCGGCTTCAAAAAAGGAGGAGGTGTCAACCTCGTGTTTTTTTATAACGTCTTTATTTATGAACTGACGTTGATGATTCTTTTTGCGTTGGGTTTAGTATAGTTTCGAGTTCGATATTCGTTTCGTGGTCCCGTTTTAATGAAAGCGGTGTTGAATTTTGGACTTTGAAGATACACCAGGGGACTCCTTAACGGCGATCAGCACGAATGTATAGATTCCGTTATTATGGTTATTATATCAATCCTGTAGGTACCTTGTTGTACAACTCAGCAAAATAATATAATATAGGTATACAAATATTAGTAAATAATTCACTTGCCACTTAAAATTATAAAATAAAGATTTGTTTTTTAAAAAATAAAAGCGACTTCAAAAAGCAAAAAAAAAAATATTTGAAGTCGGTGCCAGGTAACCGACTGCACTATCCGGGACCGACTTCAAATATCTATTTTTGCTTTTTGATATAGTTTTAATTTTATTTTATTTGGACGTCCAACAGCTTACTAACAACAAAGTATAAAGTTTCCATAGTAATATTATAATTCTGCGCCAATTAAAGGATATCACTTCATTGTACAGAGGGTGTTGTTTGATGTCATCACGAATTTGAAGTAGTAGCTGTATTAGTGATAATAAACACTTAATTCATTAAACATTGCAACACTAAATAAAGTTTCCATTTAATCATTTTAAAATTAATAAAATCTTGTCCTGTTGCTCCACGTATGTGGTAACTAGCCCATGCAGTCGGGTCGAGTAAAGCCTAAAATACTATATACGTAGATACGTACAGGTAGATACCTGGTAGAGTATTCTTCGCTTCAAGGAAGATCATTCTGTTTTAATCTCAAATGAATATTATTAAAAATATGGACTAAAATAAACATAACCAGTTTTAAGTAGTGTATAATTATTAAGTACGCCGTTTATTGTGTATTTCATAAATTCCGCGAGAATACAAAACAACAATCTGTATACAAGTCAGCAGTCGTGATATGAATTTGAAATAAAAGTTAGATCTATAATTTAAGAGTATCAAGAATAATAAATATGTTCATGGGTTTTTAACAAGCGCAATGCTCTCTCATTGAAAATTATTAGCTGCATAGTGTTATTCTCAATCACTCACTGAGGACATACATGCATGTTACTATCATAGCTGCTGTGATAATAATGGTGTTGTTGACACAGTAAAGTCAGCGAGATGGTGTTGATTCCCTACACATAGTAGTTTGTTGTTCTTGGTGATCGTTCGGGGACAGCCAATTGAAAAAAATCATTTTTCTCTTTATGAATCGCGATGCATTTACAAACAAATTTCACATGTGCATATACTCAAACCAAAACTAGTACATTAATGGCTCTTAACCTGTCGATATCTTTATAGTGTTTGTTCATGTGAAAACCCCTTCGATAGCTCAGTTGCTGGTCCTGAGTTTTCTATCGGTTAGATTTGGGAGTCCAGGCACCGCAATCCCCAAATACAAGGTGAACCACTCACCTTGACTCGTCTCCCGAAGGTAGCTCCGCCGTGCACGGCTGCCTGGTTGTTTCAATCCTTTTATATTGATGTCTTTAGCACACCACCTTATTGTCCGAAATCTCACAAGTTGTTTTGCACAAATAAACCGACGAATAATGTAGTAATTTAAATATTTCCGGTAATCGATCAACACCCTTGCACCCGAATTCAATGTTGTAGTTTTCCAACTACCCTCATATTCCGAGTCGCAGTTTTTGCGGTCCACCCACATAATTGGTGAATCACAATGCCCGAACATCCCCCCGCCTAACCAAGACCCGTCTTGGTTCCTAATTATCTATGGGTAACCTACACAATTTAGAAATGGGCCTCATCAGGACACCGTTTTGAGTTTTCACTTCTGCAACCCGTACAACCCCGTCTTTACCTGGTAAAAGTTTGACTAACCGTCCGCGTTTCCAATGTAAAGGAGCTAAATTATCTTCTTTAATCAAAACCAAGTCATTGAGTTTAGGAGGTTCCGTCTGTGAGGTCCATTTGAACCGCTGTTGAAGAGTGTGTAGGTATTCATTTTTCCACCGAGACCAAAAGTGTTGAGACATCTTTTGAATTTGTTGAAACCGAGACAGCCGGTGCACACTGACATCGGTGTAAGGGTATTCAGGGAGAGCCACCAGTGGTTGTCCAATCAAAAGGTGCCCCGGAGTTAATACATCCAGATCCGCCGGATCCGTACTAAGCGGATATAACGGGCGAGAGTTCATGACGGCCTCCACCTTGGTGAAGAACGTGGTGAGCCCTTCGAACGTTAAACGTGCTTCGCCGAGCACACGCTTGACGTGTGTTTTTGCAGATTTAACCGCCGCCTCAAATAAACCGCCGTGGTTTGGACTCGAGGGCGCATTAAATAGCCATTTAATGTGATTCTTCGTCAAGTTCCGTTCAATTTCAGATTGGTTGTCCCGCAAGAAAACATACAATTCTTTTAAATATTTATCCGTGCCCGTATAATTTGTGGCACAATCCGACCGCACTAGTGAGGGTAGTCCTCGACGAGAAATAAATCGCGTAAACGCCGCTATAAAGGCTTCAACCGATAGTTGACTGACTACTTCCAAATGAACACATTTAGTACTTAAACATACGAAAATGCACAAAAAACATTTTTCTATCTTCGCGTTCCGTAGCGAGCTAGATTTAATATAAAATGGTCCGGCAAAGTCCGTACCGACTCCGAGAAACGGACGAACACCCTGTACACGATCTGCGGGCAGATCCGCCATGAAGGGTTGGACAGGTCGCGCCCGGGACCGGTAGCACTGTACGCATTTAAAGGTGATATGACGCGTCACGCGTCGAGCCGAAACAATCCAATAGGTCCGAGATAAAATGGCCGAAAGTGTATTTGCACCGACGTGACAAAATATTTTATGATAATGAGTTACCAATAGTTCCGTGAAGCGACCTTTGCCCGGTAGTAAAACAGGATGCCGCGCAGCGTACGGCAGCTCCGACGCACCTATTCTGCCGCCGACACGAAGCAACTGATCGTTATCAATGAATAAATTCAACCGCCGAAGTGAGCCCTTAATTGATTTCTTTGACTGAAGGGCCGAAATTTCTTCGTGAAAATATGTATTTTGTACAATTCGTATTAAATGTATGGTCGCGTTTCTACGTTCCGCAACTGAGAGATTACCGCCGAGTTTACATGTATTTTTACAATTATTAGCGAACCGTAGTGTGTACGCCGTTACATTTATTAATTTATCGTACGAACTGTACCGATCCAATAAATCGAATTCTGAATCGACGGTATTAAGGTTAACAACTTTAGCTTTCATGCCCGGTAACATGTCCGCCGGAAAGTCCGAGCACTCGCCGGGCCACCGGGCCGGGGGGTCCCGCAACCAGCGCGGCCCCCACCACAGCGGGTGCTGCAGCAGCTCGTCGGCTGTCGCGCCGCGCGACGCCACGTCCGCGCAGTTCATCTCGCCGGGGACATGTCTCCATAAAATATCTACTTTAGATGAAATAATTTGAGATACCCGATTTCCTTCAAACACTTGTAATTTATGTGGTGATGTTTTTAGCCACGCCAATACAATGGTACTATCACACCAACACACGACATCATCAATCGCAATGTCACTCTGCAGGGAGGGGACTATGTGGTTGATAAGCGTAGTCAATAGGGTCGCACCACTCAGCTCTAACTTAGGGATGGTCCGCTTTGTGTTTAATGGTGCCACCCGAGACTTAGCCATAAGCAACCGCATAAAGACATTACCGGCCTCATCCACCGACCGCAAATATACGACCGCAGAAAATCCTACCGATGATCCGTCACAAAACCCATGAACCGAATAACTGCTATTTTTATCCGGTTTCAGACATCTAGGTATTGTAATCTTTTGTAGATTAGGCAAATCCGAAACGATATCGCGCCACGCTCGCACTATATCCTGCGGCGCGGGAGCGTCCCAGTCTACCTTCCGTGAATTATCACCAGTGCTAAGCAATCGTTGTAGTAATAATTTAATTTTGAAAACAACCGGACACACCCATCCGAGAGGGTCGTAAAGGCGAGCCGTCAATGATAAAATACTGCGCCGAGTGACAGTAGTGTCCGTTGGTAGATTCAACTTATACGAAAAACTGTCTGACCTTGGGTTCCACTGTATACCTAAAACCTTCATAAATTCCGATCCGTCGGTATCCATGTTAAATGACTGAGCCGTCTCCAAATGATCCGCCGGCAAGTCGTCCAACAGTTCCGGTGCGTTCGACGACCACTTCCTGAGCTCGTAGCCCGCCGTGTGCATGAGCGCCACGAGCTCGTCCTTCAGATGCCGCGCGTCGCGCAGCGTGTTCGCGCCGCCGTTCAGATCGTCCACGTAACTGTTGTGACGCAGCAGCCGGGCCGCCCGCGGGAACCGGTGCTCCTCGTCACTCGCCAACTGATGTAAACACCGTATAGCGACGAATGGACTGGACTTTAACCCGTATGTGTTTGTGGTCAGCTCATAAACTACCAACGGTTCATCGGGTGACGAGCGCCAATATATTAATTGGTATTTCCGATCGTCCGGATGTATCCAGGTTTGCCGGAACATCATTTTCACATCCGTAGTGAACACAAACAGAGGCAACCGAAAATTAATTATAATTTGTGTGATGTCATTTTGAAGTCGTTCACCCGTGAACAAACAATCGTTGATGGACGCACCGGTGCTGGTGGGTACACTTCCGTCGAAAACTACCCGAATTTTTCCGACGTCGCCTAATTTTTTAAAAACACCGTGATGCGCAAGAAAATAATGTTCCTGTCCTGACGAAACATCAAATTTGGAAACCGTCATATGACCGAGTCTTAAATATTCCGACATAAATTCCACATATTTTTTTTTAAATTCTGGTAGCCGTTTCATTTTTCGTTCTAAGGCCGTAAATCGACGCAGGGCCGTCTCCTTAGATTCTCCCAACCGCTGTCGATCTGGCAACAGTGGTAATCTGACAACATATTTTCCGTCCGAGCCGCGTGAGGTAGTTGTAGAAAACAAATGTTCACATTCTAAGTCCGCCGGGTCCTTGATTTTCAGCCTGGGTGGTTCTTCCGATCGCCAAAATCTCTCGACCGCTTCAATTAATGTAACACCAACATTAACATTTGATTCCGAGTTATCATTTTTTAATGGTTGCGCCGGACCGAAAATCGCAAAATCAAAAATGGTGCCTAAAGCATACGGTCCATCAGTACCGAAATTCACCTTTTCACCATTTAAAATTTGACCTAATATGTCACATCCGAAAATTATGTCAACATTTGACATATTAAATGAACCGTCATCCGAAAATTTTATATGAGCAATTTGTTTACTAAACCTACGCGCTAAATATGAAGTTGGTTTCTTCAAAACCACCGCCGTAACCGATAACAAATAACTCGAATTTACCGGTTTAAAATAAAATTTAACAACATGACAACATTCATTGTTATTAAATCCGCCGACGCCTGTTAACGGTGTTTGGTTGTAATGTCGCCTTAAACCCAAACTTGCTACCAAATCACTCTTAATTATAGTGACTTGACTACCCAGGTCTAGCAGGCCTCTGGATTTGATAAAATCCCCCCGATTGGATTTTACTTCTACAATGACCGTGGGTAAGATGACATTATCCGCTAGCCGAGGTACCGAGGCGACATTACACGACTGTAATTGCTATTCCTGTGGCACACGCGGCACCACAGGACTCGACTGCCGCCCACCCCAATCAGTCCGCTCCCGGCGGTGTCGGGTCTCCCAGTCCCGCTGTTCCCGTGGGTCCGAATCACGCCCGTAACCATCCTTTAACTCGCGTACCCGGTCCATAGATCCCGCGGAACTATCACCACGCCGTGGATAACGCGAGTCTCGAACCGACGACCTAGGAGACGCGTGCCGTGACCGCCGCGACTGAGTAATAGGTGAGCGCCGCCGACCGCCCGTCGCTCTATCGCATTGCGCCGTAACAAATGCGCGCCGTGTATACGGCTCGCCGTCCGCCGGTGAGTCAGAGCGCGCAATGGACGTTGTACAAATTAGTTTGTTATGTCCGATATTTCCGCACCGACTGCATGGTACCTTGCGGGTACACGATGCCGCCAAATGAGTACCGAAGCACCGAAAGCATAAGAATTGTCTTTTAACCCAATCCTTACGTTTAGACCTGGACATGTCAGCAAATTTATAACAGCTGTCCATACCGTGCCCCGACCTCTGACAATAGCCACAGTCTTTAATACGGCCGTAGTTGTTCGCCCGTTCCCGCTGGTCCTGTGCTGGTGGTTCCGTCACAATATTATGCACCCTGCGCTCGGGCCTGTTGTGAGTGCGATCCGCGTAATAAGAAACCGGTTCCGCAGTGGCCGTGTCTATAAGTCTACATTCATGTTGTAGGAATTCTATGAGCTGATCAAAAGTGGGTAAACTTATATTATTGCCACCGTGTTTTTGCTCAAACCGTGTTCTGACGTCAATTGGTAATTTTTGTAGACTTACATGCAATAAAATGTAGCTCCACTCGTTAATTGGAAAACCTAAATTAGCTAATGCCCGCGAAGATTCCAATAACGGGTTCAATATTTTAGTTCGAAGCCCAGCACACTTATTCAACACCGGCAAATGTAAAATCCGCGCAATCAGTGAATCCGCCAACAATCTTTTATTTTCATACCGGCCTTTTAGGATATCCAATGCCGTGTCTAACGACCCGTCCACCATCGGCAGATGTTTAATAAGTGCTTTAGGCTCCTTTTCCACGTGCGAAATAAGATAATGAAATTTTTCCGTTTTAGTGATATCTTTCCGTGTTAAAACCAATGATGTAAACAGACTAATGAAGCTACACCATGAAAAAACGTCCCCGTCAAACGTACTAGGCACAATCCGCGGTAGCCGCGGCGTTGACGCGCCCTCCGTGGGCATGTGGGTGCCGTCAAGGTTCGGATAGGCCGCCGAGACCGCATCCAACTGGTTGTATAACTCCGTGGCCTCTTTGTATTTTACCTCATATCTACCGATTATTTCTTCATCTTCTGAAGAAGTATTGGTCAGTATTCCCTCGTATGACTCCGTTAAAACATTGAAATAGTCATGCAGTTTTTTGAACCGAGCTGATAAAACACCCGAACTACAAGTTTTACTATTTACTAATTTTGACGAATCTACAAACCAGTCGTATTTAATTTTAAATTTGCTTTCAAAAGATTTTGCCATCTTTGGAAAACAATAGAACCTCTAAACACAATGCCTATTACAATTTAAATAATTATTTCTATGCCAAAAGTAGGTACCCCGTTTGTAACCGTTATAAATAAATGAAACCCCTATCTAACCAACTAATTTACGAAAACCCAATCCGGCTCGGGGACCAAAATTATGTTCATGTGAAAACCCCTTCGATAGCTCAGTTGCTGGTCCTGAGTTTTCTATCGGTTAGATTTGGGAGTCCAGGCACCGCAATCCCCAAATACAAGGTGAACCACTCACCTTGACTCGTCTCCCGAAGGTAGCTCCGCCGTGCACGGCTGCCTGGTTGTTTCAATCCTTTTATATTGATGTCTTTAGCACACCACCTTATTGTCCGAAATCTCACAAGTTGTTTTGCACAAATAAACCGACGAATAATGTAGTAATTTAAATATTTCCGGTAATCGATCAACACCCTTGCACCCGAATTCAATGTTGTAGTTTTCCAACTACCCTCATATTCCGAGTCGCAGTTTTTGCGGTCCACCCACATAATTGGTGAATCACAATGCCCGAACAGTGTTCTTTGTTTAAATCAAATATCCGCCTATTATCGGATTCTGTAAAACATAATACCATTTAGGTTAGTTTTACTATGTAATTTGAAGCGTTGTCATTGATTAGTATGAGTCATATGGATATAATGAGTCATATGGTCCGGTTTTAGTCATTTTGTCAATAACCGATATTCAAGACTGTCTGTGACATTTAAAACGCCTCTATTATGGGTGGAGTCTTTTAGCGAGATTTAACATGTTTTACAATTCTTACTCACGCACTGATTACGAAATCCCATATACCGTTTCTCAGTCATTTAACATTCAGCACCTACTTAGTTGATAAAATCTATTCGTATTAAAACTTATGTATACTTGATTGATTGGTTAACAATATTTCAGTTGCTAGAGTCGAACAAATTGGCTTTTAGTTCTAGCCTGAAAAATACTGTCTTTCATCTTAATTCTTCTGAATATCAACATTTTATTACATTCAAATTTATACAATCCTTGTAATTAATATTAACATTAGTAAACTGCAGCATCCAATAAACGGTAAAAGATTGAAGGTCAGGTTAATTTTACAAACACAAAATCGAGTGAGAAAATATCAAGCCGGGCGGCCTTTATGATATACAAATAAAAAGACCTTGTGGTTTATGATGTTAAGATGAGTCCGTCGTACACGGGTCATTACTTGAAAAATGTCAGACAATTACAGCACGACTACAGATAGACTATAATAGTTGAGTGTGTTAAAAAAACCAACTGGAGATGATCGAACATTTTGTATGCCAAACACCTTATTATTCTTTCATTTTAATAGTACCTAATTATTATGTCTTATTGATTATATCATCAAAGTGACTATTGCAAAGTTAAATTTTATTGTATGATTTACGTGACAACGTTTTGTAACATCTCGACAAATGTATAATTCTATGTTCGTTCGACGTATTCATTACTTATTTTTTGAATTCAAATACTTTACGATAAGTGAAAAAATATACAAACCTTGTTTTGTTTCTTATTTCTTGTTTAAAAAAAAGCGTAGCCCCACACTAGGATTTCTTCCTGTGTCGTGGGTGCGTTTACAAACATGAAAATTCACTTACACAAATACCCAAACCGAAACAAATAAATGTGAGTCACACAAATATTTGTCCCGTGCGGGAATCGAACCCGCGACTATTAAACACAGTGGGCGGAGCGATTTAAGCACTTAACCACTGCGCTAAATCGTCCGTCGTTGAAAATGGGCGGTCAGAGACGTTTGGAATACTTCAATGCTCAGAGGGTTATATTTGACCAGAATTATCCCATACAATCTAAAATAAAAGAGCGATAGTTTATTGTTGTGAGTGGCTGCTCGAGCGGTGTCAAAAAAATTTTAGTTGCCTCTTATGTGGCCTGGTTCAATATTTAACTTATGGATAGGTTTGCTTACTCTCAGTATAATTTTGATAGATTTTCCATACAAAATATGTCAAAATTCTATCCATAGTAGGCAAATCTATCCTTGAGTTAAATATTGAAACCGGCCGATAGTCTTCTACCGTGTAACTATAGATTCCGGAACCATAGGAATTCCGGAATTACTCCGATATGAAAAAAATATACCTACTTAGGCACTGAGCTGAAACCCTGCTTTGGAATTACTGGAACTGGATGAATGGAAACACCCGGGGTCAATAATATTATATCCAGTCGATGCGTTAATAAAAAATACTAATGAAGGGACTGTACTATATTAAAATTTAAAGTAATAAGCCTACTTATCAACATAATATTATGTTCATTGTTTATACCAGCGTGATGATATAGATAGATAGAATTGTTTATACTATTATAAAATTATTAAGAGGTTGTGTCTGTACATTTAATATGATTAAAAAACTGAATTAACTATTTAAATGTTTCTGTAGACTACAATGCTTAAAACATGTCTGTTCGACGGGTCGTCTGTGTATTTGGGCATCACGCAAAAACAAATTATGGGTCCACAGAGATAAAAACGTAATTTTCGTATTCCATACTTTACAAGAAGTATATGGATTAGAGCCTTAATATTTAGAAATATGTTGTTGGTCTATATTTTTGAATCTGGTAAAAGGAATACATGATTAATCAAAATTTTCTCAATAGAAAAAAAAATACGAGGCATCTATGTTTTGATACCTTATAGTCACTTTCTATACCGCAATATGTGGACTTCTTTAGTATGTGGACGAGGATAAGTTGTCTGGTTTTTATCCAGGTTGTAAGTTAAATTATGTTTCTTCCATGCACGTAGGTAAAACCGGGGGCAAAAACATGTTGTAAATAAATGTTTGTATACCAGTTGGCCCGAGGCTGTTATTGACACAACATTGAACTATTCGCATTCTGATCAATGGAAACGAGTAATAAGATGTCACATCCTCTATGAATTAGCTCATAATTACCGGATTCTTATAAGGAATAATTATCATCCGTTTGATAGTATAATGATTAAATGATTCATCTTTATATCAGTTTTAGGTAGGTGTAATTATTTAGCATCTTATGTTATAGTTTAAATTTAAATGTAGCCTTACTAGAACTTATTACTGAACTTGGACATTCGCTTTGGTCTAGTGGGACATGTTGCGGCTGGCGATAGCGAGGCCTTGAGTTTAAGTCCTAGGTCGGCAATATTATTAGGTCCAGCAGCCCGGAATCTGGATGAGCCTATTTTATGGTTACCAAATGTTTTTTACGTGGCAAAACAGAGGGAAAATATAGGTTAGAATTGTGACCAAAACGTTTTAGGATTTAATTTTAAATGAGAGTGTATGAGACGAAATATAAGAGCGAAGGAAGCCAGAGAGGTCTGTAAGGATAGAACCTGTTGGAACTCTGTACTTTCTGCCTACCCCGCAAATGATCTGGCGTGATTATATAAATAGATAGTTAGAATTTTAAATGATTATTGAATTTGAAAAATAGTGTATTGGTGAGATTAAAATAAATAAAAAAAATAAAAAAATAAAAAAAAAATTTATTTATCAGATTTTTAAGTTGATTCATTTAAAGTTCCAACTTGGGCACTTCGCAACGAATCTTTTGCTCGTCGCCATTGTAGTAGTGGAAATCTTGTATAGGTAAATGATACATTCTATTCACACTGTCAGTATGACCTATTGCGGAAATGCAAATTCAGTAAAATGAGTGAGTATGTACATATGTATGTTATCAGAAGGTGGGTTAGATTATGTCGATGTAATTTACATGTGTTACGAGAATAATATATTTTTGTTGACATTTTACTCAGTACATTGACAACGAAATGTAATACCTATGTGCATAATAGTTTCGAAGTAGGTAGGGTTTTTAAAAATGTTTCGTAATAATTTACACTTGATAATATAATAATAGTAGTCGTGTTGTAATACGTTCTTATGCCTGAATTCATTTACCTTTTGAAGATTATAATTTTTTTAGTCTCCGTAACCTGCGAGCGTGCATGAAAGGAATTATGAGAGTAGAGGAAGCCAGAGAAGTATGTAAGGAAAGAACCTGTTGGAACTCTGTACTCTCTGCCTACCCCGCAAGGGATCTGGCGTGATGATATAGATAGATAGATAATTTTAACATTAATAGGCACAAGAACTTATTTGTAACCTAGCCGTTAGATCTTTATAATCTTACTCGATACATACACACAGTACAATGATTACATAGCGCTTATATGCTTACTTTCATGTATCGGATATTTATTGTTAGTTTCGTGAGTGAAGCCATATGCTAAGTTAAATCTTGCCATATAATGCCCTAAATATGTTGAGAACCAAAAATTTGTTACAATGATATTGCAGGAAACAATAAAATTACAACGCGCTAAGTTCGGTTATCTTATCCATGAATTGGGCAATGTTCTGCTTACACTTAGATAACATCTGGCGAGCCGATGCGTCTCCAATTATCGCCAGTTCGCTAACACCAGTGGTTGATTTCTAAACAATGCCATTCAACGCACTTGTTATTTTCGAAATAACAATGTATCTATTACTCTTATATTTTACTACATTTCGCCTGCGACGCCGTCCGCTTAAATCTAGTGCATTGGAAATACATATATCATTTGACTTAAAACCTGGATTAATAGAAGATGGCTATAGACCTCCTTCCCCTCCTCCTTAGTATATTGGCGGTATACTGCAGAAAATCCATTCTTATCTCTAGCGTCCAACCGATTTTGATCAAACACATCGCACTTTTTACGTCTGAAAGAAAAATTTAAACACGCAAACACACAGTGAAAAAAAACTATTTTTCGGATTTTATCGCAGTTAATTTTTTTTATTTTTAAGCGCCCGACGTCTACAGTATCCTATTCAAAAGTGAAACTTCATAAGTTTTTCAGTAATGTCCGAACAAACATTGTTTTGTGTTCAGATACTTATAAACATGCGATCCTTATGCTAGTTTTAAATAAATTCAACATACAGACAACCTCTTTACATATATATATATATATATATATATATATATATATATATATATATATATATATATATATATATATATATATATATATATATATATATATATATATATATATATATATATATATATATATATATACGTATAGATTTAAACTATTATATCTCGAATCAAATACTTTAATTAATTAATAAGGCAAGAGGAAAAAACTTTACATTGTCACTTGACAGATACGGATCTGAGTTGCCACAGATAAAACCAAAATAAAACGAGTTATGGCATAGAAATTCTCAAGTATAAAGATAATCAATGTATTCCATTGTTAATTGATAGGGATGCAATCCCTGAGGATGTTGTTGCACTACTAAAAGTATAATTCCCTGTGAGCGCGTGGTCCGACTCCTTCATCCTTATTATACTTATCTAATGGTTTTTTAATATTGTTATAGATAAAAACATATGAAAAAAACACTCAACACAGGAGTAGTAGGTGCTTAATTAAAATGACAAACCTGCTGATCTTCGTACCGGATCTTAGTGAAGGTTGCGTGCTTGGCGGTATCATTAGCAACCTAAATCCCTGAACATAATATATGTATGTAGGTAATCTCAATTTTTATTTGATAAAAGATTATATGTTTCAAAGCATTTTTGATTATTTGCATCTTTATTCTCTTTTTATATGCAATTGTTTAATATTTTATCAAATTTAAATCAATAATTACATAAAAGTAAATACCTAATGTAATTTGTACTCTTTAGTTAAATTTTATTAAAATAAATCCGTAGCTACATTTGATAAACAAACCTATGATATTCGGCTTAACAGTACCCACTGTCTGGTACTAAAAACATCACTTACTGGTAGTAAAATATAGTCTGCTCCGTGTTTCGATTTCGTGAGGTATCAAGGTCTAAAATTTTCATTTTGTTCAATAACTTTCGTTGCTCCACTCTATTATATGTGTGTACGATTTTTCAAAATATGTGATTTAATTATGTAAAATGATGTTTACTTGTACCTGCCCTTTATGATGTTATACTTTATGGGGGCTGACTTCTCCAAAAATAAACGTGATAGTGTAAATATGCGTTTATTATGAGGTAAACTTATTAACATAATAAGATAATTTATATTAACTGGGGACAGTATAATGTATTGACAGAGCATTTAACCTTTACAAGCATTAGTATTTTAGTCCGATTCACCTAGTTTTATTTCTTATTTCGACATAAAAATCGCGTGTCTGTGCAAAATAGAAAAATGTGGCTACGCTCTGTTTCGTCTTAGAACCGGTCGGGTGTAGAAAAATAGGATTCTTAGTGCCGATACACATCTGATTGTCCTTTTGTGAACAAAACAAAGGTGAATTCCAACAGCTTCAATATGGGGCAGGGAGGATAACAAGTTATAGACATGCTGATTCCAGCTAGTCAGAGTAGAATATAGGAGGTATTTCATGTTCGTTTAATGAAATTTTCTGTAACTAATATTGTATTGATAACGCGCAGTAGCTGATTTGTTTTGTTTAACATCAAATAAAAATTAAACGTAAGCTAGTATTATTTGATATTTTATCAAAAGTCTTTCACTAGGTAGTTATGAATAATACAAACGAATTATACTTGTACGGTGCGGCTGGCGGTCACGAGCTCTTGGGTTCTAATCCTAGGTCAAACATTTTTGTCTAAAATTCTCAGTAGCAGTACGGAGCTTGGGATTATAACCAGGATAATGGCAATAGTTTTATTTCATTGGTATCTCATTGGGTGTACAAAGTATACCTCTGCCACCGTCCCGTGAGAAAAATAAGATTGTTTGTGTTTTATTTATAGCAACGACCATTGATTAAATATAGGTAAATACACGTTCGCTGCACGAAAAGTGGCACCACTTGAAGGCATATAAAAGTGGGCGGTACCTAAAAACTAGCAGTGTTACACTTTTAGGCCATAAATTAGTTGTGAATCTAGTTTTAAAAACTGATTATTGTACTAAAACGTCAGTTTTAAAACTAGATTAACGACAGATTTTCGTTCTGTAATACGGGCCTTAGTCGCTTGTTTACCGCGCGACGAACATGCCAAACTGGGCAATTACGAACTGTAAGAATCATACAAAAAAGTAACAATAAATGATGGGGTGTTTTATTGTAAGTAACTATTACTTCACATTATTGATATTCTATACTGTGTTGACTTTATTCGCATTAAAATGATGCATTTCTCAATTATTTTGTTAATTTATCTTAGAATAAAAATAATCCATCGCGCCGCGTCCAGTCGTAATTGCACGCCGCGCGGTGAAGGCAAAAATTCAACAAACGTCCCGCACTCATGGCACTTCCCACCCTCGTAATGTTGGCAGTCCGGAAAGATTACCACTTTTTGGGGTAAATGTTGATGTCATTAGAGTAGATGATAATAAAAACATAGTTACGGTACCATGTACTTTAATGCATATTAAACTCAAGAAATAGATATACCTAAACTATTAAGATTTGTAGTAATTTAATGTAGGGAAAACTAAATTTTTTATCATCTTAACTAAATATTAAAACCATAATATAGTATTTAACTATAATAATATCATTTAATACTAGAACTAATAAAGTCCTCAGCAATAAAAGTAGGGAAAAATAAAATTGTTATACTAGCAACACTAACAAAATGGACGCGCTTTTTTACTTTTCGTCAATTGTCATCTATTACAGACGGAAGAATTAATTCGATATTTAAATAATACGGCACCTGAATGCGCTAGTTAAGTATGAAATATGATCCCATCATGTTTCTTTTTGATCTCAGCAGCATTTTTACAGGCAGGAACGACACAAGACGGCATAATTCAATTTAATTTGACACACGCAGAGGACGTTATTCCGCACGACGGTCACAGAGTGACTACTCGCGTGAACGTGTGACTACCTGTTTCGCAGGTAGTAATATTATAACATCGTATGTAGTCTGCAATGGTCTCTTTCTGTCTTGGGTGCGGACCGCTCACTTTGTTTGCTTTTTGTTTATTGCTATGCAAATACAACTTTAAGTGAAACGAGTAAGGTACAATATGCCCTAATTTATGTTTATATCATAACTATAACTACTGACGTCGATCTGAGGACGTCTTTTAGTATAACTTTTAAACGGGACTGTGTATCTTGTTATAATATATCGATTGCAATGACGGATTTACTTTTTTTAGTAAAATTTAAGTCCGTAATAATTTATGTATTTACTTACTTATAATTAATAGACCGAAATAGGATTAAATAATTTATTTTGTGCACTGTGCTTAAATTTTAATTAAATAAGTAAAGATTATTTTGTAACATCGTCTTAACTATTGGAATAAATAGTAGTATGATCCAATCTTATTTAAAAGACTTATTTTTAATTTAAGATCGTTTTAAACTGTTAATTTACTAAGTAAGATGATGATCTAAGAAGGTAGCGGATCTAACGCTGCCAAGGAACAATAAATCCACAAGGAAAACCACGGTAACATCACGCAGAGAGGCCAAATGAACGACTTGAAATTGAATATCTTTACCTACACTGAATAACTTTTAATTGAGAATGATTGTGAAAACTTTTAAAAAGATTTTTAAAACTGACTGCCTCGTTGGTATAGTGGCGAATGATATGCGTAGAGATCACGAGGTCCTGGGTTCAAATCCTAGGTCGGACAAAATTGTATCAGTCCGGAGTCTGGCATTGTGCCCAGTCCAATTGCAATAGCCTAGTCCCCTATTACACGACCTAACAAAGGTTATGCCACATAGCCGACGCAGCTCGATGGGGGCGCCACGGTGGCGCGGCTTGGGAAGTTTTAATGTACTGTAATGTACGGAAGACGTCACAGAGTGCAGCCCCGCTCGGCGCGACGGCAAACGTCACGACCGAAAGTAGCCGAGCGCTTCCGTCGCGCTCCCGTCGCGCTCCGTAGGCTATTTGACCAAACCTATGAATACCTATATGAATATCAAGAAAACGAGTCACATTGCGTGAACAAATGACTCATATTTTTGAATGAAGAATAGAGTATTATTCTATTCGAATAGTAATTAAATCAAAATTGCGCTCATTGAAAACATTTGTGCAGCCCTTGCTTGTTGCACAGCTGAACACGTTAAACATTTTTGTTTTTCAATTTTAAAGAACGTTTATAAATTGACAACTGTCTTTAATTTGTCAAGTACATAGATCTCTAGAGATCCATGGTCATGTATAAGTTGGCATCTCTTCTTTTTTTTATAATGCCAATCGCCTATAAAATTGAACCGTTTTTGCCATTATGAAGGCGCATACTTAAATTGTCCTGATTAATTTAAATCTACGACGAAAATGACGATAATTATGTTAATGGAATTGATGAAATGACTCTATCCCAAGAAGTAATATGGTGGTTACTTTTTAAAGCAATTACGGCGTGCGTTTTAGAAAATAATAAAAGTAACGTTTTATCACTTTGATATCATCACCATTACTTTTTGTGACGGTTGATATTCCTCTAACATAGTACATTATTAATTATTCAAAACAACAAAATTGACAACAATTCAATTTAAATATCTTTGTATAGATGTAGTAAATTCTACTAGTTCCGATGGGCATGGAGTAAAATTGATAATCTAGGACCTGTGAATTACTCCCATCTACAAGGTGTAACATAATAAACGCAAGACCTGAAAGTAGTTTGTTCTAAATCGGCAACTGAATTGATTCCAATATATTTTTATGTATATTATTTTTTTTAATTTTTAAAAAAATGCTTTTATCCTTCAGTGCGCTATAAAAAACTAAATTTATTCTTGATTTATACCAATAAGGACATTTCAAATGCATCCCTAAAACGTATTTCTCAAAACGCCCACATATACGTTCAAGTTTCATTGTTAATTTGGTATAAAAGTGCTTTAAAAAAGGGTAACAACCTTTAAATTTGGAAATTTGGTTTTCGTTTTGAATATACGAAGCAATTCTCTAATCGGGGTGTCTGAGGTCTTGCGTTTATTATGTTACACTTTATATATCATCACGCCGGATCCCTTATGGGGAAGGCAAAGAGAATAGTTCCAACATGTTCTTTTCTTACATACCTCTTTGGCTTTCTCCACTCTCATAGTTCATCTCGTACACGCTCGACGCCTTCGGAGACTCTTGACTTACCCTTCAGATAAGACACGGTCTTGTGAATTACTTAATAATATGGTTTAACTTAGTAAGTCGAAGTGTACATGAAACAATTCGGCCTAATAATAATATGAGGCCTAATAATAATATAGGCTGAATAAGATAAGTTACATACTTGAAATCTTTCCGAACTAATAGTCTTTTTACTTCTAAAGTTTGATAATTACATTAATTTATTATCTAGAACCTGTTAGTGTAAAACTTGCGATTGAAGAACTATAAGTAATTGTAGATTGGCCTAACACGCCCTTTTCCTCCAAAAAAGGAATCGGGAGTTGTAAATTACAAACACCCACTTTTTGAAATTATTTTTTTTTATATTCTTACTTTAATAACGTAGCCCCACATTAGGATTGATTCCTGTGTCGTGGGTGCGTTCACAAACATTTCTTTTCAATTTTCTTCTTTTCATTTTTCAAAATTCACATACACAAATACCCAGACCGAAACAAATAATTGTGGGTCACACAAAAATTAGTCCCGTGCGGGAATCGGACCCGTGACTATTAGACACAGTGGGCGGAGCGACTAAAGCTCTTAACCACTGCGCTAAATCGTCCGTTAAAGTGGTTAAATATAATTTAATAAAAGAGACAGTATTTTATTTTACATGTATAAATTTTTTTTTAAAAAAAAAAAAAAAAACACCGTCACGCCTATATTCCCCAGAGGGGGTGGCAGAGCTGTACTGAGTACACCCACGTTTCGCTGACGATGTTAGGTCCCATGTAATAGGGGGCGAGCCTATTGCCATATACCGGGCACAATTCCAGACTCTGGACTCATAGGGTTTAATTTTATTACAGCATAAAACTAGTAAGCGCTAGTTTTGAAACAAATAGATGTCAAAACTAGTTTGTAATATTCTTGGCTTGTGCTCAATTTTAACCTATATAGTAATAATAATATTAGCCCCGTTAAGAAATTGTCCCACCCTTTGGCACGGGCCTCCTCTCAAACGGAGGGTTTAGGCCATAGTCCACCACGCTGGTACAGCGCGGGTTGGCGAACTTCACACACCTTCGAGAAACTCTTAGGCATGCAGGTTTCGATGTTTTCCTTCACCGTTAAAGCAAGTGATAGTTAATTTTTAATACGCACATGCTTTCGAAAGACAAAGGTGCGTGCCTGGATTTGTACCCGGGACCTCAGACTTTGCAGTCCAACGGTCTAACCACTAGGCTATTTTGTTACTTAAGTACGGTTGACATTAGAATTGTTCATAAATTTTATTGACAGTTACATTGATACTTATCAGCAAAAACGTTTCACAAATATTAATTAATTTGATTAAAATGACTTTTCTAAATTACTGTACCTATACATAATCAATACGTGAGTTGATATAAGGATCTTGATGAAAGCTTCCTTGTTTGATGAATATTTCTTTAACAACTTCGTGACTGATCAGTTTTTATGAAAATTTTTTGTAAGCCATCTAATCATGTCTGTGTGAGTTTTTATTACAGAACGTGAATTTTATTACGGAATGTATACAAATATCACACAGAGTAGGTTCTTAATTGGTCATTGATATCAAATTAATTAAATGATGTGTAAATTGAAATCAATAATAGGTATACAGGGTGGATTTTTAAGACGGGTCAGTAAGAGCAGCTACCTCAGCAGTTGTGCTTATTGCGACATTTTGAATTGCAATTACAGATTTTGAAAAAATAAGTTAGCAAGAAAATTAGCAATTTACAAAAACCAGCATAATAAAAGATTTTTTGTAAATTTCCCATTTTCTTGCTGACTGTATATCTTTTTTTTCAAAATCTGTGAGTGCAGTTCTAAATGTCGCAAATAGTTAAGGATAGTCTCTTAAGACCGTTATTTATAACGGTTGAGGTAGCTGCTCTTACTGCTCCGTCTCAAAAATCGAATCTCAGTGTTTGCCATTCTTATGTAAGTATGTTTAAAAAAAAAATAGAAAAAAAAACTAAATTTATGTTTTAAGAATTTATGTTTAAAGATTTTAGTGTAAAAATATGTTTCACGTATAAGCAAAGCAGCAAGTAAATAAATAATATTGAGAGCAAAAACAAAGGTCGATTCTTTTATATATCCCAAATTTCCTTATTCCCACCCGAAAGGTAACAAAAAGGTTTATTTTTATCAAAAGACACAAATGAGAATGTGTAATGTATAAAATAATTTTATATGACATGTTCTTTAAATTGTAGCCCTACTTTAGTACATAATTATTCCTGTAGCCTGAATGCCCTTACAATCATACGTTTCATAAACAAACTCTTAGACCGCAAACAAAATATCTGTGGGTCATACAAAGTATTATTATGGGAAAACGAGCCCACTACCACAGAGTAACACTACTTCTTATCCAAGTCAAAGCCTAGGCCTCAACCAGTAGTCCCAAAGATATTATGATAAAAACTTATTAGAATATCTCCCGTTGGTACTGTGTGCAATGAGTTATGTACTAGGCACTAGAGGAGACACCCTTAACTTATTTTATGAAGCTTAAGTTGGAGTGCGTCATATACGCACTTCACGTCACTTTGTGCCAGGCGCTTTATTTTTTTTTTTTTTTTTTTTTCACCTGGGGAAAATCCTGCGTAAGACTTCCGCGAGACTCGGGGGAAGCTCGCGGGGCGTGTCGGATTCCTACCGACTAAAAACCCCAGGGTGGCCGACATCAGCACTTTGGAGGGGCTCCGGGATCTCCGTATGGAACGCACCGGGGCACCTCTTGTGCCTCGCTCTGACGAGCCCGCCATCGGAGGGAGACTTGATGACATGCTCCCCCCCGCACCGACGCGGTGCTCACGGCGACGTGGGCCACACCACGCCGCCATCCTCCTCGGGGTTGCTCGTGAAGGACGCTCAGGGCCCCCGCCCTTGCGTCCGCGACCCCGAAGGCCCCCCTGCTGATATTGTAGCAGGGGGGGAGTCCCCCGCTAGATATTACGGCGGGGGACCCGGGTTAGCCCGTATTCTTAAGCCCCGGGCTATTGGGCTGGGGGGGCCTGGGCGGGCTGTGCCCCCGCCCCGGCGCCGTCGCCTTTGTCGAGCAGGATCGGCCCTCTCCCGATCCCGCTCGGCTTCCTCTTTCTGGGACATCACAGTCTCGCAGAAGGAGGATACGGCCCCCCACGCCGATTCCCCTGCCAGCATAGCTGCTACTACTGCCGGCAGGGAGAGGTCCGGTCCGATCCGGTCGACCAGGATCCGCCGCTCGCAGGCCCACGCTGGGCACTCTTCGAGCGTGTGCTGGTCGGAATCCTGGTCCCCACCGCAGTGGTGACAGGTCGTCGTCGCCTCGCGTCCAATCTTCCTCAGATAATCACCGAAGCAACCGTGACCGGTGATTATCTGAGTATATCTAGTCTATAGGTGACTCGCCCTCTCCTCCGCTGGTGCCAGGCTTCGAAGGACGGCAGGATAGCTTGGACGACGCGCTTGCGCGCGACGTGCTCTTGACTGAGCCTCGCGCGCCACTCCTCTAGAGCGCGCCGTCGTTCCCGCCGTCTCACTTCTCCGAGCGCAGGCACGTCCTCGCCGCTTTGGCGGACGCCGCGAGTCTGGTCGTAGACCCTCGCGTCCATGTCCGCCAGAATGTCGAGCGGCGGAAAGCGCGCCAAGAGTGTTGCCGCCTCAAAGGATATGGTACGGTATCCTCGTGCGATGCGGATGGCCATCTTGCGCTGCAGGCTTTGGATCTTCATCCTGCTGCGCCGGACGCCCGACAGTCGGTGTGACCACACGGGCGCCCCATAGAGGGCCACCGATAGCACGACCCCCCCGTAGAGGCGGCGCACCTCCTCCGACGGTCCCCTAAGGTTGGGCAGCAGTCTGTGCATAGCACCCACTACCCTTTCGACCCGGGGGACTAGGCGCTCGAAGTGCTCCTCGAAGCCCCAGCGACTGTCCAGGGCGGGTGCCAGGCGCTTGGCGCAACGTGACTCATTCGATTGCTAAGTTTTGTTTCTTAAATATCCCTTCATGTACACTACGATACTGTTTAAAGAACTAGAGGAACATATAATAATAAATAATATAATGTCAGCCTATACTGCCCACTGCTGGGCAAAGGCTTTCTCTCACAAATCGAGATGAGAGAGATTAGGTCATACTCCACCACGCGGACCCGGTGCGGATTGGCGGAGGCAGGTTTGTGGCCACCTGCCGTTGGAACTTATCAAGCCGCCAACAAGGCTTCCAACTCGGCTTAACGACTACCACATCAAGTAGTAACCGGGACCAACGGCTAAGCGTGTCACGTAAAATGCCACAAACGGTTACCCATCTCAGACCGACAGTGCCGAACGCTGCTTAACCTTGGTGATCGGTATGAATACCGCGGTCGCACAGAGCTACGAGAGGAACATACTTTTATTTTATTATTTATGAAAACACAAACATTCGCACTAACTCCGCGTTCATTAAGATACGAGCCATGTTTGAAGTACCTTTAGAGTAATTGTCGTTTCCATAATTTTAACAAATTCAAAGTAAAAAATCTTTTGTTTGTATAGGCCAGTAAAACAGCACTTGGGACAGTAGCACTTAATAACTCTTTTGAAAAACATGGCTTGCCAGTAAATATACAACAAATAAATCAATTCATAATACATATGTCAATGCCATTTTTTAGCCTGGGGAAAATCCGGCATAGGACTTCCGCGAGCCTCGGTAAAACTTGCGGGGCGTGTCAAATTTCTACCGACTAAAAATCCCAGGATGGCCGACATCCACACTTCGGTATCTCTGTGTAGAACATACGCTCCTTCTTGTGGGGGAGACACTTGTTAATACGCTCCCCACTGCACCGATGCGGTGCTCAAATGAAATGGGCCACTCCACGCCGCCGTCCTCCTCGGGAGCATCAAAGCCAAACTTAACACTGCAAGACCTAATACCCGGCTTATATACTGTTACTGCCGTCACTTCCCGCTAAAAGTAATGAACAGTACCGCGACAGCGTCGACTGTTCACCTACTCCCTTCGCACTTCAAGCATCGCTCTGTGATTTTTTTATGTTTGAGAAAAACTCCCGACATCAGATTTTTTTCCCCCGTAACGACATTGTTTTCATAAAAATATCCCCAAGGCAAGTTTTATACCAGCTTCCCATGGTTTTTCTAATGCTAGTGCGTTAGACGTTTTGTTTTATTTTATATATTTCTTTAGTTTTTTATATATAAGTGATTTTTTTAATTATTTTTTTCCCCATCATTCCAAAAAGATTTCTGACCTGGCCACACGGAGTGGGCGTGGCTTATCAGTGTTTTGGCTCTCGGTCAAATACCGCCAACGAAGGGAGCGCCCGGCAGTGATAGTGTGGGAAGAGAAGTAGAGCGTAAGTTGCGCGTTTTTACGACTAACCTTTCCTCACTTCACGCGGAAGTAAGCAGTGTGTAAATTGGGTATCACTGTAAGCTCATTTTGCGTAGATCGTAAGATCTACAGAGGTTTAAAGGTTTCCCAAAATTACCAATAACAAGGGCATGCTCCGTTGGTTCGGGTATGTAGAAAGAATGCCAGAAGAAAGAATGAAAAAACATATATACAATACGAAAGTGGAAGGATGTAGGTACCGGGGAAGACCTAGACTATCTTACTATGACGAAGGACAAGTCAAGAGTCTCCGGAACCGGCGAACGTGTATGAGACGAAATATGAGTGGAGGAAGCCAGAAAGATATGTAAGAAAATAACCTGTTGGAACACTGATCTGGCGTGATCATATAGATAGATAGATAGACACCAATAAAATGTGGACGTCAAGCACCGGTCCTTTCCTTTCTATGGTCATGGCTGCAGTATAGCTCTCAAAAGGTCAGCCATATAAAAGTAAATAGAAAAACCGCGATAAATTGTACAAAATAGTTGTGTACTTAATATTTGGTAGATAAATCTAAGAAGTTATCTTTATCCATAAACACTATATAATCCGGTTCGATTAACTTCTATGTGAACATCGATATACCTGTATTTTATCGATGAATTTGACGAACCTTGTGATTCACATTAGATGACTATGTGGGAAAAGTACCTACTTGGTATTTTATTAACAAGATCTGATCGATAAAATTGTTAATCGATCTCCTAGTTAATTAAGTGGTTAACTGAATTAAATTTTATAACTCATTTATTAAAATTTTATACGTAAAAATGAATACAAATGACTCATCAATGATGTATGTTGACATTTTGGGATTTAAAATTATCAAAAAGCAATGCCAACTAGTCCATTTACGCTTCGATACTAAATAGGTCAACATTTTGAATGGTAGGTGTATTGATTAACTTTAGTGATTTATGATCCTATTTATTTAGACGATCAAAGAATTTTTTTTTACGATATTGTATCCACGCCTGTTATATCCTACGGTTCACAGACTTGGTCACTGACCGAATCGCAAAAATCCAAACTCAAAGGATGTCAAAAGGGCAATGGAACGCACTATTCTAGGAATCAAAATATCTGATCGAGTCCGTAACGGCATTTTAGAAGTGAGCTACAAGACTGCCAAGCTCAAGTGGGGATGGGCGGATCATTTGAGCAGAATGAGCCCAGATAGGTGGGCAAAAATCACTACCGAATGGCGACCAGATGGACACCGACGCCGGGGAAGACCTAGATAAACATAGCGCGACGACATTGACGCCTATGAGAGGAGATGGTCTGATATGGCAAAGGATCGGGTTAAATGGAGAATCATGGGAGAGACCTTTGCCCAGCAGTAGGACGAATGACGTTAATAAAAAAAAGTTGTATACACCTTTTTAGAAAGTATTTATTTTCATCGAAGCCAATTAATTATATATTTTAAATGGTTACTTTGAGCATTTTTTTACCCGAAGTTTTTAGCGGCCCGAAAAATAAAATTATTCGTTATAGAATCGAAGACTGCTTGATTTAGTGGTTTCAGTGTACGCTGCTTAGATCGAGTAGTCGTGGAGTCGGTTCCGGCGTGGAAAAATTCTTTGTGGGAATTATTTGTTTCTGTTTGTAAATGTACCTTACACGCAGAAAAAATCCTAGTATACACTAGGATTTATTCTGTATCAATATGGAATTGCAGAAAGCTGGAATTGCGGAAGGGATAAACTGGAGATTTAATATTTCCAGGCGTTAGAAATTCTCTAGTGTTTTGACCATCTTCAACGACAATTTTGCAGATATGACTGCGCTGATTGGTATGTTGTATAAAATATTACCTATAACATGACATAATATAATTAATGACATAGTAAAGGTAATGATTGATAAATGACGAATAATTTTTTTTTTTTAATTTTGTTCTTTGCATTGTTCCAACAGTCTTTTGTTATTACACTCATTCAATAGGACCCATTACAAAACTGTAGGGTCACAAGTTCAATAATCGACAGTACGTATGGCACCAAGCGTTCGTACGTCGTGATTTTTACAGATGATTACATTCACGAACCACTTGTTCTTAGCATTTAGAAAGATTCCGCAACTATTAATCATCCTTGGAATTTTCATTGTTTATATGCTTGAGTTATTATGTTGGCAAATATTTTGTTTGAACCCTACACAATCCTCATAAATATATTTAATTTTGTTAGATCTTCATCAAGTTTACCAGATAACATTAGAATTTTTAGTGGTTACTAGTTAATAAATAACCGTCAACAGTCGCGGCATTTGTAGGTAATGTTTGTTAAAATTTTCGTTTCCATGAGAGTAATTCTATTCATAAGACAAATCTTTATGCAAATAAATACTTTAACGTGGTACCTATACGACACCCATGGTACCCAAACATAAACTTATTATTATTTATTTACTTTTTAATTCAAGGGAAATTCATCATAAAAATTACAGCTTAAAAAACTAAAAAAAAAACGCGCATTAACAAGCCGAAGCAAGTCGAACTTAAAAGGGGAAATTAGTTTTGTTAGTGAAAAAACGTGGGGGTAATACAAGGCGTAACATAATAAACGCAAGACCTGAAAGTAGTTTGTTCTAAATCGGTAACTGAATTGATTCCAACAATGTTTAATGAACCTTACATTTTGTTTAAATTTGCAAGAAATGCTTTTACTCTTTAAATTTATTCTTGATTCATAGCAAGCAGAAGAGTCCAAATGCATTCCTAAAACTTATTTCTCAAAATACACTCATACATGTACAAGTTTCATTGTTAATTGGGGTATAAAAGTGCTTTAAAATAGGGTAAAAACCTTTAAATTTGAAAATTTGGTTTTCGTTTTGAATTTATGAAGCAATTCTCTAATCGGGGTGTCTGAGGTCTTGCGTTTATTATGTTACACCTGTATAGACGCGGTTATGGTATCCAAAAGATTGGCAGCAATATGTACATACATACATGTTCACATTAGGAAAAAATAGAATGCCGATGCATTTAACATTGGATATTTAAAATCACACAATTATATCAGATAATAATGTGAATACTGTAAAATTAATTAAAACTGACGAAGTCATGACCCCATTAATGCCAATTCAGTTATTATTACTGGGTACTGATCTAAACGAATTGATTCAATAAAAATAATAATGAGTTTTCAAAATGTTTTTTTTTCGAATTATATATTCACAGTTACGTTCCATTTAAACTTGTTTTGTCGTTAAGAAAAGCAGTCTTACTTAAAAGAAGTTTGCGATTTATTTAAGTTTTTTATTGATAATAAACGATACGTGCGTCGATTGAGACTATCGGCGCATCTTAGTCTTAATCTCTACTACAAGAAAGTCTGAGATCTTCGAAATCTTTGCAAGGAATCTCTTTATGTAGACGTATTATGTTAGATTAAACGAGTTTCCCTCCTTCTTGAGATTATTACTTCAAATTATATCGATAAACATTGGTATATTATGTAATTTATTTGGAAGGTATTTGTTATTAACCGATTTTTTATAGCGTTTGTAACTTAACAGTATACAAGTAGAGAGGTATAGAACTTAATAAATTGTGCACGCTATGATTTTTTTTTATACATGGCAACGGTGACACCTTTTTTCAGACGTAGGTAAAAATATTATCCTTTAATGAATGTAGAAGTCTAGATTTTTTTTTGCTGAAGTTTTAGGTTTAAGCGGCAGAATGGATATTGAATAATTTATGTTGAAGGATAGATAACAAATAAAAACGCGGTCAAAAACCAGTAGGTATATCTATATATGCTTACACTCGTAAAGTACCCGCGTGAATATATATATATGTAGGTGAGATTTAAACAACGTCAGGTCATCAAAGAGACCACGAGTACCAGTATACCAGCTGCCATTAAACAGGCTGAATGCTGGAGAGCGCTTGTGAAAAACCTAAACTGGTGGTCATGACCTTCAGTCACGAGGAACCGACAAAGAAGAAGAGAGATTTAAACGACAATTAGATTAGGATGCATTTCATATAGAAGTAAAATCACCCATATGCTTCATCAGCTTTTCCACATACCAAATGTGGTCGCCGTGGACAAATCTAATAGGAAACTTCTTCTGCAGTTGTGAAATATGCAAAATACAGTCAGCTTGGGGAGAGGAAAAGTGACGGGGCGTAGCATATTTGATTTGTGCCCAGTGGCGTGCATTACATATAGGCAATTAAGCAGTGCCTACCTCAGCATAATATACTGAATGTAGGTGTTATTACGAGTATCTGGGCGTTTATACAAGTTAGTAAGATGATTGGTATTATTTTGTTTCTTCTTCTTTTTCTTCAGCCGAAAAACGTCCACTGCAGGACAAAGGCCTCCCCTAAAGACCGCCTCAATGACCGGCTTTGGGCTGTACGCACCCAACTTCTACCCGCGACCTTCATCAGGTCATCGGTCCATCTTGTTGGGTGTTCAAATGTAATAATTTTGACGTTTGTAAGTGCTTATGTATTGGCCTATACAAATAAATGATTATTGACTTTGACTTTGACTTTGGCCTACCCACTCCGTCTTCCGGTACGTGGTCGCCACTCGAGAACCTTTCTGCCCCAACGGCCGTCAGTTCTATGAGCGATGTGCCCCGCCCACTCCCACTAAAGTTTAGCAATTCTGAGTGCTATGTCAGTGACTTTGGTCCTCTTGCGGATCTGCTCGTTCCTAATTCGATCCCGCATTATTGATGTATTAAAAGCTAATATGACTGAATTCTAATAATGTGTGCAATTCCTAATCGCCGCGACAAGGATCATTGGATCCTCGGCGTTAGTGTGAAAATTTAGTACAGGGTTAAAATTTAGTACAATGTTTCTACTTTCAAGGAGATACTTGAACAGGTGGGTCCGCACGGTGACTACTTAAAAAAATAACTTTGGTAAATATCATAGCAAACGGCGACTGCGACGGTCATAAAGTGACATTTTACTTGATGACAGCGTTAGTTTCGATTTTGGCCGCGGGCAAAAGATCCTTTTACGACTGTATGCAATGCACGTCACTATTTGTACCCAAGAAAATCGCATTTAGGAACGAAGTAACGTAATCTGTCACCGGATCTGACGTCCTTTAAGTTATTCATTCCGTAATGGTAAAGTGATACGTTATACAAATAGAACCGGCAAATATTTACCTTTTTGTATTATCATTTATACCTCTATGTAAAAACTTGCAACGAATTGAAGAGATATTTTTATGAACCATGTCGAAACCGGGTCATTGTTGTTTGTAGTTACACGAATGCATTAGAGAAACTTACTTGCATGTGTCAACACCTTTATGTGATCGCTCTTGAAATGTTTTGCATGGTGAATCTAATTTATTTCAATATAGTGTCTATTCATATTGTGTCTGTCTACTAAATATAAACAATTATTTTAATACCTTTCCCCATCCTAAAAATAATTCTAGTATAGATATTCATCATATAACAAGTAAAATATATTTATGGATTCTACAAAGATTTGTTCCGTGTAGGGATCAAAGCTGTGCTACTAAGCCACGCTACCTCCTTTTAAACTACTAGGCCAAGGCGTCGCACTATGGGGAAAACGAGTCATTTTCGTGTCACAAAAATCTGTAACTCCCGTATTTTGAAGATATTTATGTGATCTTTTTTCCTAATAATCTTGAATATGTAAGCTTTCAAATAAAATACATTTTAAAAGTATAAATTCATTTATATAATAATAAAAAATTATGAAAAATTACACAATATTATTTGACTATAGTAGTAAAAATAATATAGAAATTTATAAAATAAACATCATTTTAAAGAAACTTTAGTTATAATAAGTATCAATGAAAAAAAATTGTGAATTTTTTAATGGGTTTTATAGCTCTAAGGCTTTGTCCTGAAGTTCCATTGATTTTGATTATAAGGTTTTCTTAGGCTTGTTATATAAGGGTCTGAAGTGTATAAAAATGTATGGAGAACATCTTCATTAATGGTTATTTCAGAGCATTTTCTAGGATAGTAAAGCTTTGTTCCTTGACTTCTGAATATCTTCGGTAAGGTGTCCAAGGGGTCACACAAAATTTACCGATACCGTATTACACTTTCTCCGTGAATTAATATTTTATGTACAGAAGAAAATATGTAGTACCACATACATAAACATTAATTTATTAACATACGGTTGTATTATATCGAATGCGTTATGTCTCAGTTGCGATTAAAGATGTTCCTACTTGATATAACTTATATACTTCTAGTTATGTCAAGTAGGAAAATCTTTAATCGCAACTAATATAACGCAGAATATATACACATGGTATATCAATCTCTCATTAAAACTAGTGAATTCTGATGTATAATAAAAATTTGATACATATTATATTGAATATCTGGTCGTAATGCCATCATTGATATTGCCGCTTACTGGCGTAAGAATTCATGTTTTACTGGAGCTGGCGTGATGATAAAGATTGATAGATATATTATTATATAGATCAAGTCACAAAATTGAATTTATTTTTAACGTTTTCGATTGGCGTCTTTAGATGTTTTTTGCTACGAAAAAGTTGCTGACAGAACTGTTAATTTTATTTATTATGATAGATCAAGTCTTTAGCTACAAATTGAAAAGAACTTATGCACCTCCGCATCCTTTTTGATGAAAGCATTTATGACACCGCTCTCTTAGGCGCTTCCCCATAGTGCGTCGTAAATGATATACCGACCTGTCCTCTATCGTCCCAGCGTGGTTTTAAATTTGGTTACATAGGTGTAGTGAACGTGAGTGGAATATGTCATTCCTTTTTTTGATGAAATGGCGATTTTAATGAGTGAAATTATTTCAAAAATGAAAAAGTTACTGAAAATATTTGATACTTATTTATATTAACAGAAATTAATTTATTTTTTACAAGAGTGAGGATTTTCTGTTGCCTTCAATATCTGATGTCCCGGCAACCGCATCAGTCATTTAGTAGATGATATTATTTTATTATACCTGGTAATGAATTATGATTACTCTGCGATAGGTACGAATGTTATGGAAGAAGATAATGTCAGATATTGTGCAGGATCGTAATGTCATTGCCATAGCCTTCGTTACATTGAAAGCCCATTGTTAAACCCGCGAATCCGCTAATTTGTATTATTCATTATATAGATTTCAATACCATCGTGTTGTCTTCTATTCGGTATTTACGTTGTAATATTAAAGAGGAAACGCATTAACCCTTGTTTATAAAATATATCAGCCTATACTGCCCACTGCTGGGCAAAGGCCTTCTCTCACAAATCGAGGTGAGAGAGATTAGGTCATACTCCACCACGCGGACCCAGTGCGGATTGGTGGAGGCAGGTTTGTGGCCAACTGCTGTTGGAACTTATCAAGTCGCCTTTTAAGGCTTCCAACTCGGCTTAACGACTACCACATTAAGTGGTAGCCGGGACCAACGGCTTCACGTGCCTTCCGAAGCACGGAGACGCTCGAATATGAAAATGCCACAATCGGACCCATCTCGGGCCGACCGAGTCGAACGCTGTTTAACCTTGGTAATCGGTAAGAACACCGCGGTCGCACAACGCTACGAGCCCCTTGTTTGCACAGGCGCTTTTTCAACGCGTTGTATTAAAGCGTTTTAAGAGCTTTGCGTAAAATGAACTGTTAGCAGCTTGTTTTATTCCAGTGCTTGATTGAAAAAGCACACATTGAAAAAGCGCTCGTGCGAACTTAGGATTAAAGAGGCGCGGCGCGGCGCGTCGCTGCGCTTCAGAACTTCTCTTGCAGGCAACTACCGCGAGGTGTGGCTACGCGCATTGTGGAGCCGCTTTGGAGATCTTAGATTAAGACAATGTATCGTTGTGACAAAAAATTAGTTAATTTGTTTCAGTAGGTCATATTGGGAGGACAGAAGTATTCATAAAAGGATGCGGTCAATTAACATTTTGACGCATCGTGCCGCGCTTTAGTCTAAGACCTAGAAGAAGAAAACCTTAGGATCAATTCGAATGGAATGCATTGAAATGGTGTAAAAAAGATCGTTTCTCGATTAATCGATTCCAAGTTCAAGTTTGTTTTGATATTTGTAATTTCTTGATGCGATTTAGAGATTATCAAAAAGACAACTGACATAAAATAAACTCTTGTTTGGTAGGTACGTAGATTTGTCAAAAATAGACCTGTTTTCATATTATTTATATATGTCCTTGATTTAAATAAGTCATATTTTCGATTACTAATTATTTATGATTGAATCGTGCTAGTCGGTCGGTGCAATCGATAACTTGGCACTGATTCTAAATATTTATTTTTTGCATTTGGAAGTCGGTTATCCATTTTTTTAAAGTTATGTTTTTCGCTATTTTAGGTGATGAGTCACTTAATTATTAATATTTGTATACCTATATTATATTATTCTGCTTTGTTCTACAGTAAGATACTCGTACCTACAGAATTGAAATAATACCCATAATAACTGCTCTCACATCGGTAAAATCCAAACGGTTCAATCCCGTTTCCTCCGCGAAGCCGTCGAAGCCACGTGGTTCATACGGAACGTCGATCTCCATTCCGATCTCGGGCTTGATGGTCAGTTTGCGCTTTTATTAAAAAGGCGACAACCCGATATGGCGCGAACGCGTCCAATCCGGAATCCACTAATCATAGCCGCCGCCGACTACGAACCTAACTCCCCTCCTATCACCCGCTACCGCCGTCCGCGGCATGTACTCACCGACCCTCCCGATGCCCTTACATCCCTTCTTTCGGATACAGATACCGCACATAGGATCAGACACCGACCTCGCCGGCGAGGTCGAAGAATGCCCTTCTGGCTCGAGCGTAGTGGTTGCACGCTCGCCTTTTGTCCGGTGAAGCTGTAAAGGCCCCGCGGCCAACAGTGTAGATCATTTACACACCTGGGAGTCTGAAATAGTGCCGCAAGATTGGAAGGATGCCTCCATTTGTAAACTGTATAAAAGAAAGGGTGAAATGTCTGACTGCAGTTCCTACAGAGGTATATCTCTCCTTTCTACAGCAGGAAAAATTATGGCACACATTATCAATATCAGTTTAAATCGCCTTTCAGAACAGGTGCTGCCAGAGAGTCAATGTGGCTTCCGTCCATGTAGAGGCACGGTTGATGCAAAATATTTGTTGTGAAACAAATACAGGAGAAATGTTTTGACCAAAATCTCCACCTCTATATGTGCTTTGTTGACCTTGAAAAGGCTATTGATCGCGTGCCACGTGAAGCTCTCTGGATGGTTCTGCGCAAGTCTGGCTGTCCTGAGAAATTCATAAACTTAATAAAGCAGTTTCATGACAACATGTCAGCCAAAGTTCAACATAAAAATGAATTCTCAGACCTCTTTCCAGTTACAAGCGGTGTATAACAGAGATGTGTAATGGCTCCGACACTCTTCGCTTTATACTTCGCTGCAGTGATGAATGACGCCCTTGAAAAATGTCATGGGTTTGTTGAACTAAATGTTCGGACGAACAAAAGTATATTTGACCTATCACGGTTTAAAGCAAAATCTAAAATCCACAAGCTCTCTGTCATGGAAGTACTCTATGCCGATGACGTATGCTTAATAGCGGATAGCATTCACTCACTTCAATGCTATATAGACCGCCTACAAGAGTCGTGCTCCAAGTTTGGTCTAGTAATAAGCGTCTCGAAAACCCAAGTCCTCCAACAACCACCTCGAGGCTGCGACGCAGGCTTAGTTGACATCACTGTTGCAAGGAAGTCACTTGAAGTGGTTCCTGGTTTCAGATACCTTGGTAGCCAAATAAGAAATGATAACACTCTTGACTCCGAAATACCTGCTAGAATAGCTAATGCTGCCGCTACCTTTGGGCGCCTTAACGACCGTGTTTGGAAATCGCATGACCTTAACCTGCAGACAAAAATTTCGGTGTACAGGGCTATAGTCCTTCCCATACTTTTGTATGCTTTGGAAACTTGGTGCCTGTATAAAGATCACATCCGATAATTGGGCACATTTCATATGCGGTGTTTACGTTCCATTTTACGCATTAAATGGCAGGACCGTATTTCCAATACGGAAGTGTTGCGTTGCTCGAATGCCCGGCATAGATTCGCTGCTCACAAAAGCCCGAATTTTTAAGACCATATATATATATATATATATATATATATATATATATATATATACTGACATTGTGGTCGTGGCGGAGTCGCTGGAAGATCTAGGACGAATGCTCGGTGACCTCAACAGAGTATCTCAACAAGTGGGTCTTAAAATGAACATGGACAAAACCAAAATAATGTCTAACGTCCATGTCGTACCCACCGCACTCACCGTTGGGAACTCTACTCTTGAAGTTGTCGACGAATACATTTACCTGGGACAGGTAGTCCGGTTAGGTAGGTCCAACTTTGAGAGAGAGGTCAATCGACGAATCCAACTCGGCTGGGCAGCGTTCGGGAAACTGCGCAATATCTTCTCATCCAAAATACCTCAGTGCCTTAAGACTAAAGTTTTCAGTCAATGTGTTACCGACATAGCCCTTAAGATTAGCAAGCTGAAGTGGCAATGGGCGGGCCACATAGCGCGTAGATCGGACGGGCGTTGGGGCAGAAAGATTCTAGAGTGGCGACCACGTATTGGCAAGCGCAGCGTGGGACGACCGCCTGCCAGATGGACCGACGATCTTGTGAAAATCGCAGGAAGTCGTTGGATGCAGGTGGCATCGGACCGGTTACGCTGGAAAGCGATTGGGGAGGCCTATGTTCAACAGTGGACAAGTATGGGCTGAGATGATGATGATATATATATATATATATATATATATATATATATATATACACACATATATACACACACAAAAATACTATGCAAAAAGAATCATCAAAATCGGTTCACAATTGACGGAAATATTGGTGAATTTCGCCAAGGCTACACTGTTAATTTTCAATACTTTTTAAACAAATTATAAGCAATGTAAATAAAAAAAAAACAAAACATGATTAAAATAAAGAATACCTCTTTTTTATTGAAACAAAAAACCAAAAAGAAAATGCTGTCCATTGAACTTGACATACATATTTCGATAATTTAATTAATGATACAAAACTTCTCTGTGAACGATGTTTTTTGTAAAAACTCTTTCATCGTTTGCTGGTTATGTTTGACATTCAGTAAGACTATAGACTAATAATGTTGAAAACAAACAATATTTATCTATTGTCAATTTGAATTAATATAATGTATTAATATAATGATTTAGTCATAATCGAACTATTTTACTATTATTTAAATCTATTTATTTTAGGAAGGCTTACAGTCTAATTACACAATGACATAAAAAAATATAATAACTTAATTGGTAATGACAAGCCTCCACCAATTTGTAACAAAATAACTAAGTAATTAACTAAACACCTTTGATCGCGAGACAAATAAAAGCATCTTTTAAATCAGATAAAAGTAATACACCAGAGTACAAAACCTAAACCAAAAAAGGAATAAGTTAAACAAATTAAAAAAAGGAAAAATAAGACCAACAATGAATAATAGCAATTTTTAATCTTAACCAGCGATTAACTGGTGATTAATTATAAATACTATGTAAATACTTGTCCGTTATCTTAAAACATACTCAGTAACAATATTTCCTATTAGTCAAACTCGTGGCTAAACTGCATATTTGTTACGAAATTACTATTGAATTATATATGTAAGTATCGACATACAAAAATAAGTGTGATCGACTATTAAAATGTCTACGAGGATGTAATAATTTAAAAAAAAATGAGCACCTATATGGTTTAGTTTCAATGATTATTATACTTTAGAGATAATATTTTTAATCAGATCTTGTTTTTCATCGTATAAATGCGCCGCGCTGGATGCAGCTGTCATTGATAACAAACGAGGCATATATTGAAGTATTGTGTATTTGAGTACCTAGGTATTATACATTTATTTGATATTGTAGTAGGTAATGTACAAATTAGATTAAACAAATATTTTATAAATCTTAACGTCTTACATCTTTCAGTACTGCTATACCTATCTTACTAAATTCTCTAGAATAACCAAACTTACTTTCGAAATCGGTTATATTACAGCAAAATATATATCCTTTTGTTATGTCATGCCAGTCTGTACCGTTCATCCAAACCGTCTGGTCACAAATGTCTTCGCATATGACAAATGTGAAAGCTTCTTCTACTGAAGATACAGGGACATTCACTTGAATGATCACGAGAAATTGCCCCTGTGGCGGGTATAGAACTGCCTGAAAAAATATATATCTGATTGGAATGCGATTCGGAAACCTATATAGAGTTCCTGTAACCCACGTTTGTTTAAGAAATCTCTGGACTACCCACAAAATAAAAGAAGGACGGTATCATAATGTTAACGTGAGTTTGGCGCCTAGCTTAATACCGGCGCTTCTCATTGATATCAAAATATCTCAGTGTACTCTTTTAATGTGATAACCGGCATGAGGAATATTAATACATTTGACTATTTATGGATAGACTCGAAATTGATATTTTTTGCTAATAATTCTACCACTGTAGTTAAACCTCGACGCCGGGGCAGAACCATAAAAAGATGGTGTGACTACCCTGGCGTCTGGTGGAGAGGTATGATCTAAAATGGCCAAGGACCATGTAGGTATTTACAGCGGAAACTCAATGGAAATAAAATTCTAAAAAGAATATTTGAAGTCGGTGTCAACTAACCGACTGCACTAATCGGTATCGACTTCTAATATAATTTTTTTGCTATTTGAAGGCGGTTTTTTTTAAAAAGATTTTATTTTACAATGTTAAGTGACAAGTGAATTATTTACTAATATTTATATACCTATATTATATTATTTTGCCGAGTTGTACAGAAAGGTACCTACAGGATTGATATAATAACCATAATAACGGAATCTATTCATTCGTGCTGCTCGTCGTTAAGGAGTCCCCTGATGTATCTTCAAAGGCCAAAGTTCAATATCGATTTCATTAAAATGGGAACACCTCGAAACTATACTAAACCCAACGCAAAAAAAATCATCTAAATCAGTTCATAAATAACGACGTCATGAAAAAACACAGACGAATTGTCGACTTCCTCCTTTTTTGAAGTCGGTTAATATTCTGATAAGTTCTATGGCAGGGTACCTATGGAATTGATGTAATACCCATAATATCTCAATCTACGCATTGGTATTGTTTGTTGTTAAGGAGTTCCCTGGTGTATCTTCCAAGTCCAAGGTCCTATACCGATAAAATGGCACCACTTTGGAGCTATACTGAACCCAATGCAAAAAGAATCATCAAAATCTATTTATAATTGGCGGAATGATCGCGTAATATACATACAAAAAAAAGAAAACATACAGTCGAATTGAGAACCTCCTTCTTTTTAGAAGTCGGTTAATAACTGAAAAAGTCATCGATATTTTATTTGTATTAGTCCAAAAAATGACCAGAAAGATAAGAGCACAATTATGGGTGTGGTTTTATTTGGAATTAGATTGATCCAACCATAGCCATGATTCTAGAGTAGAAACCACGTATTGGCAAGCGCAGCGAGGGATGGCCGCCTACTAGACGGACCGAAGATCTTGTGAGGATCGGAAAAAGTCGTTGGATACAGGTGGCATCGGACCGGCTGCTCTGGAGAGCGATTGGGGAGGCCTATGTTCCGCATTGGACAAGTATAGGCTGAGATACGAAATGATGAATCTTGGCCAACATGGGGATGCATAAAATTGTTACCGTTTGCCAAAAACTAATAAAGTAAAAAGGTTTAAGGTCTATATCATCACGCCAGCTCCCTCGCGGGGTAGGCAGAGAGTACAGAGTTCCAACAGGATCTTTCTTTAGATACCCCTCTGGCTTCCTCCACTCTCATAGTTTGTATCATACACACTCGCTGGTTACGGAGACTCTTGACTTGCCCTTCAGATAAGACACGGTCTATTTGGTCATGGTAAGATAGTCTAGGTCTTCCCCGGTACCTACATCCTGGCACTTTCGCATTGTATATCTGTTTTGTCATTCTTTCTTCTGACATTCTTTCTATATTCCCGAACCAACGAAGCATACCCTTTCTCATCTTTACACCGATACTATCTTGCATACCTACTCGCTTTCTTACTACGCGGTTGCGAATACGGGCCTGGCGTGATGGGTGGCGGCCTCCATCGTCGCTTCTGCCTATGTTCGTACCGACGGGGCCGGACCGGTACGCGTCGCCTCGGGGGGACGCCCTAGCCCGCACTGCGGTACTTAAGGTCATTAATAATTTAAAACTAATCTCTATAGTTGCTAGCTACGAGTATAGATGCGTAATGTATATATATGCAAATGCGGCCGTTTTTTGGCAGGCATGTTGTTCGAAATCCGTAATCTGTCTATATCATCTCGTCAGATCCCTAGTAATCTAATACGGATAATACATAGATGGACGAAATAAGTTGAAAAAACAAACTGTTAAAACTTACTTTCCACAAATACTTGCTGATTGGTAACTCCGTGGATTTTTTTTTTAGGCATATTGTCATTTTAGACGAATCACTGCAGAGTTCAAGTTCTTTCGCCGGCCCGGTGTAAACTGTCAAATAACTTCCTGTAGCATCCGCTAGGGACCTTACCCTTTGTTCGATTTCATCCCAATTCTAAACAAAATGGACAAAATATCGTAATGTTTGGTGATTTGAAAAAAATATGCAAGTTGTGCTCGTGCTCTGAGGATTCTATACTTAATTGTTGAAGTCAAGCTGTCCGATTTCAGGCCATAATATTAATGTACGGAATTCTTATTAGACCATTGACTCACAGATATAATGCGCGAGCTTACCCGTTATAGGTGTCTAGAATAATTAAATTTGTTCGTATAAACTGTTCTATACTCTATGGGGAAAGTGGTAGCAGTGGCATAATATAAATGTAATATAAAAATACAAAAACATACGACTTTTCCTTAAAAGACGTGTTATACTGATACTAATTAAAATCAGTAGTATTGTTTTGCGCGCTATTTTTGTCATTATTTTTATTAATAATTACTGCGTTAAATTTGTTGCTTGTAATTATATAATCTCAACGGTCATTTATTGATTATATTACCCTAAGAGAGTATTAGTAGACTGCGTAGTTGCGTTGCCTTACCTTTGAATTGCAAGTGCTCCAGAGGGAGGAATTGTATGATACTGTGATTGGCACATTAGGATGCAAATCACGATAATTAACTAGCTGTCGTTTACTAAAGCAACATTGATCCCTATTGTGAAAAGTAATTAAGCTAGCTTGATAAGCGCAGTTGTAAATTGTGTTAAAGTTAGATGGCATCAAATGACTATCCCACTCTTTAGGGACATCTCTGGCAACATTTGTTAATCCTGATATTACTGTATGCTTCGTGTACAAGATTGAATTTTTGTTCTGGTCACGGCAAATTTCGTATACAGCGTGGAACGACTTCCTGTTATCATGTGGGATGTAAAATCCCATTTTTTCTATTTTGTTTTTATTTACACATCGTTTTCTGGTGAATTGAATATTAGGCTTCGCCTCTTCGGTACATTTGATATCGGAATAGTTACAAAATTTTCCATTCACATTAAAAATCCTCTCGCTTATACAAGTTGCTGAAATTTGTGTATGATTTTTAAAGTTAGAGATATCTTTTGGACATGTTAGATATATGTATTTATTTTTTGGTATAACCATGTACCCATAGTCAACATCAAACGATGGCCACGAAATAGAATTGGGTAATGTCATTATAGGCTGATATTTATCTTTAAACTCTTGCTTTGTGTCCAGTATGCACTCTGTGAAATGAAATAAATAAGCTTTTATATTATGCGCAAGTGGATTTTGTGTTTTAGTTAATAAAAGTGAACTAAAGTTAACCTTTTGGTAAATATAAAATATTAAAAGAGCGGCGGATACTCCCATAATCATTTGTTACTTGACAATCATATTTTCCTGCATCAAATTTCTTATTTAAAGTGTATATCATGCTAGAGTGTTCGATAATCTTGCCGTTGTGTCGCCAGACTACCTGTAATTAAAATGAAATAATGCTATTTAATATTATAGTTGATTTCGAAAAATTAAAAATTTATTTGTTTGCAAGAATGAAGTCAAAAAGTTTAAAATTCATTGAATGCTAACCGATTATTTATAACTATAGTCTGAATTGTGCCACTTTAAAGTGATACTCTAAAAAACTTAACTCAAATATTTTGAAGATCTAATGTTATTTAAACAATGTATTAGCGTTACATTATACATAGGCAAGTACTTACATTAGGGGCAGGATCACCTGCAGCACTGCAAATTAAAGGGGTCGATAAATTATATACTTCTTCATGTTCCTGAGTTGTGAATTCTGGTACAGACACAACTTTGACTGCTGTGTGTGCTGTCCGTGACTCTACTAAACTACTCACTCTGCATATATACACTCCTTCGTCTTGTTTAGTCGGGTTTTCAAACCTTAATTCACCAGTTGCAACTTTTATATTATCCTGAGGAGATTAGGTTAAATAGGCTTAGTAACAGACAGACTAGAAGGCATTGCCCAGCGTAAATTATTTGCTATTCTCTCACAAATTAAAATGAGATGAGAGGGCACCACGCGGAGCCTGTGCGGGTTGACGGAGGCAGATTTTTCCTGGCCACCTGCAGTTGGAACTTATTAAGCTGCCTATATGACTTCCAACTGGACATCCTTGGACGACTACCACATTATCTGCTAACCGGGACCAAGGGCTTAACGTGCCTTTCGAAGATGGAGACGTTCGAATATGATAAAGCCAAGAACGGTTACCCACTCCAGTATCTAAAACTTGTTAAAAGTACCTAAATAGGCTGAGCCATGTGGTTCCTGGCTAAGAATTGGACCAACTCATCTCATCCCATCGAATGGGCAGCAGCGTTCTCCTAGTTACCTTCGTGACCAATGAACTGCGTGGCGAGTACAGCAACCCCCCCTAATTATTATGGAAGAAAAGTATAAAACCAGGACCCTAGTCCCCGGCGGTCCTGTTCGTCCTGGCCACGGTAGCAGGCATGGTAGGCAGAGATTCGGCTACCAACAACAACAAAAATTGGCCCTGGTGACATATAACGCACGCACGTTGAGGACAAATGAGAAGCTAGTTGAGCTAGAAGAAGAGATAGACAAGTTGCACTAGAGTATAGTTAGTTTATCGGAGGTCCGAAGAGAGGGCGAGGACACGATAAGCTTAAAATCCGGCAACTTGTTTAGCACCGGGAGGGCAAACAGCAGTCCCAAGGTGGTGTCGGATTTATCGTCCACAAGTCACTATACGAGTGACTTGTGGACGATAAATTCGACGTTGTATCCATCACTAGTGCGTCAAGCAGGGTAGCGTAACTGATACTCAGAATATCCAAAAGATATTCACTGAAAGTCATACAGGTCTACGCACCGACTTCGGCACACTCAGATGATGAGGTCGAAGTTATGTATGAGAACATTAGTAGAGCCTTACATACTTCAAAGGCACATTTCACAGTAGTTATGGGTGATTTCAATGCGCGGCTGGGCAAGTTATGGGCAGCAGAATTTTTGAAGAAAGAGGAACTCTTTACGATGAAGTTTTTCTTCCAGAAGTCGCCTCATAAAAAATGGACCTGGATGAGCCCTAATGGTTCAACTAGCGATAAATATTTAATGATGTCTCCGTGATTTACAGAGTAAAAACCGGCATTGATCACCGAATGGCCAGAGGCACATTAAATATTAATGACAAAATGGAGAGATCGCGTTTGATGAAGTTAACGCTCCGACTCTGTAATGCACATGTTTAAAACCCCAAAAATTTTCAAATCGAATTGTCGAACCGCGTTGAATTACTAGACAGGAACGCATCAGTGAACTGGTAGAGAATGTCAATACGGTCGGGTCCAAGTATTTTAAGCCCCACCTTGAAAATAGGCCTTAAAAACTATCTGACTACACCCGGAACCTTATGAGCTAAGCGAAGTTACATGACGCTCCTAACCTTCGATGATGCTAAGTCCTATAGGCAGTTCAATGGACAGATATTGAAGTCCTTGCGACACGACTTACGGTCATTCAATACAAGACGTATTGAGGAGACCATAGAGCAGAACAAGGGCTCCAAAGTGATCGCAAGAGACGCGTCTGTTGGGCAAAGCCAGATGACGAAGCTAAAGATGGACGACGGAAACGTAACATTTGAATAGGTCAGAGGTGCTCTAGGGTGGTAAGGTTCTATGGGCAGTTATATACCTCAGTAGCTGAAGCTGTTGTTGACTTGGTAAAAGACCCAAGAGCCAAGACCCGACACTACACTGAAGATATCCCGGACATTAGCCTGTACGAGATTAGGATGGCTCTCAAAAAACTCCAAAATAACAAAGCGCCGGGTGAAGACGGAATTACTGCAGAGCTTCTGAAAGCGGGTGGAACGCCGTTACTTAAAGTCCTTCAGAAGCTATTTAATTTCGTCTTGCTCCAAGGGAAAACGCCGGAAGCATGGAACAAGGGAGAATTGGCACTCTTTTTCAAGAAAGGTGATAACACCTTATTGAAGAACTATAGGTTTGCTGGCTGAGCCATGTTTATAAGTTGTTTTCGAGAGTCATCACGATTCGTCTCGAACGCAGGCTTGATGACTTTCAGCCTCCCGAACAAGCTGGTTTCTTAAAAGGCTTTAGTACCATATACCAAGTACATTCGCTGCGGCAGATTAATTGGCCACTATGCTTGGCGTTTGTGGACTATGAGAAAGCCTTAAGTCCCTCAGTGCCTTAAGTCTAAAGTTTTTAGTCAATGTTTGTTGCCAGTGATGACATACGGATCAGAGACGTGGTCGCTCACAATAGGTCTCATAAAAAAGCTCAGAGTTGCTCGGCGAGCTATGTAAAGTATTATGCTCGGCGTTTTTCGACGTGATCGAATCAGGAATGAGGATATTCGTAGAAGAACCAAGGTCACCGATATAGCCCATAGGAATTAGCAAGGTGAAGTGGCAGTGGGCGGGCCATATAGCGCGAAGATCGGATGGGCGCTGGGGCAGACAGATTCTAGAGTGGAGACCACGTATTGGCAAGCGCAGAGTGGGACAGCCGCTTACCAGATGGACTGACGATCCTGTGAAGATCGCAGGTAGTCGTTGGATCAGGTGGCATCGGAGCGGTTACGCTGGAAAGCGATTGGGGAGGCATATGTTCAGCAGTGGATAAATATAGGCTAAAATGAAGATGATGATGAAATAGGCTGAGAAGACGGAAGTAAGGTCAACTACCAGTATGATCTGTCTAGAGTCGCCTTCTCATATGGTAACTCCGGGGAACATGCCGGAACACGATTGAGTCGCTTGGTCGCATGACTTTGTTGGAATGGTTTGGTTGGTAGTGCTCCTTTAGCACTCGCCAGGGACCACGTGTACGGAATTGTAGTAAATCCTACAGACGCGAGCAACTTTGGCACCCCCTTGTTTCACCCCTGTGCGGGCACGGTGTTTACGACGCTAGGACCGCACCACACCGCACCGTCATCTTTAGTCACGTCACTTAATGTGATCTAGCCATCATCCCATAATCCATATTACCTTGTACCACCGCAATAGATCAGTGCTCCCGTGAGGAATATCGCATTCGATATTAATTGCCGTCCCTGATTTTACAATTATCGTCGACGAAGCCGGTTCGGATTTCGGGTATTCTGAAATAAATGGTGTTATATTATTATGCTAGTATATTTAGGTATTTTGATATAAGACAGAAGACTGCCTCGATGCTACTGACGCATAGTGTGGTTGGTGATCAGGAGGGTTCGAATCTTACGTCGAGCGATGCGTTATTGCGGTTTTTCTATCGAATTATTCTTAGTAGCGGCCAAATTATAACTGGGATAATTCAAGACTCCGTACTGCTAAATACCAATAATATTTTGATAGAAAAGCCGTAATAAAAGTTTGTCAACGTAGGACTTGAATCCAGTACTCCTTAATCGTCACTGGTCCAACGAGCGGTCAAATTAAAGCTTGATGGGTTCATACTTTTCTAGTTTCTATTCAGATCAAACGCAAACTACGCCTTATTTTGAGGGCTAATACGGGCTTGATACGTATTTTAAAATTAAGTGGTCAACGCATACGGATTAATTCATTACAATATTGCCATGCTCGCTTCAAAAGGACAAAAACTTACGAATAACTGTGAGATTGAAAGTGTCCATGGCTGTGCCTGCATCATTTTTAGCTTCACAAGTGTAGGTGCCTTGGGAACGATCGTCGATATTTCTTATTATCAATGAGCCATCTTCCGTTTTGTAATACCATTTGGTATCTAAAATATTATTGAATACTATGTTACTTAAAAAATTTCTGGAATGTTTTAAAATGCAATTACAACGTTAATAATTTGCCTATACTCTGCCACCGCTAGGCTTGTCTAACAAATTAAGGGAGAGAACATAGGTTACCCTCTACCACGCGGATCCAGTGCAGATTGGGGGCCATCCACTTTAGACGCATACAAATCTTGCAAATCAGCTTCCTACCTAACTAACTACCTAGACCAGACCAACCGGAACTAACGAAGGTTGTGTTCCCGCTTTATCTGGTAGTGTAACTTGTCACCAGTCCGTGTTTGACGCCTTACGGGGTGCTTGATAAGTTGCAAAAGAAGGTGGCCACAAACATGCCTCCACCAATGTATACTAGGTCCGCGTGGTGTAGTAGGAGAGAGTTATTTGAACAGGACAAAATAGGCTGATTTATTCTACATTTGCACGTGCACTTCAATTCGTATAAACAAAATAATAAATAATATTACCTAAAGCAAGGCATAGTCCATCTCTTTGCCAAGTTATAGCCGGGCGGGGTATACCAGTGGCGTTACATGGAATTCTTAAAACCTGGTCGCCCACAACAGCTTCCGAATTCTTTGTTTGGGGATCACTTTGAATGATTGGCGGCACTGAAAATATATAACTTGTGTTTCATTATAATATACAGCAGCATTTTAATACATGTCTAATATGATGGAATATGTTAAACTGTTTTCATTTGAAATCGTCAATGGGTTTAAGTAAAGACCACGACGAAACCTTCATATCCCAGTACTTAACAAGTTTTTAACAACTTGTAAGAAAAACTATTTTTATATATGCTGAACTTATTATTCACACTTTTCCCACAAAATGACTGAGTTGGAAAGAAATAGACAGATCTAAGATCTTTTTATTTATTTATTAAGGTAAAGGAAACATATTATAACACATTCACTAGTTAAGTTTTCAATAATGTAAATAAACAATTATGTACTGTTGGTAGAATTGAAATAATAAATAATAAAAAAAGAAAACTTATATCAATGTCATTAACAAATTTGTTGACTTAATCTAAGTTTTATCTTTAACGTGAGAAGTGACAAATGAAATATATTAGTATCATTAGATTTTTTGTTGTAGCAGCTGGCACTGCGTATTATAATTTTTTTCTTTGCATGGACGGTCCTGGCTCATGAAACATGCAAAATCTCTGTACAGCGGGAATTGGCGTTCCGACAACGTAGTCCTATTTTGCTGAGCAGGTGAGGTGAATCGGTCAAGTTATGAACTACTTCATGTATATAAACTTTATATCTCTCTATGTGAACGACGATTTTCTAATGATGTTTAATGGTTAATTTGAAACTTCAAGTTAGGGGCGTTAATTTGTTGAAATTGTATTTTTTTTATAAATTTGTTCTGTATACGTTCTATAGAGTGTTTGTAAACTGTGTATGGATGCGTACTCAAGGTGTGAACGAACAAAGGCAATTATAGAGTATTAAGTAAGTATGGATTTTTTTAAATTATTTTTCTGTCTTGAAACAAAACCTACCATATTATAAGCTTTGTTAATTATGAGATCAATATGACTCCTGAAGTGAAGACACTCCCAGATCACGGACCTCAGATATTCTTTTCAAACTATGTCCAAATATATTATAGTCGAATATAATTGGATTTCCTTTTTTAAAAGAAACTAATTACACAACATTTATCAACATTAGTATTCAAACTATTATCAATGCAGTAATCACTTAGACTAATAGTCAGTTTGTAATAAAGTGACTAAAATATGGTATGAAGTTTTATCAAGTAACGATTCAATTTTTGTACTTAACCTCATTATGTGAATCCGACTCTCGCAACAGTTACATTTTATCACCTATGATAATAAAACGGTCACTTTCTGCTTACCATTATAATTAAACGTACCTATTACATATTAAATACATATAAAAATGTATACACGTTCCTTACCAAATGTATGTTGGTATTACTTAAGTATTAGTAACCTATGTACTTATAATATTTTAATAGAAATTACGTGCAGATACCATGGACTTCAACCTCGAAAGTGAAATTAGCTGATCCTCCCATGTTGGTTGCGACACACATGTAGGTACCGTCTTGATCAGTTTGAACCTTCGGTATTATGACAGAAGACTCGTTGATAAATCTAGAACATTCCAATCAAAGTTTTTTAAGACAAACTTATATTGGAGAATTACACATTAACAGTACCTAATTCTAAATACTTTAGAATACTTGATGAACTTTACTGTTTTAGTGACTTCTTCTTCGTCTTCAGCCGAAAGACGTCCACTGCAGGACAAAGGCCTCCCCTAAAGACCGCCACAACGACCGGCTCTGCGCTGTACGCATCCAACTTCTACCCGCGACCTTCAACAGGTCATCGGTCCATCTTGTAGGGGGCCTACCCACTCCACGTCTTCCGGTACGAGGTCGCCATTCGAGAACCTTTCTGCCCCAACGGCCGTCAGTTCTACGAGCGATGTGCCCCGCCCACTGCCACTTAAGTTTAGCAATTCTGAGTGCTATGTCAGTGATTTTCGTCCTCCTGCGGATCTCCTCGTTTCTGATTCGATCCCGCAGGGTAACTCCGAGCATAGTTCTCTCCATCGCCCTTTGGGTGACCTTGAGCCTTCTTATGAGGCCGATGGGCCTAAGGCTTACGATGGTAAGCGACCATGTCTCAGTGCCGTAAGTCATCACTGGCATTTAGTGACGATTAGATGTTATTAATTTGGCAGAATGGGAAATTTTCAGCTAATGTATAGGCTAAATTAATTTGGCTAGTATTTTAAGATCGTGTTGGTATAGTCTTGTATAAGTAATTAGGAATATGACATCAGTTTTGACTGACGGATGATTTAGCGCAGTGGTTAAGAGCTTAAGGCGCTCCGCCCACCGTGTCTAATAGTCGTGGGTTCGATTCCCGCACGGGACAAATCTATGTGTGACCCACAATTATTTGTTTCGGTCTGGGTATTTGTGTATGTTAATTTTCATGTTTGTAAATGCACCCATGACACAGGAATAAATCCAAGTGTGGAGCTACGTTTAAAAAAATATTGAAATATAAGAAGGTGGACATTAAAATCGCGCAGAGCCGCAGGCAGAACTATTAATTATGTTTAATGAATACGAGTAAAGGATATTATATTGGGTATTGTAGATTATAACATACCTTTTATTTAGAGTGGTCATTCCGGAACTAGAGTTGTAACGAAACCACTCAATTTTAGGTGTAGGTCTTCCATGAGCCGGGCACACTAATATTAATTCACTGCCCACCGATTTTATAATAGTTAGATTCGTCGGGTTATCTACCCTAGCAGGAACTGAAAAATTAACAATATTAGTATGTAAACATACAAGAAAAAATATATGTTTTCACAGTCTCGGTGTTTATGCCTATGAAATGGATTTTTTAAGGCATCACCAACAAAGGAAAATGTAGTTCGTAGGGTTGGGCAAACTTTTAAAAAAAGATACAACAGCTTAGGGAAAAATATTATACCATATTTTTTTCGTAAAAATCCACTGGCTGATAATAGGGATTTAATCTTGTATCGTGAGTGCGTTTAAAAATACAACGTTTACATATATTAATAAATAGACCAAAACAAATCATTGTGGGTTACACAAGGATTTGTTCTGTGGGGAATCGAAACTGCGACTACTTGATCCAGTGACCAGAGCGACATGTGCTCAAGCCACTAGACCTACGTTACATTTAGTTTGACCACCTTATTCCCTATGACCAATTAAACACGAAACAAGACGTGTTATCAAACATACGTGTTATTGGCGTGGAATGGTATTCTGTATGCCACTGTCAGATTTGAAAACATGACAAGCCTAGTCGCACGCCATGTTTCGCACTGTCAAAATAACACGCTCCGCGCTTGCGTGTTATTGAAAACATGTTAAAAACGTTTTAAGGTAATTCAATATAAATAAACATTTTCAAATAGTTTTATTGCAATTTAAATGATATTTTATGATAATCAAAGCCGTCGACGTAATAATAAATTATTATTTATAACCGGTGACATAGAAAAATTGTGATGGCTCATCTTTAATGTGAACTTCTTAATTTCAACAATAGTGTACACATTTATCTTGAAAATATGGTGTTTTGCATACTGAGTTCTTAGATTTACGCGAATATTACACATGAAATAAAACCATTTTTTCGGATTTTATCGCGGTTTATTTTTGATTTTTTTTCGAACGTCGGAAACTAAAAATCAAAAGTAAACCGCGATAAAATCCGAAAAAATAGTTTTATTTCATATGGTGTTTTGTCTTAGTTTGTAGTCAAAATGAATCGGGCGAAAGCGTCTACAGTCCATAAAGCATTTTTACCCACCCACTGGTGGAATCTAGGTACATCAATTCTTCACCTCAACGAAGGTCTTCGAGAAATGTGGGAAGACCTAACGTACAAATTAAATGCGTCAGGAGGCCCAATTAAAACTGTGATCATAGAAATCAGGTATGTATCTACTACAATAATAAGTGTGACTTTTGTTATTTTACAAAGACAAATAATTTGTGGTGTACTACATTATTGATTTTGTGGTTAATCAAATATTTGTATCAATAAATAGAAGATAAAGGTAATTATTATTATTAATATTATAAGCCCATACTGTTGCAAGGCAAAGGCCTCCCCTCGCAAACGACATAAAACAGTATACCTTTTACTTTATTGGATGTATATTTACAAAACAAACTTTAAATTACGCCGGTAGTCCCCAAGCGGGGGGCAGAAGGGCATAGGGACAACTAGCTTAAGGGCGGTTAAGGGACGAAGGGCCTCGGTTTGGGCGTTCGCTATGGGGGAAGGCATATGCCTTCCTAATATATATTAGGTGTCTCGCCGTGGTGAACGTGGAAGAATTCCTTGTCTGCTGGCCAGTGCATCTCTGCACGCAATGCTCAAATATGCATTCATAATTTCCACGAAATGAAGGAGAAATACAGTTAACGGACGGATTTAGCGCAGTGGTTAAGAGCTTAAGCCGCTCCTCCCACGATTCCTGCACGGGACAAATCTTTGTGTGATCCACAATTATTTGTTTCGGTCTGGGTATTTGTGTATGTGAAATGTCATGTTTGTAAACGCACCCACGACACAGGAATAAATCCTAAAGTGGGGTTATGTTGTTTATAAAAAAAGTTAAGCTTTAATTGAAAACAAGATTTAGAAATGAGTTACTATACCAAGATGACGTTACAATTCCGGTATTAACAGCAATTTGCTTTTGCGTTTCTGGTGCGTACAGGAAATAATATTTTTTTAATATTTTTTAACTGCCTCGTTGGTCTGGTGGCATAGCGCATCGCTTTGTGATCACGAGGTCCTGGGTTTAAATCCTAGGTCGGACAAGTGTAGTTTTTCTAACGAAAACTTCCCAGTATGAGTCCGGAGTCTGGAATTGTGCCTGGTATATGGCAATAGGCTCGCCCCCTATTACATGGGACCTAACATCGTCGGCGAAACGTGGGTGTACTCAGTACACCTCTGCCACCCTCTCTGGGGAATATAGGCGTGACGGTGTTTTTTTTTTTTACTATCCCACTGCTGGGCAAAGGCCTCTCACAATTGAGATAAGAACGTGGTGCATGTGCTTGCCTTAACGAATACAATATTAAGTGGTAACCATTGAGTGCGGTGCTCAAATATGGAAATGACAACAGACACCCATCTCCAGCCGAGTGCTGCTATCTAAGAACAACGCTCACATAACTTGTCACAGCGATAGCATCTTACAGCAAAACTACTAACAATAGCAATGTTTCTTAAGGAAATCTTTTGTGTTATTTTCCGCAGGCGTTATGATGACTCCGCTACTATGATTGAGTGTGACAGCATCGGAAATATTATTATTTACTGCAAAACATAATAATGAATTGTGATTGATGTTGTACTTTATGTTTTTGGACATAAGCGGCAAAATTATTTATAAAGTATGATATTGGCATTGTTACTTCTTGTTCCAAATAGACTCTCTCCTTGGCAATTATTATTCCTATCTGATGATAGTCTGCCTTCCTAATTTTCTTCTTCCACTTCACTCTGTCAGACGTGTCGTGTTCGAAAGCATTGCAGATACACAGGTCCTTCTTGACCTCATCTGCCCTTCTTGTTTTTGGCCGCCCTCTGGGTCTGGGCCCCGATAGGTTTAGATTTCCCGTAATATTACCCACATTATCGGGTCTTCTCTTTATGTGGCCATACCAACGGTGTCTACCTTCTTATAGCTTATCAGCGATGTCACGAACACCGGGACTCCCGCGAACGTACTCGTTGCGAATTTTATCGAATCTCGTCACCCCGTACATCCACCGGAGCATCTTCATTTCAGCGACTTGAATCGAATGGAGTTGGCGCTGCGTTACGGCCCAAGTTGTTGTTGCAAATATACGATATTTATTATTTAACTGAAGTTGTTTTAGAACTCATTAAGAGTTAATAACTTTTTATATATAGCGTTATATGTCTAGAATACATAATTCGTATAACAATAATCTTACCATGTCTCAAAGAGTTTTTGAATATCTATATTTAATTAATAACAGTTATGTTTAGAGATATTTAACAATCATTTAAGGTAATCTATGATTGGTTCAATCCATATTAAGCAAATACCTACGGAAATATTGCTATTTGATACTTTTAGATCTGATATGTCTTATAATTTTTTAAAGAGATTTTGATTACTTTAATTTAATCATAAATATTGTAATATTGTGTTATATAAGAATTTTGAAAGGATGTCTCTGATTGGTAGATTCCAAAACAAGCAAATAACTAGACTTACATTTATATTTATCATTCCAAAATATGTAAAAGACATTGATATATGGTTTAAAAGATTTTTAATAGATTGTATTTAAATAACATTATATATGTAGCGAGTTATACAGTAAAATGTTTGTGATTGATTAGAACAGACTAAAAAGATTCATCGGAACAGACTAAAGTACTCGCGTGAAAACACAATTTTTAAGTTAAGTTAAGTTATAATTATGTTGTTTCTTTTGGGGTGTAAAGACCGATTTAAAATAAGCCTGTGTTATAATATTGACATTAACACATATGGTCATGATGAAATAAAAGGTGTAAATTGTATTTATGTGCTTTCGTTGTAGCTCTACTTTTTCTAAATCTCCCAAGTGCATATCACGTCTGCATATTCTATCGCACCTTTGGGGTGTTGCATGCATGTCAGCATGCTGAATGCTTATAATTTTTAAGAAACAGTTTCATTGTTATCGTTATACAATAGTAATCGTTATTTTACTTGTACTTTACGTACTTTTTGCGACAATCTTTCTAGTATACGTTATCAAGTACTCAAGTAAGGAACGGTTTATCGTGCCATCAAACACTTAGCTTTGTTTTACTTTGTAGAACGCTTCCGGCAACGTTGTCATTTTCAAAACAACATATGGGCATAATACATTTTCAGCATTATAATAGATACAACACTATATTCAGCGATACAATATATTCATTTAGAACTGGTAAATTCTACCTTTATTGAAAACAATAACTTAGAAATAAACAATAGTAAAATAATAAAAAAACTTACCATAAACATCCAGAAAGATAGTTTTGTTTGCATTTCCTAGTTTGTTAACAGCAATACACGAGTAATATCCAATGTCATCCAGAGTCGCTTTCAATCTGCATAAATATGCCCTTGCATTTATTAGTAAGCTCAACTTTCTAAATTTCCAAGTGGAGGTAGCAGGAGTGTGCTATGTAGGCTCATATTTTACCGATGATGAGACCCAATGTAATAGAGGCAAGGCTATTGCCATTATAACGCGCAAAAAAATGCAGATTGTGAATTGTTAAAGAGAAATTTTACATAGTAAAACTCTTGACTCTAATTAGGATTCCAGGACTTACTAGAACCAACTAAGCCGTACATTAAACGTACTTCTTAACGTATTTTTGTATTATAAACAATGCTGTGGACTGCTATAAAAAATGCTTAGATAATAGTTAGAAAAACTTTAGAATCATTTGAGCGGCGATGACGTTCCTTTTATATATTTTGGGCTTATGATCCAAAATCACATAATCATTGGATTTATTTACGTTAAAGTTATAATGTCATAATATTCGTAGTTACGTACCTTATGCTTTTATCTTTGTAAAAACGTGTTTTCCCTGTATTGTATATCCGAGTGTTATTTTTATACCATGTAACAGATGGAAATGGTGAACCGTAAACTGTACACGTCAATGATACCAAGCTGTTGTTTTTCACGATTCTTGTATTCGTATCATTTTTAATTCTTGGTGGATCTAAAAAAAATAATAAAAAATATATGTAATGTATGTATATAAGGTGAAATTTTAGTCGTTCTGGAGCGAAAGCCCAGGTGATGTAACGAATGCCTACTGTTCACTGGTAATAAAAAATAAATAAATAGAACACTTCAATAAGTAACATCTACCTACTGACCTATCCGAATGTCATAGCTAGGGTAACAATCGAGAACATCGAAGGTATCTACCAGCCAGCTGTCGAATCGCGACGCCACTAAATATCATTTTGCGCTTGGTATAGGTTAAAAGTTAGTTTTTAATGCACTTAATTAGTATTGTTATGGATATGTTACTTATTAAAATGTTCAGTATTTTTATTTTTTTAGTACCAGTGAACTGTAGGCATTGGATAAATCACCTGGGCTTTCGCTCTAGGACGACTAACATTACACCGTGAATGTTAAGTGTATACATAGACGACTTTACGATACCATATAATAAAAATAAATTAGACTATACTTTTTCACTGCTAGGCACAGGTCTTCTCTCACAAATCGATGTCTCTAACGAGGCCATAGAAATAATAATAACATAATACATACAATGAAACAGCAGAGAAGTCTGAAACACTAAAATATTTTAAGTCCATAATAATAATAATATTATAATATTAGCCCTGTTAAGAAACTGTCCCACTGTTGGGCATGGGCTTCCTCTCAAACTGTGAGGGCTTAGGCCATAGTCCACCACGCTGGCCCAGAGCGGGTTGGCGAACTTCACACACCTTTGACAACCTCTTAGGCACGCAGGTTTCCTCACGATGTTTTCCGATGTTTAAGTCCATATTAAATTAAGCTCAAGTATTAAATAAAAACATATTGTTTCTTATTACTTTGTAGTTGTAGCATTGTATCCATTTAACGCAATAAGCTACGAGAGAGACAGAGAAAAATGAAAAACAAAACTATCTAGTACGATTATTATATTAAGTTTGTCGCAGTCACCACACGATTTTATTATAAAGATTAAAAATCGGGTATATAATTTCGAGCCCAGTCCTTGACATTGTGACTCACCGTAGATTCTACATCGTGAGTGACCACAGAATAATGTGCCCCTTTGATCTGTGTGTGTGACTACGCCAAATTGGTACAGCTGTCACAATCATCTAATAATTGGTACTAGGTAAAATATAGATAATGTATTATAATGTATGTTTATTGGTCGGTTTCCTTTCCTTACAGATCGCACTGGCATCTCCACTGTCATAGTTCGTCTTGACTTGCCTTTCAAATAAGTCACGTTCTTTTATATTATTGTAATTTATGTAAGTAGGTAAATTTGGTTAATTGTTGTACATTGTAGCCGTTGGATTATATTCGGAGGGCTTAGCAAAAAATCATTGACGTTAGCGCGCCGCTAGCGAGTAAGCGTGTTGTCACGTTCATGTTCATGGTCATGTAAGTATGTAGTTAAGTTGCAGTTTGACGAGGATGGCATATAAACATACTAGCGTCATGCTTCCGTTAATCTAATCGTGCCAAGCTCTCAGCATACTTGCTCGGCAGTGCGTAGATAAGTAGTAATGGAAATGAAATGCACATATTATGTGAACTTCACATGCCCACTAAGTTTCATATCCAGTACCATTGGTCCTCATTCGCTATGGCCAACCGCGACGTATTACAAAAGTATCGTGAAATGATCGTGTTCTTTATGGCACTGGAGTAACACCAAACGATCACTTCAGGGAGTTATCGTGACGCTCCGCATTACATGTTTCAATCGGTTATAGCGAATAGAGGCACCTGCTTAGTACCGTGGATTATGTTCTGGCGCTGGCCAGTTTCACGTCTACATCTCTACCCACTGCCGTGGGAAGGAACTGAATGTAACCCAGAAGATATAAAGTTCAGAAGATAAGTCTTGCATGACTAAGTATAGCAGGATTGTTACAAAGGTCCATCCATAGGATACACATGTAATATTTCCAATCTGAGGGTCATTTGATCTTATCATATCATTGCCGTGAAAGCGTACTATTACTGTCATAGTAAAGTCAGAAAAGGCTGGCAATCAATTCGATAGTGTTACTCTATTGTCAATCTATCCGTATTAAGCCCTTCGGCGAGGAAAAAAAAATATTAAAGAAAAACATACTAACATTCTACTAGTAACACTGAGATAAATTCATCTGAACCCATATCGTTGCTAGCACTGCATTTGTAATATCCAGAATCGCGATTAGTCACGTTGGATAGGTAGATAATTTCTTCAGTGTCCACATTAATTTTTCGGTAAATATGTGTATTTTTGCGGCGGAAAAACCATTGTAGTGAAGGTTTCGGCTTTCCGTCAACGAGTCTGCATAAAAAATATTTTTTTTGTTACGTTAGCATATTTTTTTATTAAACTAAACAGGTAGGCTAGATTGTAAATTTAATAATTGTTTTCTTATAAAATTAGCCTGTACAAAAGGTGCTGAAAATTGTTCTTATATTCTCCGTGACACAACCAGTCGTGCTATAGGAAATTTTCCGTTCCCGTAATAATGCTGGTAGTATAATGGGTAAACCAGTTTTGGCGCTACTGTGAGGGCAGTAGTGTCACACAAAATTTAATTTCAATTGGCGCTACCAGATACCGGATAGCTAAAAATTTAATGGGGATGAATGTTTTTGGCTTAAAAAAGACTAATAGTATTTAGAGAGTTTAAGGGAAACGACAATAAACCAACGATGTGGTTGACTCTCCGTTCACTAGGAGACATAATATTGGTTGATAAATTCGAACAAAATACGTTTTTGAACAACTAGAATATTATAGTACAGTGCTTACCCTGTAAAGGATAGAGGAGAACAACAGGAAAGTACCTAAATAATTCTTCACTCATTGACTTCAGTCATATTTGATATTTTGTGAATTAGAAACGGACATTTTGTGTGTTTAACCAAAACACTACTGTAACTTGTAATGAACAAATACACGGCTATTTAAAAAAAATATCATGGGTAAGGAAAATTTGCTATCGCACTACTGCCAAGCGGTTGTACCACAGGGGACAACCAAATATTTGAGTTATTTTTATCTACCAGTCCACAAACCATATGTGTAAATGGATTTGGTATATCAAAAATGTGCCTAAATATACCTGCATCGTATTTCAGCGTTAGTGCCTCTTTCTACATGTATAACAGCATTGCCCTTATGAATTTTTGGTTTTGCTGAAAAAAAAGAAAAATAATTTAATCGTATAAAGGTTCCATCACAAAATTTTTTCATACCTCTGTTAAAATTAACCTCATATTAAAATCAGCACATTGTCTAAGCTTGTATAGTGCTTTCTGCTTAAAATAAAATGGTACTTATTTTAGATTTTTAAATTCCTTACCAACTCCCGATATTTCAACGTTGAAATGGAATACTTTTTTTATGAATTTATTGCTTGCTTCGCACATAAATTGTCCCCTTAAATTTGGTTGCATTTCTTTTATAATAATCTCTGATGCGTCTTCAGAGAGCACAATATTAGATTCGTTTCCAATTATACTCAAATTTTTATACCAAGATATGCTTGCAGGTGGCAAAGCATTTATTTTGCATTTAAACTGGCCTTCTGTTTTGTATTCTATTATTTTATCTGAAAACTCATATCACTTAAAACTCTGTAACATATTGTTATGTATTCTAAAGATATATGTAAACTCTGTACTCTCTGCCTACCCCGCAAGGGATCTGGCGTGATGATATAGATAGATGTCTGTAAACTAGGTATTATAAAATCGTTGCTGGACTGTTAGTATATTTGAAATAATAATAAAATAATAATAATAGCTCTTTATTTCTCTCACAAAGGTAAACTTAAGTGGCTAGTACAGGTATGTTTGTATGTAGTAATGTTTTCTAAGTAAAAAACGTACTTATTTAATTAAACATATTTTGACTTTTAACGAAACAAATTTTAAAGGGGTTTTTGTCTGTTAGTTAGGACATCGTTCACGTTATTCAAAAACCACTGCGTCGATTTTGACGGGATTTTTATAATTTGAAAACATATAGTATGAGCCTAGAAAGAACATGAAATTGTAACTCGCAAAAAGCTCAATAAACAGTTTCATCCACAGATAACTCATAACCTAGAAACTTTTACATCTATTAAACCCCACAAGAACTTTATGTTTTTTACTGATTGATGCCGAGGTGAAAACGAGTTACGATATTTTGTATCGCATTGTCGATCCATTTATTTAAATACAACATGACTCAGATACTACAATGTTGAATCAAAACCATCTCATTGGGGAAAAACGGGAAAAGATAAGCAGGATTTAAACTTAAGATTATTTTTCATTATCGTAGATATAATGAGGACTAGATTGCTAACGTGAAGATATTAACTCGTTGTAAAAGAGAGCAAGTTGCCTAAAAATTAATTTGTATAATGTGTGCTTGAATGAGTACAATTAGTAGTTCTAGTGTTGGTATCAGAGAAAAAGCTATTCTCTAAAATATAATTATTTTTGCCGATTTGGATCTGAATGCCGCGCCGTCTACGCGCTAAATGTTACTTGTTCATGATTTGTTTGAACCCGTGCTGACGTTCATATCTTGTTTGTTTGCGGTGTATAGTTTTATACTCTAAGGGCTTCATACATTACAGTTAACGTGAGATTTTTGTCTCAGTTTTAAAAGTGTAATCTCACCTTTTGGTGTTTCAACAATATCAAAATGAATTTTTGTTACAATCTCGACGTCTTTTGAAACAGCCTCGTTTGCGTTCTTGGCTTGGCATCGATACGTGATGTTTCTATCACTCTTCTTTATTTCAAAAATGCTGGTGTATTCATATGCATCCATTGAATACACCTGCGAAAAAAAAAAAATATGTTATTTTAATTAAAATGTTGGCGTACACTGCTTATAACTACTGCATCTATTTTATTTTAGTCCACTTAAAAAAAACAATTTAAATGCTTTGATTAGTGCATTACACAAATATATCATTCAGGTTTCGAACCGAATTACAGAATGCCGTGAATATGCTAGAGCAGGGCTGAGGGCAGGGATATACGAGTACCTTAACTTTTAAATACAATAATGTTCTAGCAAATAAATTTTGTGACAGTAATATTTTCGTATTTGCGGTAAATACAAATTTGTCGCGGGTTGCACAAACATAAGACGCGGGCTGCATGCGGCCCGTGCGCCGTGCTTTGGACAGCCCTGTGCTAGAATAATGGCTGTTCTAGTAGTGGTACTTATGTTTGGGTGCTGCTTGTGGGTTCTCGTTTACCCAGAATCCTATAGACTCGCATCTCGGTAGTAATATTGTAACCTTACCATTGTATCTGCAACGTGTAACACATATAACGAAATCTTAATAAAAATTGTAACTGAAAACTGAAAGTTTGGTATTGAATTTGTAAAGCAATGTTATTATGGGGCATAAAAAATGAATAAAAAGAGAATTAAAGAGAAAAAACTAGCCGGCTAAGTTTCGAGGTCTTATAGTTAGTTGCCGAAAGTTAATTTCTAGGTAAAATAGAAAAATGTAAAATTGACATTTTGTAAGTGCCTGCCCGCAGGGTTTATACAAAATGAATGACTAGTGTTTCAGACGTTCGATGGGTAGATATACCGAGAACTTGGGGTACATCTGCCCCAAGTACTTCCTGCAGTAGTTTGTTCATGTTTGGACTTTTATGACAAAAAGGAGGAGTTTTATGTCTTTCAGTTGGTTGATAAGAAAGCTGATTATGATGATGGGGGACAACTTAACTCCAAAAAGTTTTATATAAATTTACAATAACATGTTTGGTGTGAGTACCAACCGCGGTAGACAACTGAATTATGTATAATATATTAGCCCTGTTAAGAAACTGTCCCACTGCTGGGCACGGGCCTCCTCTCAAACAGAGGGTTTAGGCCATAGTCCACCACGCTGGCCTAGTGCGGTTTGGCGAACTTGACATACCTTCGAGAAACTCTTAGGCGTGCAGGTTTCCTCACGATGTTTTCCTTCACCGTTATAGCAAGTGATAATTAATTTTTTAATACGCACATGCTTTCGAAAAGACAGGGGTGCGTGCCTGGGTTTGAACCCGAGACCTTTGACTTTGCAGTCCAACGGTCTTATTGTATTGTATTGTCTGAATTATGTAAAGACTAGTTTTTGCTTTGTGGTAGCTCTATTTGCGACGATACATACCTTGGCCGGCAAAGAAATTCCTGTGGTCTTCTCAGTCCAAATAATTTCAGGTTTAGGATTTGCGCGTATTTTACATTTCAATTGCAGTCCTGTGCCATAGTTAATATAAACTTTCGGTTCTCCTTCAATTGACACTATGGGAGCTATGACTTCCTTACTTTCTGAAATAAATGCTTTCAATAACCTTTTTTTTTATTCACATACAGCGCTCTATTAGAATGAATCGTATAATGTGGGTGCGTTTACAAGACGACATGCACATACCCATACCAAAAATATTGGGTAATTCGGTTAAGTGGTGGTTACAACATTATCTTCAAGTTACAATATGCCGAATGACTGAATCGGACTTGTCAACGTTGTATTTCTAGTATTTTGTGACCCCTGCTTGGGAAATATAGGCGTGAAAGTGTGAGTGTTGTTACGTAAACGGGAAAGTATGGTTATCCACAATGGTTTACTTATGACAATAGGCGCGAGCCTAATCGGGGGCGACCCCTATTACATGAGCCTAACATCCACGGCGAAAAGTGGGTGTACGCGGTACACCTCTGCCACCCCCGCTTGGGGAATAAAGGCGTGAAGGTGATATTTGATTTTGGTGATATTTTGATATGAAGGTGATTGTTTGATATCCCACTTGTAGATACGTCGACTTTCCATGTCACGCAATATCACATTTTGAGTTTAGGAAATTACAATTCATACCTTCAATGTCTGGATTTCGTGGCTGAGTTGGCGTTGGAGCGCTTCGAATTACTGTCGAGTTATCATCTTCGTTCTGTCCCACGATCTATGAAATGAACACCTAGTATGAGGGTGGATAAAAGAGGAACTTGATAAAATTTTGTTTGCCACAATATTACTGAACATGCATCCAAGATTACGGAATATATTTTAAAGAAATATATTTGTAAAAATAAATCTCATGACGTCATGTATTGCAAAACTTTATCATTTGATATATTGATCATTTGTTGTACTGTGCTGAAACTTGCCTAAGTTGTTGAAATGTTTGTTGCATCAAACATGAGTTCTGTTCAGCGGATTCAGAGATATCAAAGTTTCAATCTAAGTATTAAGTAATTATTACCTCATATTACGGTCTGCTTAACAAAGTCCTTGCATTACCTTGTGTAGTTTGTTTTAGTTATAATAATGTTTTACTCGTAAATAGACTTATATATTAACTTACTATGATTCGGAAAATGGTGTTTGGTGGCTTGAATTCATTTGTTACGTAGAATTTCGCTTTTGCATCTACAACGTCTAGGATCAGTTCCGCAAATTCTGAGTTGTCCATGTTAAGGAGTTTAACAGTCTGAGGGATCACCCCCTCTCCTATTGTTTTAATAGCCAGAAATGTATTACCACCTGAAAACAAGAGTATAAAGTAAAATGTATTAATAAAAATGTTTACATTTATCTATCTATCTATCTATCTATAACCTCACGCCAGATCCCTTGCGGGGTAGGCAGAGAGTACAGAGTTCCAACAGGTTCTTTCCTTACATACCTTCCTTTCTTTACATTTATCTTACTAGTAATCTAACTTAATTCTAAAACGTGCTACTTTTTAACGAACTCGGCGTTGAAAAACATACATAGCAGTTGTTTTTTTTTATTGTAAGTATGTACCTGGCTACATAAGCTTGTTTAGTAAAAATATTTTTCACTATAAATTTATTATCTATAAAAAATAAAGCAATTATCTAAATATAATCCGGAGTATTTGTTTATCGTCGTTTCGTTAAGGGCGATGTAGTGATTTTTCAAACAAATTGTTAAGTGCTTTCAGTAGAATGAGTCATGTAATATATGATGGAGATACTGTTGACCAAATTACATTAGAGAAACACGGTGGGGTGTTCAAGTGAGAAGGCACAATAATCTGCTGATTATTAGATATAACCGTTATTCTAAATCTGTGTTTTTTATAAGTTTATCCTAACTATAACTCATATTACTTGTTAATATTATTTAAAATATTTAAGTAAACTATTTGTCGTTATTTAGTATTCACACATTTAAAACTTACATTGCAACTCGAGACTACACAACAATACAATATTAAAAATTATAAAATGTTATGGTTCGTCCCGTGATTATCCTGGATAGGTTGTTGTTTCCAGGATAAAAAGTATTTAATATTTTATGTTAGGGTATAAGTTATTACCATACCAAATTTCAATAAAATCCGTCTGGTAGGTTTTGTGTGATTGAAACACAAAGAGACAGACACAATAATTCCAAAAAAAAAAAATTCGGCCTCGATATTTATAAGAAAATGTACCCCAATTAAAATTCTCAAAAAATATTCAATGTACATATTCGGCTCGGTTACAGTTTTATTATATGTATAGATAACATGTCTGTCTATATTCAAATCGATTTATTTACGAATACAGCTGTACTAAAAAGATTTTTGATTGATGATTTTTTTTACAATTGAGATATTTTAGCAGTAAATACATCATTACATACATTGCTTTCTGAAATATGACAACATTTTTACGTTGGATTACACGTAATAAGTCCAATAATAAACGTCCTTAATTTCAATTATTGCATGTCGCATTTGACAGATGATTTTTTACAGTTGATGCAGATAAGTGATCCTAAATAAATTCGGAATGCATTAAAATGCTTCTAAACACTGATATACGGGTGCTATCTTAAAATTGTAAATTCTTCCTGTAGAGGATGATTACAAAGCCCATAAGCAAACTGCTTTCTGAGCTACCTGCTTCGGTAGTTCATTGGTTAGAGCGGTCGGTGGCATGGCGAATTCATCATCATCATCATCATCATCAGCCTATAGCAGTCCACTGCTGGACATAGGCCTCTCCAAGTGCACGCCACTGGGTACGATCCTCGGCTACTCGCATCCAGTTACGTGAGTTCAATTCCCACCCGAAGCAATGTTTTTTTTCTATATACCATTATTCTGCATTATATGACCAAGAAACTAGCTCGGAAGAGGCTGCTCTAACACAAAATAACTTCGTAGGATGGAACGTTATTTCTATTGGAACTATGTATTTCCACATTAATGTTCTCTAGATAAGTACTAATAAATAAACCTGGCGAAGGCCTCGTAGCAGTCTCATTGATTGAAGTGGGTTTAAACGTAGAGAACCCGTGCTGGAAATGAATGCTGGTTTTTCCTGTGACACGCATTGATGTGTTCGATCTGCTGCCAACTTCTACATTATACACACCAGGCTTTACCGTACTTATTTTCACAATCTGAATGGAATAAAATAATAGCTTAATTCGTATGATGTTGCTTATGAACGTTATAATGTGCAAACTATAATCTGGGCACAAAGTTATGGGAGAGCATAAAATTAGTCAGACGTCGAAACATTAATATGAGACATAAGCCTTTTTTTAATTAATACATCACGATCAATATCCAATAGCATTATGATTAAAATTGTGAATATATTTATTAACATTGCTCAAGGCTTACATGCGTACAACATGCAGTGTTAAAACAAACATGAAATTGGGCGAGGCAAACAGTTCATATACCACTAATGGCCATTTTTAAGGCAAAGCAAGTTGATATATGGATGATGAGCTGATACTGGCGTACGCCGCATGTTGTCACCGACCCTCCCGATGCCTTCACATCCCTTCTGTCGGATACAGATACCGCACACAGGATCACACACCGACCTCGCCGGCGAGGTTAAAGAATCCCTTGCCCGCCGGCCGGTGCAGAGCACCACGGCGAGACACCTAGTATATGCCATCCCCCATTGCGACTGCACAAGCAGAGGCCGTTCCCCCTTGATGCGCCCTTTAGCTATTTAGACCTTTGCCCTAATGTTGAACTGTATTAGCTAATTTAAATTGTTCAATAAATAATGTTAAAAATTTTGAGTTGTTACTACATATTTAACAAAACATTGTTTAAAGCATGAAATATTTGTGATAAAAAAAATCGGTTTCTATAGGCGCAACGACGATAAATATATGTAACAAAGGTCAACGTGACCAAATTATACTATTTTAGTAGTGATACATTCAGATAAATACACACGCACGAGAGAAAACCTGATAGAACATAGTTTCTATACATGTGTATATGTATGAGTGATTAGATTATTGTAAGGTCTTGAACTTCCAGCAATAGATACTTTGAAAAAACGTGACGGTAAAAATCACATCAACAAATAGGATATTAAATAAAACTACATACTTTGTGGGAATACAACGCATCAGTAAAAGCGTAGAACAACTTATATAAAATGGTAAACGGTTTGGGGATGGTTTTGTGAAAAATGAGTAATTTCTGGAAAAACAATTTTATGTTAAGCTGTAGAGATTTCAGAGGAACAAAGATAAACCCAAAGCGCTGCCTGAAGTTTCACGTCCGCTGTTCGAACACAAACTGAGTATGAACTGAAAATGGAACCAGTTGACGCTGGGCACGGAACTATTTTTTGCGGAAAGTGGCAGCAATAGAATAATATAAATTAAATATTACAGCTTCCTTAGACAAACAGACACAATTACCCTCCAAAGATCTAAAGAAAAATGGCCTCGGTTCTGCAGTCGCTATGGAGAACTTGGTGTCTCACCGCCATCTTTGCACCGGTCGATGAACAAGGAATTCTTAGAGCTTATCGGCAAGGTCGTTGTCTGATTTTGTGTTTGGTATCAGAAGCTTTACGATATTATTTTAAACAAATACTTTTTCAGATTACATCGTGGTCTTCGTGGGAGAGCCTAACCGGATTAATGTCTGACTGTGCCTAATGTTTAAAATTACATACTAACCACAGCTTCACCCTTGTCAAAGATGACTTCAGTTTTTGGTTTATTGCCTTCTGGGTCGGTGATTTGAAGTATTGGATCCTTCCCTGATACGGATATAATTAAGTCTTCAATTTTGCTGTCAACTGTAAACTAGAAATAATAAAAAAACGTGTACATTAAGTTATTGATACATGCATTAAGTTATTTATTTATTGTTAACACAAATGATGATATATAGTAATCAACATTCTAATGAAAGTGGCGCCACGCCATTTACTGACAAAGCAGGATATATGAGATCGTGATGATTTGGTCGTGATGAGGACAAGTGATAAACGTATAAATATAAAAAAAAGACTGATGAATATGAGTGTGGAATGAGATAAAGTTATGCTGGTCTATCCTTCAAATGTTGAGGGTGAAGAGTGGCGTAATGTATGTACATGTTATATAACATATTTATGAAACCAGCTTAGTATGTTAATAAGGTCGTAGTGCTTTGAACTGTTGTGAACCACCAAAGTTAAGCAGCGGTCGGGGTGCAATTTGAGTCGATATTCGAGCGTCTCCGCACTTTGGTAGGTACATACATTAAGCCTCTCCAAAATATAGCAGTAGTTATGAGCGACTTGATAAGTTCTAACAGCAAGTGGCAACAAAGCTACCTCTACTAATAGGCATAAGGCTATGACTAATTCACAACAATGTATGTGATAGTAAGAAACTATTAAATTGAATTATGAAATATAAATATATATATATATATATATATATATATATATATATATATATATATATATATATATATATATATATATATATATATATATATATATATATATAAATCTATGAATATGAGTCAAGTAAGGGAATAAGACACGAAATACATATAGCTTATTAATGTGATGAAAGAAAGTCAGTACATACATTCGATTTATTTCCGTATCCAGGCGAAAATTCTATAGACAAAATCAAATTTCTTACACCAGTTACTGATTCTTTTACGTATTTCAGTATCTGCAAACAGAAAAAATAATTTAGGAACTGCATCTATGTACATACTCGCTATCTATACTCGTCATCATCATCATCATCATCTCAGCCCATACTTGTCCACTGTTGAACATAGGCCTCCCCAATTGCTTTCCAGCGTAACCGGTCCGATGCCACCTGCATCCAACGACTTCCTGCGATTTTCACAAGATCGTCGGTCCATCTGGCAGGCGGTCGTCCCACGCTGCGCTTGCCAATACGTGGTCGCCACTCTAGAATCTTTCTGCCCCAACGCCTGTCCGATCTACGCGCTATGTGGCCCGCCCATTGCCACTTCAGCTTGCTAATCTTAAGGGCTATGTCGGTAACCTTGGTTCTTCTACGAATCTCCTCATTCCTGATTCGATCGCGTAGAGAAACGCCGAGCATAGCTCTCTCCATAGCTCGCTGAGCAACTCTGAGCTTTTTTATGAGACCTATTGTAAGAGACCACGTCTCTGATCCATATATCATCACTGGTAACACACATTGACTGAAAACTTTAGTCTTAAGGCACTGAGGTATTTTGGATGAGAAGATATTGCGCAGTTTCCCGAACGCTGCCCAGCCGAGTTGGATTCGTCGATTGACCTCTCTCTCAAAGTTGGACCTACCTAACCGGACTACCTGTCCCAGGTAAATGTATTCGTCGACAACTTCAAGAGTAGAGTTCCCAACGGTGAGTGCGGTGGGTACGACATGGACGTTAGACATTATTTTGGTTTTGTCCATGTTCATTTTAAGACCCACTTGTTGAGATACTCTGTTGAGGTCACCGAGCATTCGTCCTAGATCTTCCAGCGACTCCGCCACGACCACAATGTCGTCGGCAAATCGAAGGTAAGTGATGTATTCGCCATTGATGTTGATGCCAAGTCCTTGCCATTCAAAGAGCTTGAAGGCGTCCTCTAAGGTGGCCGTAAACAGTTTCGGAGAAATGACGTCTCCCTGTCTTACTCCTCTTTTTATGGGGATTGCCTTCGTGCACTGCCCCTGTACTCGGACTGACATGGTGGCGTTATTATACAAGCACTTCAACACTTCGATGTACCGATAGTCAATGCGGCATCGCTGGAGAGATCTAAGAACCGCCCAAGTCTCGATCGAATCGAAGGCTTTCTCATAGTCCACAAACGCCAAGCATAGTGGCCGATTATACTCCTCGGTCTTCTGTATAATCTGCCGCAGCGTATGTATGTGGTCTATGGTACTAAAGCCTTTCCGGAAACCGGCTTGTTCGGGAGGCTGGAAATCACCTATACTCGTACTATCTTATAATTAAAAAGGGGCGCTGTGACTGTTTATAATTTATATTTAACAAAAACCTTGCACCTTGTTTACAATTCTCTTAAGTTTTGTGTAGATATAATCTTTTTGTGAAGACTTAATCCTTGTTTGTAAGTTCGATTTTAAATCTTCCAATAGTACTGCCACGTCTCCAGCCGTTGTATGTTCTTCTCAGGATGTATTCACCGTATATGTTGAATAGGATAGGATACACCCTTGTCGGCCACCCTTTTCAAATCTCAACGGATTGGATGTAGACTTGTCAACTATCACAAATCCTTGGCTGTTGTTATATAGGGATAGTAGTAGTGAGGTAAAACATTTAGGTAGAAGATTAAGACATCCCACAAGCAGTTCGAGTTGACGTTTGTTCTTGTTCAATTAAAAACCTTACTGTAATCGACGAAACATATAATGGCTGGTGTGTCCAACTCGTAGCATTTCTCTACAATTTGCCTGACGTTTAGTATTTGCTTCCTGATACCTTTGCCCTTCACAAAACCTACTTGCTCTTGCAGGATCTGCCAGTCGAAGTAATGACGAATCCTGCTGTTTATCACGTGAAGTAGAATTTTGTTGGCGTGGGAGATCAGGGCAAGGGTGCGGTAACGGTAAATCATAATGTTAAGCAATAAAGAATAATATAGACAATTTCGTTGTCACATTTCATTTTAGAAGAAAATTTTGAAGTAATGTTGTAAAACACATATTTCTTTTTTATTCGTCTGAATCATCAATTATGCGTCTAAATATCCTGGTAAAATAATAGAAATAGGTAAAGTCAGTGGGAAAGTAAAATATTAAAAAGCAGTATCCCTGTCCACCACCGGAGATAAAGCCGGTGGGGTAAAGCTGGAATGATCGTAAATTTCTATCTTACGTACATATGTAGACTTATAAGTAATAGTGGTTTTGTATTCTACATATTCGTTAAAGATAAAATAGAAAAAAAATATTCACAAATAATAATTACATACGTCGTCAATGTTGTCTTTCCCTAAATGAAAAATTTGTCCTGAGGTTGCTTTAGCCAGTTTGCGATATACTTCATATTCACTAGTATTTCTTTTGCCATAACAATCCCCAGTCAACACGAATACAACCTGAGGAATAAACATAATTTTATAATAAGTAATAATAATAACAATGCAAAAAGTCGCAAGATTAAATACGTGCAAGTTCGAAAGTTTTCGCAAGACTATATGACGCCGGAAAAAAATTACAAAACAGATAAACAATGTTAAAGTGGAAGAATATAGGTACCGGGGAAGACCTAGACTATCTTACCATGACCAAATAGACCGTGTCTTATCTGAAGGGCAAATCAAGACTCTCCGTAATCGGCGAGCGTGTATGAGACGTACTACAAGAGTGGAGGAAGCCAGAGAGGTCTGTAAGGAAAGAACCTAGTGGAAATCTATGCTCTCTGCCTACACCGTAAGGGAACTGGCGTGATGATATAGAAAGATATCACACCTACCGAAAAAAATCCCATTACGAGCTCCCCTTGGTTTAGATCCAGGTGGTTTTCAATAATATACCGATATTCTTAAAATTTCGAGTAAAACAATTTTAGGGGCAATAGTAATAAATCATTTATTTCAGGTCACTGCAATTTTACAAAATTAATTTCGTGCAGGCCCATAGAATATATACCTTACAGGCTAACATACTTATATACCATATTAAAAACTTATAAACTAAAACACATGTGTTGACGGTAACATGTTGCGATGTGCAGGGGCGTCTTTCAGTCTCCCTCGAAATCTTCTGAATGCGACGCCCCTCGGCCAGAACTCTTCGCTCATGAAGATCTCCAGCTTGGCAATGGGAAGTCGCAGAATAGAGGAATTGAATGCCGCATTATTTTGCGAGTTCAGCTTCTAGACCCTCAGAGTGTAGAAGGTCTTTTTACGGGTTTACTCCGCAATGTCCTCGGCTTTAGTGGTGTAGTGTAGCCGAGACACGTACAGCAGTGTTTTTGGTACTGTCAAACGAAGAAGCATGCCATCATCTACTGGTGCAGTCCCACACCGGTTTCGTCGGGGAGGCTTCTTCTTTCTCTCCACCTTGATGAATCCATCCTCATCAACTCGACCCTGCGTACGGGACTTTTCGGTTGTCTTCTCTGGTGCGCAGGCGTAATCAGGATGAGAAATAGTCGTGTTTACGTTTGACGTCACCGGCGGGGCAGAGGAGCTGGCGGCGGGGCGCGGAGTTCTACGGGTAGCGGGGCGCGGTGTGCCGCGGGTGGCGGAGCGCGGTGCTACGCGCGGGGCGGTAGCAACAGCCGGCGACACATCGGCTGACTCAAAACTGCCGACGGATTCATTTTGTGCCCCGCCACGTACATTAGAGGCATTATAGGAATTCATAAGATTATGGTTTTCAAATAGGCAACTGTATTTGTACTTATGTACAAACTAAGGAAAGTATATCGAGTTCTTAGTTTTACGCGAATATTACATATGAAATAAAACTATTTCACGGACTTTATCGCGGTTTATTTTTGATGTTTGACGTTTCGAGTGCTTTGCAGCACCCATGGTCACGGTAGGGACTCCCTCCCTCCCGTGACCCTTTTATTTCATAAGGAAAGTATTCTGTCGGCAATTGTATAGTAAGCGTAAGGAGTTGAGGACCTTTGATTACTATTCAGCCGGGAGTATGCAGGATAATGGACAAGGAAATTAGCAATGAGGTGTCTCGTAAAGGTTACACAACTACTCTCTTTATTTTCATGTCCGCTCTTTTTTTTCAGCGTCATAGCCGTGATGCCGTGTCATTACATATTCTAGCTAGGGCAAGAAAAGTAACATAAAAAGCCGTGAAAGTGGTTATGTTTATACGCGGTGTAATATAAATAGCACAAAACCTCCAATTAGTTCGTCGCTAATCGGAAAATGAATCTATTCCAACAATTTTTAATATTATGTATATTTTTTAAATTCTTCCCTTCCAATCGCCCCTAATTTTATCAAACAAATGTAATAATATGAGCAATAAAGGGATTTTAATTGTAATTTTATTATCATTATGTATTGTTTCAACAACTTTATTATTTCATCAATATGCCAGGATCAAAATTATATGGATATCGAACTTGGTTAAAAATGGTAATGAACTATTTAAAACTGGAAGTTTGGTTTACGCATGGAATTTGTAGAGCAATAATCTAATCGGGGTGTGCTAATACTCTCTGATCTAATTTTAATTAATTAACCTATTAATCTGATCCGGAAAGATACCTGTGATTGTTTTTTCTGAGAAATACTTTCAACTTGTTTATATATTAAATAGTCCTTTGCCGATGCATCGGTGAATACGTAGAGGTAAGAGAATGGCAAGCTTTTTTCAAGAGCAAGTTGATGCCTGACATAGCATATTCTGGGCAATCGGCGTTTCCTCCTAGCACTTCTATTTTTTTCAAAGTTTCACTTAAAACATAACGGTCCTCCGTAATAGTGCGTACGTTTACACCTGAAAGAATAAAGTTTTGTTTTATTGCTAAAAAGGAGGCGTTCGTAAAACTCACTACTAAAAATTGAAGTTTGGGGATGTATTAAATTTTTGAATTCATAAGACAAATAGAACTGGGTTAGCCTCATTTGCTGTTTAATATATTGGGCAAAAATAATTGCACTACCTCAATAGTCTGAACCTGCCGCATAGTCATTACTTTGCAGTTGAAGATCGTAAGTCCTGATCTATATTAGGGCTTACGATCTTGTATTACTCTATTAACTATTTTCATAGATTACATTAGTTAATCTTTAATGTAGGTAACCTACGGAAAGGAAGGGAATGCCTTAAGAAAAAAGTCTTTCTCAACAATATATAGAGCCTGTAGCGGCACTTAATTAGCTGAATACGCAACATTTGTGATTGAACTGGTCACGTTGTCATGCGAAACGTCACCCATCATTCGTACACACGAATGGGGTCGCCATATTTTATTTACTAGTACATGGATAAGATTGGAATGGATGACAAAAACAAACCAGCAATGCATAAAATAAAAATATTCTTTCTTAGATTTTATCGTGGTTTATTTTTCATTTTATGTGTTCAAGTGCTTTACAGCACTCATGGTCCTTCCCGTAACCAGGGGTGTTCTAAACGTCTCGAAACGTCGGGAAATAGTTGGACATATATCTATCTATCTATCTATAACCTCACGCCAGATCCCTTGCGGGGTAGGCAGAGAGTACAGAGTTCCAACAGGTTCTTTCCTTACATACCTCTCTGGCTTCCTCGACTCTCATAGTTCGTCTCATACACGCTCGCCGGTTACGGAGACTCTTGACTTTTCCATCAGATAAGACTAAAAAAAGACTATAAAATTAAAAATAAACACCTATACAATTTGAAATTTTACAAATTGTGTGATTGGACTGCCTCGTTAGTCTGGTGGCAAAGCGCATCGCTTTGTGATCACAAGGTCTTGGGTTCAAATCCTAGGTCGGACAAATGTAGTTTTTCTAACGAAAAATTCCCAGTATGAGTCCGGAGTCTGGAATTGTGCCCGGTATATGGCAATAGGCTCGCCCCCTATTACATGGGACCTAACATCGTCGGCGAAACGTGGGTGTACTCAGTACACCTCTGCCACCCCCTCTGGGGAATATAGGCGTGACGGTGTGTGATTGGTATTTGTAATAAAAGTTATGACTACTCACCAGGATCGTCAAATGTGACTATAACATAATTTTGTATCTGTGATTTGTTAGATTGTAACACTGTATCAAATATAGCCATTGCACCTACTTTCACTGCTTTAATATCATCTGCCATTGAATAAGTTTGATCAATGACGAATGTTAAACTGCCTTTGGTTACATATTGTCCGTTCACTATATACACTTGATTGATAAATATAGTTACCCAAAAATACACTATAGAAAGAACCATTGTGGCAACCAGTGTTAAACAGGACAGAGTGCAAATAATTTTCCTGTGTCGATTTTATATAACATGCATGTGTACCAGCTTGTAGGTGTGCTATAATTATTTTGTGCAAAGTAATTATATAAACAGCAAAAACCAACACTGACACTCATCACGAATTCTCCAGAATGATAAGGCACATAAACAAAATGAGTCGTGTGTCATTATCATCATGTCTATTCTATATAATAATAACAAAACACTGTAAGACTTGAAGGTATTATAATTTAATTATATTTATTACTACATTTTGCCCGCGGATACGCCCACGTAGAACCTTAGTGATTTAAAAATATTAGTATATCTGCCTTAAATAGTTAGGATTTGTTTCCTTATTTTACTAGATTACCACAGTTTTTAAGTCTTCGTCGTCTTTCCAAATGCGAAAGTCAGATAAAAAAGCACATATTAAAGTTTTGCAAACTTGAAAATTTATTTTTTAATATTTCATTAACAAGCAATAGACATAGACCTGTTACAGTCTAAACTAATACTATACAAAAGAAAAAAAAATGTTAGTTTGCTTGTAATCGATAAACTCTGAAACTACTGAGCCGATATTATTCATATATTGAGTATTAGACAGCTACATTATCCAGAAGTAACATAGACCCGGTAGGCGTAGCTGTTGTCGACCGGGTGCGAAGCGCGGAAAACTGTTAGTTTTATAATAATTTAATCCATCAGTACTTAACCAACAGCTATCTTCTCTATTGAATCGGGATATATTTTATATTAACATTTATTTGTACATAGCATGTTTCTGTTTTAACTTTAACGACTAGCCGACTTCCTCTTGATTTATGAAGTACATTTGTTCATTCACTTAGTTCCTACGACAATACAGTAAAGTAAAAAAAGCATAACATAATTAATCATAACCGTGTCGTCGTCGTGTGTAGCCAAGATCGTCTCAACACAAGAGAAGTCAAGAATGGTTATTATTTATTGCTATCTTGGAATTTGGTTAGTTGGACATTGTTCCTATCACGACCGTTATTCCCCTTAGACGGAGACAGAGGTGTACATATGTATGTATATTTTATACACACTGTAGCTTACCCATTGTACACACACAATTCACCGAGGTATTTTTAATCTAGACTTGCTAAAATGAATATATCATGATGCTGCAGAGTTCACTAAAACTAAAATCATAACATTTAAGTATTTTAATAGTTTTTTGAGTAAAAATCTTTTTAATATACCACGTTTTTAAAACGGACTAAAAATCATGGAATTATCGCTATATCATCACGCAGATGTCTTGCAGAGTAAACATGCAAAATAATTTAAAAAGAAAAACTCGAGGTTTTTCGTACGAACACAGATATTACATACTACATACATACACACATACTATCTATTGGCGAATAATGCGCGTAGCGATCACGAGGTCCTGAGTTCGAATCCCAGGTCTCCTATTACATGAGACCAAACATCTGTCCTTGGGGAATATAGGCGTGACGATGTTTATTTTTTTTTATTTTAATATATTTTACAATTTAAATGAACAACATTGACTTTCAATTATTTCCGTATAAAAAAACCACATACACCGGGACGCCTACATTCCCCAAGCGGGAGTGGCAAAGGTGTATTGTGTGCGCACACCAACGACATTGCACGAGATCCTTCGCGATCACTACACGCATTATAGGGTACCTACTGGATCAACAAGGCAGAGTCAGCATCAAAAAAGCCCTTTTACCTTTATAAAATTTTAGCTGTAATAAAATAAACTACCTTTAATGTTTATTCTAATCATATAAACATAAAAGAAGAAATCGACAATCTGATTAAATTTAAATCCGACATACCGTGTCGGCATTTGTATATATACAAATGGCGCCAGTCGTAGAAAATATTTATTCACCATAAATCAAAATAGTTCCACAAAATGTCACTAGACAGCGCTAATAAGGTTTTTATCGGTATTGAGGGAAAATAATATTTTTTTTATATGATATAATCTTCTTCTTATACTGAGTTCTTAGATTTACGCGAATATTACACATGAAATGAACCTATTTTTCGGATTTTATCGCGGTTTACGAGGCATGCCTTTTAAGTTCTGTCGTTTCCATATTTCCCGGCAATTTTGAATTTGGAACTGTTCTATATTCGAATGTGTTTAAATTTTGAATCTCAAAACAGTTGAAAGTATTAGGATTAATGCTATTGTTTAGTCACAGCGTCGATTGGAATCTGTCAGGTTACGTACGAAAATGAATCTTTCTAAGGAAAATGTTCGTGCAATAATTTTCTACAACTTTAGAAGAGGCCCGACGCGGCTTCATTGTTTTGAAGAGCTAACATCTGTGTTCAGTGATGAAGCCCCATGTCTGCGGACTGTCGAACGCTGGTATTTAGAATTCCAGTGTGGACATACTAGTGTTAGTGACAAATCTCGCGAAGGACGCCCAAAATCCGCCTTCACTGAAGATAACATCATTGCTGTGAGACAACTAATTCCCGAAGATTGTCATGTGACGTATCGAGAGATAAAGGCTCTATTAGGCATCTCAGGGACAACCATTCAGAAGATCTTGCATGAAGCGTTTGGTGTGAGAAAGCTAGTTTGCCATTGGAAACCGCATCTGCTTTGCGACGCTCACAAGGCGGCCCGCGTCAGATGGTGTAAGAAAACTCTGCAAAGGTTCAACCGAGGAGAGTCAAATCACGTCTACGACATCATCAGTGGTGACGAATCTTGGATCTATGCCTACGATCCTGATTCCAAACAACAATCTACAATCTGGGTCTTTCAAGACGAGCCAAAGCCGACTAAAGTTGTTCGTTCTCGAAACACTTCAAAGAAGATGGTGGCCACGTTCGTTGGAAAAACCGGCCATGTTGCGACTATTGCACTTGAAGATCGTAGAACGGTTAACGCAGAGTAGTATACCACAGTTTGTTTACCACAAGCCATCGCCGAACTTCGAAAATCTAACTCAAAGCGACGCATCATCCTGCACCACGACAACGCAAGCTCACACAGCGCTCGTCAAACGATTGAGTATTTGAAGCAGGAAAAGTAGAAATTCTTGACCATCCTCCATACAGTCCTGACCTAAGCCCTAACGATTTCTTTACATTTCCTAAAATTAAGAAAAGTCTTCGTGGTCAAAGGTTCCAGTCCGGTGAAGAAGCAGTCGACGCTTTCAAGTCAGCCATTTTGAACACCCCTACTTTAGAGTGGAATAAATGTTATAATAACTGGTTTGAGCGAATGGAAAAGTGTATTAAGCTACGTAGTGAATACTTTGAAAAACAATAAAAAGTACTATAAGGTTCTAGTTGTGTTTTTTTCTTCAAACGACAAAACTTAAGAGGCATGCCTCGTGTTTTTGATTTTTAAGTTCCCGACGTTTCAAGTGGTTTGCAGCACCCATGGTCACGGGAGGGAGTGAGGTGTTAGACGTCCAAAAGGCATAGTTGTTCGGCGGTACCCTCAAACTTCTTAATTATTTTTGTTGGTTCGATCTACGCAGAATGAGTTCGCGGTGTCTTGAGGTTTTGCAATGTTATCCTTGGTTTTGGATTTGATTATATTAATTACCGGATCCGAAGTTGATGGAAGCACCCAGCCATCTTCTCTATTGAAATTAGGATGTTTTTTTAATTTCAATAGCCTCGCGAACCATCTTTAGTAGGAATCTGTGTTCTTTTACGAGGATTTGTGGTCTTTCAAATCTGATTTTATGGTAGGTGTGGTCAAGGACATGTTCACAGACTGTAGACTTCTTTCGACTTAGGTCAGCTATCTGTTCTTTAACACGAGTTTTTACCGGTCTTTTTATTTGTCCTATATAATAGAGACCACATTCACAATCAAGCTTGTATGCTCCTGCATCTTGTAAAGGGACGTGACACTTGCCAGATGGTAAAAATTGACTAATCTTCTTCGGCGGCTTATAAAATGTTTTAATTGAAGCACGCTTCAAGATGTAGCCAATCTTGTCTGTGACTCCTCTCATGTAAGGTAGTACAGCAGGAAGACGCTCGACTGTGGCTGGTTTCACACGGTCACTGTGACGTTGGCGTGGGACTTGAAGCTTATTGTCGTGCAGGACTTGCTTGATATGTTGAAGTTCGGCATCCAGATGTTTCTTGTCACAAATCCCTTGAGCTCTCTGAAACAAAGATTTACCCACGGTCGCTAACTGTGTCGGATGGTGGTGAGATTCACCGTTTAAGTACCTATCAGTATTAAACTGAATTTTCTTCTTCTTATCGTTTCGACGGCAAACATGTTGAATCTATATGGAAGCGGCCCAAAATGCAGCCACTTCGACCGCATTGTCGGTGGCATTCATGAAATCCTGTCGCGTGTAGGTGTTTGGGCATGCAGAGCACAATGTAAGGTGGGCCAATGTTTGGGTAACACTGCACAAACACTTCAGATTGGTATTGTCTGTAAGTCTCCACCTGAACATGTTTTCCTTGCTCCGGCGGACCCGAGTCTGAAGTCTATTTAAAGACTTCCATACAGGCCATGGTTATTTATGTCCAAGTAGAAGACTCTCAGCAGGCGGTACAAAAGGATTTGGAAGGGACACTCCATCTCTCCAAAGGTTGCACCACGCTTTTGATGGTTCCAAAGTGACGGGTCGACACACTTGGTAAAGCTTTTACGGCTCTTCAGCTGTTGCTGCACTGAGGAATAGCTATGCATGGGACGCCGTGGGTTGTTTTCCATTTGTCGTCTCTCTACAGAGCTCGCCACAGCCCTGCGAACATCCGAAGGTGCTATGCGAGCTAATGGGTACAGCAACTTTGATCTGATTGATGATCCGGCCAGTTTCATTCAGTGCTGTATCACACAGCTTAGCATGGGTGGAGCGATTCCATACAGGGCACGCATATTCCCAGCAGAGAATGCTAGCTGTTAAGTCCGGGCACTCATTTGCCATAAAATAAGCAACTAAATTGCTAGACACTTATTTATTGTTTGTTCCACAATTATTATAACCAACTACACTGGTAGCGCGGTATTTTTGTCGCTCACACGTGGGACCTCCTGACGTCGTGTCGGGACGTCTTTACTGGTCCCCTTTGGTAGCTTAGTTTTTACTACTGAGCCAACCTACAGGCAGAAACCAGGTCCGTAGTTGGGCAGCAATTAGACTAATAATTGATTGATTGATTGATCCGACCGATTTCGGCCATGGCGACCACTTTGACCCCTAGTCGGAGTAATGCCGCTGATGCGCTCGAAGATGGCTTATGTAGCCTATCTTCGCGGCGAAACTCCGTGCACACTGAGGTCACGTGAGTACGCCGTTCTCATAATTGTATAATATGGCAGCAGGTGGGCGAGCCTTTAACTGGCTGAGCCTCGAACTCGTGTACTTGGCTGTTCACTATCCTGCGCCATTCTGGCCGCTGTGCTGACAAACGTTCCCAACGAGAGGGTTCTATGTTGCATTTCTTCATATGTCGCTTTTGGAAGTCCTTGTACCGGAGGAGGGGACCGTCATGATTCCGCTTGCCCTTCTCCTGTTCAGAGTAGAAGATGCGCTTCGCCACTCTTTCCTCCGTCATACGAGATACCTGACCGCACCACCGAAGCTGTCGACGCATTAAATAGGCCTCAATGCCACCAACATTGGCTCGTCGCAGAACTTCGGTATTTCGCACTCTATCGGACCATCTGATCCTCATGATGGTACGGAGGCATTTAAGGTGGAAGCGATCCAGAGTGCGAATGTGGCGGCGGTATACACACCATGTCTCAGAGGAGTATAGGAGGTTTGGCAGCACGATTGCCACATACACCGATATCTTAGTGGGCAACTTAAGGTTATGCGAGCAGAAGACCTTGGTACATAGCTTGCCGAATGCCGCAGCTGCGGTACCCACCCTGCTATTGATCTCAGCATCAAGGTCACACTTGGATGTTACAGTGTTCCCCAGATAGCGAAATCTATCCACCTGCTTTAGCACATCCTCACCAAGTTTTATGGTCAGTGTCTCGTGACCGTGTATGTCCAGGGACATCACCTCCGTCCGTTATTGACACTGATCTTTAGGCCGAACTTACGGCAGGCTTGGTGGAATGCGGACATCAGCTGTTGCAGGCCGTCTAGGGATTCTGATAGGAAGCACAAGTCATCAGCATACATGATCTCAGTGATCAGTGCGTAAGAGACTTTAGTGCGAGCCTTAAGTCTAGCCAAGTTGAAAAGCCAAGTTCTAGCCAAGCTGCCGTCTGTGCGGAAACGGATGCGGACTCCCTGAGAAACAGTGTGTAAGACCTCTCTAACTACCACCGCAAAGTATAAGGCGAACAGAGTAGGCGCTAAGACACATCCTTGCTTCACCCCACAGGTAACGGGGAAGAAGTCTGTCTGTTCACCGTCTACGGCAACGCAGCATTGCATGTCGTCATGCAGGAGTCTAAGAAGTCTCACAAACTTTTCCGTGCACCCGAGCTTACCTAGCACCAACCATAGATCTTCCCGAGGCACACTGTCGATAGCCTTCTCCAGGTCAACAAAGCAAAGGTACAGCTGACAGCCCTATTCCCTGCTCTTTTCTTGCAGTTGACGCAGAGAGAATATAGCTTTGCATGTCCCTCGGTCCGGTCGGAAGCCAAACTGGGTTTCAGGCAGAATCTTTTCAGACAAGTTCTTTAGGCGGTTTAAGATAACTCTAGCAAAGACCTTTCCGGGGGCTGAAAGGAGCGAAATACCGCGGTAGGAGTTGCAGACAGATCGGTCACCCTTGTGCTTGTAAAGAGCACTTATGCGCGATACTTTAAAGGTATCCGGAACGCGCTCCTCCTCCCACATGCGAACAAATAGTTCCCACACTTACGTGTGCAACTCCTCTCTGCCGTATCTTATCAGCTCTCCCGGTATAAGGTCAATGCCAGCCGCCCGTTTGTTTTGTTGCTGTCTGATGGCAGTAACAACCTCGTCACGCAATAGAGCCTCGACCAGCTCAAAGGCAAGAGGGAGCTGAGGCATTAAACCGATACTTTGCAGATCAGCTGATCGATCCACATTTAGCAGAATGTTGAAGTGCTCCGCCCAGCGCTTTAGTATATCCTCCTTGCTTGTCAACATGTGACTACCGTCTAGAGACCTTAAAGGCACCCGAGCTTGGTAGGATGAACCAATCAGCTTACGTACCTCACTGTAGAACTCACCCAGCTGGTTTGTGTCAATGAGCCATTGCATGTGACTAGCTTTGTCCTGCCACCACTTGTCTTTCATATGTCGAGATAGCTTGCGCAATTCGAGGTCACTAGCTTTAACAACCGCAACGCTTCTTCTCTGCCTTTTGTGCTGTCGCAGGAGATCTCGGTGTTTGTCGAATGCTGCCCGCAGGGTTTCATCATTTTCATCAAACCAGTCTTCGTTGCGACGGGTTTTTTTACCCAGTACAGTTGAAGCGGTATCCATGATATGAGATGACATAGTTCCCCAGGCAGCATCAACATCACCTACCTCATTAGGTGGCGTCAGTTTTTCAGACAGGGCTTCAGCGTATTTCTCCCTGACCGCGATATCTTCTAGCTTATCCAAGTTCAAAGAAGCAAGCTTTTTTATAAGAGATCTACGTGGGCGACGGAGGCGGATTCGTAGCTTAGTGTCAATAAGTCGGTGGTCAGACCAGCAGTGCGCACCCCGCATGACGCGGGTGACCTGTACTTGGCTGAAATATTTTTGTCTCACGATTGCATAGTCAATCAAATGCCAATGCTTAGATCTTGGGTGCATCCATGTTGTCTTGTACTTGGCGGCAAGTCTAAACATAGTGTTCGTAATTGCCAGACCGTATTGAGCACGAAGACTGAGCAGCAACTGACCATTGCTGTTCATGTTGCCAACTCCATGTCTACCCAGAACTCTAGGCCAAGCCTCATAGTCCCGTCCAACCCTGGCATTGGAATCGCCCAGCAATAAAACCTGCTCCCTGACGTTGAAGCTATCGAGGCAATGTGTCATTTCCTCATAGAACGTTACATAGCATAGACACTTAGCATAGACACTGATGACATTAAGGTAGTTGTCTTTGTCCAGGTGAAGGCGCAGTGTGGTTACGCGATCTGAGATATGTCCAGGGTACTCCTCTAAACGCTTTGCTAAGTGATTCTTGATGGCAAAACCTACCCCTGAACGTCGAGTTTCGGAGGCAGCGGTACCTGTCCAGAAGAAAGTGTAGCCACCACCTACTTCCACCAGCTCTCCTTCATCGGGGAGATGTGTTTCGCTGAGAGCAGCCACATCCACGTTATAGCGATGAAGTTCCCGAGCTACTATGGCGGTCTTACGATCAGGGCAGGCGTTGACATTTTGATCAAGAAGCTTTCTCACGTTCCACGCGCCGAATGTCATAACAGGTGTTCTTTTTAAATTTCCTTTGCGGCGTCGACCACGATTTGAATGATGCAATGATAGCCGCGGTTACTACCATCTGCCATGTCGGGACGAGCATTTTTTTAGGGCACCTTTTCTAGCCCCCTCCCCAGCTGAGCGGGGAAAGCAGTGCCTCCCTAAACAGGGCTGCTTTGACATCCCAAGTGCTGCCGAGCCCGTGCTGTCGTCCCAAATGTGCAGCGCGGAAACGACCACGGCGTGTTCTCACGCCCCCGGGACCGCCAGCGTGCAGATATCAGACAAAGCCTAGTTTGCATCAGGCTAGACCTCTCTACTTTTACCCATTGCTACAGGACTTTTGCGTACACGGAGTCCAGTAACGGAAGCGGTCAGATGCGCAGGAAATATTAAGGTGCACAAGTATACGCGCGAGACACAGGTGCACATACTCATCCTTATCCTTGTGAGCCCAGTCGAACGGAGACCGTTACGACCAGAAAAGGACTCGGACAGACGGAGCAGTATCACGGTGAGAAAGATACAAGGAGTCAGTATTTTCTCACACTCCCTTAATCGCCTTTTACGATACCCACGGGAAGAGATGGGGTGTTGCTATTCTGCTCTGCCGGCACCACACAGCATATTCATATACACTATTCATTTGGTAATAATAATTACCAAATGAATAGTGACTGACTTTTGTTGAAAACCCAGGGTTTATAAAGGCGTATATTGCTGATTTGCTTGAAATAAATAAACAGAAATGGAATAATGTGGAAACTACAATTCAGCAATATAGCCGTGGTAGTTAAGGATGTAACATAGCGCAAGGCCAGTCATTCGCATAACCTGCGGCGAGGCTCCCCACTTGGTAGTGGTGAGACGCTGGAACAAATTTTTTGCGGGCGTGCACCTTTTTTTGATGGTTTCACATTTTTTCCTGAATGTGAGGGACCTGTCCAGAATGATACCCAAGTATTTAGGATGGTGATTGAGGGTTATGGGCACGCCCTGCCACACGATGTTGAGACTACGACCCGCTTGGTTGTTGGGAAGGTGAAATGCGCAAGACTCTGTCTTGGACGGGTTAGGCTTGAGTGAGTTTTCCTCATAATATCGATTTAACGCGCCAAGAGCTAAAGTGAGGTTAGTCACTATTTCCTTAAAGCTGGTAGCTTGGGAAGTTAGCGCAAGATCGTCTGCGTAAATAAAGCGTGACGTATTGGGGCTAGAGGGTTGGTCGTTGGTATATATATTGAATAAGAGCGAGGCCAAAACACTGCCCTGCGGCAAGCCATTCTTTTGCGACTCCAGCGACTCTGGTTTGAGAGAAGATGGACCTGGAAATAACGGTTGTGACAATTTTGGAATCGCCGGTTACGGTTTCCAACTTTCACAACAATCGCCTGAGGTTCACTGTGTCGTAGGCCGCAGAAAGGTCAACGAATAAAGTACCAGTAATCTTCCCCAACTCGAAACCATCCTCTATGTGCGTGAGTTTTAGCGTCTGGTTGCAGCACGACTTCGTCGGTCTAAAATCCGCCTGCTCCGGAGTTAAAACCGGGTCAATAGAGCTTGTGAGCCTCGTCGTGTGGCACAAGAGTGATATTGGTCGTAAATTTCTGGGATTTTCTGCTGGTTTTCCTGGCTTTGGAATGGCTATTACTTTAGATTTTCTCCCGAGTCGGGGAATCGAAGCGAATTTCAGGCAGGCGTTGAATAAAAGCAACAACCAGGACAAAACAGCGAAATCGAGGTGTTTCTATTGCTCCACAGATATGTTGTCTACTTCTCGCTTTACCACTTTTGAGTTGACTAATAGCCTGAACGATATCGGTCAAGCTAAATGGCTTGCTTATCCAGTCACTAGTGCTTGCGCACCTATTTAATCTTGGAACCTTCGCAAGGCGGCCTGGCGGTTTTCCGTTCATAAGGAACTGATTGGCTATCTCGTTTGCGGTGACTCGACTAGGTGACGGTAGTGAAGGCGGATCACCAATCCGTTTCCGGATGGCGTTCCATGCTTTCTTACTGTTGTGTGTCATATCTATATTTATGTTGGTAACTGTGTTCCACCTCTCCTGTCGAGATTCACTAATCCGTGATAGCAACTCCTCGGAGAAAGGGTCTGGAAAGGCTGTAGAGGGTCTCGTGCTATTTAAACAATTTTGTAGAATCCTATAATAGCCCTGGGATGTAAGATGTTCGACAAGATCTAGAGATGCACTTACGTGTTATATTTGCCACTATGTCGGCAAATCGGTCATAGTTTTTTGGAGTTCGCGGAACATTCAGTAGGGCCTCGTCTATCAACTGCGACAATTGGTCCCAGTTTTCCTTGGAGTAAATAAAATGGCTCTTTAAAGGGACTTTAAGGGGACGTACAGGGGGCTGGATTGTGCACATGATCGGCCTGTGCTGTGTACAAGGTATTGGAGAGCAAACGGTTTTGGTGCACTTTGAGCTTATGCTTTCGCTGGCAATGGTCAGGTCTGGGTTATGACCACGCTTTCATCGGCAGTTGTTAAAAGAAGCCGGTTGTTTTGGGTCGTGAATAAGAATCAGATCATTTGCCTCTGCCCACTCCTCAACCGCTTGCCCACTTGCTACGGACGCAACGGGCGGACGTTTTATAGCCCCAGCTCGTACTGTGACTGTTAAAGTCATGATATAAAGCTACCACAAAGCGCTTTTTATACTTGCTGACTTCGTACAAATTCATACTCTATCTTCAAAACCTTATAATAAATTCTTATATAATATAGTCAACTTTTCTTCAATTACAAAAGAACTGGATAAAATGGACTGGCAGGGCGAATTCAACGCCAGAAGCTACAGTTTTCTTAGAGGATGCTACAGTTTTCTTTTATGATACTTTATATAAGCTACGTTCGATACATGTACCTAAAAAGACTGTAGTACCCTCGACGAAGTATCCAGTTTGGTATAAACCGACATTGACTAAAATTCTTAAGAAAAAGTCAAAATTTCACCACAAATATAAAAAATACCGCAACTTAGCCGATTATCAGTCCTTTGTTAGTTTAAGAGCACGGGCTAAAGCCTTGGAATGCGATCTATTTAATAATTACAGCAATTGAGAATAATATTCTAAAAAATCCAAAATCTTTTTGGACATACGTTAAATCTAAAAAACAGTCTAATATCTACCCTGCAGTCTTAAATTATGGTCAACAATCATCTAGTAACGGTGAAAAGATTTGTAACATGCTTGCTGATTATTTTCACTCTAACTTCTTACATAATTCCCACACTTTAGACTCAAGCCTTGCTCGAATTGACGACCCTACGGCAGATATCAGTTCCATTGAAGTGTGCGATGAACAAGTTTTAAAATTACTTAAAGCGACTAACCTGACAAAGTCTGCTGGACCGGATGATATCCCCCCTATATTTGTGATCAATTGTGCTAAGAGCCTTGCCTTACCCCTTTCCTTACTTTATAGACGATCTCTTACAGAAGGACAGGTGCCCAAAATTTGGAAATCTGTATATGTAACGCCAATACATAAAAATGGATCTAAAGACCAGGTTGCAAATTACAGACCCATCTCTAAATTATGCCTTTTCGCTAAAATACTTGAAAAAATTGTATATTCACAACTATATTCCTCCCTTAAACATTCTTTTAATTTAAGCCAGCACGGATTTCTGAGCGGCCGTTCTACAACATCTAATCTTATTGTATCGACTGACTTTCTTACCGAGTATATGTCACAGCGGTCCCAAGTCGATGTAGTGTATACTGACTACAGTAAGGCTTTTGACAGAATTGATCATTCGATATTACTTCAGAAACTTCTTTTAATCGGTATAAGAGGAGATCTATTCAGATGGTTTACATCCTATGTTGAAAATCGGTGCCAAACTGTAGTTTGAATGGGTTCTCTTCTAAGGTGTTATTTATTCCATCTGGAGTACCTCAAGGGTCTCTGCTTGGCCCTTTGCTATTTGTCATCTTCATTAATGATATTTCCCACTGTTTTAGGCACTCAAAAATACTTTTATACGCCGATGATCTAAAAATTCTAAGCCCCATTACCACTGTCACTGACGCAATCAATCTTCAACATGACCTCCATCGTTTACAGAATTACTGCATTTTAAACAAATTAGAGTTAAATGCATCTAAATACCACATATGTAGTTTTACTAGAAAACCTAAACCTTTATTATTACAAATTGAAAGACACGCTCATATCTAGAGTCAACACTATTAAGGATCTGGGCGTGACATTTGACTCAAAACTTCTATTCGATGAACATATAAACATTATTACAAGAAAAGCATCGAAAGCTTTGGGTTTCATTATTAGGTTATCAAATGAATTCAAAAGCATTAAGACTTTTAAAACCCTATATTGTACTTTCGTTCGCAGTCATCTCGAATATTCTTGTCAAGTTTGGAATCCCAATTACAAAATCTATATTAACAGAATCGAAAACATACAGAAGAGATTTGTGAGGTATTTGCAATACCGCTCCAGCACTTATCTGCCAAATTACGTACATCGTTGCAAAAAATTTCATATGTTACCGTTGTATGAAAGAAGGCGAGCAGCGGATCTAGCTTTTCTTCTAAACATTGTGAATGATTCTGTTGACTGTCCCGAATTGCGAGAAAAGATTGGTTTACGCGTTCCCTCTGCATTTTTAAGGAAGCCAGACTTATTAAATATTCCATACAGCAGGTGCATTTACAGGCAAAACTCATTTCTCGTAAGGGCATCTAAATCATATAATGCGATAACGCAAACAATTGATATTGATTTATTTAACACTAGAGTCTCTCAGCTTAAAAATATGTTAAATGGTCTCTTTTTTCTTTAATTGTATGTGTTTTCTTTGATTGTATGTTATTTAAGTTTTATCGTCACTTTATGTTCTGCCGTGCTATATTCATGTTGTAATTATTTGTGGAAACTTGTAATTGGCCTTCAGCATTTACTACTTAAGCCATACTTGTACTTTGTTAGCTGTAAGTTTTCCTAAAATGAATAAAATAAATAAATAAATAAAATAAAATAATTATAAATTATCAATTGTCGTATTTTTTCCTTTACTCTCTCTCTCTCTCTCTCTCTCTATCTCTCTATATATCATCACGTCAGATCCCTTGCGGGGTAGACAAAGAAGCATAGTTCCAATAAATGTCACTAGACAGCGCTATCTTAATTTTTCATCGGATTTGAGGGAAAATAATTATTTTTTATATGTTATAGTTATAAATTAACAATTTTCGTTATTTTTTACTTTAATTTAACTTTAAAACCTTGCTTCTTGCCAAATTCCATGGTTCTCGGTCAACGGGAAGTGCCCTATAATTTTTGATGAGTGACTTTAAATGGCCATATCTTTTGTTTGGGTTTACTTAGAACCTTAATTTTTTGATACCAGTAGAGGGCTGCATACATTCGTATTTGACATAAATTTCAACTTAATAGCTATTCCTGCCTCAATAGCCGTTCCTGGAAAAAGGGTGATAACCATCGGACAGACGGACAATGAAGTGATCCTATAAAGGTTCCCGGAACCCTAAAAACGTGGTAAATAAAAAATCTGTTTCACAACAAGTTTTTATTATGAATGCGTCATTCAACAACACGCGATAAGCTTTTGCTAATAATACTCTTTTTATGTAAACGAACTAAGAGTGAATATAATCACATCAAAAATATTTAACAATTTCTATGATACCTAATTAAATATTAAACTAAATTAGATCAACAAATTATTAATGGTTGCCGCTGCCGTAGTTGAGTAGGGCGCACAAGGCTGGTAACTTTTTTACTTTGTATGTCTAAAATGATTCGTTGACTAAAAATGTAGTGCTAATTAATGCTACTAGGCCGTTAGTCCCTTGAGCCCATAATTATAAGTTTTTATGAAGTTTTTATTATCTATGAGCCTCAGGAGTCAAAGGTCCCATGCGCGGAGTACGGAACTAAATACGTTGTGGTCCCATGGTTACCACTGCAAATGGCACAAACATTATAAATCAAACCCAGGGCTGCTTGGCATGGTTTGTGCTTAGCCCTCTGTAAATTAAATCATCATGTGATTCCTGACACGACCAGCTGTCAGCGCAAAAAGAGCCAAATAGTTCGCGTTCGTGTTCGAATCGATCAACCTGCGCTTCGCAATGACATTTGTGAAGAATATAAGTCCTTCGACCCAGCCGCAGGCTCAGTGTCATGGCGATTAAATAGTTACTTATTTGCTAAAGGCCATAAGCTTCTCCTTCTCTATATTTTATTTTGTTCTTGTTTTCGTTATTTTCAAAAATAGCTTGTTTTTCTGCCTATCTATCTACGTCAGATTTATTCCGGGTTAGGCCGAGAGTATAGGTGCAGAGCTAGTGTTCAAATAATAATAATACATAATAAATCAGCCTATACTGTCCAAAGGGCAAAGGCTTTCTCTCTCAAATCGAGGTGAGAGACATTGGATCATAATCCACCACGCGGATTGGTGGAAGCAGGTTTGTGGTCACCTGCTGTTGGAACTTATCAAGCCGCCTGTAAGGCTTCGAATTTAGCGTAACGAATGCCATTTTAAGCGATAACCGGGACCCACGGCTTGATGTGCCTTCCGAAGAACGGAGATTCTAGAATATTTAATGCCACAAACAATCAACTATGTATCACAGACCCACCAAGCCAAACGCTGCACAGTGTTACTACAGCTTCTAAATTGATACTGGCCAACTGATTGACATCTGAAAAGACTCAGCAGGGTCCAGATGAAAATCAGCGCCACGATCACTTGTGCCTAGCATTAAGCTGATGGATACCTATTTTGTTCAGCCGTGAGACACAAAATTCATGTGTGTTTGTTGTACACACCGTCACGCCTGTATTTCCCAAGCGGAGGTGGCAGAGGGGTATTGAGTACACCCACTTTTCGCCAACGATGTTAGGACCCATGTAATAGACGGCGAGCCTTTTGCCATTACCGGGCACAATTCCAGACCCCGGACTCATACTAGGAAGTTTTTCGTTAGGAAAACTTCTTTTGTCCGACCTAGGATTTGAACCCAGGACCTCGTGATTACCAAGCGATGCTCTTTGCCACAAGACCAACAAGGCAGTTTGTTTGTTGTAAATATGTTTTCCGATAATTTTAATTTATAAATTACTGAGCAGTTAGTTATAGAACATTCTTTGGTTGAATGGTTAAATCTTTGATCTGTATGTTTTTATCTACCAAATATTGTATCTCTTGTGCCGTGACAAATCAAAATTCTTGCTTTCTTCCTTTTAAAGATTTTCATTATACTTAGAGCCAACACTAGTTTTGTTCGGCGATTTACCCACGATTTTGGAATTTGAGTATCACGGTCAAAAGTCAATCGAAATTGAAAGTCACTAAAATGTGTTGAGGCATAGTCGTCAATCATTTATGCTAAAAGTATCGTACGCCTTTGGCCCTATTTGTTATCCGTAAAATTATTTTCATTTATGTTTATTAAACCTACGTAAAATATATCGTGGTCTACCTCTTATAAATATGGCATCGTTAATTATCATCATTTTCCTTAAAGTTATATGTGTTTATGTATGTCTATACGTCTACCTTCGGTCAGGATTAGGTATTCCATTGTTTACCAATCCTATCGTTTTATTATAATTAAATTATTTAAATTCAACTCGTGGTCAATTAATATTGTAATTAGGTTTTTATTACTTGTTATGAGAGTCACACTGAAAGATTTTAGTATGGACCTATAAGTAAAGATAACAACGAAAAATGTATTTGAATTCGATTATGTAAGTCATTTTATTTTATCATAGGTATTTCGTTTTCAAAATTTAGTGGCAATTAAAAAGTGCGTAATCGAAATGTATGTGAGGAGAAAAAAAATCGCTCCATAGTTTATTAAGACTTTCGTTGCGGTCTTATCCAATAAGAAAGTTATGAAATACAGTATTTTGAAAGGGAAGAAACCAGAACGAATGTAAGGATTGTGGTTGGTAACGATGTGCTGGAGCAAGTGAATGAGTTTGTATATCTTGGATGCGCCTTCAGTAAGGATGGGAAATACACCGCTGTCATAGAGAGAAGAGTGAGTGCAGGGAACAGAGTGAATGGTGCGATGGGAAAGCTACTCGGGAGCCGGCACTTAAGCCATAAGGCGCAGCTGGCCATACATAACGGAGTTCTTGTCCCAACGCTGTTATATGGCAGCGAGAGCTGGGTATGTAAGAAGGAGAATGAAAGTAGGATAAATGCGGTAGAAATACGAGCTCTGCGGAAGATGTGCGAAGTGAAGCTGACCGACCGCATTAGCAACAGCATAGTAAGACAGCATGTAGGTATGAAAGACAGTATCGGTGTAAAGATGAGAAAGGGCATGCTCCGTTGGTTCGGGCATATAGAAAGAATGCCAGAGGAAAGAATGACAAAACAGATATACAATGTGAAAGTGGAAGGATGCAGGTACCGGGGAAGACCTAGACTATCTTACCACGACCAAATAAACCGAGTCTTATCTGATGGAAAAGTCAAGAGTCTCCGTAACCGGCGAGCGTGTATGAGACGAACTATGAGAGTCGAGGAAGCCAGAGAGGTATGTAAGGAAAGAACCTGTTGGAACTCTGTACTCTCTGCCTACCCCGCAAGGGATCTGACGTGAGGTTATAGATAGATAGATAGAAAGTTATGAAATACTTCGATTAGAATTTTATAAAGGAACTGCATCCCGGGCCGTAATATTTTGTCAAACAGTATCAATATGGTTAGGTTGTGTATTATGTTGTATTCAAGGCATACACCCAAGAATTACCCTAAAATTAATCTCTCGACTAATCGATGGAATTATGAATATTATGACCCCTGGCACTTTTTTTTGTAATATACTATTTAAACTTCAACGCCTATCCTATAAAATTCATACATCATGGCAACTAGAAATCTGTGATATTATTACATGAATATAATGGGTTTTGAGGAGTAATAATAAATTTGATTTTTGTGTCCATAAAATTGATTTAATACATTCTATAATTCTTTTATTAGTACAAAGTTGTGTATACTTAGTAATATCTATTTATCATTTTATAATAATACATCGACTCTGATATTTATAGTATATTTAAATGAATTTCTGCATGATTCAACTCAATATGTATTTACTTGCGCGATAGAAGACTCGAACGATTCTGAAAATAGAAAAAAATGCATTAATATATAAGCTGTAACATAATAAATGCAAGACCTGAAAGTAGTTTGTTCTAAATCGATAACTGAATTGATTCCAACTATTTTTAATGTATCTAACATTTTCTTTTAAATTTGCAAAAAAGTCATTTACTCCTTCAGTGCGCTATAAAAAACTAAATGTTTTCTTGATTCATAGAAATAAGGAGATTACAAATGCATTCCTAACCCGTATTTCTCATAATGCACACATACACGTACAAGATTCATTGTTAATTGGGGTATAAAAGTGCTTAAAAAAGGGGTAAAAACCTTTAAATTTGGAATTTTGGTTTTCGTTTTTACTTTATGAAGCGATTCTCTAATTGGGGTGTCTGAGGTCTTGCGTTTATTATGTTACACCTGTATATATATATATATATATATATATATATATATATATATATATATATATATATATATATATATAATACAGATTTCTTGGGTGTCACAAGAAGTGCGAAGTTTAGCTGACCGACCGTATTCGTCACAGCGTAGTAAGAAAGCGTGTAGGTATGAAAGATAGTATTGGTGTATGGTGGTGATGAGAAGGGGTATGCTTAGAAAGAATGACAAAACAGATATACAATGCGAATGTGGAAGGATGTAGGTATCGGGGAAAACTAGTTTACCATGACCAAATAGGCAGGGTCTTATCTGAAGGGCAAGTCAAGAGTCTCTGTAACCAGCGAGCGTGTATAAGACAAATTATGAGTGTCGAGAAAGCCGGTGACGTCTGTAAAGAAATTCTGTAGTCTCTGCCTACCTCGCAAGGAAACTGGTTTGATGATATAGATAGATGGATAGACTAGGGAATAATTATCAGAAGATTATCAGTACTGTGTTAGGGACACTGAGATATGTGGGATATTCACCACATTAAATAAAGAACCCGCGGTGGCTTCCTTCGGAATTTACGGGGGTAGGGTATGCGCCGGTTTGCCCTTTTTTTGTATTTCATTCGAGTGAACACATCTTACGGCGCTAACGGCAGTGTACAACTACTCATGCCGCTATCCCTCTTCGATCATTTTATCAACTGGTTGTTGCAGGTCTACGCGCTAAATGCCCGCGACCCTTGAGGCTGCCCGTTCTTTTAAACTGCAGCAAGGGAGCTAATATCTTGATGTTTTGAAAATAGTTCAAGTTATCTCTATACCAAACAATTAAGAACATACCTCCGACCGCACTGCCTGGTAATTCAAAAGCTTGAAGGAAGTCTTCCATAGTGCAGCAGTAAGTGTAAGGGTCGCTTGTCTCAAGCCACCACACCTCGCCACAGATGTTACGGCACTTAATATCGGCGGATGTCGGTGCTGCATCGTTCACATAGACTACGGCCACCGAAGTTTCTTCGCTCTCCCTGATCACCTATTACAGATTAAGTAAAATACTTGTTCACATTTTATACACATACAGTAATAATTTATTTTGAATAATAAGACTTGTTGTACTTAATATACATGTAACAGGACACATCCTGTCTCACAAGACAAGGTCACACTGACCTGAATGCAACAGTCGGGCTGCTGGTTTCTGCTAAGTCCCTATTATTACGAGTGTTTCAACCAGAGCCGCATTTTGAGTATGTTGATCCCGGTTTTAAATCGATCATTTTATTACCATCAAACTTTTCTATAAAAAAAGGATAGTATTTATTATGATACTATCTTTTTTTTTTATATTCGACGGACGATTTAGCGTAGTGGTTAAGAGCTTAAGCCGCTCCGCCCTCTGTGTCTAACAGTCGCGGGTTCGATTCCCGCACGGGACAAATCTTTGTGTAATCCACAATTATTTGTTTCGGTCTGGGTATTTGTGTATGTGAATTTTCATGTTTGTAAACGCACCCACGACACAGGAATAAATCCTAGTGTGGGGCTACGTTTAAAAAAAAAAAAGAATTGAAACATCATTCTGTATTATGATTGTCATATCATCTTCAGCACCTATTTACTATATACACAAATATTTATTTCATTATTATGTTGTAATTATTAATAGTTAGTGTGCTTCAGTTATACATAATACCTACGTGGAATTATTTTTTTATCAAATTAAACAATATTTTATTCTTTGGGAAATTCTAAAATAGGTATATTATACGTACATTTATTTGATAATTTGATTATGACAGTTTAAAAAGGTTACAATCCCATTAATGTTGGTTGCATGAACTTTGAGAATAAAACAGTATTTTTTTTTAAACTAATCCTTATAATAATATACAGTACAGTACAGTATTTTTATTCGCCATGTGTTTATGCGTCTATTGATAACTAATTTATTAGTTACTAACCTTCCACAAGTATCGCGGTATAATGGTGTTATTTTTCTCTTGCAATGTATGGACACCAGACCACACGACGAAATGGGGGTTAAAGTTTAAGTGGGACCTCACTTTATTACCCAGGTCTTCCCAAGTAAGCTGAAAAATATCAAATCGTGCTGATTATAACAATGATCAATAAATCTTTTGGTATCCATACTAACAACGTTTGTTGTTTAGCTGGGATCTAGGAGAAGCATACGAAAGTTAGTTATAGTACTATGATTATAAATGTCAGTCTGTGTGTTTAGATGTTTTGATGCTTGAATGTTTGTTACTTAATCATTCAAAAACGGTTGAACGGATTTTGATGAAATTTGGCACACATATAGTTTATTACCTGGATTAAAACAAATAACACTTTTCATCTCGGAAAAATGTGATTTGGCCGCCTTCATATATCTATAACTAATAGCGCAGTTTCGTACAATGTTTTATCATCCTTATCAGTCATACGTATATCAGAACTTATTAACCCAAGTAATCAAAAACCTCTAACTTCACAAAACTAAAACATATCATAAATAGTCTCAAAAAGGTATAAGACTGTTGCAGCGTTGAAAAAATATAATCGAGTGCCTTTATAGCTAAAGTAGAAGGGATACTGTCTATATAACCCTTAATTACAATCAGCTCGCTCGCCCGACAGTATATAAGAAATTAAATAAATATAAAATGAGCAGCCAGGGTAGATATGTTAACTTTACATGCCTCGGCAGCTCAATTTTATATCCACTTCCCATTTTAATATTGCGTTTTAAATTGTGGCGCTAACCAGATTTATGTCTATTTCTCTGCTAACTGTCATGCAAAGGTTAAACGTAATCTCAGAGGTAACTGTTAATTGTATTGATTTTACTCACTCTGTCTGAATCGCAAGGCCGCCAATGAGGGATTGCGTTTAGTGGATATATTAGGGTGCTGTTCTGAGTCGGTTCGTAGTTGAAGTCCCTAGCACTGATCAGTTGGCTTTTAGCGTAGCAGCACGAAGACAAAGCATTCTCACACGTGTAAGGCTCAGCATTACCATTTCCGATTCCAGGGTATTCGTGCCATTTATGGGGGATAAGGAAAATATCGTAGCTTCGGGTCATGAAAACTTGTGCGTACAAAGGTAAGTTCTTGGCATGATCAAAGCACACTTCGTAAGCCTCTACAAATTCCTTCAAATTATAACCAACTCTCATCAATTCGGAGGTATCAGATAGGCATTTTGTATTTGTTTTCACCACTGTTGGGTAAATTTCTTTGTTGCACTGCAAATCTGACAATTTGTAAGGTCTGTCGTTGACGACGAAGGTGTCCCCGCTATCACAGAAAACTTCTAGTTCGCTTCGTGCTGGGAACTTTTGAAATGCATTCGACGAGAGTTCATGATTATGACACGATAAGATTAACTTATCGCCTGGCTTCATTGTATAATATTCACCGGAAATTATGAATTCGGGCCATGTTAATTCTTCAGTTAGCATAAGTGGCATGAATGTAACTTCTTTGCTATTTCTACTAATCAAGCAAACTGTAACAAAAAAGAACACTGTGTTAAAATAAAGTATACCTGTAAAGTATAAATAGTCTATACTATATTTATCACGGTTAATTACACATATTATGGTTATTTCAAAGCTTATCCACTAAGCCAGATTAATACCTAATACTTATTACGTAGAAATCAGTGTTGGGCAAAAATCAATTGATTAAACAATTGACAATTAACAATTGATCAATTGTAATTGCAGTGTTATGCAATTAACAATTGATCAATTGTAATTGCAATGTTTTGCAATTAACAATTGATCAATTGTAATTGCAAAACATTGCAATTACAATTGATCAATTGTTAATCGTTTTATGCACATTTACGATTAAACAATTAACAATTAATCATCAAAAAACCGTCGGCGCAATGTAGGTGTTAAAAGCACACTTAACGTTGGCGCAATGTGGGATTGTACAATGTACACTTCTGTCTGGTGTTGTAAGCCTTGAATCGGGAGTACGATGCTTGAGTGAAAGCTTGCCTTCTAAAAAGACTCAAGACAAAACAAGACACAATCATCTATGAGATTTTAGGGGATGGTGATAACTAAAATGGCGTTAATTTTTGGATCAAAGATGGTGGTCGCGACTTCTTATGAATATTCAATATGAGCATCGTTTTTGGGGTTTAAGAGTATGCTGATTATAAATATGGGTTGATTACGAACAAACTAAACATGAACGAACACTATATTCGTTATCAGCACCCCCAAAACCCCAAAAATGATATCCATATTAATTTAACACCAATATCAATTTACTTGTACTTGTCAGTATCAATCTAACCAGCCTAAACACGAGGGGTTTTGTCCAGTTCACATGTTTCTATGGCCACCTTCCAACTTCATCATCAGACCAACCTCATGGTACCATATTATTGTATTGTTACCGAACTTACATACGTATGCCAATTTCAGCTGATTCGGATACCGTAAGTGCTTGAAAAAAGGATCAGAAGAGTTGATCCGGAAAGACAGACAGACATACGAAAGTTAAATAAAAGTTTGTAAAAAATTAAGTATTTCTATTTTGTCCCTATAAGAATTGAATATTTTACAAGTTCCAGTTCCATATAAAAGCATTCGACATTCGTTCAATACACTGCACCCCTCTGCCAACCCCCCGTGCTATCAATATGTTTGTTTATAAATAAGTACCTAAACTTTAAAGAAACGCGCGCGCAATCGTCGCCTTTCGGCAGCGGCACGAACCGACAAGTGCGCGCGCGTCAGTAGTAGGGTTGCCACCTATTATTTGAGCAAATAAAGTACATTGGTTTTTAAAGGAAGGCAAAAAATTACATTGTATCTAAATAAAATATTATTTATTTCACTTTACTATTTTGTTTAAAAACATATGTTTTATTACTTTTAGAACTTTTCAATCACTATTATCATTGCTAAACACCTTCACAGCATGTTAACAGTCTATGATAATTTAAATAGATTGGAGAAAGAATTTAAAAGTGCTTATAGTATTTACTATTTTCTTTAAGTTAGCGAAGTTGTACATGTAACAATGTTTTTTTCTTAAATCTAGCTTACCATATATTCGGATTCTAACACCAGACAACATCCACTTTAAAAAAAAAAACAATTTTCGGATTTTATCACGGTTTATTTTTGATTTTTAAGTTCCCGACGTTAAGCAACCGTTATAAACCGCGATAGAATCAGAAAAAATAGTTTTATTTCATGTGTAATATTCGTGTAAATCTAAGAACTCAGTATCATCCACTTTGCTTTTAATGCGATCAATTATTTTCCTTTCAATGATTTATGTAAAATAAATCTTGAAAAATCAATTTTCGCGTACTTTACAGTTCTCATAAAGTATGAAGTATACTTACCCTAAATAACGTACAATACGTACTTTAGAATAAACTATGGGTGGCAACCCTAGATACTCGTCGCCTTTCGGCACCGACACGAGCCGACAAAGTGCACGTGCGTAGGTAGGTAAAGTCGGTCGGTAGTGCCACAGTATATATCTATCCAGTAACTCATCTAAGCCGTTTTAGTGGCATAATAACACTCCCGTCAGAACGCTGTTAAGTTTAGCACCTTTTATTGGATTTACTTTTTGTCATTTATTAAAACTAATCTACTGCAGTGGTTATAAGCCTGTATTTTTTCGATATGAGTGCAGAGTAATACAATTTAACATAGACATTGTGCAATAACAGCATAATGAAAACGTTTATAATTTTATTTTTTATGCTCAAGAATATATTATTTACCTTTATTGCAAATTGTTTCTAGAAACACGTTTTCTCCTTTTACGAATAAGTCTTCTCATTATATATAAGTATTCTCGTATCTCATTCTTATTGAGAGTTTATATATGTTATGATATATGTTAAAAACCACATGAGTTACTAAATATCAATTTGGCGATTCGAGTGGCCATTATTTTAATTCTAATAATAGATACATATTGAGAAACCATTCAAGCCCTCATGTATCGATTTTGATAGCAGTAAGCAAATAGCGATGTAGTAACTAATAAGTTTAAAGTGGTCATTTTATTCTAAATATTAAGGCCTAATAGCACAAAAAGCCAAAATATTTAAATTTGTATTAATTTTCTATCTCTCTATATTGTCACGCCAGATCCCTTGTGGGGTAGGCAGAGAGTAAAGAGTTCGAACAGGTTATTTCTTCACAGAACGTTCTAATGTTAGTTTTAAAAAAAACGTCCGTCTCGGACGTGCATGCCACCGCGGCTTATTACATGCGGAAAACTATCGCGAAGGCGTGTAGAGCGCGCGTCTGTGTGCGTGAGTTTGATCCGGACCGTAAGTACTAAGATGTTTTACTGTGTTATAGTACAGTGTGGTAGGGCACACCACATACCCCGCCTACATATTTAATTTAATTTATTTTATTTTTATCAGACAACAATATGGTCCATTATCGGTTAGTAGGCTTAAGGTCTAAGTGTTAGTAACATACAATTACAATTGAATATAGAATCCATTATCACAATACAAATATAAATCCAAATTAGATACCCTTACCTGATCAGTTCAGCCTGTATATAACCGTGCTTCAATTTATATATGTGATGAGTGGAGAGTTCACCCTCTTTACTAACCTGCCCACTATAAAGGAGTCGTATTGTTCAACTATTACTTTTAGAATGCTATTATTGCTGCCACGAATGCGATTCAATAAGGAGGAAGTTCGTTTTCTCCAGATAGCATCAAAACCATCTACCCTCGCTTCAGCGAACATAGCTGATGCACTGCAATATCGCGGCAACCCCATCAGCACCCTAAAAGCATTATTGTATTGTACGCGCAGGACATTTAGCGATTTCAATGTCCAGCTAACCCACAGACTGCCGGCGTAGAGAGTCTGATAAAATGCTTTGAACAAGGTGATTTTGACCCCCCCACCACACCGAGCAAACCTGCGTGCCAGCATATTACATCTCACCGCCAATGCTCTGCGCTCCCGTTCAATGTCTACTTGATCCCTAAGGTCGTCGGTGACGTAATGCCCTAGATACTTATAAGCACTGACCCTTTTTAGTTGTACGCCATTTAGAGTAACGGGTGGAAGCGTATCCGATTTTATTCCAACGGCCTTAAAGACCAAATATTCACTTTTGTTGACATTGTATGACAATCCATGACTCAGTGCGTAGTTCTGGCAGATAAGCAATAATTTCCTGAGAGCCCCAATTGTTGGTGCCAGCAGTACCATATCATCTGCATAACTCAGGTTATTAAAACACACATTGTTTATGTAACATCCGACATGCACGTTGCTGAGACCAACAATTAGGTCATTCATATATAGATTAAAGAGTTTGGGTGATGTAAGACCCCCCTGTCGCACTCCGCAGTCCAAGCTGTACTCATCAGATAAGGCATCAGCCCATCGTACACTATTTACCTGGTTACTGTACCAAAATCGAAAGACTCCTACCAAAGCATCCGGTATACCTCTTTCCCTCATTTTCCTCCATAACTTGTCATATGACACGAGATCAAAAGCCTTTGAAAGGTCCAGAAAACAAGCAATCACAGGAGTCCTTCGATCCGTATAATAACGAGCGGTATGTTTAAGAGCCAAGATTGCAGTATCCGTTGAAAGCCCAGCTCGAAAACCAAATTGTGCATCATGCAGATGTAAGTATTTATCTAGACACGAATCCAACAAACTCTCAAAGACTTTTGCTAAAACTGTTGCCAGCGAGATAGGTCGATAATTACATTTGTCCGCTATATCTCCAGTCTTATTCTTAACTACTGGTACAACAATGGTTTTCATTAGGTCATGTGGTAGGTACGAATGAGTCATGCACAGTGAGAAAAACATGGATAAAATTCGCGGCAAGTGTGGTCCTGCGTGTTTAAGGTGTTCGATGCTTAAACCATCATGGCCGGGTGACTTCCCCCTTTCCATTTTTAGGATTATATTAGCAATTTCTTTTGAAGAGAATTGAATTTCACTAGGTCCACAACAGGTCTCGAAATCACCCATCCCCCCCTGCCGTGCCAAAGGAGACGCTACCTTAAAATGTTTGCTAAACATATTGGCTATATCAACAGGCTCCGAACACCCTTCAACACATGCAGGTCGAGCTGGTTTTGCATTAAGTGCGTTAGTGGATTTCCAAAACTTATAGAAGTCATTTGAAGCATGTTGAGCCGCAATAATATCCATTCGTATCTGCTCTTGATGGTTTTGACACCACTTTAGCTTCCCTCTAAATACTTTACGACTTTCAACCATATCCTTATATACCATACCCTCACGGGGCCTATTATGTAGGATCCACATCTTATACTTCTCTTGAGCCTCACGATGGGATCCAGCCACATATTTATTCCAACCCATGGTATACCCAGGTTTCCTATGAAGTCGTTTTTTATAAGTAATTTTAGCTGCCTCGGTGAGAACAGTTACCATATCCGCATACACCCTACTCAGCACTTGCCCATGATACAAATTATTACAATATTTAGTATCAGCACATATATTAAAATCTTGTGGAAAATTGATAAGTTTTAGCCCACTATTACATAGCTTAAAATATTCATTTATTTGCTCTTTATCTCTCTGACCCCACAATGTGCCATCAGATATAAGAGTATGGCTTGTAGGTGGCAATTTATATGCTACACTATTAAGGTTACATTCGACTATAAGTGGTAAATGGTCAGACCAATAGACCCCGTACACCACTCGTATATCAGTAACTGTTCGCCATGCTGCCTCAGTTAACACACAATGGTCCAGCCAGCTGGTACTGTTATGCACGTCACTGATATACGTGTAGTTTCTGGAATCCATTCCCAGCTTGATTACATCAGCACAAATCCAGCTCTGTTCTGAGCAGAATTTAGACAACTCCTGTCCAAAAAGCTCTTTTGGGTCCGCATTAAAGTCTCCTAATATGTAAAATGCTTGTACATCACTATTTTCTATTAACGCAGTAATTTCACTAAGCACTTGTGTAAATTCTATTAAGTTCTCAAGCGAGTTAGTTGGCATGTAGACGTTGACTATAATAATCGAACAATCAGTCAATACTGCCTTTATAGCAGTCAGTCTTACACTATCGCACGGTATAACGGATACAGATTTAAAAGTACCTTTACGCCAAAGAAAACCCACACCACCGTACGGTCTTCCTCTCAACAAACCATCAGATATATTTACCGCAGATTTTCCAGCATACTCGTATTCTCTATGTATGGTCCCCAGTAAATGTATTTCATAAGGGAGCAGCCATGTTTCCTGGAGCGCAACTACGTCCGCCATCAGACAAAGTCTACGTACATCATCAATAGATCGTTTAACTGATCTGCAGTTAAAGCTCGCAAATGTTATTTTATTTCCTGTATTCGTCTTATCCATACTAAAATAATCATTTCACTCACTCACTCATCGCGATTCGATGTTTTTCCATAATTTTTATTGTACTTTAGTTGCACATAACGCCTAAATGATACTCCTTGAGGCCATATATTTTCATCTAAAAACATATTTAATTTACACTCAGGTACAAACAACTTGTTGTTGTTATATTGTCATAACTTTTTTCGGAGCGCAAAGTATCGCCTACATTTCAACACGATCTCACTTCAGAGTACTTTTGTGTGTGTACTTATAGTAGTAGGTATTTAAACTTACGAATTTTCTATTAGGTATATTCGCATATTTCAACGAATATTTCCACCCTTTTTGGATATTATAGTCATTATAGATGAAAAGGAATATAGTTATATATCAGATAACACGTCGGATACGGACATCAATGAACAGTTAGATCGAGATGGGCAGTCTTCAGGGCCGAACTCAATCACGTCAATATCTTCACCCCCGCGTCTTGCACTTGCACATATAATCACAGTTCTGTGTACTAAATGCTCGCCTTTCACTACTAAAATCAGAGGATTCGACAACTGTACGTCCAATTTTCTGAGTCACCTCAAACGGAAACATGGATAACATTGTGTAAATGAATATAAAAGATACATAAAAACAAAGAAAAAAAATAAAAAAGGTGCAAAAATTCCAAAATAAATTACCGACAAGGGGCTTAAGAAAAGTTGAAGAGGTCCAGCCACATACACAGAAAAATTTGCACAAAATATGATAAACTGTAAACCCCAAAAATGAAACCCATATCGATTTAACTCCAAAAGTCGCGTCCGCCATCTCGGTTTCAAATGTTAACGCCATATTCGTTATCAGCATCCCCTAAAACCCCAAAAGTGACACCTATATTGATTTTACATCAAGAATTACGTCCGCCGTCTTGCATTTTTAAATAATGTTATATTTCTACTCAGCATCCCTTAAAACCCTAAAAGTGACACCTATATTGATTTTATTTCAAAAGTCGCGTCCGCCATCCTGAATCCAGAAACTAACGCCATATTCTTAATCAACATCCCCTAAAACCCCGAAATCGATATCCATATCGATTTTCATAAAAAGTCGCGTCCGCTATCTCGGATTTTAAAATTATCGGTATATTTGTTATCAGCATAACCTAAACCCTGAAATCGATACCCATATAGATTTTCATAAAAAGTCGCGTCCGCCATCTTGGATCCAGAAACTAACGCCATATTCGTAATCAGCATCCCCTAAAACCCCGAAATCGATACCCATATTGATTTACATAAAAAGTCGCGTCCGCCATCTTGAATTTTAAAATGAACTTTACATTTGTTATCAGCATCCCCTAAAACCCCAAAGTCCATACCCATATTGATTTTCATAAAAAGTCGCGGCCGCCATCTTGGATTTTAAAATTAACATTATTTTCGCTATTAACATCCCTCAAAACCATAAAAGTGACTCGCATATTGATTTTGTTACAAAAGTCACGTCCGCCATCTTAGATCCAGAAATTAACGTCATATTCGTAATCAGCATGCCCTAATATCGCAAATGTGACACTCATATTGATTTAACTTCAAAAGTCGCGTGCGACATCTATTTCAAAAATTCACGCCATATTCGCAATCATTATTTCCGAAACCCCAAAAGTGACACCCATTTTACTTCAAAAGTCACGTCCGCCATCTTGGATGTGTTTAAAATATATTCTGTCCTGTGTTTAATTGTTAATTGTTTAATTGTAAACATGCAAAAAACGATTAACAATTGATCAATGGTAATTGCAACGTTTTACAATTACCATTGATCAATTGTTAATTGTGAAAACCTACAATTAACAATTAATTTTTCAATCGTCAATTGCAATTGATGTTTTCTGCGATTGAAATTTCAATTGTTTGATCCTACAATTGAACAATTAAACAATTAGTGCCCAACACTGGTAGAAATTAACACTTACCTGAGGGTTTTACATCGAAATTCCTCTGCATAGTGCCATGCACATTGCTCGCGTTGCATTGATAATGTCCTTGTTTGGTTATATACAACTCCGGGGAATTCGCACCAATTAATAGTTTACCGTTAAATGTCCACTCAATCTGGAAGAATATATAAATGAAGCTTCCCTGAATACTAAAATAAATGCAAAATAATTAAATCTATCGTAATATTGTAGTAAGATAGTATCGGTGTAAAGATGAAAAAGGGTATGCTCCGTTGGTTCGGGCATATAGAAAGAATGACAAAATAGATATACAATGCGAAAATGGAAGGATGTTAGTACCGGGGAAGACCTAGACTATCTTATTATGACCAAATAGACCGTGTCTTATCAGAAGGGCAAGTCAAGAGTCTCCGTAACCGGCGAGCGTGTTCATACATGAGACGAACTATGAGAGTGGAGGAAGCCAGGGAGGTTTATCAGGAAAGACTGTTGGAACTCTTTACTCTCTACCCCGCAAGGTAACTGGCGTGATGATATAGATAGATAGATTATAATATTAAGAAGAAAGATTTGTTTGGTTGTAATCGATGAACTCTGGAAAAGAACCATTAAAAGAAAACAAGAAATATATTTATTCACTCATTCCGACCCACAAAGACAAACAAAAATACTACATTGACAATAATCAAACATTAATTTGAGTATTTCTTCGACGCAAAGCATCGTAAAACGGGGTGAATAGAAACAAAACCGAGAATTTTAAAAAGTTGTCTCTTGATCGAATAACAACCCGTTGAGGTGCCTTTATTTGTACTATTTATTACACAGCAACGTTTTCTCTTTATTATAGTAACTCAGTCAATAATGTCAAGTTTATATACATAAAAAATATGAAAAAAGCACTTAAACTAAAGAAATCGTACAAGCGATATTTAACGGTGTTAAACCATTTTGTTAAACTTTGGATTTTAAAGTATTTTTTTGATTAAATTTATTTATTTAGACTGATACAATCCATGCCTTTTTGTGATATAAGAGTAAAATACATTATCCAATAATTTTGTTTTTAATAAAATCATCAATATAAATCATTAATTTTTAATAAAATAATCAAATCATGGGGTTATGAAGAACGAGTTAAAGAGATGAATATATACGAGTAAGGGGTTAATAGTTACGAATGAGAGGTTAATAGAAACATAATTTTTAGGGTTATCAAAAAGTGTTGACAAAAAATAAAATTTAAAATTTGACGAAAACCCATTTAATAAATTAATTATTACTAATACAATCTTCTTTTTAGCGTTTCGACGGCAAACATGATGATAGAAGGCGGCCACACTAATTGCATTGTCAGAAGCAGGCATCAAATCTTACTACGTGCAAGTGTTAGGGCACGCAGAGCATGATATATGGTGGGGCATTGGGTTGCTCCGCACAAACACCTCAGATTAGCACTGTCTGTGAGTCTCCACCTGATCATGTTTTCCTAGGTTTTAGTAGGTCGACATATTTATACAATAAATTAAATTTGATAATTACAGTTTTAATTTAATTAGTAGTTTTCTTTCATTTGACACACACACAACTCCTACACATAGGTACCTACTATAACAGTTGGAGTCAGTAGTAGCACTAGCATTTTTTTCTATTCACCCCTTTGTCATATCTTTTGACCCCAGTTTTCAGATAAATAGAAACGGCCTGGATTTTCCTAATTTAGGAAGAATTCATGTTCTTATACACGTTTTGAGTATTAGAATTTGATAAATTACAACAAGACTCACAGTATTTGAATGCCTAGATAACCGCTTGCCCACTAAATATATAAGAAAATCGTTGAAGCGTTGAAGATGAAAATTTTGTCTATCCACCCCGTTTTAGGGCATGTTAAAGAATATTATTTCTCATATCATGATATTATTAAAAATTTTTAAGCACTTTTCACTTACATGGGCCTGCGGCTTAGCTTCAATGTTACAATCCAACACATCTTCTGGATCTCCATTCCAGTCAACAAGTGTGTCATCCTGAGCGAACTTGAAGCTGGGCGGGTAGCCCACGTCCACCTCGTAGGTTTCCGTGGCGGAGCCGTGTGTGCCGCTCACGTGACACGTGTAGTTGCCGTCGTTGCTAACTTGAGCATTCTCCAAGATTAAATATGGTTTATTCATACCAATATCCTGTCCTTCCTATAAATTAATAGATGATTAAATTGTGCCTGGCTGCCTCATTGGTTTAGTGGTAAAGAGCTTTGTAATCGCGAGGTCCTGGGTTCAAATCCTAGGTCGGACAAATGTAGTTTTTCTAACGAAATACACCCAGTATGAGCTCGGAGTCTAGAATAGTGTCCTATATATAGCAAATAGGCGCGCCCCCTATTACATAGGCCCTAACATCGTCAGCGAAAGTGGGTGTCTCAGTACAACTCTGCCACCCCCACTTGGGGAATATAGGCGTGAAGGGTGTTTATTAAATTCTGCCTTGTTAGTTTATGGTGCATAGCACATGGTAGATATAGCGAGGTTCTGGGTTCATATCCTAGGTTATACAATATTATTGATATAATCTGGAATTGCTCCCAGTGATCATCATCATCATCATCTCAGCCTATACTTGTCCACTGCTGAACATAGGCCTCCCCAATCTCTTTCCAGCGTAACCGTTATTATACAAGCACTTCAACACTTTTTTTTTTTTTTTAAACTTAGCCTTAATTACTTTAATGTACCGATAGTCAATGCGGCATCGCTGAAGAGATCTAAGAACCGCCCAAGTCTCGATCGAATCGAAGGCTTTCTCATAGTCCACAAACGCCAAGCATAGTGGCCGATTATACTCCTCGGTCATCTGTATAATCTGCCGCAGCGTATGTATGTGGTCTATGGTACTAAAGCCTTTCCGGAAACTGGCTTGTTCGGGAGGCTGGAAGTCATCAAGCCTGCGTTCGAGACGATTCGTGATAACTCTCGAAAACAACTTATAAACATGGCTCAGCAGTGTGATGGGCCTATAATTCTTCAGTAAAGTGTTATAACCTTTCTTGAAAAACAGTACCACCACACCCCTGTTCCATGCTTCCGGCGTTTTCTCTTCGAGCAAGACGGAATTAAACAGCCTCTGAAGGACTTTAAGTACCGGCGTTCCGCCCGCTTTCAGAAGCTCTGCGGTAATTCCGTCTTCGCCTGGCGCTTTGTTATTTTTGAGTTGTTTGAGAGCCATCCTAATCTCGTACAGGCTGATGTCCGGGATATCTTCAGTGTAGTGTCGGGTTAGCTTGGCTACTGAGGTATATAACTGTCCATAGAACCTCTCTATCTCCCTGAGCACCTCTGACCTATTCGACGTTACGTTTCCGTCCTCCGTTTTCAGCTTCGTCAACTGGCTTTCCCCAATAGACGCGTCTCTTGCGAACACTTTGGAGCCCTTGTTCTGTGCTATGGTCTTCTCAATACGCCTTGTATTGAAGGACCGTAAATCGTGTCGCAAGGACTTCAGTATCTGTCCATTGATCTGCCTATAGGACTTAGCATCATCGGAGGTTTGGAGCGTCATGGAACGTCGCTCAGCCATGAGGTTTCGGGTGTAGTTGGATAGTTTTAGAGGTCTATTTTTACGGTGGGGCTTAAAATACTTGGACCCGACCGTATGGACAGTCTCTACCAGCCTGTTGTTGATTTCGTCCACTGATGCGCTGCTGTCTAGCAATTCGAAGCGGTTTGCCAATTCGAGTTGAAAGTTCTCGGGGTTTTGGATATATGCATAAGAAGGTCGGAGCGTAAACTTCATCAGACGCGATCTTTCCATTTTGACATTAATATTTAATGTGCTTCTGATCATTCGGTGATCACTGCCGGTTTTTACCCTGTGAATCACGGAGACATCATTAAATATTTGTCGCTTGGTGCTCATGATGAAGTCTATCTCATTTTTTGTGGAACCATCAGGGCTCATCCAGGTCCATTTCCTATGAGGCGGCTTCCGGAAGAAAGAGTTCATCATAAAGAGTCCCTCCTTCTCCAGATATTCGGCCAGCCTCTGACACCTGGGGTTGCGCTGCCCATATCCAAACTGCCCCACTCTCAATTCATCGTCGCCCCGTTTTCCCAGCCGCGCATTGAAGTCACCCATAACCACTGTAAAGTGTATGGCTCTACTAATATCCTCATACATTACTTCGACGTCATCATCTGAGTATGCCGAGGTCGGTGCGTAGACCTGTATGACCTTTAGCGAATATCTTTTGGATATTCTGAGTATCAGGTACGCTACCCTGCTCGACACACTAGTGATGGACACAACGTTGTCTATGAGTGACTTGTGGACGATAAATCCGACACCACCTTGGGACTGCTGTTCGCCCTCCCGGTAGTAAAACAAGTTGCCGGATTTTAAGGTTATCGTGTCCACGCCCTTTCTTCGGACCTCCGATAAACCAACAATATTCCACCGCAACTTGTTTATCTCTTCTTCCAGCTCAACAAGCTTCTCATCTGTTCTCAAAGTGCGTGCGTTGTATGTCACCAGGGCCAATTTTCGTAGTTGGTGGTAGCCGAATCTCTGCCGTAGATTCTTAGCACCCCTTGTCCTGTCGTTACCATAGCTGCTACCGTGGCCAGGACGAACAGGACCGCCGGGGACTAGGGGCCTGGTTTTATTCTTTTCTTCCATTTTAATAAATTGGGGGGGTTTGCCATACTCGCCACGCTTGGCAGGCGGGTTGGCGAGCGAAGTTTTTGATGGTAGAAGTGTTAAGGGAACGCTGCTGCCCATTCCCTAGTTTTCCCTTAGTCGCCTTGTACGACACCCGATGGGATGAGATGGGTTGGTCCTATTCTGAGCCGGGACCCACGTGGCGGTTTGCCGGACCATTGCTCCCAGTACAAAGGCAATATCTTCGTCTTCTATTGCTTTGAAAACATTATCGTCAAAATGTGGGTGTACATAGTACACCTCTGCCACCATTGCTAGATGAATGTGGGCGTGATTGTGTTTATTATTTTTTTATACTAATTATATCTATCTATATCATCACGCCAAATCCCTTGCGGGGTAGGCAGAGAGTACAGAGTTCCAACAGCTTCTTTCCTTACATATCTCTCTGGCTTCCTCCACTCTCATAGTTCGTCTCATACACGCTCGCCGATTACGGAGACTCTTGACTTGACCTTCCGATAAGACTTCACATAACATTATATCTATTATTAAAAAATGCCGTACGTCATCGTCATTATTTTGTTACTTACTATGAACCATTTTACAGATGATGCGCTTGAGTGGGGCAGATTACACTTAAGTTCCTTGGCCTGACCCTTGAGTACATATATATGATGAATAGGACCATAATTCGTTAAGGTATCTGCAATAAAAAACAATAAGGAGCAATTTTTTAAAAGTTCTAAGTCGTATTAATATCATCTAAATGCGAATATCAATCGACTAAGCAAATAATGTTATAAAACTTTCAAATCATTGGAGTCATGATCGTCCGAATTGTCGACAACTCTGCTAGTTGATGGCTTCCAAGTATATGAATATTTTTCAAACCAAGGACTTTAAATATGGCTTACCTTCTACAATTGCTTTGAATGTCTTCGCCTCAGAACCGGCATTATTTGTCGCTTTACAGGTGTACAAATTGCCATCGGTCTGTGTTAAATTTTTAATTATTAGAGCCCCCTTATCTATAGAATATTTTGTACCTGAAAACACAAAGTTCACGTTTATTAATTATGAATCTTAAGCCTAGTGTTTAGACCGTTGGGCTGCAAAGTCAGAGGTCTCGGGTTCAAACCCAGGCACGCACCTCTGTTTTTTCAAAAGCATGTGCGTATTGAAAATTAACTATCACTTGCTTTAACGGTGAATGAAAACATCGAAGTTCGCCAACCCGCACTTTTTTGTAAATCTATAATAGTTGTATCGTAAATTACGCAAGATCTCAGAAACCCCGATTAGATAATTGCTTCAGAAAATTCTAAACGAAAACCAAATTTCCTATGTTAAAATAACTTACTCCTTTTTAAGCACTTTTATACCCCAATCAGCAACGAAAATGGTACGTGTATGTTTGCGTATTGAGAAATACGTACGTTTTAGAAATGCATTTGAAATCTCCGTATTGATTTTAATAAAGAATAAATTTAGTTTATGATAACACACTAGAGGAGTAACAGCATTTTTTGCAATAGTTGGAATCAATTCAGTTATCGATTAAGAACAAACTTTTATCAGGTCTTGCATTTAATATGTTACACCTTGTATATGAATAAATCAATTGCCGCGCGTTAGTCTCGCAAAAACTCGAAAATGGCTGGACCGATTTCAATATGTTCTTTTGCATTGTTGACTCAAGACTCGGTTGATTTAGGAAAAAAGAAAATAAGGAAAAACTCCGAGGTATAGCTGAAATCGCAAAAATCGAAATTGGTAATTTGGTATTTTGATAATCGGTTATGAATACAATCTAATCAAGTTTAGGTAGTACGAAGTTCATCTGGTAATCTAGTGTAGTTATAAAAAAAACAGTTTCCTGTGTTTTTTTTTACGAATTTGTGGTCAGTATTACCAGGGCATGTTTGTTACAGCTACTCTGTAATAAACATGCCGACGTAATTTTCGGAAGTGCTTTAGGTTAGTAGTTTCGTGGCGATTCTTTTTCCTGCGATTATAAATATTTATTAAGTCCAAGATATAATTCTATTTTTATTTTTAATATTATTGATTTATTTGGCTCACAAAACAAGTCACAATCATCGTATATTTAACATATACATCTTGAAAATATACAACTATATAGTAGCTCAAATCCAAACAGCGAACCGAAATAAGAATAAAATGCAAAACTCCATAGAAATGGGGGCTGAAACCACAGTGCCATTGTAATTTATCGTTGTTGGTATCGACCCAGCATTCTTTTTACCATTAACATATATCCAAAAATACTTTACGTCGTGTTCTATAGATTTTCACACGGAGTCAAGATAGTTGTTATAGCAGTTAGTCATCAGTTTTGCATTTAAAATTTAACATGTCTTATGTGTCGTAATCGCATAGGTTACCGTACTCTTTGTAACGTTGATGGTACTTAAGCTTTTCATTCAATGAGCGGACATATAAAACGTTTTAATACGCTCTACTTTTCTGAGCGCCGAACAACAAGTTAACCTTTATAAGATTTCAGTGAATATATATGTATGTAGATTCTAAATATTTCACAATCAATAAAACAACTGCGCGAATGTTACCTGTCTGAACCTATTATAAAACTATATTTAGCCATAATAAACGAAAAATATATTGCAATATTAATTTAAATTGTTATTTTAAAATGTGCAATTATAATATGTGACAAAAAACTTATATGCTAACCAAGTTAAAGAACTTTGCTCGTATGTAACGAGCAAAATTTTTAATCTTGGTTAGCAAATCATGAATCGGATTATTGACGAATAACATCGTTATTGACCGACGATTTAGCACAGTGGTTAAGAACTTAACCCGCTCCGCCCATTGTGTCTAATAGTCGCGGGTTCGATTCCCGCACGGGACAAATTTTTGTGTGATCCACAATTATTTGTTCCGGTTTGGGTATTTGTGTAAACGCACACACGACACAGGAATTAATCCTAATGTAGGGCTACGTTTTATTTTAAAAAAGAAACATCATTATAATTATGAATTTACCTTGAGTAATGAAAGTGCCTTCTACCTTCCATTCGATTGTCGGCTTGGGATAACCAACGGTTTCACAAGGAATCCTCATTGCAATATCCCCTACAATGCCTTCATAGACTGTGAATGATTTTGAAACAATTCTTGCAGGTTCTGAAATGTTAAAAGTAATTTTAATAATGCATTAAAATTATTGTGTATCTAAACGATGGTTCATTTCTATATTATATAAAACGATGAAAAGCTACCTCACCTTCAACTTTAAGTACAACAATATGCTCATCGGTGCCTCTGGTATTCTTTGCAGTACACTTGTAGTAGCCGGAATTGATGCCGTGCACTTTGGGTATAAGTAGTACGTTTCCTGTGTTGTTAATATCTTCAAATTGGTTCCCGCTGATAGGCATAAACTGCCAACTTATCTTCGGCTTTGGTACGCCTTTGACAACACTAAAATTTACAATCAGTTGCTCACCCTGCGCATAATATACAAGATTTGACCATTTCAACATTTCTATGTTGACACTCTATTAAAATTATGTTTGATCCTTTGAATGCCTGCTATGGTATCTAAATTAAGACAAAGATAACTACTGGTTTAAATGAAGGCCGTTCTTCGGGTCACTTATCTGAACAAAATCTTAATAATCCCGCACGAGAAAAAGTATTGGGTGGAAACACAATAATAAAAATACATACATTCGTAAAGTAAACCACGGCAATAGAATAATTTGTGGTGACCTACTATAAAAAGGGAGGAAATCCCCAAGAATTTAGTCCATACATTTTTCAATCTTGCGAAACTTTAAAAGCGAAACCGCGAAGTTGGTTACTCACTTGCAGTTGATTGACACAGGTGTATCTACTTTCACGTTTTTATTTCCATCTCCTGTAACCCTAGGAGCCTCTGTAAATATGAATGAAAATACATTATAAAGTACAGATATACGGTAACTAAGGGTTTAAGTAACTGCAATTTGCGTTTACGAGAATATTTAATTAAAAAATTGATTACCTAGTCCATTTACTTCAACTATTGAGGCAAATGCAACATATTCATCATCCTTTAATAAGGTTGCATTGCAAATGTATTTCCCATCCAGATCAATCGCCATAGAATTGATCTTCAGTTCTGTACCACTGGACAATATTGAGTATTGCTCCGATGTCTGTATTTGTTTTTTTACACCCGTCGAATCATTTATATAGTACCAGTGTATTTGCATTGGCAATACTGACGTAATGTTGCATATGAGATCGACTGCGCTTCCGTAATTAACACTCATCACATCTGAAAGAAAAATACGTGTTTTTTTTCAACCTTGTTATAGTATATTGTTAATTAGAGTCACTCTGGAATAACAAAGAGTTATAAACAATATTTTTGTAATGACATTATATATGACTGCCGTAATTTCTGTAGATACATGAGCTTTAATTTTACATACGATGTGTTATTTTAAAACCGAACTGGTCCAAACGATAAAGTTTAGGTTGACCTGTAGGTTACGAAATACGCGAAATTGCCTCAAAACGCCGTAACAAAGTGGCTGAGAGGTTCATAATGTGAAATCGCTATGGCTATTGTTTGTTATAGCGTTTTAAAAGTTTGAATTATGCTAGGTGAATTATAGAAGTAGGTATAAGGATGCAATCTTATAAACTTTAATAAATTACTATTCGAATCCTTATTACTATAGTATATTTCATTAAATACTTAAAGTTCGTAATTCGGGCCTTATTCAAATAATATAGAGAACTGGTAATAAAGCCGAACCACGGTATTCAAGAAAAACATTGGCGTGTGAGAATGATCTATGCTATTGGCTGAGGGGCCTTTACAGTTAACAGACCGGCGAGCGTGTATGCGATGGACAATGAGAGTGGAAGGAAACGATAAAGATCTGTATAAACGGAATACAAATAAACGTATTTGAACGCTGTACGCCGACCCCGCATTGGGTCTGGCGTTAAAATGTATAAAGATGTGTGTGTGTGTGTGTGTGTCTATTCCTACTCCGCATTGGGTCTGGCGTGAAAATGTATAAAGATAAATAGAAGTATATTTATTTTATTTTATAAGCGTGTGACTATAATGATCAGTCAACGCGCAAAATTCATTTATCAAACTACGAGCTTATACATAATGCCTAAAGTACAAAGATCGCCGTCAAGTGGTAAAAAACAACAGTGCCAATCAGATACTGAGACTCCACAAGTACCATGGGAAAATCCGTCCGACTACATATCTAAACGAGCTAAACGCCCCCGGAATGAAGAAGAAGTTCTACTGCTTGAATTCAGAGACGAAATAATGTCGATGCTGTCGTGCTGGAAAACGGATCAGGACACAACATTAAAGAAATTATGTGCGGATTTGTCTGATCTGAAACAAGAAATTATTAAAATCAAAGTTACTAGTTCGGAAATTGAGAAGACTCTGGAATTTATATCCAAGCAATACGAGGATATCAAAGAAAAAATTGTCGAAATTGAACGTGAACGCAATGAAAACTGCAAATATCTGAACGTACTCGAAACTAAAATTGATGACTTGCAAAGACGTCTGAAGTCCACAGTTATTGAGTTTCGTAATGTACCGGTTGCCTACCTCGATCGGACGGAGACACAACGAGACCTATGCAATATTATTCAAGCCGCTTGTACGACACTTAACGTCGACCTCCAACCGAACAATATAAAAGATATTTACCGCCTAGGAAATAAAAATGGAAAATCTATGATTGTCATTGACTTGTCTTTCAGTATACTAAGAAATTCGATTCTGGAAAGTGCGAAGAAATATAATAAGGATAACCCTACCAACAAATTAAACTCCTCGTCTCTGGGCCTAGCTGGTGAACGAGTCCCGATCTACGTCTCCGAGAGCTTGATTCCCAAGGATCGAAGGTTGCTTTTTTTGGCCCGCGATACAATAAAAATAATCAACTACAAGTTTTGTTGGGTGAAAAATGGAAGAATTTTCATTAAAAGGGATGAAGGAAGTAAAAACCGCATACAGATAAAAAGTGAAATGGATTTAGAGGCTTTAAAAAAGCAAATAATATGACTCAATCTCCTTATTATTTCATATGTCAAGTTCGTCTATTCTTTAGTTATAAATATTTGTATCAGTGTACCTCATACTTTACAGAAAAATATTATTAAAGGTGTGGGTCGTGTTAAAATCTACAGTGCTAAGGTTTTACAAATACCGCCAATTGGTGTAATTATTTTATTTTCGTATAAAATTGCTCATTTATGTTCCTAAAATAATCTATTGTATATTATTCTTACTAATAGTAATGTAAATTTATTATATCATACCAAATTCACAATTTCACACTACATGCAATTCACACAATTAATTCTTCATCATTATGTTTGCATAACCATTAAATTTAATCAGGTATCGGTGGTGACTTGGATGCCTTTTGATATTTGGGTGAGTCTTTTTATAGTTCCTAAAGGTGTGCTGTCCTGGTCTGTGTACGTATTTCTCTTTATTACTTAGTATTCGCGTCCATTAATGATTTGTTGGAGGACATTGATCAGATTAAAATCAGTGAGCATATTAACTGTGATCCTGAACACCTAAGCCAACATTTATTAACCCCCAATAAATACCTAAAGATTCTTTCTCAGAATATTCGTAGTGTCAATGCCAATTTTAATGGATTAGTGGTATTATTATATAGATTAAAAGTGCAATTTGATGTAATTATCCTATCTGAATGTTGGTTACGGTCAGTCAATGTTGTGCCTGGTATGGAGTCTTACAACTATCACACTTCCAGTGATAATTACAATCAAAATGATGGTTTAACATGCTACATAAAATCAAATATCATTTACGAGATTGTAGAACCCATATTCCCAGAAACAAATTGTCTAGTTATAAAAATAGCAAGGAAAACTGCAATAATCGCAATGTATCGTCCACATTGTTTTAGGCATAATATCGTTAAATTTACCAATAATTTAATTACCTTACTCAGCTCCCTCTCACATTTCCAAAACATTATTTTAATAGGGGATATCAATATTGATATTTCTTTCAATAACAACGAAAATGGTTCGACTGATTATTTAACCATACTAGCGTCACAGGGTCTTCTACCTACACACATATGTCCTACAAGACAAGAATCATGTCTTGACCATATAATGCTCAAAACCAGATGTTATGCTAAAAGCTTTACCATAAATTCTTCCCTAACAGATCATGATGCCATCAGCCTGTGTCTTCATACAAAACATTCTCCAATTTCATCTACGCGCTCTTTTCCCAAAATTGATTACACTGGAATAGAACATTACTTGGGCAATACTGACTTCAATCCTGTCCTTAACTCTAACGATCCAAATGTAGCAGCCACGACTCTTATTCAGCTGCTAAATACTGTAGTTATTTCTAACACTATCACTGTAAAACTAACTTGTCGAATGAGATTGGTCAAACCCTGGATGACCGCGGGTCTGCTTAGGTGTATCCGCAATCGTGATAGGATGCATAATCGACTTAAGCTTACTCCTGATAATAATGTATTAATGACAACATACCGTAGATACCGCAACTATTGTAATAATATTCTAAAAAAAGTCAAAAGAGAATATGATAAAGCAGATATTAAGAGGGCCTCTTCTAATAGCAAAAAACTATGGCAAGTAATTAAGAAATCCACAAACCTGGCCAAACCTCACGATACTTCTCTAGATTTACTATCAATTTCATCAACGGCTCATCAATCCGTTCAGTTGATTAATGAATACTTTGTCAATATTGGAAAGGCGTTATCAGAGCAAATTTTAAAAGATACGCTACACCATAATCTTAATAAAACTTTACTATCATCTTTTTCTCGACGACACTCATTTACGTTACTAGACACCGATGAAAAAGAAATCGAAAGTATTATTTTCTCCCTGAAATCCAGTAGTGCGGTTGGCTATGATGGCATACCCCCAAAAATGCTGAAACTATTCAAGGATAAACTTGTACCAATAATAACCCATGTGTGCAATCTCAGCCTCACCATGGGCGTATTTCCTGATGCCTTCAAGGAGTCTCTTGTTATACCTATATATAAGACTGGCAGTAGAGGCTGTTTAAACAATTATCGACCAATATCTATCTTACCAACTCTATCGAAAATATTAGAACGAATCATGAATTCCAGATTAATCAATTATCTTGAAAAAAATAAACTATTGTCTCCCCAACAATATGGTTTCCGATCAAGTAGATCAACATCTGATGCCGTTCAAGACTTAACTGATTATGTTGTGACTAAAATTGATGCTGGCAAGAAAACGCTTGCTATATTTTTGGACTTAAAAAAAGCGTTTGACACGGTCTCGATTCCTCTTCTTATTGGCAAGCTTAACCGTTTAGGTGTCAGGGGAACCCAACTGGAATTATTCAATTCGTACCTAAATAAAAGAGTTCAACGTGTTAAGGTGGGAACACATACCAGTGATGACTTATTGGTATCTTGCGGTATACCACAAGGAAGTGTAGTGGGTCCAACCCTATTTTTAGCTTTTATTAATGACTTGTGCCAAATGTCACTAACAAATGGCAAAATTATTTCATTCGCAGACGACACAGTCTTAATATTCTTCGGAAATGATTGGAATGAAACATTTTATCATGCCCAAGTTGGTCTTAACATAGTAATACAATGGTTAAAATTAAATCTCTTAACAATTAATACAACTAAAACAAATGTCCTTACGTTTGCACCTCGTAATTCAACACTTCCACCCCATAATTCTTTATACATTACAGCACATACCTGCGCGATGCTACCTAATACTAAATGCCTTTGTCCAAAATTAAATACTGTCCCCGTTCTCAAGTACTTAGGAGTATTCATCGACCAAAACCTAAATTTTCAATACCATATCACCCATCTCGCTTCACGTGCCAGGAAATTACTCTATCTTTTTAAAAATTTACGACATATTTCTGATTTCAACGTAATCAAAATGGTCTATTTCGCGTTGTGTCAGTCTATACTGTCTTATTGTATCACCTCTTGGGGCGGCGCAACCAAAACATCTATCATGAAATTAGAAATTGCACAACGCGCTATATTGAAAGTTGCTTCTTTCCGACCAATGCTTTTTCCTACAACAATGGTTTACAATGAATGGCAAATACTTACTGTTCGTCAATTATTTATCTTACATACAATATTAAAGAAACACTCGTTGACTCTCTTTGATCATTCTGTTTACCAAAAACGTCGATGTGATATTGTATGCAGAACTCCTTCTTTAAAAACAAGTTTTAGCCGAAAATTTTTCTGCTTTATGGGGTCTTACCTCTACAATAAGTGCAATAGATTCACCGGCATCTACGCCCTTAATTACGATCGTTGTAAAAAAATTGTTACAGACTGGCTAATCAACATGAACTATAAAGAGACAGAACATCTTTTACATGTAATATCATGAAACTGTTCTCTCGCTCTCTCTTTTAGGCACATACCAACACCATACACACACACCGATACACTCTATCACTATACACATTCACGCATTCACACACTAACACACAACAAACATACACATGAATATGAGCATTCTTTATAAATATTATTTTGTTTCCTGTATATTTCTTTTTTATTCTTTTCCTTTTTTAAGTTTTTTCATTTTTGTTTAATAACTATATATGAGCACAAGCCGATCCGTGGCTGGAGACCTGGTGATCCGAAACACAAGGCTTGCCTTAGCTCGGGCACCAGTCTCCACAATGTATGTAAACTTATTCTATGTGTGCATGTCAATTTGTACCTATTGTGGAGAAAATCAATAAAGAATTATTATTATTATTATTATTATTATTATTATTTCTGTAAGTTAAACTTGTATAGTGTCGGTTCCTGATTTAAACAATTGTGTGATATAAAAAGTAAGGTTTAAGTGAAAAACTCAAATTTACCACCGAAATTATTTGAATACACACACACTTACACTTTTGTCACATTATATTTCCATACTATATAAAACACGATCATTGTAATAACATAGTGTACTGGAAAATATGTATTACTTAGTACAAGTAAAATGTGTGTGAGTGTGATTTTAGAATTAATAATCTCTTTGACGAAAATAAACAATTGTGTACCTCGTGATTGCTGTTATTCGAAATGTGTAGATATACAGTTGATTACCTTAAATGTAGTTGGTGATAATGGTACACACATTAACCACAATTATTATAGTAAGACCTTTTTACTATTTTATCAAGTAACTTGTGACGATCTATCTATCTATATCAACACGCCAGATCCCAGATCCTAACTTGTGATGATAACAAATAAAAAAGGCTGGTTTATTCCCCGTTACAAATACAAGAATACTTGGAACACAAACTGCTAAACAGTACTTTTATTTTTTGGACTAAAGAGCTAGCTAGATCTCAAGTCCAAAAATAAAATGATTAATACTAACATTTTAGGTACATACCCGGTGGATGTGAGTAGACCATAAACGGCGAAGATACTGATATGTGGACGGCCTCAGTCGCAGTGCCCTGACTGTTGTCCGCAGTACAGTAGTACGTGCCCGACGTCCTCAAATTAGAGGTAGTTATTACATGGGCCTGTTCAAATTCACCATTTACTGTGGAATTCTGAAATCAAACAATATAATATATATATATATATATATATATATATATATATATATATATATATATATATATATATATATATATATATATATATGTATTTGCAAGGACAACCGTATAAAGCATAGATTTATTAGTAGTATCACTTGGTAGAGAGCTAGTAATTTTTACCGCAGCAGGTATTATGTTTCCCGCGTTGTCCTTCCACGTAACGGCGGGCTCCGGGCTGGCCTTTACAATGCACGTGAGCGTGAGCCCGCCCCCGTACACGACGCTCACACTCGCGCCCTCCGCGATGCTCACGGCCGGCGCCTTGAGCACCGCCAGCTCCGCAACAACTTGCTCGCGGCGCCCCGCTGTGTTCTCCGCAACGCACTTATACTGCCCGGCGTCGGTCAGTGCCGCCTGCTCAATACGCAGTTCAGGTCCCGAACCTAGTATGGACTGGTAGTTTTCTGACCCGGCCGATCTCATCATCCAATATAGTTTAGGTTTCGGTACCCCGTTCAAAATACTGCAATAAACAATCTGGTATTATTTGCGTTCACTAGCAATTTTGATCCCAGTTCCATCGCGTGAATACGCAATATTTTGCTCGTAACTCTAAGAAACGAGAGTTGAGGTATATGTAATAATAGACTCTCTCCATGCTTTCAAAGATGTTATCGACTGAGTTGTGTACTTACTTACTTTAGAACACAAACACAATATTCATGAAAAATAAACGCGAGACTTAAATTAATTTGTAGTAGTTATAAAAAAACCTATTTTTTGGCCGCGCGTGTGGAGCGAATCATATCTTAAATATATTCTACATACCTACCGCGTGGTACGGTACTCTACATTTCAGTTAAGGTTAAAAAAGGTAGTCTATATATGTATAAGACAGGTTCCCACAGAATCCATGCTAAAGCTACGCTAAACATAAAATCCTCAGTTTAGAAAACCGCCATTAAAGGTGATTCTCGCAGGTAGTCAGTTTTTGATTATGATTTATAATACTAGATACTTACTTGCATAATATGATTGTGGTTGTATTTTCCTTTATTTCTATATTAGCTGGTATCGGATCAATCTCGGGAGGTACTGAAAATGTATTTCAATTAATGAAAACGATACAGTAGTGCTACATAATCAATAACTTTCTTAGCATGTTATTTTTTTATTGATTTAAATCTTAAAATAAGAACTGGATTATCTTACCTAACCCGCCGATATCGATATATGCGGTAAAAGGTTTCGTTACATCTGGATCATCAATCAAGAAGGCTTTACATGTGTAGGCGCCTGTTGAATCCATATTCATTGATTTGATTTTTAATGCTGTTCCATCGGGTGATATCCAGTACTCGTCTGATGAACTTAACTTTTTTTTTTCACTTGCTTGTTCAGAAGCGAAGTACCAATTGATTTTTATCGGCAAATGCGACTTTATATCGCAACGTAAAGTGACGCTACTGCCATATGGGGCAGTTATATTGTCTGTGAAAACGTTGAAATATTTTACAAGTGTGAAAATTTTATTCTTGCATGAATTAATGAATCAATCAATGACTTATCATTGTCTGAGAGAAAAATCCATCATGCAATTAAGGTACCTATATGATGCTACATACTTGTTGGATGCGAGAGAACATCGAAGGGCGATGGGACTATTACTTGAACCCGTTGTATTTTCCTGCCCCTCTTGTTCTCAGCTCGACACTCATAATTCCCAGATTGCTTTACATTAATCGCTGTATAAGTGTATGCAAGTTCCTTCTTCGATACTGAAACCTGTAAAAGGTTGTTACCATAACATTTTAATGAATGAAGATGACATTCTTATTGAGCTTACCAAAAGGCGAGAAACTATTACAAATATTTTATTAGATTCATCATATGATGTGAATGTTATTTACTTTTTAACTTCAGTATATTTACTCATGTGTATATATTAACGACTATTAATTTCAGTAAAACCTACTAATAATATAACCCCAAAAACTTTATAGGTCGTTCAATCTACGAAAAGACGCCCCACCCTTTTTCTAATAGCTTATAGTGCAAATATGCTCGTGTGTTAGTTCTTCGTGATCCATGACAGTAAGCAATGGTGAACAAAAAATAGCAACACTAACAAATCATAACAAAGTAAAAAAATCATTAAATCAGAAAGAATAAGTGTTTTTGGTACATGTGTAATAAATAATACTCGTTTAAGTTGTCGCCACATCGCCGACGCAGAGCGACGGGAACGCGACGGTGGCGCGGCTACGGGAGTTGTAATGTACTGAAATGTACGGAAAAGGCCACATAGCGCAGCCCCACTCGGCGCGGCAAACGTCACGACCGAGTGTAGCTGAGCGCTTGCGTCGCGGCCCCGTCGCCCCCCGTTGGCTATTAGACCAAACCTTTAATCAACATTTTGCAATTAACACTAAAGTAGCGTTCGACTAGGTCAGTCTTAGTTTGTAGAATTTCTATTTTCTAGCCAAGTCCGTTGCCACTTAATATGATATATTATGAGATAGTCATTAAGCCAACTTGGAGCTGCAGGTGGCCACAGAGCTATGGTCACCATTTGGCACTGGGTGCGCTTAGGAAGTATGACGTATTTATTTCTCTCCATTTGATAGAAACGCCGTTGCCTAGCATTGTGGCTTATACTGTCACATTTATTGTTTTTATAAAAGTTCGTGTTACGCGGGAATATCCACGGGGATAATTTATAGTTAGAACTTCTATATAGAACTTCTAACTATAAATTTGTTGTGATTTATTTCACCAAAACAGTTTCGTTCTACATATATAATAGAGGTAATTAATTACCGAAATAGGCAGTACGTTTCCTTTGTCGTCGGTCCAGGTAACAGTAGGTGCTGGGTTTGCGGTGACCTTACATGTCAGATTTACATGGTTCCCGTACTGAACCGTCACATTCTCGCCCTCGTTGATGGTCACAGCCGGTGCCTTCAGCACTATGAGTTCAGCTACGATCTGTTCATCGCGACCTATGCTGTTATCTACAACGCATTTGTAAAATCCTGAGTCATGAAGTTCTGCTCTCGAAATGTGTAGTTCGGCGCCGGATCCTGCTATGGGTTGGTAGCCACGGGATGCCGGTTCCGAGGTCTTGAACTGCCAAGATATCACTGGCTCTGGAACGGATTCTAAAACCCTGGAAGATTATAATTTGGGCTTCATATAAAATAAACCTAAAACTAGTGTTTCTACTTCATTTCTACATAATAGTTTTGGATATTTTTAAGCCCCTCAATAATATGTACAAATACAATGACATAAACTTTACGCCGATTTTCCAGTAGCCGACACAATAAAGATACTGATTATCGTTACCAATGCAATATTAACGATAATATTTGGTTTGTATCAGTATAGGTAATAGCTGCAACTGCAATGTCTTCTGCCATGGGTTTGCCGTTATTCAAATATATGAAATGTCATATCAAGCTTGAAGCTCGGCCACAGCCGTGCCGCCGGCATAGTTTGTTGCAACTATAAATGAAAATGTGCCATACAAAATAACTTACTGTCCGTACTGGTTCCGTTAAATTCATGGTAAGATTTTATACTACTCACTTGCATTTTATGACGGCTGGCATGTGTTCTTCGACATCTAAAAGCTCAGTTTTGTCATAAATTTTGGGCGGTACTGAAAGAAAAAGGTTATAGGTGTGTTCAAATTAAACTAGTTGCATTTTTGATATTTGCATCCTACTGACTTTGATAAAGGCTCATTTTTTATATTTTCCCTTGAATTGGTGAGTGGTCCGGATTAATAATTAAGCAAGTTATAATTTTATGTAACGTTTTTAATTTTAGAAAGAAAGATAGAAAAAAGAAAAACATTTATTAGTTAGGCTAACAGTCAAGTACACTACAAAAAATTATAACGATAAAATAAAGAAAGACAGTTACATGCCCATACTATGTAGCCGCACTAATCTTTCTTCTTTTCTTTTCTTTCTTTCTTCTTTTTAAAAAAACGTAGCCCCATACTAGGATTTATTCCTGTGTCCATGACACAGGAATAAACCCTATATAAAAATTCAAATAAATCGATTTACAAACATGAAAATTCACATACACAAATACCCAGACCGGAACAAATAATTGTGGATCACACAAAGATTTGTCCTGTGCGGGAATCGAACCCGCGACTATTAGACACAATGGGCGGAGCGGCTTAAGCTCTTAACCACTGCGCTAAATCATCCGTCAAAACTAATGGGGTAACAATCAGCATAAACCTGTATTGCAGCGTGAACCACAGCACGGCGCTGATTTTCAGTTTTACCCCAAGTGACGTACGCGCATGAAGTGGTCGAAAATAATACCAGCACAATTTAAAACTTACTACCTATCTACCTACTACTACTTATTATCGACGTTTATTTTACCTGTGTTTTGTAACTTACCAAGTCCATATATTTCAACATTCGTACTAAATTCTCGTCTCTCGTTTGGGTCTGCTATTAAATTTGCTTTGCAAGTGTATTTGCCTGCTAAATTTACGTGAATGGTTGGGATCTTTAGCTGAGTTCCATCCAAAGATATTGAATAGTCCTTTGAAGACATTATTTGTTCAGTAACACCTGTGAGATTATTGACATGATACCATCGAATAATAAATGGTTTTATAGATTTGATATCACAATTTAATGTCAAGTCTGATCCGTACTTAATTTTTGCAGTACCTGAAAATGAGAACTCGTACTTTAATAGTATAAAGACTATTAGAGATGAACACTAAACTTATATTTTACTTTTAGGGGTCAACTATTTCTATAATGACGCTTCGGCATTTGGTTTGATTTTGCGTTTGTGGAAAATTTTAGAATAAATTCTTGATTGTAAGATAATTCTACTTATGTTATAGACGTAAAAGTTTGTGAGGATGCATGTATGTTTGCGCGAAAACTACTAAACGAATTGTGATGAAATTTTACAGCAATATAGCATCAGCATAAAACTTAGGCTACAATTTATAAAGATATTACAACATAAACGCGTGCGCAGCCGTGAGTAACAAGAAATAATGCTATAAATATAATGTCAATTACAGCTGTTGCATAGAAAATATGTACCATTTCTCGTTGTTGAAGATGCTTTTGCTACTCGGAGCATTAACTGCAGTGAATTAAACGGGAACTTGCGAAAACTTTATTCCTAAATTTTAATAGATGCCAAAATCAGACTATCATGAAAATGAACTACTACTGCATACATATACTAATAAACCCTGATTGTATGTATATTACTCATATTCAAAAAGCTATAAATGTTATTGTTTGCATTTTATAACAAGAAGAGAAAAAAAAGTCTTACCCTCAGGTACATTTTTAATAATGAATGGATCTTTTATTAAGACGTCAATGGTTTTGAATTGTCGACCGAGAAGGTTGGTGGCATAGCAATAATATTTAGCTTCGTCACTTGCATCAGGTATTTTAAGGTAACTTATGTAGTCATATGGAATTTGTAGTATGGAATTCTGAAAGTAAAATATTTAGGTTAATTTTTACCTAAACGTGATTCAAACTTATCGTATAATGCTGCTGGTTTAGGTGATGATAATTCTTTATCTAATGATGGTCACTTGTTGCCGGTGCGGTGAAGGACAACATAGAGACCTATTTCCGTGAGAACCTATCGAGTTTATGTGACATAGTTTTCAAAATGCTGATGAAGGACCATTACCACTTTTAGTCAAATTGTTCACAATTATATTGCAATTATAAAGTATCAAACTAACCTGAGATGGCACGGTATTGCCTTTGTCGTTCCTCCATGTGATCTCAGGTGAAGGGTATGCCTTGACCTTGCACGTGAGGGTAACTGCACTTCCCGCTACAACACCGATGGACGATCCTTCCTTAATCTCTACTACAGGTACTGTTGCCAAGGGTTTGTCTAAAAGTTATATAATCCGATTTTAGAGCATTTTTATAGACGATATACTAGTGCACAATTGCGGTCAAAGATGTCTTAATAAAATTCGGATACGTCACTTGCGATTCGTTACCTATTATAGAAAGCAACCTGACTTTCATAGTAGCAAGCAATCCAGTCGAACACGTATTTGAATGTGACATTGTTGCGATAAATCAAAAACACCATATTATTGTGTTTTCCCGGTCAGCGTGTAGTTGATGATCAGCGTAAAAGACCTTAGACATGATAGGCACACGTGGTGGTAATAAAATACTAGCGCCGACTACTTAATCCAACTCCCGAATATCGCATGATTGTTAGATACTCCTCATCTAAGCAAGATATATTCGTTGTGTGTTTGCTGTAAAAGCTTGTTTTTAATAAGGCTTTTGACATTGAAATTATGTTGGTAATTATCCATGTTTGACATCCATGTGTGAGTATAGGAAGGATACATTTTCTTTTTAGTTGTGGTGGTATAATGTTCATTTTTCATTATGTCTTTCAAGGACCAAAATTTTTTCCAGGCATTTGGGATCTTTCTGTTAATTTCCTGGTCTAGTTGGTTCTTAAGTGATATTAGTGGTCCTAGATATATGTAGCTTTTTACATATTTGACACTTTCTCCTTCTATGGTTATGTTGGTTTCTAATTGGTTTGTCATGGCTTTTGTTTTCGTCTTATTTAAAGTTAGACCAACTTTTTTGCTTTTGCTTGCCAATTTTATTAGTTGAAGGCTCTCAGAGGTTGTGCAATAAGGGCAATGTCGTCTCCAAATCTCAGATGATTGCTTTTCGACCCATTCATATTGATTCCCAGTGTGCCCCAATCTAGATTCCTGAATATTTCCTTTAGAACACATATACTAAATTTAGGTGAAAGTGGATCGCCCTGCCGAACCCCTCTTTTTAACTTGGAAAGCTTCACCCAAATATTTAGAGTTTAACTTGTTGCAATTTACGTTTCTTATGGCTCTTATATATTTATTCTCGATGCCTTGATTGTTCAGTGCTTGCCATATATAGCGATGCTCAAGAAAGTCGAACACTTTGTTAAAGTCAATAAAGACTAAATATAATGGTAGTCCATATTCCTGACATATTCCAGTAATCTGTTTCAGTGCACGTATGTGGTCTAGTGTAGACTAGCCGGATTTAAAGCCTGCTTGTTCCTTTGGTTATTCCTGGTGGTATGGAAGGGTGAAAGTCGCTGGTAAGTCCGGCTCGAATGAGACCAGACTATGACGACTGCGGGTGGAGATATGAGCGATGCGGGTGACCTGTAATGGGATGCGGCGTGCACTTCTAGGCTACTCGCGTCCCGCGAGTAGCCTAGAAGTGGCTTATGAGTATACGATGCGAAAGGAAATGAAAGGTTCTTACAATGGAAGATGCCAAAGAGGAGGGTCGTACACACACATAAACCAACAAACGGCAATCAAAGCATATGCACTTACCGGTCAGTCAAGTCCCCGGCTCCACGCAATGCAAGCGGCTGGTGGCTATGCAGGCAGCACGAAGAAAAAAGCACTCATTCACAGCATAAGCGTTTAAGCGGGATAAGAAGGTGTCACGAGGAGACGTGGATAAATTCAAAATGCGGTAACTGTACTGTGGTGGAACCTACGACATTTGAAGAGGTCCGTAGAGCCATTAAAAGGTTAAGAAACAATAAAACTCCAGGAGTTTATGGTCTACCGTCAGAAGTGTGGAAACAAGGCGGAGGTAAAGTTCAAACTAAATTACACGAATTGATGTTTCAGATCTGAGAAACCGAAAAACAACCATCGGAATGGAATTTAGGTGTTATTTGCCCGATCCACAAAAAAGGCTGTAAAAAGAAGTGCTCAAACTACCGAGGAACTTCATCCAACAGCGTACAAAATCTTCTCATATGTACTGCTTAAAAGACAGGAACCGCACGTGGAAAAAATCCTAGGTGATTACCAGTGTGGGTTTTGACCAAACCGCAGTACCATTGACCAGATATTTTTCCTCAAACAGCTGATGGAGAAGAAATGGGAATACGCGCAGAGTATTCACTCGCTGTTTGTGGATTTTACCAAAGCCCATGATAGCATTGATCGCGGTGCCCTATATGCCATCCTAAGAAAATTCAACATCACCAACAAACTAGGTAACATGATCGCAGTCACCACAAGGGAGAGCAGAATGAGAATACGAGTCGAAAACGAGCTAACGCACGAATTTGCGGTTATCACGGGACTGAAGCAAGGAGATGCCCTGTTATCTATGCTTTTCAACCTTGTCCTAGAATATGTCCTCAAAAGCGTGCTCACACTGGATGTTGGACTGAAGCTCAATGGAAAGCATAAGGTCATAGGTCAAACGCCGACGATCTGGCCTTGCTGGGGGAAACCAGCGATCAAGTTCAAGACTCCGCAAAAGCACTCGAAGAAGAAGCTCTGAAATTGGGCTGAGGATCAGTCATGAGAAGTCTGATGTCCATATGAAGCGCTACAAGAATACGCGCGCTCCTCCCAAAGATCTTCAGATTGGAGATACCAAGTACAAAGAGGTGGCAAAGTGTAAATATCTAGGCTGTACAGATACAAATACTCGCGACGAAGAAATTGATAGCGCCGACCTACACAAAGTGTTGGTGTCCAAGCTTCTGAGCAGGACTACGAAGATCCGGATCTACAAGACTGTTATAAGACCAATATTATTGCATGGGTGTGAAGCTTGGACACTAACACTAAAAGAGGAAAACAAGCTACTTGTGGCGGAAAGAAAGATTCTTCGGAAAATAGTGGGCCCCGTCCGAAACTCAGATGGAAGTTGGAGAATCCGCAATAACGTCGAAATCGAAGAACTCATGGCTGGCCCTAATATCATAGGAGAGACTAAAGCGTACAGACTCTGATGGCTTGGCCACATTCAAAGAATAGGAGAAGAACGTAGTGTAAAGAAGGCCTATCTGAGCCGACCAATCGGCCGCCGACCGGTTGGTCGTCCCAGGTATCGCTGCAAAGACATGGTTGAGGCGGATCTGCGTGAGCTCCAAGCCGAAGACTGGCAGGGAATCGCGCAGAACCGTGAGAAGTGGCGGAATCTCGTTTCGGAGGCCAAGACTCACTTTGGGTCGCTGAGCAACGGAGTAAGTAAGTACGTTCTTTGCTATATCTCTGTTTGCCAATTTTTCTATTGAAATCGCTTATTACTACCCCTTTTTTATCTACTGCACTGTATTTGAGTACTGTATTATTAATTCTTACTTTAGATTAGACACACCTGATTAAAGAGTGATTAATAAAGTGAGTGAGTTGCGATATAGTGGATGTAAATAGTATTCTACCCTTTTGTCGCAGACCAAATTGCATGTTATCAGAGGTATATATTAGTATTTAGCGAATTTTGCACCTACCGTTTGGTGGTACCTGCGGTGTAACAGGAATCTTAGCTATTCTTCGAACAGATTTCCCTGTCTGGATACTTTCTCCTATTATCTGAAACAATAACTTAATTCGTCAAGTAAAATTCTAATAGGCAAATTTCTACTCATTCTGCAAATTGACACGGCTGGTATTGTCATTGTTATTTATTTTTCTATCTCTATCTACATCATCACACCAGATCCCTTGTGGGGTAGGCAAAGAGTACTTAGTTCAAACAGATTATTTTCATCCTCATCCACTCTCAAAGTTCGTCTCATACATGCTCGCCGGTTACGGATACTCTTGACTTGCTCTTCAGATCAGACACGGTCTATTTGGTCATGATAAGATAGTCTAGCAGCTTGGTTTGTCAGTTGGTAATAAGCAGAGCATTTAAGGGGAATGTTAACAGGCTCATTCACAGTCCTTGCTCTTTGGCTTTTACATATTTTCTGTCAGTAATTGAAAATCTCATTTATACATATGATAAGTATGTATGCACGTACCGCTACTTTGAACATACTAGATGGTGCGACAAATGGCTTTGTTGTGTAAAAGTTGGGTAATAGTTCATTGAAGGGTAACTCCGCTATCACATTTTCTTTCATATCCAGTATTTGAGCCGATTGTATTCGGACAGACATTTTTAGGTCCGTCACCATTATTGAGAGGTGAGTTAACGTATCTGAAAATATATATAGATATGTTTGTTACTTATTATTTGTATATCACATCATTCTTCATTTTCATCTCAAATATAAGTGAACAAGATTACCGATTTGTAAACTTGTGTAGTTTTAGTCTCGTCAACTCGTTTTGTTATTAATATTATAATATAGATTAGTTATAGGGCCGTGCTAAACTTACTTGAAAAAGGTTGTGGCGTTGTGTCATCAAATGACTTGGATTCCAGTTCAGAGAACCCGTGGCTAAAAAAAAAATCACTCCTGCCGATGATGGTGATAGACGTGGCGCTCGTGCCTTTCACAGTAGCCACATATTTACCAGGATTAGGGTTGATGAGCTTAACAACCTGCGATATAAAATTAATAAATAAATAATGAACCAATGAATAACATATTTTCACTAAAATAGAATTTTATTACTATGCTTTTAAAGTTCTTTGATTAATAATTTCCAATTTAATCGAATATTGGTTACACTCATCGATATATTTTTCATAATAGATACTACTTTTACGGATTACGAACAAAACAACAGTCATTAACGCCGCCGCTTCTAGATATATTTACGTATCTATACGCACTCTTAGCTAAAAGTTGTAGAAATAAGTTTTAAATTATTAATGACCTCAGATTGAGTAATATGGTGGTTTTAGCAAATTATAGCGTTTTAGTTCGTCCTCACTTAGGCAAGGATTGCATCGAACTAATTCGAAATAAGACCACGCCCATAGTTGTGCTCTTATTTTTTTAAGCCGCTTTTTGGACTTGTCACCTTTAATTTAGTAATAATAATATGTCGATGACACTGGAACCGGCCTCGGGGGATTTTCGTTCGTCTAAGGTTGTGCTACAGTAACAACTGGGTTTATAAATTCCTTTGGCCTACTATCTTCATCGCTTGAGGTTTCTGATATCACTGGCAGAACAAAGAAGACTACTTTATTCCGTGGTCACTAGTAACGCATTGGCGATACATACAAAGGGACAACTTTGAACATACCTTTCCGTTTCTTGTCCACATGATTTTTTTTGTTTCCGTAGATGGGCGGATCGCTAGACTTACGTCTGAGCCGGATGCAGACACTACGACATATTCAGTTTGATCATCAATCAAAAACTGGAACAAATTCAGGGACATCAATTAAATTCTATACTGATATAAACAAATTTCTAACAACACGTATTTGTTAAAGAGGTTTGTAAAGAAAGAACCTGTTGGAACTCTGTACTCTCTGCCTACCTGATGCTGGAGCTGGTGTGATGATATAGATAGATAGATAGACGTATTTGTTTAAAAAACTTTTAAATATAATTTCTATGTAGATAATATTACATGAAAATTTTGCAGATCTCAGTAACAGTGACAAAAGCCACCATACCAACGTGCTTTTAAAATTTGTCCGTGTATGTTTACATTTACAAACAAAATAAATTAAATACCTTAGGCTACGGATGGCTGCCAATGGGTACTAGAACTTTGGAAGTTTTGGAGAAAATAAAAGAGTGTTAAAGTTCCGAAATGTTTGTTGTTTTGAACAATAATGTAGACTTTTCACCACTATGTATGAACTACATTTAGGAGTGAAGATGATTGTAAGAATCCTTCCAAAGACATCCGGAATGGTATTTATAAAGTATTTACTACTTCTGTTCCTTATAGGGGTATTTTATGAATTTCATCAAGGACTGGCATTAATTTAAAAAATAAGGTAATGTATTACGCTACTCAACACGAGCATTTTTAGATTCTATGATCATTGTTCGTAGCAATTATTATCATAAATATATTCGGAAATCAGAATGATTGAGATGCCAATGAACTTTGTATGTCTGTTTATGTGAATTTCATGTTTGAAGTCATGATACAGGAAATAATAATAAGAGGCTACGTACGTAACATACGTTTAAAAATAATCGGACAAATGCGAGAAGGAATCGCGCTGTGTGGGTTCCATCAAAGGGTCATTAAAGAGCGCTTATTGATTTTTTTATCAAGCACGAAGCAATGTTTTTCTGTGGTGTAATAACGAATTTATATATTTCTGGTTTTGTCTTTATTTGTACTATGGAAGCTCGCTTTTTGTCAAATTTCATGATTCTAGATCAACGGGGCATAGGTACCCTAAAGTTAACTAAGTAAGGTTAAATGGCTGCATGATAACATCCATTTAAAAGTTTCTATTTTTATACCGCCAAGGGACGGAAGACCGTAGTATTAGACTCTGATACCTCTCCCACTTTTAATAAAAAAAGTCTTATACATTGGTTAGACAGACAGACGCATAACAAAGTGATCCAATAACGGTTCGGTTTTGCCGATTGAGGCACGAAACCATAAATGTGAAGTAACTGATAATGCCTAGTGCAATACTTACCGGCAGGTCGGTGTAGACGCCAGGAGGGGTCACTCTCGTGGTCAGCATAGTCTTATTGCCTTTTATAGTTTCCTTAATAGTGTTTAGAACCTTAAAAAAAAATTTATTAGCTTTTCTACTATCAATCAGTATTTTGAAAAAAAAGACACATAGCATCCCTACAAACCCGGGAAATACATACCCATATGAATTTTGCTTGCCATAACGGATTTTATGTCGGATATTGTGTTATATTATATTTACGACTTATGTAATACATTTCAAATTTAATGTAACGTCATATTCGTTATCAATAGCTTCAAATCCCAGCTGATGAGTGCTGATGACAACCAAATCTTTTTTTTTTTAAATGCCCTATGTCATTTTGGGTTTTTGAATGGATTTTATATTAGAACCGTATTAGTAAGTAACTGTAATGGCTATAACGTACTTTAGTATTACTTGAAAAAAATAAGACTGAAAGCCAAACTTCCACGAAACTAATATTAGTTAGATCATACCAGGTTAGGTTATGTAAACCATACCAAACTGAACAGGCTAAATCTATACTTAGCCTACTAATGTGATATATCAGGGCATTACGGACTTCCCTGCTTATTCAAGCAAATCCTTTCAGCCCTTTTTTAAATTTAGTATAAAGCATCCAAAAAGTCATATTCATTATTTACATCGTGGTTGACTGGCAGATTATCGAAAGAAAACTTTGATGTTAGCGTGTCCGAGATCACATAATAAAACTAGATCAGACCGTTTTGTTGTGGTAAGCGAAGACGCAATAGAATCGACGTAGTACAGCCGCTGTGAGGATGACGCCGGTAGGTATAAGAGAGATGCGCAGAAGTAAATATTTGATTTTTGTATAGTAGTAACTGCTGCAATTGGTTGTTACTGTGCGTTTCAATAAGAATTGCGATAACCACAATCTATGTATGCGTGATTAGTAGTTGAAACGCACACATCTTAAGGTCGCAGCCAACTTATACAACACCGCTCCCACACGGCAAAATATTGTTAATAGAAATATGAGCTTTAGGGCGTCCTCTATAGACATAATTTACATTGATATCATAAATTAGCAAACAGCGAGCTGTAAGCGAGCTTACTGCCATCGTAGCATTCGATAGTTGAAGCCACGCTTATCGCGCGCTTCAAGCAGGTAGCCCACGCGCCTTAAGCGGGCTGCCTACGCGATCTACGCACGCATACTGCTCGCTTGAAGTACGTAGTCTGTGTCTGTCACGAACACCGTAAGTGCTCGGCAAGTGGACAGTGTAGTGTACTGCTAGCGGTAAGCGCGGGGATAGCTAGTCGACTGCTAGCTGTAAGCGCGTGGACGGCTGGTTGCCTGCTACGACACCGGTACACGACTGATTTTGCGGTCCTACATATATCGTTTTCTTATATGATCTGAGCTAGCGATTAATCGTGCAGTCACGTTCATGTTTATTTAAAGATAACCAGTGAAAATGTTTTAAATTTTCAAGAGTTTAAATATGATATGTTTTCCTAAAATAAAAGGATCATTTTTGAATAAGACTTTTTAAACCGATAGATTTAGTTAATCATTGATGAATAACTTGCAATCATCGAAAGAATATTATATTGATTCGTTAATTAACTAACATAATAATAGCTATAGCTAACATAAGCTAATTTTACCACTGGTTTAGGAATAACTTACTGCTCCAACTTCTCTCTTGTTAATCCTGAACGCCATTCCGGAACTAGCAACTGCTATATCGTAATACACTTTGAAGTTCTTGCTATAAGGTCGGTGACAATCGCCCGTGAGCACAAACACTATCTGCAATCATTATTATAAATATCAATCTGCATTCGCAAGTATGCCAAAGGGACCATGGCTATCATGCCTATTTTGTTTTCATATTATATAGTTAAGTCACTAAGGTATCGGTACCCAATTTATAAACATGTCTTGTTTGATAATGTTTTTTAAGGAAATATGTAGCCCAGACTAGGAATTATTTCTATGTCATGGGTGCATTTACAAACATGAAATTCACATATTGAACACCCAGACTGAAACTAATAGGTCTCGTGCGGGAATTAAAACCGCGACTACTTGATCCAGTGAGCGGAGCAACTTAAGCTTTTAACCACTGGACCAAGCCGTTCATCAAAAAGGGATTATTATTTTAAATAAAAGTAAATTGTTATGATATTTCATGAATCGTCTAATACCTGGCTCTGTTTTTTTTGACATAGTTGTTGTATCTCCGAGCTCATTCTGTAATCTTTGGCTGATGCATCAGTGAACACGTACACATACGAGCTGGGCAGACTCTTCTCCAACGCCAATTTAACACCCGTGAGTGACATCTCGGGACAGTCGTAATTGTAGTAATTGTGAGGTTTTACTTTTGATAAAGCCATCTTTAATTCTGTCCGGTTGTTAGTTACTGTACCGAGTTTGACTCCTAAAAATAATACTCATAAGTAATTAACTGATGTGGCATCCAGGTTTATAAAACATCTTGTAATTACTTAATTTAGTCTAAAATACCCATGAAAAAATACGCATCCCATCGCAACATCTGACCACTGCTACCCTTCTTGAACTTCACCACATGAATTCACCTTGGACTCGTAATAATGAATAATGTTAAATGGGTTGCTGGGGCACATCTGGAGCCGGTGCTTGATGTCCCAGTATGCGAACCATCGGTGACGGGGGGCTGAGCAGGCGGGCTCCCCTCGATAATTATGCCACCGCCGATCATATCTTAGTGATAGGGCGCGTCACATTTTCATCCTTCCCTTCTACAATGCCTTCGTATTGTACATCTCCAACTCCATCAGCAAGCAGTAAGCAAACGGCGGATGTTGCACAGGAGACAATTTCTGTCGCTGACACTGTGCCCACTACCAGTTCTACGACAAAGCGCAGGAAGTGGAGCCTTGAAATGAATGACTTCATCCTGCGCACTTATCTCTATTTAAAAACTTTAGAATCTGACACTAACGGATGTCTGATACTCTTACATACGAAATTCATAGAAAAATATCCAAGTAAGCTTGTTAGCCGACAGAGAGTGGGAGATCAACGACGGGCAATAATCCAAAAAACACTATTACCAAAATAGCCCCAACAGTCCTATCTACTACCGGTGTAAATCTCTCACAACCTACAGATCCTACAGAAAGCTATGATCCTGAATACTTGTAGAATAATGAGAAAAAGTTTTTACAAAGCGACGACAGCACGCCCAGCAATTTAGAATTTGTTTGTCCTAATTGTGATTATTTGGCCTAGGTCCGTATGCATTATAATATTACCGGCTCTTAACAGAATCGAGTTTACCAAATAGTAAAAGAGAACATAATAAAAATAAATAATATCAGCCTATATGGTCCCACTGCTGGGCAAAGACCTTCTCTCACAAATCGAGGTTAGAGAGATTAAGTCACACTCCACTATGCGGACCCAGGGCGGATTGGCGGAGGCAGGTTTATGACCACCTGCTGTTGGAACTTATTAAACCGCCTATGGCTTCAAACTCGGCTTAGCGAATATCACATTAAGTGGTAACCGGGACCAACGGCTTAACGTGCCTTCCGAAGCATGGAGACGCTCAAATATGAAAATACCACAAAAGGTCACCCATCTCAGGCCGGCCAAGTCGAACGCTGTTTATCATTGGTGATTGGTAAGAACAACGCGGTCGCACAGCACTACGAGCGCCTCTAATCCAAAAAATAACTAGTAAAAAGTCAATAAATACCACACAGGTCCGATAATGAATAACATTTCTTACCCGGGTCATTAAACGAGACCAGAACAATATTACTGATCTGGCTTGATTTTTCTTCAAGCACGATATCCATTATTGCATCCACTTCATTTCTGACTTGTGCTATATCATCGCCCATGGAACGGGTATCGTCTATAACGAACACTAAACTTGCCTTCTGACATGATACCTTGGAAGTTATAGTTAAAAACACAAGCAAAAAATGTGGAGATAACTGCACGTACATCTTTACAGTTCAAAACTGTACCGATGCTACAGAGACACTGCGCGGGGTAACTAACGGAATGCTTAATATAACTTTATCATGTAAATTATCACCAGTTTTACTGACGTCAGTTTTAATTAGGGAATACCGCATAGGTATTCAATTAATGTTTATAGTTTATTCTAAATAAAATAACAATATAGGTACAATAGGATCGTGTTTACCTCAAGCTTATTATTTTGCTGTAAACAAATTATGTGGGAATAATTATAACTTTAAAATAGTGACTCCATTATTGTGAAATCATAACGACTTCATAAGGGAACATTCCCCAAGTTGGAGAAACAGGGGTGTACTGTATACACCCATTACGTCTCAATGTAATATGGCGAATGGCGAGCATATTGCCATAATACCGAATAAAGTGATGTCCTTCTGACTTCGGACTGCTATGTCCTTAGCATGTTGTATTATTGTTATGGGGTATTATCGTAATAATAACAGCATCATGAAAGTAAAATGGGTGTGTAGGTATATCGTGTATTCTATTAACATTACAAAATAGCGTGTAGTAGCTCATGTGAACAAAAAAGCCGTCAAAGTAAAATTGGCTTAAGCTGGCCATGTCCGTCACATATCGAACACATTTTGGGTAAAAATGATAAAAAACTTGGTAGGTATTTCTAAAATTTACAACACAGCAACAGCTCGGCAGGCCCAAACGTGGCGATGGCGAAAAGAATTTCAAACCTTAACAAATGATTGGCCCGCAAAGCCCCTGATGGGGCCCGAGTTGGGGGCCCTGACCGACTCTCTGAAGCGCTCGGGTCCGTGGTGTCGTTACTCACCAACAAGCTGCCCTGCGGGCTTATTATTATTAATATTATAATGGCTAACCATCAGGATGCTGAAGATGTATCATGGCTAGCAAGCAGGACGTCTAAAGTAAAATAGGTAACTTAGGTAAGCTATAGGTAAGCGTTTTCCGCTGGCAGGTACACGACAGTAGATTTTTCTAATTATTTAATTTTACTATATATTTATTTATGCCTTTTTTTATGCTTTGCTTTTTGTAATGAATGACGACAACAATATTTTAAATCTTGACTCTATTGATACCTTTTCATCTTGTTCCTCTTCAGAGAGTGATGACAGCTTTCATAGCGTACCTTCCTTACATGATGCTCTTGTTTCTGAGTACGCGAACGTGACTAAAAACTTTATCGTGGTGCACATTAATGTTCAAAGCATTCCCATACACTATCAGGATTTAGTTTTGACCATGGACAACAAAAATATCCATGCGATTGTGGTCTCTCAATCTTCCATCCTCTGCCTATTTTCTTCCTGGTTTTCACTTAATCCGTAATGACCGTACATGTAGTTCCTACGGTGATGTTGCTATCTATCTTCGGGACTATCTTCCCTATTCCATAGTAAGCAAATCAGCGCATCCTCCTTCGCCTAATACAGCGGAACACCTCTTCATTGAAGTTATTTTGAATCACCACAAAGTCTACCTGGGTGTTTGTTTATTTATTTAATTCTTTATATATAATAATAATAACTTTCTGCCAGTCTACCTTAAGGTGGTATGGAAACAGCTGGGGTAGGTGCGAAAAAAAAATAATAATAATATACCTAAGTTAAAATATATTATCTATTATACATAAATACCATATAATACATAAAAATATTACATACATACATACATAATTATACTATATATGAACCAGAACGTTTGACATAGTGACATAAAACTAACTAACTAACTAGAAAAAATTTAGATCTTTTTAATCATCTAGGTAATAGGCATTGCTATAACACACGACATAGAAATAAATTAGGCCAACCGCAGTTTCGTCTGTCAAAAATTCACACGTCTTTCATGGGGCACTGTGTTAGATTTTATACCAAAATTCCCATTGACGTCACTAAACTTAGTGAAAATAAGTTCAAAGCTTGTGTAAAACGAACACTTTGTAAGCAAGCTTATTATTCAATAGAAGATTATTTAAAAGATAAAAATGCTTGGATAGATGCTATTCCAGCTCTACTTGAGTCATGACAACCTATTCAACTGTTGTTAGTTAACATTTCCTCTCTTGCTTCTATTAATTTAACACAATATGTACTTTTTTTTTGTAAATGAGGGAACCATGTACGCATTCTCATAAATAGTATTATTCGACTATATATATATATATATATATAACTTAGACTCACCTGATGACCAACCTACATTGTTCTCCCATACCCCACAACAGAATGTAGATGAAAAAGTTTGTAATTTCTTATTTTAAAAGAGTAACCGTGGAGTTTCTTGCCCTTCTTCTCCACAGGAATGACATTCCGAAGTGGCGGTAGCGTCTTCTGAGTTCTTTCTGACGATTCATAAATACTGTAATGGTTTACATGAATAAAAAATATTCTGATTCTAACATTTAGAGGATTCCGCCAATATTTTGTCCCACAGATAGTCCTGCACTTTTTTTTTAAAAGAGAGCCGATTGGTAGCCGTCCTGATTTCCTGGAGCAATGCATTCCATAACAGGATAGATTGGACAAAGAAAGAAGAGTGAATGAAATCCGTCCGATGAGAAGGACACTGAAGTACGCAATTATTTGAAGACCGGAGATGTTTATCATGATTGGAATATAGGTACCGAAATTAGGAAGTAAGATAAGCCGGCGAGAGAGAAGAGTAAAGGACAGAGAATAATGTGGACAGTGCCCTTAGAGCTCTGCGTTGCCGAATAGGCAACCACTTTAAAAGTGAACGATGCTCTGACACATGATCGTATTTACGCAAATTGAAAACAAATCGAATGCAGTTATTAAGTAGGCGGTCAAGTTCATTGAGGTGTTTATTCCCCTCTCTTCATATTAATTTCTTTTCTTCTTTTAAAAGCCTCCTAGAAGACCTTACCCCGTCATATGTACACTCTATCATTATGGGTGACTTCAACACTTGTTTACTCAAGAATGTTTCCGGTCTCGTAATCTGAAAGGTTTAGTAGATTCTAGTAATATGCATATTCTCCCACTTACAGCAACTTATCATGCCCCAAACTGTACTCCTTCCTTATTAGACTTAATTATAGTCTTTTCTCTTGAACACGTTGTCAAATGTGGCCAATATAGTGCTGATGCCTTTTCCTATCATGATTTAATCTTTCCGTCTTCCAAGATTCGTCCGTCTAGAACTAAACCAAAGACTTTTATGTAGCACAATTTTGTTGCAATGAACCTAGATCATCTCCAAGAAGATACAGGCAAAGTCAACTGACCTGCGGTTGAGCAGGAGGAAACGGTTAACTTAACGGTAAATAAAATTGCTGTTGTTGTGTTGTTGTTCAATACACTACTCACAGAATTTTTTGATCTACATGCTCCTATCCGTGAAGTTAAAATGAGGCATCTTCCCGCTCTTTGGCTTACTGAAGACAACAAGGTTCTCATAGAAAAGAAAAATCGAGCTAAGTCGAGATACAAGGTTGATTCCAGGGATAAGTACCGGGACAGATATCATCGGGCTAGGAACCGTTGTAACACAGCTTGCAGGGATGCACAGAGGCGTCACATTCATCGCTTTGTTGAAAACGGTGATCCCGCCAAAGTCTGGAGGTTCCTTCGGACCTTAGAAGTAGGTAAATCTCCACAAGATGCTGCGTTAAGTGACATCGATATGGAGCAACTTAACCAGCATTTCTCTAAGTCGTCAGTTTTTGATAATATTATTAAAGCTGACACGCTTCATCTTCTTAATGCACAGATTGCCCCTGATTATCCTTAATTTTCATTCTGACGATTTCTGAACATGATTTTAAAAATAGTATTCTTTCCATTACTTCAGATGCCATCGGAAGTGACAGTATTAGTCGTAATATGATCATACCTATTCTTGACTCTTTATGCCCCACTATCACTCATATCCTTAATTCTTCCATCACAACTGGTGTTTTTCAAGTGACTCCCTTACCAAAAAAGGCTAACCATGAATCCTCTTTAGACTACCGTCCAATCTTTATTCTCCCTTTCCTTTCAAAAGTTTTTGAACGACTCATTCAGAATCAGTTTAGTCGGTTCTTGAATGCTCATAATATCCTTGACCCATATCAATCTGGTTTTCGCCCTGGTCATAGTACGACTACTGCATTAGTAAACATCTCTGACGACATTCGGTTTGGAATGGAAAATCAGCAGCTAACTGTTCTTACTCTTCATGATTTCAGCAATGCGTTTAACACAGTCGATTTAGATATCTTGTTTGCTACGCTGCGTTCCCTTAATGTTTCTCCTTTGGTGATTTACTGGTTCCATAGCTATCTGTCTGGTCGTCGGCAACGTATTCGCATAGACGATACTTTTTCCTCTTGGTGTGAAGTTTCCATCGGGGTACCGCAAGGGGGGGGGGGTGCTATCTCCGCTGCTTTTTGCAATCTTTATCAACTTAATTACCAATGAGTTAACATCATCGTATCATCTTTATACTTCAGTTACTTTAATATATAATTCCAATCAATCGCAATCATACATTCACAATGGCACTTACACATCTCAATTTTCATACATATGTACAGGTATGGCACACTTACAAACTATACTCACAACATAAAGGACTATCTTTGTTCTCTTATTTAACTTTGTCATCTTATTTTACAAACCACATGTTTTACCACAGTTTATGTTACATAAAATACTAAATTGTTTTTACTATACGGAGGTTAACCTGACTCCTAAGATACAGGCACTCAAAACTAGTTTAGGAGACAGGGTATCACCCTACTTGCGTTTAGCCTAGTTTTTTAAATTGTTTTGCTCGTATATATTTTCTGTGTTCTTACCGGGCTTAATGTAATTTTTGTGTACTTTTTTTTTAAATAAATTATTATTATTATTTATGCTGACGACTTACAAATATACTTACAGGCTGATTTTACTCATCTGTCGACTGCCATCCAAACTATAAATTGCGACCTAAATTGTATTAATTCTTGGAATAAGTCACATGGCCTAGCAGTTAATCCGATCAAAACTCAAGTTAGTGACAGTGATAGTGATAGGCAGTACTTGGTATATGTCTCGAATCAACTTTGATCATCTTCCTGCGATTACGTTCATCGGGGTCCGGGGCGACAAGGTGAAAAATGTTGGTGTTATCTTTGACAACACTTTGTCGTGGAGACCGCAGGTTGCTGAGGTTAGCAGAAAGATTTTCGATTCAGGAGCCTCACTTAGACGCCTACGTAATTTCTTGCCTGTCAATACTAAAATTGCGCTTGTACAATTCCTTCTGTTGCCTATTCTTGACTACGCTGATTCTTGCTACCTTGACGTGTCAGTGTAGATTCTTAATAAAATCGAAAGACTTCAGAATTATTGAATTTATTTTATCTTTGGCTTACGTAAATATGACCACGTGTCCGAATTCCGTTGTCAACTTAAGTGGCTCCCTGTTCATCACCATAGGAATATGCATGTACTATCACTACTCTATTATATCTTATTTAGCTCGTGCACTCCAAAGTATCTTAAAGAACGTTTTTCCTTTCTCGCCACTACTCAGTCGCGTGAACTTCGTTCCTCTGCGACACTTCGCCTAACTATCCCTACCCATTCTTCTACCTTCTTTACTAATTCCTTCACTGTCCAAAGTTTTCGTCTTTGGAACTCTTTACCTGAATCTATAAGACGTGCTAAGTCCCGGGAAATATTTAAGCGTGATCTTAAAGCATATTTCCTGCAAACCTAACATCTCTAGCAAGTTCCCTTTTAATTTTTTACCTTTGCTTGTATCTCTTTTGTTTCTCCTTTCCTTTATATTTATTTAATCCGTCATTCATTTATATAATGTATAATAGGTTCTTTTTTGTTTCGTTTTACCTATTTTTTTATTTTTAAGTTATTTTATTCATTGTTGCACCTTACCCATTTCCATTTTATTTTAAACATCTCTGTCCTCTACCTAAAGGTTGCCTGGAAGAAATCGATTTAAACGATCAGGCCGCCTTACTGTACTATCATAACTATATTTGATCTTGTTTCTAGTCATAATATTTTATGTGCAATAAAGTATATTATTTTTATTTTTACATATTTTATGTCTCGGTCATATCGGTATACCGAGCTAACACGGACCTAAGCCAAGTGTTTAATATGACAGCTTTTTGTAGAGTAATATACAAGGAAGGTGGAAGGTTAAGTGCTCGTAACGATTGATGTAGTGGGGTTGGGGTGTGGGGGGTTTGGGGATGACACCAGTTGTTGATAGTACTATAGGGACTATGGTAACATTGTTTAATCGCCACATACGTTTGATTTCATCTTTTAGGTCTGTATACTTAGACAATTTCTCGGCTATTGTTTTCTAAAGGCTATGTGTGTTTGGTATGGCTATGTCAATGATGAAAGCTGTGTGGTCTTTTTTATTTTTATTTATTTAGGACAACAAACAGTTACACAATATGATGACTAAAATGGTAAGCTTAAAAAAGGCAAATTAACTGTGTAGCCAACCACGTTATCCTCAGATTATATAAAAAAAATGTTAATAAAAGAAGCCGTACATTGTAAATACATGAAGGTAATTATAAAAGGCAATTAACTGTGCTTTTACTTAAAGTTTGTCTTGTCACCAACAGAACTTATAAGGGCCTTTTTAAATTGCCGTGCGGGGAGTGCGACTAGGTCAAGGTAATAAAAGTACTTATTATAGTTGGTGGTAAGACACCGTAGAGGAGCACGCATACCAGCGTTAGTTTTACATGAAGAAACGGCAAATACAGGACGTGTGCGCGTTTCTCGAACCAAACTTCTTGTAGGTACCAGATAACATAATTTTTTGCAAATATCTAAGCAATCATACTTTTTTGTTATGTATAGTAACGTCAGGTCTATTGTAATGTGTAGTCCTGTTTGTTAATCGCGATCATAGTATAGACGGTAGTCACAATAATATGGTACAGGTTGATCTGTTATAAGTTTTAGTATACGGGCTATTTTCTGGTGAATTATTCTTATATATAAAAAAATGTGCTTCGCTGACAGCGAGGTCTACGATCCAAGATTCCGGTGGTCAGGGCTCCAAAGAGAGAAATCTCCTCACGATGCGCGCCGCAATACTACCGCCTTCTGTATCAGGTCCTTCACCCAACTGCCAAGCGAGAGCTTCTCGAGGTGCTTGTAGCGACCCCTATACATCGCCACATAGTTGCGACTACATACCAACAGATGGTGCTGACGATTCGCCATACATATCTAGAACGCGATATTAGAGTGCGCACGACGCGTAACATATATACAAGCCCCCCACAACAACTCTGGGGGAGAGTGGCAGGCCCCGCCAGACACATCACCCGTCTGGCTGGAAGATCTTCCCTTTGATAAATCCTGCCACAACGTTCCTGCCACATTGGTGACCACCGACATGGACATCGAGCAAGTCTTCTGCAGAGTCATCGTCATCGTACATCCCTCCACAACAGGTTGTTTAGATTCAACAGCAGCAGTCACACAGCAAGCCACTCGTCATTCTCAACAGACCATTGGCAGCTAACTCACAGGCGACATGGTTCGGCGACTCATGACACGCAACCGACTCAGTGGACTACAGTCATCATATGGACTTCGCCACCAACAGTCGACACTTCAAGCTCAGTCTCGACTCACTGAAGACTTCGAGCATCTGCGCACACAGTCTCGACTCACCGCAGACTACGCGCAACTCGGCACTTGCAAGCTCATCACTACGAGCACGACGCAGCGACTTCAAAGAATCAGGACCTCCGGTCTCAGAGGGGAGCCATGTAGCGACCCCTATACATCGCCACATAGTTGCGACTACATACCAACAGATGGTGCTGACGATTCGCCATACATGTCTAGAACGCGATATTAGAGTGCGCATGACGCGTAACATATATACAAGCCCCCCACAACAAATCTGGGGGAGAGTTGCAGGCCCCGGCAGACACATCACCCGTCTGGCTGGAAGATCTTCCCTTTGGCAAATCCTGCCACAACGTTCCTGCCACATGCTTATCAAAGCTCTTCGCTATAAGGCCGTTGACTGATACGACTGTTTGAATAATAATAGTTACATCAACATTCCACATGGCAGTAAACTCATGAGCCAGGTCCAAATATTTAGATATTTTTTCTTTTTCGGCCTTCACAAGTTTTCATCATGCGATCGATCTATTATCACGATATCAGGCTTATTGGCTAGAATAGTCCTGTCCGTGATAATAAATCGATCCCAGTAGAGTCTTATAGTCAATCCAGGCCATGGAGACATTCTTTCTAGATTGTCGCACCTGTTGGCAAATGGCCATATCAATGAGGAGCCTTTGTACCCCGGGACCCCCCTTTACACCCATTCTGAGTAGGCGATAGAATGTGCTGTGCCTTAAGGTGATTATTGATTTTTATTCTCAGAATGGATGTAAGGAGTTTATAGACCGTAGGTAAACATGTAATCGGTCTTTAATTTTTAGGTTCCAAAGTACTGCCAGATTTGTGAATCATATGAGTGTCACCCGTTGTCAAAAAGCTAGGTAGCGATCCCAATTCAAGAGCTTCTTGGAATTGAGTTGCTAGACGAGTTCGTGAACCCGGGAGCCTCTTTAGCCAGTATGCGTGCAGTCCATCCTGGCCCGAACTTTTCCAGTTCGGCGCCGCACGGACCCAATAGGCCACATCGTCACGGGTGATGACTACGGGCTCCATTTCCCACACGATCGTCCAACAACACCATTCGCCCTCGGAGTGACTGACGGGCACTGACTAAATTTTACATAGCCATCGTGGCCGCATCTGGCAAGTGCACTTCAGTCACTCTCTCTTTGGGGCGCTCCCAAGCTAGGTATACACTCCTTTGATTCCCCTGGAAGGTGCAATTCACGTGGTATCGGTCTGCTCTTTCCGTATACCTGCGAATCCTCTTTGCCATGCATAAATTTTTTGCTTCCAGTAGTCTATGCGTTCAACAACCCCTGCCATATAGTCCACAGGAGCGACTCCTGTGCCTGCAAAGGCTTGGGCCACGAAACGCACAACTCTCGGGCGGTTGTTTCCAGCCTTATTATTATTATTATTATTAAATATCCGGGTAGGGTATCAAAACTTGCTATATCATAAAAAATCAGCGTTTATTTAAATAATATTTCGTTAAGTCATGTAATATCATACGAGTAGTTCAGTTCTACCACTTTGAAATTTTGCTTCTTAAACGATCAGTTACTTAGGTAATTTGCTTCAGAGACATTTAGCTACTTAGGCAGTTTGTTGTATAGGAATTCTACTATTTAGGCAACTAGCCAGGTATTTCGCTTTATAGGTATTACGCCTTGTTAGACATTTTGCTTTTTAGGCAACTCGCTCATAACCCGAATAGAAAGGATGATCATGTAACGATAAATTGTGGTTTTCCTTAACCGTATTTGAATGTACGTTTTAATATTCCACCTTATCGTTGTACGTATTTTATTTAAGTTTAATTATTATCAGAATTGGTTTATATTACTGACGACGGGCAATCCCCGGGTTCAAACCCGATAAACTTTCATACACTGGGTAGATGTTTATGTTACTCGGTGCGCTTCTCATATTTTGTTTCATAGATACAACTTAGTGATACTAATGCTTGGATTATTTTCAAAATCAAATCAAAATATGTATAAAATTAGCACGGTTGCACATGTGGTTTCTAACACGGAATTTTGTTCTATGATTTGAGGTGTTAAGATTCCGTATATTCACAAGAAAAAACCGAACCCTCACCCAAACCCGCTGCATCTCCACCAAACGTATTCACGTGTTGTAAATATTCGGCTAAGAGAACTTCTTTTCCTCCATTTAGCGTAACCCACGTTAAGCGGAACATTAGCAAAGTTTGTACTCAAGCAATAAGCTCCGTTGCTAAGTACGTTCCAATGAACGCCTACCCCGCAAGGGAATTGGCGTGATGATAAAGATAGATAGAATATTGACATATGATTGACTCAACAACAACCAAACTATGACCAAAATCAATCTCTCAAGTGGGCGTGGTCGTTCCCTTCAGAGTTCAGGTTGGAATGCGAGGTAAGGCCGGGAGGTTTGTCGTCACACAAATTTTTCAACCTTTACGTAGACAAGATGACTGGTGAGCGAAATTAGCTTTGACGTTGTTGTACTCGTAATTGTGAACAATTACAGTTACGTCGATGACATGTAGTTGCTGAGTCCATTGATAAGCGTTTTGTGTAACTTGGTTTATTAATCAAAGAGTAAATTGATGGTTTTTAAGTCGCGTAATAGAATCTATCAAAATTTGTCACCAGATCTTGCCTTTTTCATATGTGCAGCCTGTGAGTGAAATATAGAAAGGGGAAACTCAGTGCTCTGTGGATCCAATACTATAATGGATTCAAAATTGTGTCGGGTGGCCGCGACAATGCAGTGAATCATTTTTAAATAACGTTACTGACATAGATTAAAAATTATTGCTTACACAACAACAACGATTTACCTCTGTATCGAGCTATGAAACGCATCGTAATATTCCTCACGTGGTCCGTCCCTTTAACTGGTATCATCGGCAAAGCGGAGTTAAGTGGTTAAGCCAGTCTTGTGCCGTTTACTTCTCGCCAAACCGACCGCTACCCGAGTTCGAGGCCCTCTTCTCGCGACTCGGCAACTTTGTTATTCGGTGTCGGCCCCGTCCAACTCTCGTCGTGGGGGACTTTAACGCCAAGTCCTCGGCCTGGGGTTCCTCCATCGACGACGTTAGGGGCGAGGCCCTCGAGGAATGGGCGCATGCCCACGGATTGTCAGTCCTCAACAGGGGCACAGCCTTCACCTGTGTCAGGCGGGGTGGCGGCTCGGTGGTCGATGTGTCCTTCGCCACCTCGGCGGTGGCAGGTCGGGTGCGAGGATGGAGAGTCGTCGACTCGGTGGAGACCCTATCTGATCACGTCTACATCAGATTTGTGGTCTCAGCCGAGTCTCGTGCCGCCGTGCCGGCTGACGTGGCTGGGGGCGGGCCGAGATGGGCGTTGGCGCGCCTAGACGCAGAGGCCGCAACAGAGGCGGCCGAGGTCCAGGCCTGGACGACGGCAACGGTCTCCCCATTTGACATCCAGAGGGAGGCCGAGTGGTTTCAAGCCGCAACTAAGGCAATCTGCGATGCCGCCATGCCGCGCATACGGCATGCAGCACCTCGCAGGCGACAGGTGTACTGGTGGTGACGCGAAATTGCGCAAATGCGACGCGCCTGCGTCGCTGCGCGCCGCCAGTACACTCGACAGCGGAGAAGAAGGCGTCAAAACCCACCGCTTTTGCCGGGCCCGACGCCTATGGAGGATGTGCTGTATGCCGCCTACCGCAGCAAAGGCTGCCCTGAAGGTGGCCATCGCGGAAGCCAAGACGCAGGCCCGCGAAGAGCTCCTGGCGTCCATTGATGGCAACCCATGAGGACGCCCCTACCGCCTGGTGCGGAATAAGCTCCGCCCCTGGACGCCCCCCCTTACGCACACCATGCCGCCGACGCTTGCGGATGGCGTGCTGTCGGCTCTCTTCCCGGAAGCAACGGCGCACAGTGCTCCGGCAATGTCCCGAACACCCGGACCCAATATGCCGTCGAGCGAAGCCTTTCCTGAAGTTACGGAAGAGGAGCTGGACGCCGTCATCCGCAGACTGCGGGCGAAGAAGGTGGCACCCGGGCCAGATGGAGTGCCCAGCCGAGTGTGGGTTCTGTCCCACGGTCCGCTCAGCCGCCGTCTCAAGGCTCTCTGGACCGATTGTTACAGGCAGGGCCGGTTTCCTCAGCTTTGGAAGTTGGAGAAACTGGTCCTGATCAGGAAGGAGGGGCGCCCGGTAGACTCGCCGTCAGCCTACCGCCCCATTGTGTTGCTCGACGAGGTCTGCAAGCTCTTCGAAAGAGTGATTGTGGACAGACTCGTCGAGCACCTTTCGCAGACGGGGCCGGACCTGCAGGACTGCCAGTTCGGCTTCAGGCGGGGCAGGTCCACGGTGGACGCGATAAGACGCGTCCAACTGATGGCGGGGGAAGCTGTCGAGCGGAAGGAGGTCGTGTTGGCGGTGTCTTTGGATATCGCCAATGCTTTCAACTCAGTGCCCTACTCCTCCATAATGGCGGCACTGGGATACCACGGCGTCCCTAATTACCTCCACTTGACCATACGGGACTACCTCGAGAACAGGCGGGTAGTTTGCCCCGGGCCGTCGCGGTGGCAAGAGCGTAACGTTGGGCGCGGGGCTCCTGTGGAACATCGCCTACGATTGGGTCCTGCGTGGCGCGTTGCTACCAGGTCTGGTGGTAACGTGCTACGCGGACGATACTCTTGTCACTGCAAGGGCCCGGAGCCACAGGGGGGCGGCGTTGTTAGCCACCGCTGGGGTGGCACAGGTGGTGGGGCGCAAACGGCGGCTTGGCCTAAAGGTGGCCCTCAATAAGACCGAGGCCATGTTTTTTCACGGCCCCAGAAACCGGCCTTCCCCTGACGCTCACATCATTGTCAGGGGACAGCGCATCAACGTCCAGACGCAAATACGCTACCTGGGCCTCATTCTGGACGGTCGCTTGACTTTTAGGCCCCACCTTGTCGCCCTAGTGCCCAAGTTGATGGCGACGGCTGGAGCGCTGTCGAGACTCCTGCCGAACTTGGGCGGGCCAAAGGCCTCGGCGAGGAGGCTGTATACGGGGGTGGTGCGGTCCCAGGCCTTGTATGGGTCCCCAATCTGGGCGGGTGCCCTGACGGCCCAAAACGTGGTGCTGCTGCACCACGCGCAGCGAGTCATGGCCGTCAGGGTCATCCGAGGGTACCGCACCATCGGATTTGAGGCGGCGACGCTCCTCGCCGGAACGCCTCCGTGGGAGCTGGAGGCACAGGCGCTCTCCGAGCTATATGCCTGGCGTAGGGATCCTACCAATACCTTGGATCCCTGCGCCCCGAGAGCGAGGCGGACGGAGCTGCACCGAGCTGCGCTGGAGGGCTGGCGGAGCAAGCTCGCCTACCCCACTGCCGGTCACGCCGTCATCGCTGCGCTGCTGCCAGTCTTCTGGGAGTGGCTGGGGCGGCGACACGGCGTCCTCACGTACCGTCTGACGCAGGTACTGTCCTGGCATGGTTGCTTCGGGCGGTATCTGTGGCGGATCGGTCGTGAAGAGGCGGAGCGCTGCCATCATTGTGCGGCCCCAGAAGACACGGCGGCGCACACGTTGCTGGTGTGCCCGGCATGGGATGATGAGCGGCGCCGGCTCGCCGGAGCGCTCGGTGCAGGGGGACAGGCGCTGTCGCTCCCGACCGTGATATCATCCATGGTTGGGAGCGAGAGCGCCTGGGTGGCAATGACGGCCTTTTGCGAGGCCGTCATGTCCGCTAAGGAGGAGGCAGAGCGGGTGAGGGAGGAGACGGCCTCCAATCCCGCTCGTAGATGGCGCCTTGGGCGTAGGCGTAGGGACTACGCCCGAAACGACCTTCGCCCACCGTAATCGCGGCCTGCAGGCGTCGGGAGGGCACCCCGGCGCCCTAGCACACGCAGACCCGCGCCGTAAAAGCGCTGCGTCCGCGCAGCCTCCGAAAGGCGGTAGGGAGGAGACCGAACTCCCCTAACAGGTGTCGAGGTCCGCACACGGACCGAGCCCGCCGGTGCCACAGAGGTCATGCTGGTGACGATTCCTGTGGCCCGGCAAAAAGGCAGTGGGACGCCGAGGGGTTTTAGTGAGTGCAAGCCCCACATAACCACCCGGGCCGTGCCCTCGGCCCGGGGATATGCGTTTAGGCATCTCCCCTCGATAAAAAAAAAATAGTCTTGTGCCGTTGACATTAATTCCCAGACTGCATTATAAACTTAAATATTTCCTTTTAAATAATTTAAAACAATTGTAACGGTAACAACGGATCTCCTTGACCCTTGCTGTTTTGAGAATTGGACCGCACCAAAGGACTGCACATAGTAGTGATGACAAAATATACTGATTTAATATAGTTTTAGCACCCCATTCAGGAACTAGGATTAATCTATCTATCTATCCATCTATAACCTCACGCCAGATCCCTTGCGGGGTAGGCAGAGAGTACAGAGTTCCAACAGGTTCTTTCCTTACATACCTCTCTGGCTTCCTCGACTCTCATAGTTCGTCTCATACACGCTCGCCGGTTACGGAGACTCTTGACTTTTCCAATAGATAAGACTCGGTTTATTTGGTCGTGGTAAGATAGTCTAGGTCTTCCCCGGTACCTGCATCCTTCCACTTTCACATTGTATATCTGTTTTGTCATTCTTTCCTCTGGCATTCTTTCTATATGCCCGAACCAACGGAGCATGCCCTTTCTCATCTTTACACCGATACTATCTTTCATACCTACTCGCTGTCTTACTATGCTGTTGCTAATGCGGTCGGTCAGCTTCACTCCGCACATCTTCCGCAGAGCTCGCATTTCTACCGCATTTATCCTATTTTCATTCTCCTTCTTACATACCCAGCTCTCGCGTTGGGACAAGAACTCCGTTATGTATGGCCAGCTGCGCCTTATGGCTTAAGTGCCGGCTCCCGAGTAGCTTTCCCATCGCACCATTCACTCTGTTCCCTGCACTCACTCTTCTATCTATGTCAGCGGTGTATTTCCCATCCTTACTGAAGGCGCATCCAAGATATACAAACTCATTCACTTGATCCAGCACATCGTTACCAACCACAATCCTTACATTCGTTCTGGTTTAACATGCGATAAAACCCTTTTTTAGGATTTCAATGGCGTAGAATGAGATGGATGAAAGGTCGGCGATCGCCTGGTATCAGTGTAGACATAGAAAAAGCAACACTTCTATTAAAAAGTCTCACTCCAGATTTTGTCTGGGGCAGACAAAATCTGGAGCGCCTCCTCACTTTTAATCTGTCAATAGCCAAATAGAATCGCCGTGCTTACGCAGTGCGGTGTGGACGTGTATCGCGGCCGTGCCTCAGTACATCAACTCCTATTTTACTATTGGCCTATTATTATATTTCAAATTCTCGTTTCCTCTTGAAGTCTTTTAATGGCCAAACTCCGCCCCACGTAAGAGATAGAATACTGTTTCACTGTTTGCATAGTAGTTAATAAATTGTGCTGGCTCGTGACTGGTGCCTGTTTCGGCGCGGGATTTGAACGTGGTTCCTCGGCGCCGCCGAGCTGCTTTAACCGCCTGACAAGTGAAAGGGTGCGAAAGTATCGGATATATCGGGTCTACTACGCGCTACACGCTACGCGGCCCATTCAACTCTGCTCGCTGCGCCCGCACAGTGATCTGGTAACAAGTTTATTCTTTAATAGATTGTTGTGTCGTGTTTCGTACTTTTGTCTATCCGACTACTGGCTGCTGATTCTCCGATTTATAAAATGCCGAAGGTTCAACGGACCCCTCCCTCTACACCTGTCTCAGACACCCAACAAGTTGATACTATTATGGACGATGATCCACAAACCCCAAATGTTTCTCAAAGAAACAAGCCTAAACGTGTACGAATCAGTGACTCACCCCATGAGACCGAAGAGCAATCCTTTGAAGTTCGTATTATGAATATGCTTAAGACATGGAAAAAGGACCAGAACGCTATTTTACAGAAATTAACATCGGACATTGCGGAAGTAAAGCTTCAAAACACCAGTATTCAAAAATGTAACACAGAAATCGAAAAATCCATGGAATATTTTAATAAAGAATATAAAAACATGAGGCAATTAATTGAAAAAATGGAAAAGGAGCGAACCGATCAACGTAATTACATATTTGAGCTGGAAAAGAAGCTAAACGATCTCCAGCACAGCTATCGATCAGCATGCGTTGAAATCCGTAACGTACCTGTTGGCGAAAAAGAAACTTATAAGGACCTCACTGCTGTTGTCCTCAAAACCTGCTCTGCAATTCAATCCTGTGTTAGCCAAGCGGATCTGCGTGATGTCTACCGCCTTCCCGGAAAGAAAGGGGATATTAGACCAATAGTCACGGAATTCCTTACTGTCCAACTGAAAAACCAAGTACTTGAGTCCTCTAGAGTCTTTAACAAGGGCCTACCATTTGCTGAAAAATTAAATACTGAGCATATTGGTATAAGTGGACAAAAAAGTCCGATTTATATCTCAGAATATCTTCCAGCGACCCAGAGACAATTGTTTTTTGAAGCACGGAAATTTGCAAAGTCATATAAGTATAAGTTCTGCTGGGTACAAAACGGAAAAATATTTCTTCGTCAAACGGAACAAACAAAATCAGTGCTTATTACTTCAATATCTAGTCTTAAACAATTACATAAGCCTGAATAATAAGTGAAACTCCTACTTTTCACTTTGTCTGTCGCTGTTATTTAGATTTTGTACTAATCATACACTAAATATTATTTTACATTTGCTTGCATGTTGGATTAATAACTACCACACTTGTATTTTTTTAATGTTTTTTAGGTTTTTGAAATATTTTATAATATCACTTACACTTAAACTAATGTATGTATTCAATCTTGAGTTGGTGCTTATTCTTGGTATATTGCATAACCACTTAAATTTTATAATTACACCTTTGAAATTCCTACATGAACTTCGTCGTAGCCATAATAGTACCTCTGTCCCAATTTCGTATGTTCATTTTAACCTGCTCCTATGTCAAACTAATTTATTTAAGGTCACAATTTATACAATTTCCATATTTATAACCAGTTCTAAAACTATATCTTGCTTACTGTTTTTAATGTTTCGTGTTCATTATTTTTATTTTTTTTTATTTTATTTATATGGAACAAAAAACAGATTGATTTTACAGAATCTTAATGAGTTAATAAACATGTAACCCACACCATTGTTCACGGATTGACTGACATAAAAATCAAATATTCAAAGTTAGACTATAGTTAAAAAGTTACATTTTAGTAAAAGGTTTCATACAAGAAATTAGGGTCATACTTGTATTACGTCTCAGCACATAGTATTTTACTGACCTGATTCTTGAATTGTCGGTTGGAAAGGGCGAAAATGTCAACGTCGGTGAAGCGTGTGTTATAAGTGTCTACAAGGCGACGAAGAGGTGCGCGGATCCCGGCGTTGGTCTTGCAGGTGCCTGTGTGGAATAGCCGAGGTACGCGCACCCCCCGTCGATAGACAGCTCTAGGTACTGTAAGACATAATTCGTTAGTAATTTCTGTACAATCAAATCTGTTGTTACATATACCATGAAGCAACATTACATCTAGAAGTGAACGTCGTGATTCTAAACTTAGGATATTATATTGTTTTAACAACTGTGCATAAGAAATTTTAGGTAGATTGCTTTTATATTGTATGGTACGTAAAAACTTTTTTTGTACTATCTCTAGTCTATGAGTATACTTGGCATAGAGAGGATTCCAAATTGATATAGCGTATTCCAATTGGGATCTTATTAAGGTTTTATATAACGTTAAGAGTGTAGAGGGTCGCACAAAATCACAAGTGGATCTTATGACAAAGCCATACATCCGGTAGGCCTTGTTAATTATAGTGTCAATATGTTTATCGAAGTGTAAAGAGGAATCTAACATTACACCCAAGTCGCTAACTAAATTTACGTTATTGAGTACTACATTATTAATGGAATAATTAAAGTGAATTTTATTTTTGTTTTTTGTAAAAGAAATTTTATGACACTTAGGAAGGCTTAAGAATAGCTTATTATGCTTACTGTAATTATAGAGTCTATTAAGGTCATCTTGTATAAGTATACAATCTTGAATAGATTTACAGGGCTTGTAAATTTTTACGTCATCAGCATATAATAGAAAGTTCGTGTGTATGAAGCACTGTTTTATGTCGTTGATAAATATAATAAAAAGAAGAGGACCCAATATTGATCCCTGTGGAACGCCGGATTTAACAACTACAGAGTCAGATTTGAAACCATTTATCACAACTCTTTGAGTCCTGTTGAAAATGTATGATACAAACCAGCGCAACAGATTACCTCGTATTCCATTAAATGCAATCTTGTCTAAAAGTAGCGCGTGATCCACCTTGTCGAACGCCTTTTGAAAATCAGTATACATTAGTATTATGTAAGTTATTATATATACTGCATCTACCCAATAAACCTAGTCAATTATTTTACTTGTCAATGTTCAATATTCATTTTTAGTTTACAAATATGCTCACATTAAATTACATTTCTAATGAACTTGATGAGTTTGGTACTCAACTTTCTCGATCTTGTAAGCCAGAAGAATGTATTAACTTTGTAACAAACAGTATGAAGGATTTAACTATAACTAGATACTTCACTTAAATATTCATAGTGTCAACCACAATTTTGAGAAACTTAGAGCTTTTCTTGTCAGTATTCATGTGACTGCAGACGTCATTTGTCTATCAAAATGCTGGATTAACAAAACTTCGATAATTCCTGTTCTAGAGGGATATTCATCATATCACACATTGAGTAATAATAACCAGAACGACGGGGTTATTATATATATCCGGTCTTACTTAACTCATCAAGAAAGGGAACCTGATTTCTTGGATCATCATCATCATCATCTCAGCCTATACTTGTCCACTGCTGAACATAGGCCTCCCCAATCGCTTTCCAGCGTAACCGGTCCGATGCCACCTGCATCCAACGACTTCCTGCGATTTTCACAAGATCGTCGGTCCATCTGGCAGGCGGTCGTCCCACACTGCGCTTGCCAATACGTGGTCTCCACTCTAGAATCTTTCTGCCCCAACGCCCGTCCGATCTACGCGCTATGTGGCCCGCCCATTGCCACTTCAGCTTGCTAATCTTAACGGCTATGTCGGTGACCTTGGTTCTTCTACGAATCTCCTCATTCCTGATTCGATCGCGTAGAGAAACGCCGAGCATAGCTCTCTCCATAGCTCGCTGAGCAACTCTGAGCTTTTTTATGAGACCTATAGTAAGAGACCACGTCTCTGATCCATATATCATCACTGGTAACACACACTGACTAAAAACTTTAGTCTTAAGGCACTGAGGTATTTTGGATGAGAAGATGTTGCGCAGTTTCCCGAACGCTGCCCAGCCGAGTTGGATTCGTCGATTGACCTCTCTCTCAAAGTTGGACCTACCTAACCGGACTACCTGTCCCAGGTAAATGTATTCGTCGACAACTTCAAGAGTAGAGTTCCCAACGGTGAGTGCGGTGGGTACGACATGGACGTTACACATTATTTTCGTTTTGTCCATGTTCATTTTAAGACCCACTTGTTGAGATACTCTGTTGAGGTCACCGAGCATTCGTCCTAGATCTTCCAGCGACTCCGCCACGACCACAATGTCGTCGGCAAATCGAAGGTGAGTGATGTATTCGCCATTGATGTTGATGCCAAGTCCTTGCCATTCCAAGAGCTTGAAGGCGTCCTCTAAGGTGGCCGTAAACAGTTTCGGAGAAATGACGTCTCCCTGCCTTACTCCTCTTTTTATGGGGATCGCCTTCGTGCAATGCCCCTGTACTCGGACTGACATGGTGGCGTTATTATACAAGCACTTCAACACTTCAATGTACCGATAGTCAATGCGGCATCGCTGGAGAGATCTAAGAACCGCCCAAGTCTCGATCGAATCGAAGGCTTTCTCATAGTCCACAAACGCCAAGCATAGTGGCCGATTATACTCCTCGGTCTTCTGTATAATCTGCCGCAGCGTATGTATGTGGTCTATGGTACTAAAGCCTTTCCGGAAACCGGCTTGTTCGGGAGGCTGGAAGTCATCAAGCCTGCGTTCGAGACGATTCGTGATGACTCTCGAAAACAACTTATAAACATGGCTCAGCAGTGTGATAGGCCTATAATTCTTCAGTAAAGTTTTATCACCTTTCTTGAAAAACAGTACCACCACTCCCCTGTTCCATGCTTCCGGCGTTTTCTCTTCGAGCAAGACGGAATTAAACAGCCTCTGAAGGACTTTAAGTACCGGCGTTCCGCCCGCTTTCAGAAGCTCTGCGGTAATTCCGTCTTCGCCTAGTGCTTTGTTATTTTTGAGTTGTTTGAGAGCCATCGTAATCTCGTACAGGCTGATGTCCGGGATATCTTCAGTGTAGTGTCGGGTTAGCTTGGCTCTTGGGTCTTTTACCAAGTCAACAACAGGTTCAGCTACTGAGGTGTACAACTGCCCATAGAACCTCTCTATCTCCCTGAGCACCTCTGACCTATTCGACGTTACGTTTCCGTCCTCCGTCTTCAGCTTCGTCAACTGGCTTTGCCCAATAGACGCGTCTCTTGCGAACACTTTGGAGCCCTTGTTCTGTGCTATGGTCTCCTCAATACGCCTTGTATTGAAGGACCGTAAATCGTGACGCAAGGACTTCAGTATCTGTCCATTGAGCTGCCTATAGGACTTAGCATCATCGGAGGTTTGGAGCGTCATGGAACGTCGCTCAGCCATGAGATTTCGGGTGGAGTTAGATAGTTTTTGAGGTCTATTTTTACGGTGGGGCTTATAATACTTGGACCCGACCGTATGGACAGTCTCTACCAGCCTGTTCTTGATTTCGTCCACTGATGCGCTGCTGTCTAGCAATTCGAAGCGGTTTGCCAATTCGAGTTGAAAATTCTCGGGGTTTTGGATGTGTGCATAAGAAGGTCGGAGCGTAGACTTCATCAGACGCGATCTTTCCATTTTGACATTAATATTTAATGTGCCTCTGACCATTCGGTGATCACTGCCGGTTTTTACCCTGTGAATCACGGAGACATCATTAAATATTTGTCGCTTGGTGCTCATGATGAAGTCTATCTCATTTTTTGTGGAACCATCAGGGCTCATCCAGGCTCATCATCATTTCTTGGATGGTAACTGCTTAGTTTGCAAACTCAACTCTAGTAATTTAGTCATAATTGCACTGTATCGGTCCCCATCTTTTCTTAATCATGATAATTTCATCAAAAGTCTAGATATAACATCCGATCGGCTGTCAGTCGATCGTCCAAGCAAGTCGAGGCGGAAGATCTCTACCTCAACCGCTTTCGACTGCCGGACGATGTTAGGGATCTCATTCGTTCCAAGAATGTTTCTATCCGAGCGTACGACTCCTACCCCACCGAAGCCAATCGGGCCCGGATTTACAACGAGAGGTTAAGCGTCGTGTCGCGGAGGTCCGGGAGGAACGGTGGGGTGACTTCCTAGAGGGCATCGCGCCATCGCATCTGGCCTACTGGCAGCTGGCGCGTAGCCTCAAATCCGACTCCACGACTGACATGCCCCCGCTGTCCCGCCCTTCAGGCGCACCCCCAGCCTTCGACGACGACGAAAAGGCCGAGCTTTTCGCCGACTCCCTCGAGAGCCAGTGCACCCCAGCTCTCAGTCCGTCGACCAGTCCCACGTCGACGCGGTCGACAGGGAAGTCGAGCGCAGGGCATCCCTCCCCCCCGTCGATTCCTTGCCTCCTATCACGCAAACGGAGGTCGAAGATCTGATTATGGGTCTCAAATCTAAAAAAGCCCCCGGCCCTGACGGCATTTCGAATCGCGTTCTGAAATGCCTGCCCGCCCAACTCATCTGCCTCTTAGTGGCCATATTGAACGCCGCCATGACGAACTGCACCTTCCCCGCTAAGTGGAAGGAGGCGGACGTCATAGGCATTCCCAAGCCCGGCAGACCTCGCAATCTCCCCGCGAGCTACCGCCCTATCAGTCTCCTCAACTCCCTGGCCAAGATATACGAGCGCCTCCTTCTGGCGAGGCTCAAAGACTTCGTAACGTCCAGGGGTATCCTTATCGACGAGCAGTTCGGCTTTCGAGCCAAACACTCTTGTGTCCACCAAGTGCACCGCATCACGGAGCACATCCTCTCCGGTCTCAATAGACCCAAACCCATCTGGGGCGCCCTCTTCCTAGATGTCGCGAAGGCATTCGACAAAGTCTGGCACAACGGCTTGATCTACAAGCTCTACCAATTGGGTGTGCCGGACAGACTCGTGCTCATCTTACGAGACTTCTTGTCGAATCGCGCCTTCCGTTATCGCGTCGAAATGACGCGCTTCACTTCCCACTCCATCAGTGCTGGAGTCCCACAGGGCTCAGTTCTCTCTCCGCTCCTGTTTAGCCTTTACACGAACGACATTCCTCGTTCGAGTAAGGCGCATCGAGCCCTATTCGCGGATGATACCGCTCTCTACGTCTCGCATAGGAATAAGGGTTTCATTACCAGAAACCTTCAGGCATCCGCCAATTCCCTAGGGAATTGGTTTAGGAAGTGGCGTATTGAGGTGAACCCGGACAAGAGCGCTGCGGTATTCTTCTCCAGAGGTGCCTCCCCGCGCCACTCCCTGCGCCGCCCTAGAAGTAATCTCGGTCAAGTGACCATGTTCGACCGACCCATTCCCTGGGTCAAAGAGGTCAAATATCTAGGGGTCACCCTAAACAGCACCATGTCCTTCGGCCCGCACATTAAGCGGGTCCGTCACCGAGCATTCTTTGTGCTCGGTCGTCTCCATTCGTTAATCTGCAAGCGGAGTAGAATGTCCCTTAGAAATAAGGTGACACTTTACAAAACTTGCGTTAGACCCATCATGACTTATGCGTGTGTTGTGTTCGGGCATTCGGCCCCCTCTCACATCGATAAACTCCAAATGGTTCAAAACCGCTTCCTCCGTAAAGCCGTAGGAGCCCCCTAGTTCATACGGAACGTCGACCTCCACTCCGATCTAGGTCTCGAATCTATTGGCGCCTTTATTAAAAAGGCGTCAACACGTCACTTCGCGAACGCATCTACCCATGCGAATCCGTTAATCGTAGCCACCGCCGACTACGATCTCCCCCCCCCACCCCTGCCGCCACCGCCGGCCGCGACATGTTCTCACCGACCCCCCCAATGCTTTGTCATCCCTTCGACGACGACGACGTAGTAGTAGATCCCCTCCCATAGCCGGCGGTTGACCGGTGCACTTAGTAGTGCACCCGTCCCCCTACAGCGACTGTCCCAACCGAGGGCGCCTCGAAGAGGCGCTCTCGAGTATGTCGCCTCTTGCCCTTCTGGCTGGCTAGAGCGTAGTGGTTGCACGCTCGCCTTTAAGTCCGCGTTTAAGCGTACATCATTCACACACACACACAAGGAACCTGATTTCTTGGATGGTAACTGCTTAGTTTGCAAACTCAACTCTAGTAATTTAGTCATAATTGCACTGTATCGGTCCCCATCTTTTCTTAATCATGATAATTTCATCAAAAGTCTAGATAATGTGCTTACCTCTAACTCAAATCAGAAACATGTTATTATAGTGGGTGACATGAACATTAATATTGCTTCTTTTAAATTGAACCCGAAGGCGAATGAATACCTTAATCTAACTGCATCGCATGGATTTCTTCCAACTCACTCTCTTCCCACCCGTCTAAATAACTGCTTAGATCACGTTTTTCTAAAATCAGATGCAAAATCAACGACTATTGTAGTGGACACTTACATAACAGACCATACAACAGTCCTCGTATGTGTCATAACTAAACCTATGCGCGTCCACGCCAACTATTCACGCTCAGTTACTGATTACCCTGCTGTCTATAAAGAAATTTCTAATACAGATTTCACCGATGTCTTGAAATCCAACGACGCGAATCAGGCCACTAGTTATTTAGTTTCCACAATTGACCAAATTATAAAAAAACATTCAAAAACTGTTAAAACATCGTCAAAATGTAGGCTCCTTAAACCGTTACACCCGGATTGCTGAGGTGTATCCGAAATAGAGATTCTATGTGCCGTGCTTTTAAAAAAGAACCTAATAACTACTTGCTTAGGATAACTTATGTTCGTTATAGGAATTTCTGCAATAAATTACTTAAAAGTTTAAAACGCGCTTATGAAAAAACCGAATTCATGAAAGCCAAACATAATGTAAAAGCTACATGGGGAGTAATTAAAAGCATAACTGACTTGCATCGTATTGCTACACCCCCTGTAGAACTAATTAATCTTTCAGTGAATACAATTTCCGCGCTTAACCAGATTAATAACTTTTTCTCTAATATTGGTAGAGACCTAGCTGAAAAGATCCCTCCCACAACTATACCTAATCCTCAATTTTCTCAATCACAATCATTTGTAAACTCTTTTGCTCTACTTCCCACGGACGAGGTCGAAATCAGAGAATTAATTTCTGGTCTACGTACAAACTCTGCGGTTGGCTGGGATGGTGTGTCTCCTCAGATCATTAAGGCATGTGCACCTAAACTGATTCCATTGATTACTCATATTTGCAATATCTCAATTGCCACGGGCACCTTCCCTAATATGTTTAAGAAGGCTATTGTTTATCCCGTTTTCAAGGGTGGAGATAGAAGTAGCGTGAACAACTATAGGCCAATTTCTGTATTACCTGCCATCTCGAAAATATTGGAAAAACTTTTAAATACTCATTTAATGAAATATTTAGAAACACATAATATCCTAGCACCTAATCAGTTTGGGTTCCGAAGCAAGAAATCTACGGAAGATGAGGTTGCGGCGTTGGTTAAAAGCATTGTTGAAAAATTAGACTCTAAAAAAAAATGCCTTGGAATTTTTCTAGACCTTACTAAGGTCTTTGACACCGTCTCTATTCTCCACCTTTTGTCGAAAATGGAAGGACTTGGAATTCGAGGCAAAGGACTTGATATTTTTAAAGACTATCTCTCAAACAGAACCCATTGTGTCAAAATAGGTTCACACATCAGTAATACTGTGACTCTCACTTATGGTGTTCCACAAGGCTCTATTTTAGGCCCTACACTTTTTCTCATTTATATTAACTCACTTTGTGGACTCTGTGTTCCAAACTGTTCCATTTTTACGTATGCTGATGATACAGCATTACTCATTCATGGAAAGGACTGGATCGATGCATTTTCTCACGCTGAGTATGCCCTTGGCCAAGTTATGACCTGCTCACTCTGAATTAAGAATTAAATAAGACCACCTACCTGACCTTTGCCCTAAAGCAAGCGTTGCAACCGAAACTGGACTCTTTTATACTTAAAGCGCACTCATGCTCAATCTCTCCTCCATACACTGGTTGTAGTTGCAAATCGGTGATGAGGTCTAACCAAACCAAATATCTTGGTGTACAAGTCGATAGTCTTTTAAACTGTAAACCACAATTAGAATCGCTAACGTCTCGTACAAGGAAACTTATCTTTATCTTTAAAAAACTGCGGCACTCTGCAGATATCGAGACACTAAAAACTGTGCTATGCACTATGCACTTTGTCAAGCCATCTTATCATACTGCATCTCTGTGTGGACAATGTAAGGATTGTGGTTGGTAACGATGTGCTGGAGCAAGTGAATGAGTTTGTATATCTTGGATGCGCCTTCAGTAAGGATGGGAAATACACCGCTGACATAGAGAGAAGAGTGAGTGCAGGGAACAGAGTGAATGGTGCGATGGGAAAGCTACTCGGGAGCCGGCACTTAAGCCCTAAGGCGCAGCTGGCCATACATAACGGAGTTCTTGTCCCAACGCTGTTATATGGTAGCGAGAGCTGGGTATGTAAGAAGGAGAATGAAAGTAGGATAAATGCGGTAGAAATGCGAGCTCTGCGGAAGATGTGCGGAGTGAAGCTGACCGACCGCATTAGCAACAGCATAGTAAGACAGCGAGTAGGTATGAAAGATAGTATCGGTGTAAAGATGAGAAAGGGCATGCTCCGTTGGTTCGGGCATATAGAAAGAATGCCAGAGGAAAGAATGACAAAACAGATATACAATGTGAAAGTGGAAGGATGCAGGTACCGGGGAAGACCTAGACTATCTTACCACGACCAAATAAACCGAGTCTTATCTGATGGAAAAGTCAAGAGTCTCCGTAACCGGCGAGCGTGTATGAGACGAACTATGAGAGTCGAGGAAGCCAGAGAGGTATGTAAGGAAAGAACCTGTTGGAACTCTGTACTCTCTGCCTACCCCGCAAGGGATCTGGCGTGAGGTTATAGATAGATAGATAGATCTCTGTGTGGGGGGGTGCATCCAAAACCATGTTCTTGATATTGGAGCGCGCTCAATGAACGGTGTTGAAGGTCATGACCTCTAGACCTTTCCGATACCCAACTTGTAAGCTGTACACCAATTGTCAGGTCCTTACTGTGAGACAGTTATTTATTCTCCTTACGATCCTAAGGAAGCACTCTTCTCTTAAGTTTGACAACAACGCCTTTAAAAAGCGACGAGCATATAATATTTGTCCATCAACAGCTTTTAGAACGACTATGGCCAAGCGACACTTTAAAGTCATTGGGAATATTATATATAACAAAATGAACAATCCATCCATCCATCCATCCATAACCTCACGCCAGATCCCTTGCGGGGTAGGCAGAGAGTACAGAGTTCCAACAGGTTCTTTCCTTACATACCTCTCTGGCTTCCTCGACCCTCATAGTTCGTCTCATACACGCTCGCCGGTTACGGAGACTCTTGACTTTTCCATCAGATAAGACTCGGTTTATTTGGTCGTGGTAAGATAGTCTAGGTCTTCCCCGGTACCTGCATCCTTCCACTTTCACATTGTATATCTGTTTTGTCATTCTTTCCTCTGGCATTCTTTCTATATGCCCGAACCAACGGAGCATGCCCTTTCTCATCTTTACACCGATACTATCTTTCATACCTACTCGCTGTCTTACTATGCTGTTGCTAATGCGGTCGGTCAGCTTCACTCCGCACATCTTCCGCAGAGCTCGCATTTCTACCGCATTTATCCTACTTTCATTCTCCTTCTTACATACCCAGCTCTCGCTATCATATAACAGCGTTGGGACAAGAACTCCGTTATGTATGGCCAGCTGCGCCTTATGGCTTAAGTGCCGGCTCCCGAGTAGCTTTCCCATCGCACCATTCACTCTGTTCCCTGCACTCACTCTTCTCTCTATGTCAGCGGTGTATTTCCCATCCTTACTGAAGGCGCATCCAAGATATACAAACTCATTCACTTGCTCCAGCACATCGTTACCAACCACGATCCTTACATTCGTTCTGGTTTCTTCCCTTTCAAAAACCATAATCTTGGTTTTCTTCACATTCAAGTGTAAGCCATTGATCATGCAGTCGTCTTTCATAACTGTGACTAGTGTTTGCAGATCAGTGGCTGTTGGCGCTATTAAAACCGCGTCATCTGCATAAAGTAGATGGTTTACCACTAAGTCACCCATTTGTACACCTTCATTCATCGCTTTCAGTCTTTGAAGACTTTTGTCCAGATATATTATAAACAGTCTAGCGGACAACACGCAACCCTGCTTGACGCCGATTTTAACGTCAAACCAGGGTGACCTGTTACCACCCACCCGTACGCATGCCTTGCAGTCCACATAAGTGGACTGGACGGCTCGCAACAGAGTGCCATCTATACCATACTCTGGCAAAATGTCCCAAAGTCTCTTTCGCACAACTCTGTCAAATGCCTTCTCCAGATCTACAAAACCGCAGAAAACCTTCCGGCCCACTGCCAGATGCTTCTCTACGATGTTGCGGAGTGAGAAGACTTGATCCGAACATCCTCTTCCAGACCTGAAACCCCCTTGTGCCTCGCACAACATTCCATCGGACTTCACGCGCATTCTCCGTTCAATAATTTTTAATTAAAATATTACACATTTTGTTCAAAATGAACAAAATGTGTAATATTTATCCTATGAACAGGCATCAATGTAAAATAAGTGTAATTAAATTTCTTCTAACTAAAAATTATGTTGAGACAGAAAATATGCTCAAATTGTAATCATTCCAACTGAAGCTATAAAATAAAACTTTATTTATAATACTTGCTCGTAAGTATTTGTCCACACCGTGCACTTTTTCGGGAACACATTATACATTCTAATAAACTCTGCTGTGATGTAATAGTTCTAGCTCAACTTTCTAAGAAGCGAGCACTGGTGTCCATAACACAAGTTAATTCTTAATTTGGGCACCTGAGCTCAATCAAACAGTTTAAAACAAAATATAATGTCATTTGATCTATTACTATTACTTGTATGATGTAATCTGTAAGTGTTTCATTGTACATTATTTTTGGTAAAATATAGTATTATTTTAGAATCTAAAATTTCTCTGTGTGAGTAGAAAGTTGTCTAAAGAAAAAAGATACTGCTTCTGGCTACGACGAAATATCCTTTTCCATGATAAAATATCTTCCTCCTAGTGGTAAATCGCTACTCCTCATACTATATAATAAATGTCTTGCGCTTGGTTTCGTGCCTTTACAATGGAGAACAGTCAAAGTAATTCCCATTCCTAAACCGGGAAGGAATCCCACATCTTTGTCTTCATTACGCCTCATTTCTGTTATTTCCTGTTTGTGTAAAATCTTCCATGCTATTCTAAACAAGCGGCTTGAATGGTATCTCGAAAAGCATAATATGTTTACAATCGATATGACAGGGTTTCGTAAAGGTAGATCTTGTCTTAACAATCTATCTCGACTTGCTACTTTTATTCAACTAGGATTCTCCAAAAATTTGGCTACAGTCGCTTGTTTCGTCGATATTGACAATGCGTATAATAATGTGGACATTACCTGTTTATTAAAAATGTTAGATCAGTTGGGTGTCGGTTCCAAGGTTTGTTTCTATCTATGGTCATACCTTAAATTAAGATCGATTAATCGAGACCCGCTCTCTCCCCTTCTTTTTAATATTCTCACTAGTAATATTTGTAGGTTAATACGTAATGTTGAAATCCCCCAATACGCGGATGATTTTGCGCTATATATTTCGAATAAAGATATTAAATTGCAAACTGCCGTGTACTATTTAGATCAGTTAGTAAGTGACTTAGGCTTAGAAATTTTCCCTACAAAGAGTAAAATCTGCGTCTTCAAAAAGGGTGGTTACAGGGGTAATGTTGTTTGTTCCATCAATAATTCCTGTTCTATTTCAGATTGCAGAATCTCGCTGTTCGTATTGTTGGTGGTTTTATTCGTAGCACACCAATCCATGTTATGTAAAATGAGCTGTGCCTGCCCCCCCCCCCCCCCCCCCTAGTATTCGTAGACTATTGTCTAGCTGGAAAATATTTACTCAAATCTAAATCGTTTCAGGATAATAACACCCTTATTTTAATTGATAACCTCTTTGCGTTAAGGTGTGTATTGGTCTGGAAAAAAGCCTCCTCTTCTCGTTTCTACATTCGATCTTTTGAATCCTTCAATTGTGCATTCCAGCTCCCTACTTGAAATGTTTCAACTTGAGTCATGGGTGAGTAACATTAACATTTCTCAAATAATTAATGCTAATATACCAGCAATAACACAAGCCAAACGTCTTTACAACATTGAACATATTAAACATATTTGTTCCACCTGTATAGAAAGTCAGTACTCAGGATTTTACTTAATTTATACTGACGGATCCAAAGATAATTTTTTAGGAGGTGCGGCATTTTTAGATCCTCAGCTAAGGAGTTCTATTAAACTAAAGATTGACTCGAATATTTATATCATGCATATTGAACTGATTGCTATTGCAGAAGCTCTGGCATATATTGAATTAATTGATTTTGACAAATTCGTCATTTTGACGGACTCTAAAAGTGCATTGCAACATCTAGCTCGGTACACCTCGCATGGGCGAGGTAACCCCGGTAGCTTATATTATTTATGAGTTAATCATTAGGTTACAAAAATCAAAAACTATTATTATCCAATGGGTTCCGTCACATGTTCAATTAAAATTAATATCAATCACAAGCAATAGTGGATGAAGTCCCAATTAATATAGCTCCCTTATATTCGGACAACATTTTTCAAGTGAAAAATCTTTGTTTGAATAAGTGGCAAGAGTATTTTGATGAACGTTCAAAATAGAAAGGTATATGGTACCGTACTATTCAACCACACGTCTCGTTCGTTCCTTGGATTGATGACGTGAGTATAAATAGACCGATTTTAACTGTTGCGCTCAGACTTCGTTCCGGTCACATCCCATCTAATGAGTTCGCACATCTAATAAAAAAACAAAACTTCTCCAAACTGCTCTTACTGCGGAGTTATCGAGGGCGTGCAACATAATTTGTTGGAGTGTGTTCGGAAGTCGGACCTTAGACAATCCCTTTTTAAATCGAATACCATTTCAAATGTTGGATTATGTAACAGTATTCTATCTAGACTGTCTAGTGCTGAAGCTAAAACTTTATATAAATTAGTAGGCTAAGTTGGTTTATTTAGTAAAAATATGTCTGTATTGATATTTATAAGGCGATGTGGTCGGTAAGCGACAAAGCCTTTCAAATGAAAAAAAAAAAGGATTTCAATTCGGGCTACGCCCTGTTCTATCCGTCTGTTACTTAGCCCTACCAGTTGTAAGTAGAGCTTATCGTGGTTTAAAATGTTTTAATGGCAAAACCTTAATTATTTTTAATAATCTAATCTAATATATACATTGTTGAGCAGTAGTATAGCTTTGCTCTATGTGGGTGACTGAGGGGAAGTACGGTCACCAACATATTATGTCACTTAACTTACAAAGATAGCTAGAAAAATACCCACTAACAGATCCAATATTTCTGCAAGAAAACTTGATCTAGAGCTTGATTTTGAAACACCGAAAGCGCCATCTAAGAAAGAGTCAAGTACTAACACGCAAATTATTGAATATATTAATGCGACTACTAGAAAACCAGGTGGCTCACTCGAAAACCAATCACAAACGGATGTTTTACAAGTAATCTGTAATAAAAATAATGTCATTTTAAACAAACTGCAAGAAATATAATTTTATTGTCCGATAACCAAGGAGCAGGAATCATCCATAAACTGAGAACTAACAAGAAGAATCTCATTCTGCACAATTACACTATATCGGCTTTCAGAAAACCTAATGCGTCAACTGAACAAGTTTTAAGCAGTTGTAGTTCTTTAAGTAGACTTACAAATAATGACAGTGTTATTGTAATGACGGAGTAACGAAAAGAATCCTTTTAAATGTATAATGGATATCTGTAAAGCTATCAAACAACTAAAGAATTGTAACGTTTATGTAGTTAATGTAATGTACAATGCATATCTAAATGAAAAAAAATGCTTAATTACTATCTCAAACTGTTCAGCCAAAATTATAACAATTGCACATTCATTGAGGCAAAAAACAACCACAACGTAGTAAACCAGATTATACATAACATAAATTTAAAACAATACAATAATACTTTCCTATCTTTTCATAAAAATCAAACAAACAATATTTTACTAAAAATGAGCACAATATCGCATAATTCTATAAACCATTTAGATACCATACATTCTGAAGCTAATTATCCTACAAGTGTTCCTAAAACCTACAACAAATGCTTACACATTCCAAAGCAAGCAAATGTTCAGCCTCCCAAAGGCACAATTCCGTATTACTTTTCAACTGTTAACAAAAGTAAAAATAAAGAAAAAGGCTGTAATGTAAAGAACGAGCGATTTTTTCGTGAAAACTGAAAATAATCAAAAACATTTCGCAATTTTCCACCAAAATATTGCTGGAGCACTTAACAAAATTAACGATCTAAATTTAGCGATACATGAGATGCAGGATTCGCATATGATAGATATTGATGTGATATGCTTAACAGAACATTTCATAATACATGGTGAAGAAAATTATATGGTATTAAATAATTTTCAACTTAATGCAATTTTTTCACGTGAATCACAACGCCGAGGAGGAGCATGTATTTTAAGCAAAAAAAATATTAGTGTACGGAATTAAACGAAATAAAAGAATTAAGTATTGAAAAGTGTTATGAGGTATGTGGTATCGAAATAAAAAACAAACATTTGATAATACTTTGTGTATATAGAAACCCAAACTCTGACGTAAATATATTTTTTGAAAGCCTAGAAAAAACTTTTATTAAACTACAAAATAAAAAAAGCGAAATTGTCATTGCAGGTGATTTTAACATTGATTTACTACGTAACAATAATATTTCTAATAAATTTAAAGATCTTATTTCAAACTATGGTATGCAAACTCACGTTCATGAGCCTACACGTTTAAGTACTTGCATTGACAACATAATAAGTAATATCTTCGATGCTAGAGGTGAAACTTATAACCTATGTTTATCAGACCATAACACTGCTCAAGTAATTTTATTCAAATATAGAGATAAACACATCACAGGCTACCATTATACAACTAAACGTGATATTAATAGGGATAATATTAAAATATTTATAGATAGTATCAGTGCATTGTCCTTCTCTGAAATTTATGACTATACCCAAGCAAATAACGCTTTTAATGCCTTACATGACTTGTTAACGTTGTTCTATAACTTAAGTTTTTCTATTATTACAGTTAAGGATATGTATAAAACTAATAAACTTAAATGAATTACCAAAGGCCTTAAAATAAGTTGCAAAACTAAAGGACTACTGAGATATACTTCCTACCATAATAGAACAAATAAAAATAAGAAAGCTTTTAAAACGTATACGAAAATTCTAAAGAAGTGTATAAACAATCTACAGTCCCAATGTAACTTAAAACACATAGCCTACTCAAAAAATAAATGCAAAGCTACGTGGAATATTATCAAACGTAACATGGGTGATGAACATCCCAAACAGTATATTGAAAAGCTCATTGACAATAGAGTAACGTGTAAGTCAGGGTCTGAAATCGCAAATATATTTAACAAATTTTTCATAGACATTGTTCAAAGTAACACTAGTGATACCGTAATGATTTATGCAATTCTAACCTCAACAATAATTACTAAAGTATATTTCTAGAACCTACAAATGAAACAGAAGTTAATCATATTATTCAATCGCTCAAAAATACAAAATCAACAGGATATGACAATATTACTACGGACCTTATTAAACGTATATCCCAATACATAGCCAAACCATTATCTTATATCATTAATCTATCGCTGGAACAAGGCTGTTTTCTAGAAAAGCTTAAGTTGTCAATTATAAAACCTTTGAATAAAAAAGGTTCTAAGGCGGAAAAAAATAATTATAGACCAATAGCATTAACGCCAATCTTATCTAAAGTTTTCGAACGCATTATGTACAAAAGATTATTAAACTATTTGGATAAATATAATATACTGGTAAATGAACAACATGGGTTTAGAAAGAATAGGTCTACTTTAATAGCAATGTTCAAGCTTGTAAACTCTATTATTACCCATGTAAATAATAAAATTCCATCTACTGCTCTCTTTTTGGATTTAAGTAAGGCGTTTGATTTTGTCGATCATAATATTTTACTAAACAAGTTGGAGAAATGTGGCATAAGAGGTACAGCATAAGAGGTACAGCATTAAACTGGTTTATATCTTACTTAAGTGATAGAAAACAAATAACAAGGGTAACATGTCTTAATCATAAAACGAATAAATACGAAAACTTTGAATCGGAAACCAAACAAAATTATTTTGGTGTACCCCAAGGAAGCATTCTAGGTCCAATATTATTTCTTGTATATATCAATGACCTTCCTCAAGCAATAAGCAATCATGAATGCATTTAATTGCAGATGACACAACCGTAGTAATAGGTTCTAATAATAAATTAATTCACGAAAATGAAATTAATAATACACTACTAAACATAATTAAATGGTTAGATGAAAATAAACTAAAAATAAATATTGATAAAACCAAATTAATCCATTTTAAAACAGTAAAAACTAAACCTCAACAGTTAATTATCTCCTATAGTAACCAGAAAATTGAACAAACAAATAGTACTAAATTCCTAGGAATAACAATTGACGAACACCTAACATGGAATGAGCACATCTATGTAATATATGTAAAAAAATTAATAAATTTGTTTTTGCTTTGAGGAAGATCAGAGATTGCACTTATGGTTTACCATGCTCACGTTAGCTCAATAATTCGGTATGGCTTAGTGATGTGTGGATGCACGCCACAAATCAGGCGTATGTTCATAGCGCAAAAGAAATGTCTCAGAGCAATATTTAATATGAATAGGACGGATTCCTGCAAACCAGTGTTCAAATCAGAAAAAATATTGACCGTTCCTTGCTTATATATTTACGAAGTAGCAACATTTGTAAAGTCTAATCTTACCCTCTTTAAAAGTTTTGAACAAACATATAAGCGTAAAGCAACTTTTATGCGTTTGCAAATGCCGGTCCCTCGTCTCGAGATGCACAGACGTAGCTGTGCATATATGGCACCGCTTATCTTTAATTCACTGCCCAACTGGATTTGTGATTTGCCTTATGGTCGCTTCTGTTCTATGTTACGAAAATGGCTTATAGAACAAAGCTTTTACTCGATTGACGAATTCATTAAAAAATTCTCGTCTAATTCCTATCATTTTAGAAATGCATTATGATGTGTGAACGTATTGTTATTGAATTACTATTACTGTTCTTGTACTTATTTGTATGTATTCAATTACTATCATTTCTTTATAATGTATAGGTACCTAAATTCAAAACTCAATTTAGAATTTGCATGCTATTTATCTATGGCGAATGTGTTTATGCTCGAACAATTTATTCCCAATATCTTACTGTACCACATTTAAGCAAATAAAGATATTATTATATTTGTATCTCGCTGAGATTCACGGGCTTTACCAGGACCTTTGAAAGGCTTGCATGGGTCCAACACGTAGAGGCCCTTTGCGAGAAGTTAATGTTATGTAAGCCACCTGCTGAGATCACTTGCTGAAAATGAAGAAACATAACTAGCGAACTGACCCCGGCAGGTGCAAGGAATATTGTAAATTATGGAAAGAAAACAAGGGCTATGCAAATGAGGTTTGATGGACAAAAACTGGACTATTTCAAAGGGGACGGACACCGGCCATAATTAGTGATACCTAATTACCCGTGGCCGGCGGTGACTCGCCGCTTACTAGATGGGCCCTCAAACGGTCGTCCTAGGACAACTGAGGGCAACACCGGTATGAGCGGCTCAGGGGTGTAGAGAGGTGTGCTGCGCTTTCTCCGAAGTTACTCGCGGCGTTATGCCCTTTAACACTTCCACCCCTGGAGTACATCGATGTAGGAACGCATTATTTTCCTACGTCGATATAGCTCTCACGGCTCCTCTCTGGACGGCCAATTAAGGCTAGCCAGAGCCGAGAGTCCTGCGGGCACCCTTCGGTTTCCACTCGACCGACGAAGACACGCCGAGTTGGGGGCCCTGACAGACTCTCTGAAGCACTCGGGTCCGTGGTGTCGTTACTCACCAACAGCTCGCCACAAGCTGCCCTGCGGGCATATTATTATTATTATTATTAGTTTTTTCAATTAACTTGCACAGATTCGTTTTGCATCAAACCCATTATTTATGTTGATATAAATTTATTTGAATATATTGCTAATAATTTGGTTTTCATAATGTCCGTTAAATAAAAAGTATGCTTGATTTAAAAAATTGAGTGTGGTAAGCGACAAACGTTCCAGCAGTTTGACATCTCACTGGTGATCTTATCAATGTATCTAGTTGTTCAGAGTTATATTGCTATATGTGGATCTCAGGGTACATTTGCAGTGATCGCTGTCTCTTACGGTCCAATTAATTGATCTGTAAGACTGCCTCGTTGGTTTAGTAGCGAATAATGCGCGTAGCGATCACGAGGTCCTAGGTTTGAATCCTAGGTTGGACAATATTTATTTTTTTAATATAAAATATCTAGAATCAGTCCGGAGTGTGGCATTGTGCCCGGTTAAGTAGCAATAAACTTGGTCCTAATTACATGGGACCTAATATCGTCGGTGAAATGTGGGTGTACACAGTACACCGCTGCTACCCCCGCTTGGGGAATGCAGGCGTGACAGCGTTTATTTTCTTTGGTTGATCCGTTTTTATTTATTTGATCTGTTCACTTTGACAAACTGGTAGGACAGTAATATTGTAGAAGGAATGAATAAATCCAATGTCTTTTTAATATTTTATTTAATACTCTTGTATTCTTCACAATGTTAATTAAGTTTCATTAATCACATGTTCGAAATAATAAGCACTTCTGGTTACATATTCTTTGGTATTGCAGTGATAGAGAGCAAACAGTTTTGCATGATACATTAAATACATATCTTGCACTAAAAATAGTAAGTTTCATTAACTTCGGTGGTACTTGATTATTTTAATTTAATTCGCATTATCATAAGTAACCCTATTTAAGTCTAACTCGCCATTATCTCCATTTTCATTGCAGGATAATATTTAGGGGTAATAATCTTCATATTCCGATTCTGAAAAAGTAAATAAAAATATTTCAATTAAAAATCTACAAAGTATTTTCCCTTTTATATTATTACAATATAGTGACAGTTCTGTGTTTGTATTACATTCATCTAACTCACGCAACAATGTGCAGAAAAATAGAATATAAAGCTGGCCAGGGTCCGTATTCGCTGTCCATTTAGATACGTAACGCGGCGGGTTCCGACAGCTTCGTGACATGATCGTTCAGTTGTACACCTTTGGAAAACAGACTCATTTCCCGAAGTTGTTGTGACTCGCCCGTTTGGTCTTAGCGAAAGTCTCAGCGCGAGAATATAAACCGTTCCAGTCGTTCACTGCTCACATTTATGTCCCTGTATACTAACTCGCAGCGGACTAAATGTAAATTAGGGGTTAGAGATATTATAATAATAATGTAAGTCAGCCTGCACTGATCCGCTGGGAAAAGACCTTCTCTTATAAATCGAGGCGAAAGAAATTAGATCATACTCGACCACGAGGACCCAGCGCGGATTGCTGAAGGCAGGTTTGTGGCCACCTGCTGTTGGAACTTCAGATATTAGTAGCCCACTGAGTTTCTTCGCCGGGTCTTCTCAGTGTAGGCAGCGTTCCAATCCGGTGGTAGATTAGTAGGTAGATTAGATAAAACAAATATGTAATTTGATAATTGGTAAGTACAAAAGGGTTTATACAAAATAAATTATTTGAGTTTGAGTTTAGCCGGAAAACGACCTCGAAGTATCGCAGGGGATTGCGCACGCAGAATCTATTGAATTATTTACATCGTTTCGTTTAGATAAGTATTTAATATATTGATAAATCTGAAATTCCCTGCCGTGCCGTCTGCCGGTGTGCTCTAGCCTCTATTTTAAAGTTAGTACAGCGGACTCGGCTCCTAATGACTTGCCTCTGGGTACGACGATAAAGTCTCTCTGAACCACTCCGTGAACATTGCTCGCTTTGCATGTGTAGTTGCCCAGTTTGGAGATGAGTAATTCGGATGTATCTAAATTAGGCAAAGGTTTATCATCGTACGTCCATTGTATCTGCAATAAGCGTAAGCAAATATTAGTTGCGTATTTATTGGATTTCATGTTATTATTTAGTCGAATGCAGATTATTTTGCGAATTATATCCGACGCTTGTACACGACGCCGTGCCTGTGCATGCAGTTTGCGCGTTTGCTAACACTGTGTACAAGCCTTAAAGAAAGAATAACGGTTGTATTCATGTTGTATTCATCACCACCAACGACCAACCAACGTTAAATTATACATAGGTTTTCCAAATCAAGCCATACAAAACTATGTTATAACTGAAAGGCAAGGAAACACTAGAAAAAAGAAGATTAGCACTTTCTAAATAAATAATTTTTATTATAGTTAAATATAAATTGAAGTGTCCAAAATACATTCATGATACATGCCGATGATACAATAAAAGGACTTTTAGATGACAGGGGGATATCATAGTTTTATTTGCTAGTAGCTGTACCTGCGACAACGTCCACGATTTTAGGCAGATTTAGGCATTTTGTAGACAAAGTCACTTTTCAAAAAGGAAAGAGCATGAGAACAGGATAAATGTGGTTGAAAATCCGAACTCTGTGAAGATGTGCGGAGTCAAACTAACCTGCCGCGTTCGCAACAAAGTAGATAGTAAAAATGCGCGCAGGTATAAAAGAACGTCGAAACAAAGACGAAAAAGGATATGCTCCTGCAATTTGGACATATATAAAAAATGTCATGGGTAAAAAATTATGATAGATCAGTATAATCAAGTAACAAATAACGTATTAAATCCACTGTGTAAAGGTTACCTCTGCTTCTGGCTTAGCATCAACTTTACAGTCCAATACGTCTTCTGGATCTCCGTTCCAGTCAACAAATGGACTATCCTGAGGGAACTTGAAGCTGGGCGGGTAGCCCACGTCCACCTCGTAGGTTTCCGTGGCGGAGCCGTGCGCGTCGCTCACGTGGCACGTGTAGTTACCGTCGTTCATAGCTGTGGCTTTCTCCACATAAATATATGGGTTGTTGTCATGCCAGTCCACACCTTCCTTTAAATGATACATAAGTGTTCATTATAGTTTTTGTATAATGCAATGCAAGCATGTTAATTAACGTCGGGAGCAGACGCTTGCCACTTACAATTGATTATTTGGTTATAACCTATCGTTAAGATAAAACATCGACGGCCCTCTTAGATACGTTTTCGACTAAGTTAAAATCAACACATTGAATTGAAACGGTTTCAAATATTTCGACGCCACTGATGATCAGTTGCCTCCACTACTAGCGCACTGAATTGCCCAGTATATAATAAAATAGCCTTATACGAATATTCATTTTTAGCCAATAAACCAACCCAATAAGCCTTCACTGCAAACTCAGCTTTTTTGGATCATCGGCTTCTAAATCTCTTAAGATAAAACTCGACGGACCCACAGTAGATCTTCTAAATATTCATGGTCTTCTCCACCATCTTAAAGACAATTTGTTAAATGAAGGAAGAATCTTAAGGCTTTCATGTAAATGTATTTACATGAATTAGCTTCGTTTCTTGTCTTAATTGGTTTCGTATTTAGTACGCGTCAATTAACTCTGTCGCTATGAAATTTGCTTTTGCGCCTCCCGCCTAATCAGTTACACCTATAATCGATTACTGCGACTGCGCAACACCACTCGCAGCGTACTTCAGAAGCACAGTTATAATACCTGTGCCAGTAGTCTATAATTATATAAATACATTAGGTTTTGCCCGTGACTTCGTCCGCGTTGACTTTAGACAGTATGCTACATTTTTTTCGGGATAAAAGTATCCTATGTTATATCCGGGCACAATTTCAGACTCCGGACTCATACTGGGAAGTTTTCGTTAGAAAAACTACACTTATCCGACCTAGGATTTGAACCCAGTGGCTCGTGATCACAAAGCGATGCGCTTTGGCACTAGACCGATGAGGCAGTCACTAGGTACAAGTTGTTTAGTAATGTAAATTTGATACATTCATCATTATAAGAAAATTCTTATGAAATGTGAAGATTAAATATCAGAACTTACTTTAAACCACTTGATAGATGCTGCGTCAGAACGTGATAAGTTACATGGGAGATTCAGCTGCTGGTGTTTGCGAATAAATATTTTGTGACGAGTACCATAATTCATCAGTGCCTCTGTAAAATACAAAATGTAATACATTATGCATATTTGTTACGTGCCTGTAAGTTGTGCAACATAATCTTTCATATTGTAGTACGGGCAGCAACATAAGTAGCTTAAAATTCTCAGTTTTGTAAATTGATAATAAAATCTGAAAATCTGTGAAATAAAGATATTCAACAGACATTGGTTCAAGAACGGTAATGAATTTGATGCCAAACAAAAGTGTGCAACTGATTTGAAAAATTGAGAATGTTAAGCTACTTATGATGCTGATAAAACATAAACCTATATTTTTTAAAAGTTGTGGTCAGCAGCGGCTCAACAAAAAGTATTCAGAATGTCCACACACGACCATATCTATCTCAAATAACACACGTAGATAGGTATTTCACTTGCCGCGACAATATGCTGATTGATAAATGTCTCTCCATTCCGAACAACCGAATTAACCAACTAGTTGTAAATAATGGAACTACTGAAAACTAAAAAAAGAACTTATTATTTTTTACTCACCATTGACAGATCCGTTGAATGTCTTCGTATTAGAAGCAAGATAATTTGTTGCTGTACAAGTGTACGATTTAGAGTCACTTTCGGTAGGATTTTTTATTATGAGAGCCCCTTCCTCTATAGCATATTTAGGGCCTTAAAATAAAAGATGCAATTAAAACTAATTTATATTAAACGAAATACACCATCATGTAAATTTAGTCCACGGATTGTTACCTGCAGTGATAACCGATCCTTGGACCCTCCATTCTATAGTCGGCTTAGGGTTCCCGACCGCGTCACAAGGAATCCTTAATGCAATATCGCCTACGAGGCCTTCATACTCTGTGAATTCGTCTGTTAAGATTCTAGCAGGTTCTGCAAAGAAAAGTTGTATATTCGTAGTAGGTTTAAATTTTTTTTTATTATTTTTCTAGATGGCCACCCCATGAATTTGTAACACGTATCTGTGCACGGTATAATTACTATTTTTAAATAAAATATTTAGTATTGAGCGCATCTTACGTTATTTTTACTAAATATTCTGGTTTTTTCTATATTATATTTTTTTAAATTTGTATATTTCAAAGTCATTGAGCACTCGCTTCTAGTTGAGATTGAAGGTCAAAATTTTAACACATTCATATGTGGTGTGGCTACACAAACCAGGTGGTGGCGCGATTTCTACGCGATATTTTTTCCCAGGAAAGTGTGGACCACCCCTAATTCGTAGTTTTAAATGTTATAGCCCCAACTAAAACTGTTCAAGCAAGACTTGTTAATATAAGAACCAATGATAATTTGTTTAAAACACGTAATGCATAAACTATCCGCGTAGATTTACAGCGATACGAATTTTTGGACTTAAGATCAGCTAGATAAGCATTTATAAGTTGTGATTTCACTGACAACAATTATGTTGAGGATCTCACCGTCGATTGTGAGCAGGGTGACGTGTTCCGCGGCGCCCTCGCTGTTGCGCGCGGTGCACTTGTAGCGGCCGGCGTCCGCGCGCCGCGCCTCGTCGATGCGCAGCACGCTGCCGGAGTGCGCCACGGCTTCGAACTTGTCGCCGCCGGCAGCCTGGAACTGCCAGCTGACCGCCGGCTTCGGCACGCCTTTGACGACACTAAAAATAAATTTAAACTGAAGATGTGTGAACGATTCTTCTTGAGGAATTACTACGGCAGTATTGTAGCATAAGATTTGTGTATGCTTTATTGATGCGTGAAATTCAAAACAAGGAGTATTTTAGCTTACCTGCAGTTAATTGACACGGATTTATCCAAAATACCCTTTATATTTTTACTTCCAGTGACTACAGGAGACTCTGTAAAATAATAAAATTAATAATAATAAAATACTACTTTATGTCACCAAAAATAGTGTACAACAGTGAAACACTTACGTATTATATCATACAAGTAATAGGTAGATTAATTGATATTTAAATATTAAAGAGTTTTTTTGAACTCTGGTGCCTAAATTAAGAATTAACTTGTATTATGGACACAATAATGGCATAAAAAAATATTTAACATATTTTTCAATTTAAGTAAGCAGGAAAAATAATATGGTATGTTTTAAACGGTTATGACCGCCCTTTACGGGGCTCGTTGGTTGTGTTTCTAGTAAGATGGTATTGTACTCAATAATTTCACGCAATGAACTCCATAGTTAACATTATAAACTGACTGTATGCGTATAGTACTCATTTACAACCAGTGTTAAATAGGCTTACCTAGTCCAGCGATTTCAACTTTTGAAGTAAATTCTGCATGTTCATCATCCTCTAATAAGGATGCTTTGCAGCAATATTCGCCATCCAGACCAATATCCATCGACTTGATCTGCAATTCTGCGCCATTCGACAATATCGAGTACTGCTGTGATGCCAGTATTTGTTTCTTTTCACTTCCCCCTTTTTTAGTATGATACCAGAGTATTTGCATTGGCAAAGTCGAGGTAATGTTACAATGAAGGCTAACATCAGTTCCATATTTACCAATAATTGAGTCTAAAAAAATATGAACCACTTATATCCTAGAACTCGATACCATCCATGTCTTTGGGATCAATCTTTTCAATAAAATCAAAAATTGTTAGCAATTTTTTGAATTCATCTTAGATAACGTTAAACTACTTACCCGGTAAATGTGAATGAACTGTGAAAGGTGAAGATACTGACACTTGTATGCTTTTAGTTTCTGAACCCTGGCCGTTATTAGCACTGCAAGAATAATGGCTGGACGCCTTTAAATTGTCGCGTGTAATAATATAGGAATATTCAAATGTACTATTTGCTCTGGATATCTGAAAAAAAATACGTACAAACAAATTGCTAGGATTTCGTGCTGAAATCACATTTATAAAAATTGTTGTATTTGAAGTGCATGTTATTTTCGTACCGCAGCTGGTATTGTGTTTCCCGCGTTGTCTTTCCACGTGATGGCGGGCTCTGGGCTGGCCGTCACCCTGCAGGTGAGCGTGAGTCTGCCCCCGTACGCGACGCTCACACTCGCGCCCTCCGCGATGCTCACGGCCGGCGCCTTGAGCACTGCCAGCTCCGCAACAACTTGCTCGCGACGGCCCACTATATTCTCCGCAATGCACTTGTATTGCCCGGCGTCGGTCAATGCTGCCTGCGCGATATGCAGTTGCGGCCCAGACTCTTCGATGGCCAGGTATCCTGTGGACCCGGGAGCCTTCATCTCCCAAGATATTTGAGGTTTCGGCAAGCCCTTCAAGATCCTAAAAAATATACTGTGTCGGTATTTTCATTTGGAGGTAAGGAGTGCGCAAACGTTACACAACAAAATATTTTTGACGAATTATATAATTTCCTAGCCTGCGTTTGGTTAGACGTCGCCAACTCATTATTAATTTTAGTTAGTTCGCATCAGATGCATCACCGAAGTCAGAGATGTAATAGGAGGTGAGTCAAGTAGTATAACAGGCTGCACACGAGTAAATTCGTAATATCGAAAAACACTTTCTCATTTTCAAACAAAATCTGCCACGTATGTGTAGAAATAACTTGATAGTAGGTGTAAACTGTTTGTTATAGTTTGTAAAACATAAGAAAGTTTAGTTTGTAAAACAAAAGAAAGTTTAGGCCCATTTTTTAATTATATTTAAAAATGAGCATTCTAGTAATTACTGTAACGTTATTACTTACTTGCACGATATGGTTGCTGGTGTATTCTCTTGGGTTTTAATTGAGTGCGATATAGGATCTATTTCAGGAGGTGCTGAAAAATTATGTACATAGTTAATCTTGGGGAATATGTCCACGAAGCAAAAAAAAAAACTACCTTCTAACATTATCCAGAATTCACTACAAATCCCAGATTTCTACCGAATTACTTACTGTGCACAGATCCTTTAAAAGTCTTCGTGTTAGAACCAAGGTAGTTTTTCGCTGTACAAGTGTACGATTTACTATCGCTCTGTGTCGGATTTTTTATTACAAGAGTCCCGTCCTCAATTGCATACTTTTTGTCTAAAAACAAATAAGCCTTTAATAATCATGACTTAAGCTAACATTTTACATAAAATTTTCTGTTCACGGGTAGCCGCATTGTATGTTCTTAGGTTGACGAAAGGCATAGTTAGTTTGAGTTTATTCAATTTTGTATAGGAAATGCATCTAGTAAACGAAGTACAAAACTTAAATTTCCCCGTATAATATGGAATTTTTCACCGGAGACGTAATAGCCAATCTGCTGACATGTAATTGGTGTAAATACATTTATCAAACACATTTTCAAACGAAACATTACCTGGAGTGATAAGCGAGCCTTCCACCTTCCACTCGATTGTCGGTTTGGGGTTGCCGACCGCGTCGCAAGGAATCCTCAAGGCAGTATTACCCTCAAGACATTTATACTCCTTGAATTCGTCTGAAATTATTCTGGCAGGTTCTGCAAAGATAATTCAAAGGCAAGAGTTACATAATAATAATACACATACCTGATTATTATAATATTCTAATATTGTAGTTCATTCCTGCCTTTCAAGTTCGGGACATGTTCAATGCATCTTGCAAATGTACACAACTATCTAGAATAAAGACTACCAAGTATCTTGGCATCATCATTGATGAAAAATTATCTTTTAAAGAGCATATCATCAAAACAACAGCTAGAGTCCGTAAATTTATATACACAATGAAACTTCTCAGAGACGTCGCCCAAATTAGCCTGCTAAGGACATTTTATGTCTCCCTGTGCCAGTCAATACTGTCGTACTGCATGCTAGCATGGGGTGCTGCGGCCACCTCTCACCTTATTGGTCTAGAAAGAGCTCAGAGGGCAGACCAAAAACAATGCTATAAAGACCCTTACTTTACCCCACTATCTCACTCTTCACTGAATCTCAGGTTCTTTGCGTCAGAAGACTATTTTGTCATAAAGAGATAACACAGATTTCGGATTATGAACGTCTTGTTAAAAAAAGGGTATTCTTAGTTCTAGTTCCTCCAACTAAAACTTTATTTGTTCAACGTTTCAGTTCATTTCTAAAACCGTTATTGTATCATAAATTTAATAAATCTATTAAAATCTTCGGTTTGAGTTACTTTCACGCTAAAATTAAAAGTACGACAGAATCACTGAAGTGGCCCTACCAAGTTACTGAAGATATTATAAAAAATTGATAGATAATAATTTTAATACTTAAATAGATACTGATGTTAGTTACTAAACCTAAACTAATACTTGTTCCTAACTTTATAATTTTGTAGCTTTGTTTATTTTATGGTATATTTTATTATAATTGTTTTCTTATCCCGTGATTGTACCGCTTTCCACCTTTTGTTATGTTAAAAAAACCCACCACAAGACAGGCTTTGCCTAGTGTGGTGTGTTTTGCCAGTTCTGTGCCTTTTAATGTGTTATTGTTGGAAATAATATTTATGAAATAAAACTATTTTTCGGATTTTATCAAGGTTTATTTTTGATTTTCAAGTTCCTGACGTTTCGAATTATACGTCTAATACATCAGTCCTTCCCGTGATCTTGGGTGCTGCAAAGCACTCGAAAGGTCGCGACGTTTCCCGACGCGTCGGGAACTTAAAAATCAAAAATATACCGCAATAAAATACGAAAAATAGTTTTATTTCATGTGTAATATTTGTGTAAATCTGAGAACTCAATAATATTTATTATTATTATTATTACAAATGCAGAGATAGCCTATTGGTTAGACCGTTGGACTGCAAAGTCAGAGGTATCGGGTTCAAACCCAGGCACGCACCTCTGTCTTGTCGAAAGCATGTGCGTATTAATAATCAATTATCACTTGCTTTAACGGTGAAGGAAAACATCGTGAGGAAACCTGCATGCGTAAGAGTTTCTCAAAGGTGTGTGAAGTTCGCCAACCCGCACTGGGCCAGCGTAGTGGACTATGGCCTAAACCCTCTCAGTATGAGAGGTGGCCCGTGCCCATCGGTGGGATATTTTCTTAACAGGGCTAATATTATTTTTAATATTATAATTACAAATATCCCAATAAACACGTTTTCAGACCTCGGATTCTAATCCAGGAGCGCGTCATCGCCATCCGCACTACGTGCCACCACATCAATGAGGCAGTTATAGTATATTAAAACAAATTAAATGTATTTAAATAAACATAATGTAGTACGCATGCTGTCTATTGTTAATTATATGTCTGTGAGTTCACTCCATTACTATGCACTCTTGGTACTTAATTAATCATTCAGATAAGTTAAAGGTTAAAAATTATTTATTTGTGTAGGTCAATACAAGAGCACTTACAAACGTTAAAATTATTACATTTTTTACATCTGCCACCGGATCGGAACGCGGCCTTCACTGAGTAGATCCTATGGGTAGCTATGGGTAATTTGTTATAGAAGCGTATACATTGCCTTATAAAAGAATTGCTAATTCTATGGAGATGAGTAGAATGTACAATAAATTAAGGCTAAATGATGTAATAAAGCATATTACAAAATCTCGGATTACATAGAAGATAAGACTGCGTGGGATTGAAGTGCCATATTATTTAGTGTTGCTATTTATTTTTCTCTTGGAATTACATCAATGCTAAAGCATAGCTTGTTGTGCCTGACAAGCTTGGGGTATTGCTGCTTTCCTAATCCTAAGACCTAATCTGTTTACCGTCTTTGGGGTTCTGGTTTGGCCATGCTCACTATAATGTCTTTGCTTGTGGTGGCTGTCTGGCGCGGGTCAATCCCTTCCAACCAATATGGTCGAGGGGAGTGATGCTGTTCCAGTGGTCATACTCGTGAACGGGTGCTGCTTGTGGGGACTGGTCCATCTGGAATCCTTTAGACACTCTTTATAAATAACATCATTAGTGTCATATCTCGGTCGTACGGCATCGCACTGGAGCTAGATCGTGAACTATTTAATTGTAACCAAAACATTGTATCCACACAATATGATTCAAAAAATAGAAAGAAAAAAAGAGAAAGAGAATTAAATAAAAAAAAACAAGCCCGCTGAGTTTCTTCCCCGGATTTTCGAAGTAGAGGCCGCGTTCCGATCCGGTGGTAGACTAGATGTTAAATCGGATTAAAAAAATGTAAATTCACTTTTTGTAAGTGCCCCCGCAGGGCTAATACAAAATAAACTGTTTGAGTTTGATGAGAGATAAGATCATCTTTGTTCCGTATATAATTATGATGAATGTCCCTATATTTTTCAAAATTACTGATATTATTTTTAACATTAATAGATTTTCATATATAAATTGCAAGACAACAGTTAGAATATTTATCTCTTTGAATTTCTTTGAATTTTTCTCTAAGGGGAGCTCTGGGGGCCAAATTGTAAATTGCAAAGATGGTATTCAGTTCAGCGGAACATCTACAAAGCAGTGTGCCATATGACATAATGCGATAAGCGAAATAAGCGACATAAACAATTCTAGCTGTTTCAATATGCCGCTGAGCTTAAACTATTAGACAGTTGTTCAATATGTGGGTCCCACTGTAGTCTGGCATCAATAGGGATACCTAGAAATACAGTGGAATCTACAAGTTTCAATTCCACACCATTCATATTATATTATGTTACACACATAAGAGTTCGATCTCTCACCTTCGACTGTTTCGAACGGATTTGGATGAAATTTGGCACACAGATAGCTTATTACCTGGATTAACACATAGGATACTTTTTATCCGAAAAAAGGTAAGATTCTTGTCTAAAGTCAACGCGGACGAAGTCGCGGGCAGAAACTAGTGTTACATAAAATAATAGTTCTGTCTCCCACCTTCGACTGTGAGCACGGTGACGTGTTCCGCGGCGCCCTCGCTGTTGCGCGCGGTGCACTTGTAGCGGCCGGCGTCCGCGCGCCGCGCCTCGTCGATGCGCAGCACGCTGCCGGAGTGCGCCACGGCTTCGAACTTGTCGCCGCCGGCAGCCTGGAACTGCCAGCTGACCGCCGGCTTCGGCACGCCTTTGACGACACTAAAAATGATAATATTATATTAAAAGCCATTAGGCTTTCACTTGACAAGAAATTTCCAGATTGTTTACATTAAATATGTTTTGGATAATATAAGATTTTAGTAAAATGTGTAAATTTCTCTGTTTAGTTTTTTGTCTTTAAATTTTATAGTCGCATAGAAGTACACCCGTATCTATAGACAAATTATTACTTAGTCATAATAAATTACTTAGTCGAGTTATGTGGTTAACACTTAACACATGGTTAAGAATTCTACCTAAAACGAATGAAAAGTAACTTTTGACATTTCTTACTTTGACAGATGCTCAAATATAGAATAAAAATAATGTACTAAGTGACTACTTGAATAAAAGCAATTACTTACACATATTTATAGATACGGATGTTAGAGTCGTCACTTTTGTCTTCGCAATACAGTCGTAAAAAAGAGGAGAGATCGCACACCAAGTTAATATTAATACTTGTGTATATCTTTGCTTACCTGCAACTTATTGACACTTTTGTACCGACTTTGGCTTTTTTATCAATATCGCCTGTTACTTCAGGAGTCTCTGAAATATAATTTAATAAAATTACATATATTGCGCCCAAGTAGAATACGTTGACCGCCAAGTCGTTCAACGTTTGGCTAGAAAGCATGAGGACCATAATTCAAACGGGAGTTCCACATCTACTTCCTATTATATTGAGCCCATATTTGAATTGGAACCTAATTGCAACTTGCTAATGGTGCGGGAATACGTCGTGATGAAAATCACGTAGATTGATTATATCCCGAGAACATATTTTCGAGGATTCGGCTGAGAGTGAGATTCAGATGGTAATCTGAATCTCACTCAGCTAAAATATACGCTCATCTTAAATAGTGGGATTTGACTAGCCTATTATTAATACGTATAGGTATACGAGTAGTGTAGGTACAATGGAATCTCTTAGCCTATACCGCGTAGGTTGAACCGAAATGATAAACATTTATTATTTGCTTTTTATTCATCAATTATTCTTAAACTTACCAAGTCCACCAATTTTAAGTTTAGTAGTGTATTCTACATGCTCATCATTCCCTAGTAAAGATGCCTTGCAGCTGTATTTCCCGTCCAGACCAATGTCCATTGAATTGATCTTTAGTTCTGCGCCATTTGACAATATGAAGTGCTGCTTTGATGATTTTATTTGTTTTTTCTCATTCGTGGAGTCTTTAATGTGATACCAGAGTATTTGCATGGGCAATTTTGATGTTATATTACAATGAAGGGTGACCTCTGTTCCATAATCAGCAATACTTGAATCTGTAAAAAAAAGTAGTAACATATGCATGAGGCGGTAACTATCGTTCATTCTGGTACTATTATGAAAGGCTTTAATATTATGCTACAAAGATAAAGAACCGTAATGTTTTTAAAAATGCGATGCGTGTTATAATATTTCAACCACACAGAACTCTTTAGAGGATACGTACACTAGAACTTATTATATTTACTAGTGGTCGCCCATTGGTCGAAATTCGACCACAATGTTTTATTGATTAATGTATTTTGTTCATAATTTTAAAAAAAATATTAGCATTCTGCACTCCTTGTATATATAAACTATAAGTGTGGGAAATTTCATTCTCCTCCGTCCGCGCAATTTTCGTAATAAGGGGTACAAACTTTTTGCTTCACGTATTAATATAATGATTACTATTCGACGCTTGGTCATCGAAGCTCACTACAGAGATCGTTTATCACAATTTATGCACGTGGGCTATATTAAGTACGTATACATACCCGGTGGCGTTGAATGAACCTTGAACGGCGACAACACTGTAACTTGGATGCCTTGGGATGCTGAGCCCTGGTTGTTATTTGCACTACAATAATATTTTCCTGACGCTTTAAGACTGTGGTGCGTAATGATGTAGGAATACTCAAATTTACTTATTGATGGGGAGCTCTGAAATCAGAATTTTGATTGTTCATCTTGTCTGCTGACAATTGCAAATATTTCGATTACAAATTTATCAAAACAATAGTAATTTTTACCAAAGCAAGTATTGTGCTTCCCGCGTTATCCTTCCAGGTGACGACGGGCTCCGGGCTGGCCGTCACCCTGCAGGTGAGCGTGAGCTCGCCCCCGTACGCGACGCTCACACCCGCGCCCTCCGCGATGCTCACGGCCGGCGCCTTGAGCACCGCCAGCTCCGCAACAACTTGCTCGCGACGGCCCACTATATTTTCCGCAATGCACTTGTATTTCCCGGCGTCGGTCAGGGCTGCCTGCGTGATATGCAGTTGCGGCCCTGACTCTGCGATAGCTAGGTATTCCTTTGACTCAGGCATCTTCTTCTGCCAAGATATTTTAGGTTTCGGCAGACCCTTTATGACCCTAAAAAGCATTGTGTCACATAATATTTATTAGCAAGGAGTGCATAAACTTATAGAGAGAGTATTTTGAGAATTATATGCTTCTTTTAGGTTGCGTCTAGATTAGACGTAGACTCAGCAACTCACTGTAAATTTTACTATGTTTGCATGAATCGCCACGTTCTACACGTTCGCATCCCCGAAGATGGAACGTTCTGAATAAAATGATATCAAACAAAGACCGCAGGTGAATCATTTAGCGTGATAGGCTGCACACAAGCGAGTTTGTAATATAGAAATGTTTTAACACTGTATAGTTTTCAAACATGTGTGCATAGAAATCCGTTGACAGTAGTTGTCCACTGTTTGTTACAGTTTGTCCTAGAAAACCAAATCCAGGCCATTTTTTATTTGTTACGCGTATGTTTATTAAATTTGATCTACTTTGACGTATGCCCTTATAAAGAATTGTATAATAAAAAATAACTCTACTATTTACATAATGGATCTCAGAATGGTTGAATCCGGGTGTCACCCGAATAGACAGAGTCCTCAAGTTAGGCTGTTGGGCATAGCTCTAATAATTATTGTAACGTTATCACTTACTTGCACGATATGGTCGCTGACGTATTCTCTTTAGCTTTGATTGAGACGGATTTGGGATCGATTTCAGGAGGTGCTGAAAAATTATATACATAGTTAATCCTGGAAATTTGCCCTCAAAGAGAAACACTAGTCTAACTATATTCTATCGCCATGCAAGTTTCACCACAAAATCAAGAGCTCTAATTTCTTACCGTGCACAGATCCTTTAAAAGTCTTAGTATTAGAACCAAGATAGTTTGTCGCTGTACAAGTGTACGATTTACTATCGCTCTGTTTCGGATTTTTTATAACAAGGGCTCCTTCTTCAATAGCATACTTTTTGCCTAAAAATAAATAAGCCTTTATTGAGTAAGCTGTGAAGTAATATTTTTCATTTACAATTTCTGTTGACCGGTGGCCTTACTGTAAGTTATTAGATTGGCGAAACGCATCTTTTTTAGTTTGCTTTTATTCAATTTAGTATGGGAAATACCGCCCATACCATTCGAAGTGTACAATTTTAAATTTCCCGCATAATATAAAAAACCTGCATTCCATGTGAGACGTAACAACGAACCTGCAGTTTACATATATTTAGTGTAACTGCATTTATCATTATATCTTCGCACGAAGCGTTACCTGGATTGATTAGAGAGTCTTCCACCTTCCATTCGATTATTGGTTTGGGGTTGCCGACTGCTTCGCAAGGGATCCTCAAGGCAATATCGCCCTCGACGCATTTATACTCTTTGAATTCATCTGAAACTATTCTGGCAGACTCTGCAAAGATAATTCAAAGGTAGAGTTATATAATGGATCAAAATTGAATTGCTTTATAGAGGTATAAACATACAACCTGACGTTTACATTTTTCAAGCAGAGATGGCAGAGGTGTGTTATGAATACCCACATTCTGCCGGTTGTTATGTTGTTTCTAAATATCCACAATCCATGATTCCAGACTGCTGGAATTTTTTTTAATAAAAATCTCGTCAGTTGCATCAAGAAACCTTACATCGGCATAGTCGAGAAGTGGTAAAAGAAGAGATTGGGAAAGAGTTACTTTGGTGTAAAACGGCAGGAACTTTTGGAGCCGTTTGAGAGACTGAAATGAGCAATAAACCTTCCTGCTTACTTCCGCAACGTGAACATTCCAGGACAAAATACCGTCTATGTAGACGCTCAAGTTTTTTGTGCTGTTTGAAAAAGGTATCAGTATAGCATCGTACACAATTTGTGGGAGAGACTAGTGATCTAAAAGATTGTTAAAATATCTGCCACCAATAATGGGAGCTTGTGATTTAGCCGGATTAACCAGCAGGCCAAAGCTTTTTGCCAAGTTATAAATGTTTTGAAGATCATTATTGATAGCAAAAATAGCAGCATTAAATTCATCAACTTAAAAAAAAGAACGTAGCCTCAGACTTCATACCTGTGTCGTGGGTGCATTTACAAACGTGAAAATTCACATACACAAATACCCACACCGGAACAAATAGTTGTGGATCATACAAAGATTTGTCTCGTGCGGGAATCGAACCCGCTACTATTAGACACGGTGGGTAGAGCGGCTTAAGCTCTTAGCTACTGAGCTAAATCGTCCGTGAAATGATGATAAAGTTGCAAGTCGTTTGCATAGAGATGATAGTGTGGAGATATAACTTTAGGAATTGCGTTAATAAAAACGGAAAAAAGCAAAGGAGAGAGTACACCGCCTTGCGGAACCCCCGCAGCCTGATTACACCAATCAGAGGAGAATCCATTTGATCGAACCGCCTGCGCGTGACCGCGAAGATATGAATTGAACTAAGCAGTTACATAAGGAGAGACATGTAGGGAGGTCAGATTTGATAAAAGTCGAAATCAACTGAATTAGAGGCACTGTTAAAGTTCAGTAGAACTAATACAGTAAGGAGCTTATTTTCTATGGCCAAGCAGTTATATTAACTAGTGTTGTTACAGTGCTTTGACCAGGGCGAAATCCTGATTGGTAGAGACTTAGCAGGTCATTAATAGAGAGATAGTGAGACAGTTGATTCTAAATAACACTCAAGGACCTTGAACAGAAATGGGAGTATGGTTATGGGACGGAATTGGGAAACTGAAGATGGATTAAATACTTTGGGTAGCGGTATGAAATGGGCTTTCTTCCAGGCTGAGGGAAAAGTGCAAGATTGCAGATAATAGTTAATGATGTGGTGTATGACAGGAATAAGATCATCTAAGATGGGACGAAGCATTTGATTTTGAAAACCATCATTACCTACTGCTTTCGTGGAAATGGACAGGACTAATAAGAGATTAATAAGAGAGGAAGCCAGAGAGGTATGTAAGGAAAGAACCTGTTGGAACTCTGTATTCTCTGCCTACCCCGCAAGGGATCTGGCGTGATGTTATAGATAGATAGATTTGTATGTTAGTTACAAATAAAATCATAAACTACTGGATCGATTCCAAAAATTTTTTCACCATTAGAAAGCTACCTTATTCAGAAGTAACATAGGCATACCCGGTAGGTGGCGCTGTTGTCGACCGGGTACGAAGTCGCGGGAAATTGCTATGTTATATAAAATAATAGTTCGCTCTTTCACCTTCGACTGTGAGCACGGTGACGTGTACCGCGGCGCCCTCACTGTTGCGCGCGATGCACTTGTAGCGGCCGGTATCTGCCCGCCGCGCTTTGTCGATACGCAGCACGCTACCGGAGTTCGCCACGGCTTCGAACTTGTCGCCGCCGGCAGCGCTGAACTGCCAGCTGACTGTCGGCTTCGGCACGCCTTTGACAACACTAAAAATGATATATTATTTATATCGCGATAGACCATTTATCGACCAGGAGAATGACAGTGATGCAATTACTTTACAAATTAATAATAAGGGACGGATATATTGTGAAGCAAACGACGTATGTGCAGAAACAAATTTTATAATTTTCTAATGAAAACTACACTATGAAATAAAAAAAATGCTTTATAAGAACTTTCCTACAATTATTCCCTATTTTAAGTAAATTCTATTTACTAGTTCTTAAACGTTTTGCGTTGAAATCAGAAAAAAGTAAAGTAATAGAGATGACTAGATCTTTTGTCTATCTTGAAAGTTTCGTTTAATAATGTATTCCTTTTACCAGGTCCTAAAATATAAAGTCGAAATTCATATTTCTAAATATTAAAAGTCTATAATCTATATACTTCTTGAAGTGCATGAAGTAACAAAACACTTGTTTTTCGCGGTAGCCCCTTAATTGGGTTCGCCACATTTTCTTTCACAATTCGGTGTTACTTTGGTACAGAGCGATTATTACGAACAAATTGACATTACCGTAACGTTATCTTACTAAGCAAATGCGTGGTGTGAAGAGGACGGCATATTAATTCGGTAGGGTAACGGTAAATTCAATCAGTTTGTCCTTAGTCTTGAGGCGTCAATAAGTCAAGAGTACGCAAACCAACTACTATGTAGACGTGCAAGCACTATAGGTAATTAATAAATAAAAATAAAAAAGTAATATAGGCAATTTAACGCATTTTTAAGGCATAAAATGTTAATAAATTGTCTTATACACGCTCGCCGATTACGAAGACTCTTGACTTGCCCTGGAGATAAGACACGGTCAAATATAACGTGTCTTATAGGTTATGACAACGGAGAAAGCGAGAGAGGTCTGTAACGAAAAAACCTGTTGGAACTCTATACTTTCTGCCTACCCCGCAAAGGACCTGGCGTGATGATATAGATATCTATCCATATCATCACGCCAGATCCCTTGCGGGGAGATAAATATAAATAATTGTGGTTGTGTATCTGCTCACCTGCAGCTTATTGACACTTGGGTACCGACTTTAGCTTTTTTATCAACATCACCTGTTACTTCAGGAGCCTCTGAAATGAATAAAATGTATTTACACAATCAATGATAACAATAAAGGACACATTGATCCCAGGTTCAAATTGGAGTTGCACATCTACTTCCTTTTGTATCGAACCCAGAGCTGCAACTTCTTAATGGCCCAGGAATACGTTATGATCTATCTATCTATCTATCTATATCATCACGCCAGATCCCTATGCCAGAGTAGGCAGAGTGTACAGAGTTCCAACAGGTTCTTTCCTTACATACCCCTCTGGCTTCCTCCACTCTCATGGTTCGCCTATCCAGAGAAGATAATCAATTGTCAGAGACACATTGGCTCTAGGTCTGATTAATTGTTTACGTACCATCTGAATTCCACTCCGCTAGAGGAAACACTTATTCTTAAAGTGGGATTGTTTGACTGAAAATTATTGATACATGTAGGTTTATAAACATACCCTTGAATCTCTTTGGCAATCCCATGCCACTTGGAATAAAACAATAAGTTTTTATTTGCTTTTCTGTCATCCATTAATGATTAGCTTACCTAGTCCACCAATTTTGAGTTTAGTAGTGTATTCTATATGATCATCATTCTCTAATAAGGATGCCTTGCAGCTGTATTTGCCATCCAGACCTACATCCATCGATTTGATCTTCAGTTCTGCGCCATTTGTCAATATGGAGTATTGCTTCGATGATTTTATTTGTTTTTTCTCATTCGTGGAGTCTTTAGTGTGATACCAGAATATTTGCATGGGCAACTTTGATGTTATATTACAATGAAGAGTAACCTCGGTTCCATACTTGGCAATACTTATATCTGTAAGAAAAAACTTGACTATTTAGTAACATGCGCAAGTTGCTGTATCTGGCAGTAGTACCCATCGTACATCCTGGTGCTGGCATGAAAGGCTATGTTATGCTGGAAAACCATGTTATTCGACATTTCTAACCATATTGTAGTATTTCAAACACAAAAGGACTCGTGTGAGGAATATACTAGTTGCGAGTTAAGTATGTAACAAAGTTTTGTCAGTACATTTCATGTCAGTCTTCTCGTAAGAATATACAGTTCATTTTCATGATTAAAATCATGTTAAGATACCTTAAATAAATGCATATACAAAGTTTTTTTAGTCCGGGCCATTTATCGTTAAGGAGTTCTCTTCAGAAGAGATTATCCTAAAAGCATCTTCGGTTCATTCACGATATCATGTTTAAGTGTTTAAATCAAACGCGTAAACACAATTTTAGGTTAGTACTTTTAACCACCGAAGAGTTTCTTGTAAGGAGACGAACCTGGGTCCAATATGAGTTCATGGAGAAATTCATGTGTAGGCAAAATTACTCATTTTTACGAAACCTTGCACTTCGCGACTAACAATAATAATAAAAATAATAAAGTTATATGGTTTATTCCGCAATAATCCCAAATCGAATGTTGTTTCCGGAATAAAGTATTTATTATTTTAAGTTAGAGTATACGTTATTACCATGCCAAATTTCATTGAAATCCGTTCGGTAGTTTTTGCGTGACTGAGACAGACAGACATGCAATAATTCCAAAAAAAATTGATTCGGACTCTATACTGATAAGGAAATGTAGCCCAATTAAAATTTTCCAAAAAAAAAAGATTTAAAATACAGGTTCGGCTCGGCTACAGTTTTATTATATGTATAGGTAGATTATTAGTCTACACCTGATCACCGAGGCTCATCAGGGACATGGTTTATTATAATATGTGTACGCAGTACCTACGTGAGATATTAAGTAAACATACCCGGTGGTGTTGAATGAACATTGAACGGCGACAACACTGACACTTTGATGCCTTCGGATGCTGAGCCCTGGCTGTTCTTTGCACTACAATAGTATTTTCCTGACGTTTTCAGACTATCGTGCGTGATAACATAGGAATAGTCAAATTTGCTCTTTGCGGAACTCTGAAATTACAAAAATAATATTGTGACAAATGCGAAGGTTTCGATTAGTCACGCGTCGAAATATAAGTAAATTACCAAAGCAGGTATTGTGTTTCCCGCGTTATCTTTCCACGTGACGGCGGGCTCCGGGCTGGCCGTCACTCTGCAGGTGAGCGTTAGCCTGCCCCCGTACGCGACGCTCACACTTGCGCCCTCCGCAATGCTCACGGCCGGCGCCTTGAGCACCGTCAGGTTCGCAACAACTTGCTCGCGGCGCCCTGCTGTATTCTCCGCAACGCACTTGTATTGTCCGGCGTCAGTTAGTTCTGTCTGCGCGATGTGCAGTTGTGGCCCCGAGCCTGCGATGGCCCGGTATCCTTTTGACACGGGAGACTTCATCAGCCAAGATACCTTAGGTTTCGGTACCCCTTTTAATATCCTGAAACAAATAATTTTCATTAATTTACCGAATACCCAAAGCGAATCTTGTTTAAATCACTTAGTTAAATAAATCTAGGTACACCCGCACTTCTGGGTTAGCAATAATCTTTCTACACCATTTATACGTCGTAGTTTCGAATCCCACACAGCGCCCACAGATATTGGTGTCATTTACAGATCATGTCGGTCTGCATGTTTGTGCATTAGTCTGGTAAAGGCCATCACAAAATAGAACTTATTCAGTTCTAAGTATCAAGTCACTTTAACAATGGAGATCGTGTTCATTCCTTTACTGTACGAAAGAAGCTTGTCAATGTAACTTACTTGCATGTTATAATTGTTGGCGAACCTTCCTTAATTTCTTTGTTCTCTAATGTCGGATTGATCTCAGGTGGTACTGAAAGATGTATTAAAAACGTTACGTGGAATGCATTATGCGGATGTAACTGATTTATGTTCAACAATTAACAGCAATGGATACAGATAATTATTGGAACTCGTTTTAATAATAATAGCCCTGTTAAGAAACTGTCCCACTTTTGGGCACGGGCTCCACTCAAACTGAGAGGGTTTAGGCCTTGGTCCATCACGCTGGCCCAGTGTGGGTTGGCGAACTTCATCTTCGAAAAGCTCTTAGACGTACAGGTTTCTGCACGATGTTTTCCTTCACCGTTAAAGCAAGTGATAGGCAATTTGTAATACGCACAAGCTTTCGAAAAGACACAGGTGCGTGCCTAGGTTTGAACCCGAGACCTCTGACTTTGGAGTCCAACGGTGTAACCACTAGGCTACTGATTTCGAAGATTATAATGTTATTTAATGTTAACCTAATAGCTTTGACGTTATAAAAACGTATCAACATACCTAGTCCTCCAATGTGAATATTGGTAGTAAAAGATTTTGACTCGAGTGGATCGTTGATCAAGACAGCTTTACACGTGTAGGCGCCCGGCAAATCCACGTCCATTGATTTAATCCTTAGCTCTGTTTCGTCTACGGATATCAAATACTTGTCGGAGGAACTCAACTGCCTGCCACCACTGGTGGGTGTTGACGCGTAGTACCAGTTTATTTTCATCGGCATGTGGGATTTTATATCGCATTTTAAATTAAGACTGCTGCCATAATTGACTGTTAATGTATCTAGAAGAAAATTGGAATATTTTACACTTGACACGTTTTATTGTACTATTTCAAATTCTCTATTTTAAAAATTTACATCAATGAAGACAATAATTACGTTTGAGTTATTACATACTTGGCGGTTGGGAATGCACGCTGAAAGGCGACGGCACAGTCACTAGGATGCTCTCAGTTTTACTGCCCTGGTTGTTCTCAGCCCGACACGTGTACTTCCGAGATTGTTTCACATTATTCAAGGTATAGGTGTATTCGTAGTTGTTTTTAGATTGGGAAAACTGTAAGAGTAATAGCACTTCGAGTGTAAAGCAAGTATTTTTTTTATTAAATTTCTGACCTTGACAAATACACAGCGAACCAAACGTGTGGCTAGGCAATTTAATTTTGTAATAAACTGTCGGTTCCACTTGAATCTAGTCACAATGAAATTCTAAAGCGAACAGTAAAAAGCCTGGCTACGCTTTCGGTTCAATGTGTGTTTGACAAGGTCTTTAGAGCCTACACACAGCCGATCGTAACCACACCTAAACAGTTTAGTCGTTAAAAGGATGTAAGTTACTTTGGAAGTGCACACACGACACCAACTTTACCAGTTGTCCGATCGTTTAGTTGAGGTACGAATAGCTATATGTGACATAATAAAGTAAATCAGCCCTCATTGGCACGAGCATTATTTCAGCGCATGTTAATTAAGAACTTTTATTTAAATGCTTACAGCGCTTCATGATTGCGCGTTAAATAATCGCGTGCAAATGCGGGCTTACAGAATAACTGAGCAATAATACTTACCGAGCCGGGCAGCGTGTTTCCCCTGTCGTCGGTCCAAGTAACAGTCGGCTCTGGGTACGCGAAGATTTTACACTTCAGCATCAACGGGCGTCCATATTGAACTGTCGCAGCCTCGCCGCCCTCAATGGTCACCGCCGGCTTCTTCAACACCACCAGCTCGGCAACAGTCTGTTCATCACGACCTTTGCTATTATATGCGACGCACTTGTAAAATCCTGCGTGATCCAGTTCAGCGCTCGAGAGGTGCAGCTCAGCGCCGGATCCTGCTACGGGCTGGTAGCCGCGGGAAGCAGATCCTGAGGCCTTGAACTGCCAAGATATCTTTGGATGTGGAGCACCCTCTAAAATTCTGAATGTAATTATTTTTAATTAATACAATATGAAAATAAGTAACTTGGTGTGCATAACTCACTAAGCCTAAAACATTTAATAGTATTTCATTATTTAATAAAATGTACCAACATAATTTACATATTCGTATCGCTTCAGTTTAATTTTAAAAGTAAATTCAAGTGATTGCTACAGTTGAATGACAGAATTTTTGCAATTTCTGTCATGTTGGTTTTTAGAAAGTTTTACTAGGTAATAAGTTGTGACGCACTATAATTTTCTCTGTAGCCTTTTTAATTCAGCGATTCAATTATGTATAAATATACAAACATTGTCTTCCGCTGTAAGAAAATGTATTAGCTACAAAAATTTTCTGAACTTTGTCTGGTTATGCTATTTACAGTTTTACACAAGCTCTAAGAAACAGCAAGAATACTCACTTGCATTTTATAACAGCTGGCATATGTTCTTGGACGTTTATTATTTCGATGCTAGGATTAATTTTAGGCGGTACTGAAATATGAAAAAATATATGAAAGAAAGAAAGAAAAACTTTATTTGACACTGCATATGAGAGACACATTATTTGTAATTACCTGCATAAAATTTGTACTAGTATTAAAAAAGAACATAATTCCAAAAAAAAATTATGTTTTTGGATCATAGTGAATTTATGTTACCGTTTTAAAGTATGGCAAAGATGCGGTGTTTTAAACATGTTACAAGAAAACTAGAAGGTACCAGAAGTCATGGAAGTTAAGAATATAAATGAAATATCTATCTTCCTCTGATCAAATCAATTGTCTTGTATGTTGCATAGTTCGATAGTTTCTCAATCCATATATGAGACAAACCATAAGAATTGAGAAAGCGAGAAAGGTTTGTAAGAAAAAAACCGGTTGGTACACTGTATCCCCTGTGTACCCTGCAAGGGATCTAGCATAATGATATGTAGCTGGTATAAACAGTAGTGCCAGTATTAAACTTGCCAGATTTTATCCATTTCGTATCCTTGCCGTTCTAGCAATTACGAGTGCCTATTCATAATCCCTTAATTTTATATCCATCAACTTACCAAGACCTTGTATTTCTACATTTGTACTAAACTCCCGATTTTGAGTAGGATCCTTTATCAAATAGGCTTTGCAGGTGTATTTGCCTTCCAAGTCTTCATCCATGGACTTGATCTTTAACTGAGTGTTGTCTGCAGATATCGAGTACTGGTCTGAAGACGATATCTGCGCAGTTTTGCCTGTGAGCTTGTCGACGCGGTACCAACGAATGTTCAAAGGTTCTTGTGACTTGATATCGCAATTCACTGTCGACTCTGTTCCGTACTGCACCTTTGTAGTTCCTTAAATTGATTCAAATATTTAAAAGCAAAACAAAACTTCTAAAACGCAGTTTTGTGTATGTTCATTAGTTTGTAATACTAACACAAGAAAAAAAATATTGGTATCTATTCTTAAATACTAGTTTTTCAGTAGAATTTCCTGTTGTTAAATTAGATGAGGTATAAGAGAATGACCAGTTGTGATAATTCCATGTGGAGCGTCTCCGTGCTTTGGAGGGCACTTAAAACCATAGGTCTCGGTTATAACTTCATATGGCAATTAAAGCCTAGGTAACTTCCAACAGCAGGTTGTCACAAACTTACCTACACCAATTCCAATAGGAACCACGTGGTGGAAGTATTTCTCATCTCCAATCGTAAGAGAAAGCCTTTGCCCTTTGCCCACAGTGGGACAGAATATACTGATTTATTAAATCAACAGATAAATCAAGAGACAAATATATGAACTAGTAGTTTGTAGGTACAAGTGCTGGTATCATGAAAATAATTACCTTTAGGAATGGTTCCAATAATGAATGGATCTTTTATTATGACGTCAATGGCTTTATAGTCCTTGCCAGCAATGTTGGTAGCGTGGCAGTAGTATCTAACCTTCTCTGATACCTCAGGTACTTCCAGGTAGCTTATGTAGTCGTATGGAATCTGTTTTGTGGAACTCTGAAAGAATAATGAATCCAACGTATTTGGTTATGTATTGTTTAACCTTTCGACTCTCAGACACTAAAGTGTAGACGGCAGTCACAATCAAAGATCATACCAAATTATGTATGCATATTTTGCACTCAAGTAGAGTTATTACGCGAGCTTTTGTGAATTTACTTATAAATAATTCGTCAAACTGTGTATATTAACATTTCGTAAAATAAATGTATATTAACTTAAGGAAGGGGTTTTTTAATAAAAGAACAATTAAATAATAACACTTATTAGCGCTCGCAGTTACGAACTTTAAACCGTCTGCCCCTATGAAACTGTTAGGCAGTGTTGAATCTTGAGTGCGAGAAGTCCGATGGAGTGTTGTGTGAGGCACAGGGAGGTTTCAGGTCTGGAAGAGGATGTTCGGATCAAGTTTTCTCCCTCCGCAACATCGTAGAAAAGCATCTGGCAGTAGGCCGGAAGGTTTTCTGCGGTTTTGTGGACCTGGAGAAGGCGTTTGATAGAGTCGTGCGAAAGAGACTTTAGGACATTTTGCCAGAGTATGGTATAAACGGCACCCTGTTGCGAGCCGTCCAGTCCACCTACGTGGACAGCAAGGCATGCGTACGGGTGGGTGGTAACATGTCACCTTGGTTTGACGTTAAAATCGGCGTCAAGCAGGGTTGCGTGTTGTCCGCTAGACTGTTTATAGTGTATCTGGATAAAAGTCTTCAAAGACTGTGTGCGATGACTGAAGGGGTAAAAATGGGTGATCTAGTGATAAACCACCTATTGTATGCAGATGACGCGGTTTTGATAGCGCCAACAGCCACTGATCTGCAAACACTAGTCACAGTTATGAGAGACGACTGCATGAACAATGGCTTACATTTGAATGTGAAGAAAACCAAAATTATGGTTTTTGAACGGGAAGAAACCAGAACGAATGCAAGGATTGTGGTTGGTAACGATGTGCTGGAGCAAGTGAATGAGTTTGTATATCTTGGATGCGCCTTCAGTAAGGATGGGAAATACACCGCTGATATAGAGAGAAGAGTGAATGCAGGTAATAGAGTGAATGGTGCGATGGGAAGGCTACTTGGGAGCCGGCACTTAAGCCAAAAGGCGCAGCTGGCCATGCATAACGGAGTGCTTGTCCCAACGCTGTTATATGGCAGTGAGAGTTGGGTATGTAAGAAGGAGAACGAAAGCAGGATAAATGCGGTCGAAATGCGATCTCTGCGGAAGATGTGCGGAGTCACGCTGACCGACCGTATTCGCAACAGCGTAGTAAGAAAGCGAGTAGGTATGAAAGATAGTATCGGTGTAAAGATGAGAAAGGGTATGCTCCGTTGGTTCGGGCATATAGAAAGGATGCCAGAAGAAAGAATGACAAAACAGATATACAATGCGAAAGTGGAAGGATGTAGGTGCCGGGGAAGACCTAGACTATCTTACCATGACCAAATAGACCGTGTCTTAGCTGAAGGGCTAGTCAAGAGTCTCCGTAACCGGCGAGTGTGTATGAGACGAACTATGAGAGTGGAGGAAGCCAGAGAGGTATGTAAGGAAAGAACCTGTTGAAACTCTGTACTCTCTGCCTAACCCGCGAGGGAGCTGGCGTGATGATATAGGTAGATAGATAGAATCTTGATTTTTAACAAAAATCAGTACAAAATGTATAACCAACCTTCATACTGTGATGTAGGTTGGCATGATTTTTATGCACTCGAAGCTAACGAGTATGCATACGTTTGTACATATTAAACTATCTAATCATTCACAAAATTCTAGCTTTTATAAAATCACGTAGGTCTGGCTGGCCTGGAATCATATATCATTGATGGAAATCAATATGTATTCTCCACTGATGCAATTACCCGCCTACCTTAGATGGCACGGTAATTCCATGAATGTTTCTCCATGTGATCTCAGGCTTTGGGTACGCCGCGACCTCGCACGTGAGTGTGACTGCCCTCCCCGCCGCGACACCGATGGACTTGCCTTCCTTAATCTGTACTACCGGCTTTTTTACCACAGGTTTATCTGAAAGACAGTAGGTATTGTAATTTTCAAATCTGAACTTTCAAATTTAGCTTTAATATAAAGATAGGCATACAGTTTTTAATATTTAATTTTTTTTTTAAACTTAAAGCTTTAATGCACAAGTTTTCAAATTTCCAACTTACCCAGTGGGGGCTTCTGCGGTGTGACGGGGATCTTAGCTATTCTTCTATAAGGTTTACCTGTTTGGGTATTTTCTCCTTTCACCTTAAATAATTAATACTTAAATTTAGTATTCCTTACATGGCAAAAATAATATTTTGTATAAAATGAAAACTTTTTGGCCTATACAAATAAATAATTTACTACTACTACTACTATTATATCATCACGCCAGATCCCTTACGGGGTAGGCAGAGAGTACAGAGTTCCAACAGGCTCTCACCTTACATACCTCTCTGGCTTCCTCTACTCTCATAGTTCGTCTCATACACACTCGCCGGTTACGGAGACTCCTGACTTGTCCTTCAGATAAGACCCGGTCTATTATCTAAATTATTTACGCCTTTTTAATATAATCATAGGCTCTTCTGAAGGTCAAGTCAAGCGTCTTCGTAACCTGCGAGCGTGTATGAGAGGAACTATGAGAGTGGAGGAAGCCAGAGAGGTTTGTAAGGAAAGAACCTGTTGGAACTCTGTACTCTCTGCCTTCCCCACAAGGAATCTGGCGTGATGATAAAGATAGATAGATAGGCCCTTCACAATTACTAACATTAAATTTATCATTCTATATCTAATATAATACCAGCCTATACTGCCCACTGCTGGGCAAAGGCCTTCTCTCACAAATCGAGGTGAGAGAGATTAGGTCATACCCCACCACGCGGACCCAGTGAGGATTGGTGGAGGCAGGCTTGTGGCCACCTGCTGTTGGAACTTATCAAGCCGCCTTTAAGGCTTCCAACTCGGCTTAACGACTACCACATTAAGTGGTAACCGAGACCAACGGCTTAACGTGCCTTCCGAAGCACGGAGACGCTCGAATATGAAAATGCCACAAACGGTCACCCATCTCAGGCCGACCGAGTCGAACGCTGCTTAACCTTGGTGATCGGTAAGAACACCGCGGTCGCACAGCGCTACGAGCGCCTCTATATATATCTAACAACTCTAAAAAAATTACAACACAAAATGCAAGAATGATCTTAGCGACACTAAAAGAAATGTAGTGAATGATTTCAATCATTTTTTAAGTCTCGATATAAAAATTGAGATCCCAAATTCATACCGCGACTTTGAACATCTCGTTTGGTGCAATAAATTGTTCTGTGGTGTAGAAATCAGGAGTTAATTCAGTAAGAGGCAATTTATTTATCTCATTTTCCTTCATGTCCAAGATCTGCACTTCTTGTATTCGGACGGAGTGTTTTGGGTCTGTCACCAATATTGATAAGTGGGTCAATGTGTCTGGAATAAAGATTTAATAACTTACGTAAGTTGATTTTTCCGTTTGCGTCTGGTTAAATATTTTTAAAGTAAAGAGCATCCGACAGGAGTCCTATTGTTTTTCTTTACCCTACGTTAGCACAAGCGTATTTTGATCAAGTGCTGGAATGAAACACACGGCTAACAGTGAATTTTATGTTGTCCCTCCTATCAGCCGCTACCGTTGTCCGCAGCATATTCTAAACGACCCTCCTGATGCCCTTACATCCCTTCTTTCGGATACAGATACGGCACACAGGACCAGACACCGACCTCGCCGGCGAGATCGACGAATCCCTTGCCTAGTATACGCCGTCCCTCCTTGAGACGCCCTTGAGCTAGTTGCCCCCTTGCCCTTCTGGCTCGAGCGTATTGGTTGCACGCTCGCCCTCTTGTCCGGTGAAGCTGTAAAGGCCCCGCGGCCAACAGCGTAGATCATTTACATACACACACACAAAGCATTTTTTTGAAAGACACAACGCTTCAGCGCAGCGCGATGAAAAACGAGAGGTTATAATGTAAAAATAAGACTGGTGTACAACTCACCTGAAAAAGGTTGCGGTGTTGTGTCATCGACTGACTTGGGTTTTAGTTCGGAAAACCCGTGGCGGAATAAGAAGTCGCTCCTGCCGACGATGACAACTGATGTGGCGCTCCTACCTTCCACGGTGGCCACATACTTTCCAGGGGGAGGGTTAATGAGCTTAACTACCTGCGAGGCAGAAATATACCACTTATAAACTTATCACGAAGTAACTCAAGGCAATTTTAAGACAATTATGTTTATATTGGTCAATAGAAAGGAGTTCCCGATGAACGAGGTACCGTAAATTGACCTAGAATCACGAAAATAACGTGCAGAATTGTGTAGAAACCGAAGAATAAAACACTCATCTTAGTTAATTTTAACTTAAAATAAATAAATATACACCATCACGCCCATATTGCCCGGCGGAGTTGCCAGAGGTGTATTGAGTACACCCACGTTCTGCCGACGATGTTAGGTCCGGCCGGCCACAATTCCAGACTCCGGACTCTGACTGGGAAGTTTTCGTTAGAAAAACTACACTTGTCCGACTTAGGATTTGAACCCAGGACCTCGTACTCACAAAGCGATGCGCTTTGCCACTAGACCGACGACGTAGTCAAAATTAACTTGTGCCATAAATTCTGTCAAACTGAAATTCGAAATAAAACTCGAATTTATAGCAATAATAATCAAATAATAATTAACATTATTGCTTATCTCTGTCTAAATGACTGCCCAAAGTATACCTTTCCATGTCTCGTCCACAAAATTTTATCTATCTGCACTAATGGTCCAGTGATCTGCAGACTGACGTCTGTGCCTGATGTAGATACAGTGGCGTATTCAGTTTGATCGTCAATCTCGAACTGAAAAATAAATAATAATTTCATTGTGGACAAATAACCAAACCTCTTAGACAGTCTATTCTGGCGTAATATTATATATCATCAAATATACAAGGTATTTCATAAATATCGCAAGAACTCAGACATCTCGATTATATAATTGCTTCACAAATATAATACGAAAACCAATTTCCAAAAATAACGTTTTTTACCCATTTATTTTCAAAGCACTTTTATAATCCAATAAACAATGAAACTTGTCGTTAATGTGTGCGTATTGAGAAATACGTTTTAGAAATGCATTTGAAATCTTCGTATTGGCTTGAATCAAGAATATATTTAGTTTGTTATAGCGAAGAAGTAGCAGAATTATTAGCAAATAAAAAAAAATATAAGATACATTTAAAATAGTTGGAATCGATTTAGTTACCGATTTAGAACAAACTACTTTCAGGTCTTGCCTTAATGATGTTAGATCTTGTATATAACGTAGTGCCATATTCTTTACAAATAGGGAAAATATTATGGAAATATGAGCAAATGTTTTGTTTGATACAATAATGAACTAATAGGAATTATGAAATGAATTTGCTAGAGAATAATTTATGACGGACGGCTTGGTCCGGTAGTTAAGAGCTGAAGTCCCTCCCCCCACTGGACTGAATAGTCGCGGGTTCGATCACCGTAGGGTACAAATCTTTGTGACCCACATATACTTGTTTCGGTCTGTGTGTACGTGATTTCATGTTTGTAAATGCAGCCCCGACACAGGAATAATTCCTGCTGTGGAGCTTTTGAAAAAAACCTTACCGGTACGTCAGTGTAGATGCCGGGCGGGGTCACAATCGAAGTCAACACAGTTTTATTGCCTTTAATAGTTTCTTCAATCGTGCGTAGGACCTTAAAGAAATATTTTGTGTCTCAGATGTTATTATAAATACGCTAATGCAACTATTCGTAATCCGCCGTTTATGAATTCATAACATTTTAATTTGCAGTATCCTTTAGAAATGTCGCAACCAAATTATAGATTTTACCGTATTACAAAGTCGCCATTTACAAAACTAATCCCGATTTTACGATCGCCGCCGTTTTGTATCTGCGCTTTGCGGCCCTCAAAGCTAGGCGTTATATAATTAAGCTAACCGTAATGTAAATAGGAGAGTCCATAAACCGCCGCTTTGCCAGTACCCGTGGCTACCTCAGATCTGAAGCTTTGCGAGTTCCTGCCGCGGGACGCTCGATTGGCTCGCTCGGCTCGTGCGTTTTGATCACAATTCTAATCTAACTTAACTCATACTTGTAATTTACTTTATATTGCAAATCAACATTTACATTTTTCTTCACACAGACTATATTTTTCTACATTCAAAGAACGCGTTGTTCCAACAATCTGGGTAAACCTAGCCTTCTCGTAATTCGGCGAATCCTACAATTTGGCTGTGGCAGGACCTTTCCATTTTTATTGCATCCATATAAAATTTGCGTTAAGTATTTAGAGCATCACTTTTTCTTATTATATTTTGCACCTACTGCAGTATATCCAATTTAGCCCAACACTACTACTTAATTACGATCACAGTCTGCCAGTGTAGTTCCAGTGGTAGTAATTCAATAGAACTCTAATTTAGATCTCCCACCTTTTGTGCTCTTTCCTACATACCTTCTCAAGTCTCTTACGCCAAAAGCTAAAAAGCACTTTCTAGCCTAAATGACAGCTACCATGCCACAGTTATTTGTTCTTTTCCCAGAACCTAACCTTTTATAACCTAAATTACTATTATCACCACTAATAATAATAATTTCCACTTTAAGAATTTTTACCTCTTTAACATCACTCTTCTCTACTCTGAGTGCTAATCCTGTACAAGCCGCTGCTATATCGTAGTACACTCGGAACCGCCTGCCGGTTGGTCGATGACAATCGCCCGTAAGCACAAACACTATCTGCAATCATCATTACTTGTTCATTACTATCACCAATCAATACAGCCGATTTTATGAAAGGGGAACCTATAATACATTTACGTTACGTTTAAAACTAGGTGTCACTACAGTATTTTTGGTCGCAGCATATTTTCCCGTAAGCTCGTCGACACCCCAGGACCGTGAGAAGTTTTGAGATAATGTCAGAAAAGTTCTGGATCTGGCTGAGGCTAACGAAAAGGTGATTTTGTGTGGTGACCTGAACGGATGGGTGGGAACCAGGCGGTAAACTTGCGACGCTGCTCTGGGTCCTTATGGTGATAAGAGAGTGAACGATGCAGTTAAGCTCATTGTAGATGTATATTTGGATAGGGGCTTCCTTGTGTCTAATACGATATTCCAACATAAGGACATTCATATGTACACGTGGAGAAGGAATGAACAAAAAAGTATGATAGATTTGATCCTGGTAGATAATCGTCTCCGAAACAAACTCCTAGATACGCGTGCGTATAGAGGCCCCACTCTTGAATCAGACCACTATCTCGTAGTTGCGCGGTTGAGAGGTCTGTTCAGGAAGTGGACGCACTGGCGAGAGCGTATCCCCTTCGGAGACCTTGAAAGAATAAAGGTTGAAAAGTTGCAAGACGAGAGCCTGAGGAGAATGTATGAAGACAGAGTCCGGGACAAGCTTTTGACAGCATGTTCTTCGGACTCAAATATAGATGAAAGAGAGTTTGGTAAAATCCGCGAAGTATGTAGTTGCTCAAAGAAGCATAGTGCAGTAAAAGGTGATGCATGGTGGGATGCAGAGTTACAAAGTTCCGTAGAAAGCAATTTCTTCTGTGAACCTGAATGCCAGTATGACAGAGATGAAGAAAGAAATATACCGGCGGTGCAAGAATGCCACCAAAACTTTAGTGAAAAAAAAGATCTTACCATGACCAAATAGACCGAGTCTTATCTGAAGGACAAGTCAAGAGTCACCGTAACCGGCGAGCGTGTATGAGTCGAATCAGAATCAGAATCAGTAACGGACGTAGTATGTAACGGAATATTCTGGTATGCCCTCTGGTGCGAATTCCAGTGACTGATTCGAAAGCAACAAAAGTGCGAGCGCATTAAAGGCACGTCAACATACTACTTGCATCAATCCATTGCCCCATGGACCTTACCATGAAAATATTGACCTCAGCGTCAACAAATCTATATATATGTATATAAAAATGAATTGATGTTCGTTAGTCTCACAGAAACTTGAGAACGGCTGGACTGATTTGGGTAATTTTGGTTTTGAAATATTTGTAGAAGTCCAAGGAAGGTCCAAAAGGTGAGAAAATATATAGGAACAATCCATATATATAAAAATGAATTGACGTTTGTTGGTCTCACAAAAACTCGAGAATGGCTGGATTGATTTGGGTAATTTTGGTTTTGAAATATTTGTGGAAATCCAAGGAAGGTTTAAAAGGTGAGAAATATATAGAAATTGCAAGGAAAGTAGTAAAAACAACTATTTTATTTTGCCATACAAACTGTTCGGATCGGTCAAACTGGATGTATTCAGAAATTATTTTTATAATTTGACGTTACTTAAGAAAAGCCTGGCAATCTTTCGAATTGCCTCTTCCTCTTCTCAGGTGATTGGAAGCCTGGAGACCTGCTGAAATTGTTCTAGAACACAAATTTACTCATATTTAAGTTGACTAATATTTTGTACGCCATTGAATAGTGATTACGATTTAATAATGGGAGAACTTCAGAGGCTTGGGGTAGGAGCGTGGTCGTATTGTTTTTCAAAAAGGGTGATAAGACCCAACTAAAGAACTACCGCCCTATTTCGCTCCTGAGCCACATTTATAAGCTGTTTTCGAGAGTTATCACGAATCGTCTTGCGCGAAGGCTCGACGAAATTCAACTCCCGGAACAGGCCGGGTTTCGAAGAGGGTATGGAACCATAGACCACATCCACACTATACGGCAGATTATACAGAAGACCGAAGAGTATAATCGGCCCCTGTGCTTAGCATTCGTGGACTATGAGAAGGCTTTTGACTCGATCGAGACCTGGTCAGTTCTGATATCCTTGCAACGATGCCAAGTCGACTGGCGATACATCCAAGTGTTAAGAAGTCTCTATAACGCCGCGACCATGACCATCCAGTTACAAAACCAGCAGACCAACCCTATCTCAATGCATCGAGGAGTGAGACAAGGGGACGTTATCTCCCCCAAATTGTTCACAAATGCATTGGAGGATATGTTTAAGACGCTGAACTGGGGCGGTCATGGCATAAACATGAATGGCAGTCATATCTCACACTTGAGATTTGCAGACGACATCGTCATTATGGCCGAAACGTTGCAGGATTTACAACAGATGCTGACCAGCCTAGCCGATTCTTCCAAACCAATAGGTCTCCGCATGAACTTGGACAAGACCAAGGTAATGTTTAACCGACATGTAGTACCGGAACCTGTTGCAATACATGGCGCTATTCTCGAGGTTGTTCAAGAATATGTTTACCTAGGGCAAACTCTGCAGTTGCGAAAAAACAACTTCGAGAAAGAGGTCAGCAGAAGAATACGGCTGGGCTGGGCGGCATTTGGGAAATTACGTCGAGTATTTACATCGCCCATTCCACAAAGCCTAAAGACAAAAGTCTTTAATCAGTGCGTCCTGCCCGTTATGACATATGGAGCCGAGACGTGGACACTCACGGTTGGAATGGTTCATAAATTTAAAGTCACTCTGCGAGCTATGGAAAAGGCTATGCTCGGATATTCTATGAAGGATAGAATCCGGAACGAAGTCATTCGACAGAGAACCAAAGTTATCGACATAGCCCACCGGATTAGTAAGCTGAAGTGGCAATGGGCCGGTCACATTAGCCGAACAACCGATAACCGCTGGGACAAACGAGTTCTTGAGTGGAGACCGCGGACTGGCAAACGTAATGCAGGACGCCCTCAGGCTAGGTGGAGCGATGACCTTCGTAGGGCGGCTGGCAGAAACTGGATGCGAGCAGCCGAGGATCGTACCCAGTGGCGTGCACTTGGAGAGGCCTATGTCCAGCAGTGGACTGCTATAGGCTGATGATGATGATGATGATTGAATAACCAAACATAGCGCTCATAAATAACTACTTAAAGATTACTACCTCTTTAACCTATGTTTCACAAATAAATAATTTGAATTTAAATTTCATAAATACTTTTGCAAAACAAAAACGACTTGGTTTAAGCGATAAAAATTAGACTGCCTAACTTACTTTGTCAAAAAGTTGCAAGTACGATCCCCGCACAGCGCACGGGAATATTGATTTGGGATTTGTGATTTTGAAATAAAGAAAATATTTTATTCGCATACGGTCACAATAAAAAAAAAAGTGTGTCCGTGGTAATATCCAGAACGCCGGGCCCCCCTTTCCCTGCACCAACATCAGCAGGGGGGCCTTCGGGGTCGCGGATGCAAGGGGCGGAGGGCTCTGAGCGTCTTTCACGAATGACTCTTGGGAGGACGGCAGTGCGGTGTGGCCCACGTCGCAGTGAGCACCGCGTCGGTGCAGGGTGGGAGCGTGTCATCAAGTCTCCCTCCGTTGGCGGACTCCTCAGAGCGCGGCACAAGAGGGGCACCGGTGCGTTCCATACGGAGATCCCGGAGCCTCTCCATAGTGCTGATGTCGACCACTCTGGGATTTTTAGTCAGTAGGAATCCGACACGCCCCGCGAGCTTCCCCCGAGGCTCGCGGAAGTTCTATGCAGGATTTTCCCCAGGGACAAAAAAGGTTTCTGATGGTGAAAGAATTATTAAAATCTGTTCAGTAGTTTCAGAGTTTATAGTTTACAAACAAACAAACCTTTCCTTTTTATAATATTAGTATAAGCTACCTAGTGAAAATTGGAGACACAAATAGTAAAAACCTCGTTTAGTAAATAAAATCTTATCTATACCTGACTCTGTTTCTTTTGACATAGCTGTTGTATCTCTTCACTCATCCTGAAATCTTTGGCAGACGCGTCCGTGAACACGTACACGTACGAACCGGACAAACTCTTTTCCAACGCCAATTTTATACCCGTAAGTGCCATTTCGGGACAGTCATAGTTGTAAAAATTGTTAGGTTTTACTTCAGACAAAGCCAACTTTAAGTCTTCACTACTGTTAGTTATTGTCCTTACTTTCACCGCTGAAAGTAATATTATAATTATGTATATTAACTAACTTGATAAAAAAACTTATTTTATTTGAATAAACTAAGTTTTTTTATCAAGTTTGCTTCGAGTTAAATCTCCTTAGGCCTAGCAGTATATGAACCATGTCAGTCCGAGTACATGGCCAGTGCGTGAAAGCGATCCCCATAAAAAAAGAGTAAGACAGGGAGATGTCATTTCTCCGAAACTATTTACGGCCACATCGGAGGATGCCTTCAAGCTCATGGAATTGCGATGACTTGGCATCAATATCACTGGCGAACCCATCGCTCACCTTCGATTTGCCGACGCCATCGTATTCATAGCAGAATCGCTGGAAGATCTAGGACAAATGTTCGATGATCCCAACCGAGTATCCATACAACTAATTCTGAAAATGAGCATGGACAAAACGAAAGTAATGTTTAATGTCCAAGTTGTATCCACCGCACATCGTACTATTGGGAGCTCTACTCTTGAAGCTGTCGATGAAAACAAGCTGTCCGGTTAGGTAGGTTCAACTTTGAGAGAGAGGTCAAGTGACGAATCCAACTCGGCTGGGCAGCATTCATGAAACTGCGCAACATCACATCCAAAATACCTCAGTGCCTTAAGACTTAAGTTTTTATTCAACATGTGCTGCCAATATATGGATCAGAGACATGGTCTCTTACAATAGGTATCATAAAAAAGCTCAGAGTTGCTCGGCGAGCTATTGAAAGAGCTATGCTCGGCGTTTACCCACATGATCGAATCAGGAATGAGGAGATTCGTAGAAGAACCAAGGTCACCGATATACCGGATTAGTAAGCTGAACGTAATGGGGAGGCAACATAGCGCGAAGATCGGACGGGCGTTGGGGCAGAAAGATTGAGTAGAGACCACGTATTGGCAAGCGCAACGTGTGACGGCCGCCTGCCAAATGAACCGCACCGAAGATCGCAAGAAGTTGTTGGATGCAGGTGGCATCGAACCAGTTGCACTGGAGAGCGATTGGGGAGGCCTATATGCAGCAGAGGAGAAGTAGAGGCTGAGATGATGAATGTGTTTGTATGGTTTATATTAAAAAATTATGTTCTGTTAAGAAAAATCACTGGAACAATAATCACTTTACTGCAGGTCTATGCATGTAGATAAGATCCTATGTTTACTCTTATAAACTTCCTTTTAATTGGGGTTAAAATAGAACAAGTGACACGGTAGGTTTTACGAAGTTTCTGACCGGAAATAATCAAAAATGTATAATATGCAATATCATTTTATGAATAGCGAACACGTGTAACATAGGCTAAGTTACAGTTATAAGAATTCTTTATCGGAAATAATTAAAATAAGTACTTATATGGTACTTAATTACCCCCAAACTCCCAAATTAACACTTTAAAAGGGGCGTATTAAAAACTGGAACGGATTTATGAAAAAGAAGTTCTCTTGCGCCCGAAATTTATTTGTCCGACAGGAAGCGAACGTCTAAGGCGTTAATTTATATGTTAGCAACGGGAAAATAAAAAATCTTGTAATAAACAAATTAATCTTTTCTTTTAAACACAAACTAAAGTTTGAATCTCGAAGTGGGTGCTGTCACTGGGAATAATTTATAAAAATAAATAGTTGTGAAAGCTCTTGCTTTTGAGGTATATGGTCGGCAAAACAATAATTTTGGACTTTAAAAGACAAAACTGCTATTTAGGAGAAAACGTTTTAAATAACGCCCTTTATGAATGCTCATTACTTTATTATGAAAAATCCCTGTGGTAAACGCGACTTTCTCTAAGATTTTGCTTTACTAATATCATCCTTATTACATCATCGCTTACCACTTTTGAAAGAAAAAATGGGTACACGCTAATTGATATTATTGAAGGTACCATGTATGTTGTAACTTTAGGTATAGGGTCTCAATAAAAAGTGCATATATTCATTACTGAAATTGCTAGTTTACCGACACAAGCATGTGTATGCCATGTTCTGAAGGCACGCATATAATGCATATCACTAATAAAACTCTTACCTGGATCGTTAAATGTAACCAATACGATGTTACTAATTTGACTGGATTTTTCGTTCAGCACGATATTCATTATTGCATCCACATCGTTTCTGACTTGCGCAATGTCATTGCCCATGGAACGGGTGTCGTCAATAGCGAACGTTAGACTTGCCTTCTGACATGATGCTCTAAATATTATGGTTAAAAACACAAGCAAGGGGTGCGGAGATATCCGCTCAAACATTTTCACAGTTCAGTACGCACCGTGCTAACAAGCGATACACTGCGAACAACAATAAGCGTAACTACTAATTTATATAAAATATAACTATAGGTCAATATGAGATAATCAGGGAAAACCACAGTTGTGACTATATTTCGTTTAATTAAGTACTATATTTATTATAAAATAAGTCATAAATAGAATACAATATAAGGTCATATTATATGGACATAAGCTTTGTGTTCATTTACCTTGTCTCGCTTCCAGTTATCTAAACTCTATAGTGCTAGTACCATTTATATATAGTAATACCTAGTATTATCCTTATTCCAACTTCACGTACATACATTTAACTGGTTTATTTTGGGACCCCATTTGGGATAGGTACATTTTTTTTGTCATAATATTTTTATGTGCAATAAAGTATATTATTATTATAGTATTCAGATACATATTATCATGGCAGGTGTTATAATATATTTTATAATTTGTACAGGATTTGTTTGTGATTGACTTCAGAAGTGGACTTAAATGGTATCTCAAAATAGCAAATAATAATATGTATGAGGCGCTCGTAGCGCTGTGCGACCGCGGTGTTCACACCGATCACCAAGGTTAAGCAGCGTTCGACTCGGTCGGCCTGAGATGGGTGACCGTTTGTGGCATTTCATATTCGAGCGTCTCCGTGCTTCGGAAGGCACGTTAAGCCGTTGGTCCCGGTTACCACTTAATGTGGTAGTCGTTAAGCCGAGTTGGAAGCCTTAAAGGCGGCTTGATAAGTTCCAACAGCAGGTGGCCACAAACCTGCCTCCACCAATCCGCACTGGGATCGCGTGGTGGAGTATGACCCAATCTCTCTCACCTCGATTTGTGAGAGAAGGCCTTTGCCCAGCAGTGGGCAGTATAGGCTGATATTATTATTATTATAATATGTATAAAAGAAGATCATAGCAAATTGAGAATATTATTTGTTACATAAAATTTTCAACGTTTTCGCAATCATAATGTTACAACCAGTTTATTTTTAACTTTTGTAATCCCTTATTTAGTGCGTAGGTAACATACAATAGGTGAATAGCGCACGACTTTGTTCCAAACCACTGTCTCCGCTTTACCATACATTCACTGACATTATTTATGTTAAAAAATATTTTTCGGTCAACTTATTACTTACATATTAACGTCTGTAAGTGCTTTTTATTGGCCTTTACGATTAAATGATTTTTGACTTTGACTTTGAATTTAATGTAAAAAAGATCTATCTACATATATCATCACCAAATCCCTTCTGGGTAGGCAGTGACTACAGAGTGACCGGCGAGAATCACCTTTTTTGTGCCTTATCTAAAAATTACTACTATTACTAATTTTTGTGCTACTGAGCGCAGAAATACAGAGTCGATTCTTTTGCCAACGAATCTATTTAATTAAGGATCTATCGGTCGTGTAACGGAGCCTTAACTATAAAGTATTTTTAGAGTGTATTATCAATGTCGGGACTCTTTTAGTGTAAATCTGCTCGAAAACAGATATATTTGCTGAAACAATACGATAGTCTTTGCTTAGTTACCTCCAACTTAGTTATCTCAGATTGCCCTATCCAATTCGTTGGAAGGGTGATAGGTTGCAATGTTATAGTGGGTGAAAACCTTCTTACCAGGCACAATAACAGACTGCGGACGAATATTTAACAAATAATATTTTTAATAGAATAACACATTTTGTCCGATCTATTATTGCGATTGCTACTATTGCATTAGACCAATGCGGTTATTAGGCCATAGACCCACCTGTACCTCGTAATTAATATTGTTTTTATAAAATGTGGTTATTAAAAAGTTGATAGTGTTCCGTCTCCAACCATCCCTGCAAAGTATGGATATGTTATAAAACTAAATTTATCAAAAACATTTTTTAAAAATTGTTAAGTTTAAATATAATACACTTACTAAATTAGTGAGATGCTAATATATATATATTATAATATAGGTACCTTTGCTCAAGTATAGTGTAAAAAACCTCTAAACTTATTTTAACGAAACCCTTGGATAACATTTAGAGTCTGCCTTGTTTAATCTGAATCCGGTTGGGTAGAACAAGAGAAACAACTTGACCTATTTGGATAGCTCATTTATTTACAATTTATTTAACTTTTAAGTCTAATTATCTAATTTTAATGCTATTAGTATGTTTTCGCATTTAGTCGGACAGTGCTACGGAAAAGTCTCGTTGTCTAACAATAATATTATACAACCTGACATTTCCTTCACATTTGCCTGTGTAAGAATATTACATTTGTTTAATAACATAATAAGTTCTACATTTATACAACATTAGTATGATCGTAATACGAATATATTTCTCGCCTTAAACTAAACGCGCTAAACCCTAATAGTCTTTGAAAGATGTTGGCTAGAATGCTATGTAGCCATTCTCATAAATAGTATTATTCGCTTTTTTAACTTAGACTCACCTGATGACCAACCTACATTGTTCTCCCATACCCCACAACAGAATGTAGATGAAAAAGTTTGTATTTTTTTTAATTTAAAAGTGTAACCGTGGAGTTTCTTGCTCTTCTTCTCCATAGGAATGACATTCCGAAGTGGCGGTAGGGTCTTTGTTACTTTTCTGACGATTCATAAATACTGTTATGGTTTACATGAATAAAAAATATTCCGAGTCTGTTCAAATGTATAGATTAACAGCTAACCCCTTATGCCCACTTGCTCGAATCAGGGTTAAATTGCCTTCAACATAATATTTTAACCTCAAGTTAGACAATAGGTAACGCTAGCCCAGGTTCGTAGTTTGGCTCCGTACATAAAGCCAAAACAAAGGAACACAAATTATTAAAACTAAACTATTTCTTAGAATAGGTATTTTTTCGAATTTTTATACAATATATTAAGATAAATCTTTAAACAACGTGATACGCTCAAACAAAAAATACCCAGCGTAAAAGGTTATCTTATCAATATAAAATATAACAAACGGGGTCAATCAGTGCTTCCATAACTGTAATTTAAATGTTGGTGATACCTACTTATTTGTCTGGTATTTTTGTGTATAGATACATTATAACAGAAATATATGGTCGTCGTAGTGGTAAAATGATCTAAGCCAAGTTTTCTATAATCAATATGACTTATTACTGTACAGTACATTATTTAAATTTAAAAGAAAGTCGGTGCAACAGTGAAATAACAAAAATGCTTGAAATGTTAACTGAAATTTTTAAAATCTTTTTGATCTTCTTCTTCTTCTTCTTCTTCTTCTTCTTCAGCCGAAAGACGTCCACTGCAGGACAAAGGCCTCCCCTAATACGGCCTTTTTGATCTTACACTTCGATAAATCTATCTGTATATAATATCAGCCTATACTGCCCACTGCTGGGCAAGGGCCTTCTCTCACAAATCAAGGTGAGAGAGATTAGGTCATACTCCACCACGCGAACCCAGTGCGGATTGCTGGAGGCAGGTTTGTGGCCACCTGCTGTTGAAAATTATCAAGCCGCCTATGAGGCTCTCAAATCGGCTTAACGACTACCACATTAAGTGGTAACCGGGACCATAGGCTTAACGTGCCTTCCAAGCACGGAGACGCTCGAATATGAAAATGCCACAAACGGTCACCCATCTCAGGCCGACCATGTCGAACGCTGCTTAACCTTGGTGATTGGTTAGAACACCGCGGTCGCACAGTGCTACGAGCGCTTCTATCTGTATCATCACGCCGGATTCCTTGCGAGGTATACAGAGGGCACAATGTTCCAACGGGTCCTTTTTTACATATCGATACATATTTTATTCAATTATTTTTTCGTGATTTCTATTCACTTTAAAAATATTTTAGATCTTTTGACTACCAAAACGATTATATTTCTAAACATGATAGACATATTCTAAGAATATGTAATAGGCATTCGATTACTTAGAACACTAAACATTTATTTTTCGATTTTTATCTGTTTGTATGAGCATAACACAAAGATCACTAAATTGATTTTAAGGGCATGCGCAATTAAAAAAAAATACAATCCGACTTAAAAATTCCGTAGTTTCGTTAAATCGAAATTGAAAGATGGGTTGAATTGAAGGTGTACAAAATTATCTTCTCATAGTACGCACCCGTAAAGACTAAGATTCATATGGGCTGGGGCCGCATACAAGAGCTTGTCTATCTATACTAATCGATAAACTCTAAAAGTACTGAACCGATTTTAATAATTCTTTCACTATTAGAAAGCTCCATTATCCAAAAGTAACAAAGACCACTGGGTCTCTGTCACCTACTGAGGTGGCGCTGTTGTTGACCGGGTGCGAAACCGCGGGAACTGTTGTTAAATGTAATATGACGATAAAAGTAGGCAGACGAACACACGGCAAAAACGGGTACATACAAACGTAAACAATATATTTTAAGTAAAAACACTTGATATTTAATAATATATAATAATAGTAATAAAAGTTTATTTTGCAACACACAAGTAGTAGTTAATTTGAACTCGATATGTTCACATTAATATACTGTGTATATGTTAATATGACTACGATGACTGCATTTATTTCGACGGCCCTGAAAATAATAATGTATATTTTTTAATATTTCACATATTAACATCGTTGGCGAAAAATAGCTTTAAAATTTTAGAAATAAAATAATTCACAAATTTCGTTTTAATAAAACGTAGCCGCCCACTAGATTGAATTCCTGTACCATGGGTGCGTTTACAAACATGAAACTTACATACACAAACAAATATTTGCAGGTCACACAAAGATTTCTCCTGTGCGGGAATCGAACCCGCGGCCACTCGATTCAGTGGGCTGAGCAAGTTAAGCTCTTAACCACTGGACCAAGCCATCCGCATTCTCTCAGTACTCTATGACTAATGCAGATAAACAGAAACAATAATTCCATCTCCCATTTGCGGAAATTGTAGCCACTTTTTTTATCTTTCTATATGATTACGTCAGATCCCTTGCGGGGTAGGCAGAGAGTACAGAGGTCCAACAGGTTTTTTCCTTACAGACCTCTCTAGCTTCCTCCACTCTCCAGTTCACTTATTTTTATGTATGTAGAATAGAATAAAGACTATTATGAAGAAAGCAATGAGTGATACCCTAGTGGTAGAATGGTCGCCTTAAGGTCCGAGCTTCAGGTTTCAAATCCCCGTTTGCACCTCAGGTTTATAAAAACCTTGTCATTAGCAAACGGTAGAGGAAATCGTCGGTCGTGATAAAGCCTCCAGTTTCGGAGTATTTAAAATATTCCAAGACGTATGAAAAATCACGGCGTAATGTGGGTGTACTACGTATAGCTCTGTCAACCCCTTCGCGCATAAAACCATGCGTGAGACGACGGTACGTTATGTTATGAAGAACTTGCCTGTGAGTTTGACCTCAAAGTCCCTCTGCAACACTCCGTGAACGTTGCTCACTACGCATGTGTAGTGGCCCTGTTTAGTTATGCGCATTTCGAATGCCTCCGCGATGGTAGAATGTTCAATAGGTACGCCGTTGTATGTCCATTTTGCCTGCAAAATAATGCCCATGATACTCGGTGCAATTTTTTTTTATTCGTTATTGAATAAACGTAGCCCCACACTAGGATTTATTCCTGTGTCGTGGGTGCGTTTACAAACATGAAAATTCACATACACAAATACCCAGACCGGAACAAATAATTGTGGATCACACAAAGAATTTTGGATCACACAGAGATTTGTCCCGTGCGGGACTCGAACCTGTGACTATTAGACGCAGTGGGCAGAGCGGCTTAAGCTAAATCGTCCGTCCGTTATAGTCGTCATGGAGGGAAAGCCCAGTCATGTATCCAAGTCCAATCCAGTCCAGTTATGTATCCAATGTTCACTGGTAATAATAAATAAATAAAAAGTACACTTCAATAAGTCTATCTACTGACCTATCCAAATATCATAGCTAATGGTAAAAATCCAAACACCAAAGATACAAGCTGCGCCGCCTCTCGATATCATTTTACGCTTGGTTTTTTTAATGCACTGAATTGGTATTTTTTTATGGAGATATTACTTATTGAAGTATTATTTTTATTTTTTTAGTGCCAGTAGGTAGTAGACATTGGATACATCACATGGGCTTTGCTTCAGGTTGACTTAAATAACACCGTGGGTAGCAGTAATAGCTTACTATGTAGTTATAATCCTTTTCACCAGTCATAGATACGCTGACATGTAGAATTTGACGTTTCTAGAAATGTGGTGATTGTGAAATAGAATCGATTGAATATCGTGACAAGAAAATTTATAACGAAAAATTAATCGATACAAATAAAAATAATTTAGAAACAAAAGGAGAACAAAATAAAATAATCACATTATTTATTTACGAATCAAGCCATTGGGCAGAAAAATCATGTGACAAATTGCTTAATTCTTTGCTTACGTGTATTATTATGAATTTTTTTTTATAAAACTCTCTGTAATTATAACAGAGCACGTCAAGATATGCACCCATTATTTATAAATTTATTTGCCATGAGAAATTTCAGTCAGATAATTAGAATAATATATTCGTATAAATCGGCAATCGATTTTGTTACGAATATATTAAACATATCGATTACAAAGATTTTTTTTGTGTCAGTCCCTATAACGCAAACCGTTACAATTTATCTAATTGTGCAGTAGAGTTTTATTAGTTTTTAAGTATTTTAAATAATTACACAAACTTACGTATATGATTTAAATGGAAAGTAAAGTTGATTTTTGGTGTATATTTATATTCAATATTTATCAATACAATATGTGTGAAATGGAATATGATCAAATCTCACCGTACCTATGTCTTGTGTAAGAGATATAAAGCATCGTGTATAGCAAGGGATCTTTGAAGGAAAGACCTTTGTCTAACAGAGACAACGAAAACTATAATCATTGTAAGAAAACTTTCACGTTCAATAGAACCCAAGAGGTTTTTGTTAATAAAGATGTTTTTCTTTTAATATTATGTACTTTTAATACCTTGTTTCTTTTTTCATTTGCTGACCCCATATATAAAACATATGAATGCAGTATAAAATCCAACATGAAAATTCAAAATTGCTTTTATTAGGTTTAAAGAACTTTATTTCTCATAAGAACATACATAGTTCACTTAAATGAGATTATAATGTGAAAACTTAAGACTACAATTATCACTTTGACGTCGTTATCGAGTCTCAGACACTACACAAATTTCGTATTTATCCAGTCATATCCAAGTCCTTGTATGTCATTATTTCCTGTTTTATTAATATTTCTCGTATATATATTTCTTAAGTTTAGTTTTAAATACATTAATCCTGCTGCACTCCTTTAATTCATTTGGTAAGTTATTGTATAGTTGCGCGCGTAAGTTATTGTACGTGGTTGAGTGAGTTGTATTTTGTTCCTATTCCTTAAGTAGTGATTTTGTTTTCTTGTGGTAAATGTTATGTTCGAATGTATGTTGCCTGTGATAATTTTTTTAACTAAAATGCATGTTTTAAATTTATACAGCTGGGTTAGATTAAATAATTTTGTTTTAATATATAGCTCTTTTGTGGGTGTAAAATAGTTATAATGGAAAAGTATTTTAATAATTTTGTTTTGTAAGGTTTGTCTTAGACGCTGCTCCCCATATTTCGATCAAATATTCTAGGTGTGTATTTATTAATGAATTATATATCAGGGTGCGCACTTGCCGTGGTATACAATTTGCCACCTTCCTCAGTGCACCCAGAACTGAGCTCAGTTTAGATCTGATGTGCTCAATGTGCGTCTTCCACGTAAGCTGGTCGTCTAGATATAGTCCTAAATATTTTTGATGATTTGATCTCTTTATTATCTTATGGTTAATCGTTAGTGGTGTGTAACTGGGGATCTTCTTATTCTTAGAAGTAAAAATCATGTAGTAAGTTTTCGAAATGTTAACTGTCAATAAATTATATAGATACCAATCATTAATTTTGTCAAGATCCTTTTGAGCTTCTGATATGATAGCGTGGATGGAGTTCCCAAAATAAAACAAACAGGTGTCGTCAGCATAGACAGTAAGGTGACCAGTCATTTCCGTATTTTTAATGTTATTAATATAGATCAAAAAAAGTAAAGTTCCTAGTACAGATCCCTGTGGAATTCCACAATTTATGCATTCGGGGTGACTTTGAAATTTATCCCCAATCGTCACAGTTTGGTATCTATTTTGGAGGTATGAAGTTAGAACATTCAAGGCTTGACCAGTAATACCTATATTATTTAATTTTTGAATTAATTTTACATGACTAACAGTGTCAAATGCCTTTTTTAAATCTATAAAAACACCTAACACAATTTGTTTTTGATCAATACTTGTTTTTATTTTTGTAACCAAATCTACAGCCGCCGAGAGTGTACTTGATTTTGAACGAAATCCATATTGTTGTTAAATCAAAAAATATTTTTCACTAAGGTATTTATCTAAGCGAGTATATAAAATTCTTTCAAATATTTTGGCCATGACTGGGAGCACCGATACTGGCCTATAGTTACCGGGATCTGTTTTCACACCAGACTTGTAAATAGGTTTGACCTTCGCCACTTTAAGAGGGTCAGGAAAAGTACCTTCATACATACATTTATTTATACAGTCTGTAAAATTGTGTGCTACAAAATTTTTAACTGATTTAATTGCTTTGGTACTAATCCCGTCAATACCGACACTACTATTGCTATCCAAATTGTCTTTTATCTTTGTAACTTCTTCTACAGAGCACGGTAAGAATTCAGAAAGTGTTTTATCATGTATATGATTGACTTTGTATATAAGAGTGTTAAGTGTATTGGCATGATATCTGTATGGTATTTCATTTGCAAGGTTAGCGCCTATGGTAGAGAAAAAGCGATTAAATGTATTGCAAACTTCTTTACCTTCAGTTATAATATTGGAGTGAACAACAAGCTTGGGGGGAGCACAACTATCCTTCGTCTTGTTCCTGGCTAATGTATTTATTAAGTCCCACATTCTCTTAGGTTTATTGAAATTTTTATGAAATGCTTCGTAATAGTATTTTCTTTTAGCAACTTTAATCATTGTATTAACCTTTCCTTGCTCGTCCTGAAACTGTCTGTTTATCTCCATATTTTGTATATCTGCCTTTCTTTGCTGCCATAAAATATTTCTTTTGTTGATCGAATCAATAATAGTTTTATTTATCCAATCTACTCTCGGTAGGTTTAAAATCTTCGTTTTAGTTATCTTATTTCTTGAGATGTGGTGTTGGAGATATCTTTCCAAGTGATGATACTGGTGGTCAACGTTCTTATACTCTGCTTCAGTTATACTTTTACTTAGTCCATCATAGTCGAGCGCTTCGTACGCTACTTTTTTATTTGGTTGCGGTACAGATTTCAGAAGTTCTACGAGTATTTGTTTATGGTCTGAAAGTGAGGACTCAATTACAGAAATACTGAATGTGTCATTGCTAAGATTAGAACACACATGGTCAAGGATAGTCTTCGTTTTATCTGTTTCGCGGGTACAGTATTCTTCATGTATTTTATTTAGTATATTATATCCCGACTCCTTTATTGTGTCTACGTAATTTCGCATGATATTATTTTCTGAGTTGAGTAGATCAATATTAAAGTCACCGAAAACAATGGCCCTTTTTCTTCTCTCCAATTGGGGGGTATAGACATCTAAAAACTTCTTAACATCCGTATCTCCTGGTTTGTATATTCCACCAATATTCAAACCAAATTTTTTTATATTAATCCATAAATAATGGTTGCCATTTTCGAATAATTGATCAGTTACCTCATATGGAATGTTCTTGTGTAAAAAGATTGATACTCCGCCTCCTTTTCTATCAGGTCTAAAATTATACAGATGTACGTAATTAGTTAATTGATATAAATTAGCATCCTGTTCTGACCTTATCCACGTTTCGGTAAAAATAAGAATCTGAGGCTCCTCAGGAATTGCCTTAAGAATACACTTGATCTCGTCGAACTTGCCTGGCGTTCTAATGCTTCGTAAGTTCGCGTAAAATATTTTTAGAGAGGAGGCAGTTAAGGAAATGTCTTCATATCTGTTTATTCTGTGATAATTTACTTTAACATTATTGCAACCAATATCTCTGATAAGGGAGGTATTCTTTAGTTTTTTGGAATGGATTTACTCTCGACAATCCTAGGTATTATTCCCTTTATATATTTAATCACAAGATCCTTCTCTCCGTTATCTTTACGTATTTGTAGTTCGTGTTTTAGTTTTTGCATGCATGTTCTTTGAGCTGGTGTTTGATCAGGGTAAACACTTATATTTTCTGGTAGTTTTGATCTATTTTTCAACAAATACTTCGGAACGTCTGGGTTTGTGAAGTACACCTTTAATAGGCGGTTTTTTCCGGGGTTATATTTTCCAATACGCATACTTTTAACATGTTTGGGACAGTTTTCATTCAACGGTGCAATACATTCGCTAATTTTATCGTCATCATATTTACGTCTGACGGTAGAATTTTTATCTAACTTTTCCGGTATACCCGCGATTACAATATGTTTCTCTCGCTCACATCGGTCTTTAAGCTCTAGCATGAGGTCTTCGTGAGCCTCGACGGGCGATTTTAATGTTAAGGTTTGCATCTTAAGCTTTACTTGTGCAATATCGCACTCGATTGTCTTTATTTTGTTCTGGGCTATTGTATTACTAGATTTTATTTCTATAATTTCACTTTGCATTTGTTTTGATTGTGCTGCCAGGGCCTGCGTGGCCATTCCTATAGACTTAACCTCGTCTTTAATTCCAGTGATTTCCTGCTGTATTCGAAGTAAACTTTCGTTTTGGGTTGCAGCGAAATTTTCAAAAAACTTCATAATGCTATCACGAAATTCCGTAAAATCTTCTTTATAATCTAGTTCATGGGTGCGATCCTTTCGCTTTCTGGGGTTGTTGTTAACGTTTATGCGATCTTCAAGATCAATACTAGATAAGTTCGGTGTTGAACCGCTACCTCTTCCGCTACCGCTTGATAATGTAGTCTGAGGCGGTGTTCTCTGTAGATTCATCGTGGGACTTGTTTACCCGTACAGCGTAACGGTCGTTTTCCGTGACCTACGTGGTTTGTCGCGGCTGTGCTTACGTGTGTTGTGCTTGCGTGTTTACGTGTTTGCATTCGCTGTGCGTATGCTTTTGCGTCCCGTGTAGGTACGGTTCGCGTATTGCCCGGCGTGACCAATCACGTGGGTTGCTAGGCAGCCGCGTCGGCCAACGGCGCGGCCGGCCCTCCCGCGGTCTTTGTTTTCTCAACGGTGAGTTTCATAACTGTTTTCGATATTAGTGTTCTCCGTGCGGCGGTTCTCTTCGCCCCGGAGCAGCTAGGGTTTGGTGCCGCCCGTTCGCCCTTAAGGCGAAGGGGCACACCGCGTCTCCCCGGTAGTGCCACCCCCCCGCCGCTGCCCGGTGGGGGGATCAGGGCAACGTTCACGCCCGGGTCTTAGGGCCCTTTTTATTTATTTTTTTTTAGTTCACTCGCCCTGCCATTTCCCCTCTGGAAATGGCGGAAGACTTCCCTCCGGAGTTCGTCCGGGAGCTCACGAAGTACATCGTCCTACGCTGCCCGGACATAGTCCGGGAATTCAGGGCGACGTACTCGCCCGCCTCGCCCGACGCGTCGCCCGCGCGCGCGTCGGCCCCCGGCCCCGCGCACCCCGCGCCTTCTGCGCGCCCCGCGACTCCGTTCGCCGCGCCGCGAACTGACTTAGTCGCGCCGCCCCAGACCCCCGCCGACCGCCCCGTCTCGCCATGCGGGTCCGAGCCTCTCTCGGACTCGGACATGGAGGTCGAGCGCGCGACCGCGCGACGCGCTGCCCCCGCCCGGTCCCCGTCCCCGTCGCTCTCGTCGGAGGACGACTTCGTTCCCATCGCGAATGGGAAGCGGGCGCGCAAACCGCGCGACTCGCCGCCACCCAAAATCCAGAAGGCCGGAAACGTTTCCGTTTCTCCCGGCCCCTCCGGCCCCCGGCCGTCTCCGTCTCCCGACGCGGCCGCGAGGGCCTCCCCCCTCGCGCGACCCGCACGTCCGAACATCACTCCCCCGCCGCTTGTCATTCAGGACAAGAGCGCCTGGGAGCGCATCTCCAAGGCGATATATAATCGCCAGATAAACTACACGCACGCGCGTTCCACCGCGCAAGGCATAGCCGTCAAGGTGGCGTCTTCGGACGACCACCGACGGCTATCCGCGTTCCTGCGATCCAACAAGATCGCTTATCACACATACACCCTGGAGGAGGAAAGGGAGCTCAGGGTGGTAATCCGCGGTGTCCCGAGGGAGCTGGACACCGCCGTCATCAAGGCCGACCTCCAGTCCCAGGACCTTCCTGTGCGCCAGGTGCACAGAATGGTCAATGGGCGCTCCAAGGAGGCGTACGACATGGTGCTGGTCGTCCTCGACCGCACCGAGTCCGGCCGTAGGGTCTTCGACCTGAAGGCCGTGTGCCATATATCTGGCCTCTCCGTGGAGGCCCCCCACAAACGTGGCACGCCCGGGCAGTGCCACAATTGCCAACTGTACGGGCACTCTGCCCGAAACTGTCACGCGCGCCCTCGATGCGTTAAGTGCATCGGGGACCACGCGACGTCCCAGTGCGCCCGCTCGAAGGAGACGGCGGCCGAGCCCCCCAGCTGCGTCCTCTGCGGCACCAAGGGGCACACCGCGAACTATCGCGGTTGCCCCAAGGCCCCGAAGGGGAAGCGCGGCCGGGCGAGGCGCGGCGGCCGCCGCCGCCCCCGCGCGGTTGCCCCCCCTTCTGCGCCCTCAGCGCAACACCCCCCCGCGCCCTCAGCGCACCCTCGTCCGGTGCCTTCTGCGCCAGCGACCACGGCTCCCCGCGCTCCCGCGACACGGAAGCTGGCCCCCCCTCCCCCGCCGCTCAGGCCGTCCCTCGGCGCCAACGCGTGGGTGAAGCCGCTGCCCTACACCGCGGCCTCCCACCCTGCGTCAGTGGGCCCCGCCCGCCCCCCGAAGCGCGCACCGGCGATCCCGCCGGTGGCGGCTTGTCCCCCTCCGCCCACTAACGTCAGTCAGGACGTCGACCTGATAATGAGCGTCTCGGCGGTTATAAGCCCCGCACTGTTCCCCAGAGTCCGCGAACTCGCCCTTCGTCTCCGCGCCGCCACCAACCTGGCGGACCAGGTTCTCCTGGCCGCGGAATACAGGGACGTCTATGACGTCCTGGCGTCCCTCAAAACCCAACCCCCCCGCACCCAATAATGGATCTACGATCTCCCCGCCTAAAGCCCCACAACCTATCCCTGGCGTTCTTTAACGCCGATGGCCTTCGCTCCCAGCGAGATCAGGTTGCTGATTTCCTCCGAGATCACCAACTTGATATCCTCCTCGTGCAGGAAACCTTCCTGAAGCCCGCACAACGCGATCCTAGGATCGCAAACTACAACCTCGTGCGCAATGACAGAATCGGCTCCCGCGGAGGCGGTACTCTCATTTACTACAGGAGGTCCCTGCACTGCATCCCTCTCGATCCCCCCGCGCTCACCAACATCGAAGCCTCGGTCTGTCGCGTCTCTCTCACGGGGCACCAGCCCATCGTGATCGCCTCCGTTTACCTTTCCCCCACTAAATCCGTTCTCAGGAGTGACTTTGAAGCACTCCTCAATCTGGGAAGCGCCGTCATTCTGGCGGGCGACTTCAACAGCAAACACGTGGCCTGGAACGGTCTCACCACTTCCCCTAACGGTAGGAGCCTTGACGCCCTGGTCGACGTTCTCGACTTTGACGTCATCGCACCCATGCACCCTACCCACTATCCTAACAATCCCAATCACCGACCCGACGTCCTGGACATGGCGCTTCTGAAGGGTGTCACCCTACGGCTGCACTCCTTGGAAGTAGTCCAGGAACTCGACTCTGACCATCGACCTGTAGTCATGAGACTCGGTTCCCCCCCTTCCGCCCCTCAGCGATCCAAAAAGACGGTGGTGGATTGGCATGCGCTAAGCACGGCCTTGGCGGATGCCAACCCTCCCCCCCTGCCTCTCAGCTCGGACTCCATCCCGTCCCCTCAGGACACCGATCAGGCCGTAGATGCCTTCACCGAACACATCCGATCGGCTGTCAGTCGATCGTCCAAGCAAGTCGAGGCGGATGATCTCTACCTCAACCGCTTTCGACTGCCGGACGATGTTAGGGATCTCATTCGTTCCAAGAATGCTTCCATCCGAGCGTACGACTCCTACCCCACCGAAGCCAATCGGGCCCGGATGCGCGCTTTACAACGAGAGGTAAAGCGTCGTGTCGCGGAGGTCCGGGAGGAACGGTGGGGTGTCCTCCTAGAGGGCATCGCGCCGTCGCATCTGGCCTACTGGCAGCTGGCGCGTAGCCTCAAGTCCGACTCCACGACTGACATGCCCCCGCTGTCCCGCCCTTCAGGCGCACCCCCAGCCTTCGACGACGACGAAAAGGCCGAGCTTCTCACCGACTCCCTCGAGAGCCAGTGCGCCCCCAGCTCTCAGTCCGTCGACCAGTCCCACGTCGACGCGGTCGACAGGGAAGTCGAGCGCAGGGCATCCCTCCCCCCCGTCGATTCCTTACCTCCTATCACCCAAACGGAGGTCGAAGATCTAATTATGGGTCTCAAAACTAAAAAAGCCCCCGGCTCTGACGGCATTTCGAATCGCGTTCTGAAATGCCTGCCCGCCCAACTCATCTGCCTCTTAGTGGCCATATTGAACGTCGCCATGGCGAACTGCATCTTCCCCGCTAAGTGGAAGGAGGCGGACGTCATAGGCATTCCCAAGCCCGGCAAACCTCGCAATCTCCCCGCGAGCTACCGCCCTGTCAGTCTCCTCAACTCCCTGGCCAAGATATACGAGCGCCTACTTCTGGCGAGGCTCAAAGACTTCGTAACGTCCAGGGGTATCCTTATCGACGAGCAGTTTGGCTTTCGAGCCAAACACTCTTGCGTCCACCAAGTGCACCGCATCACGGAGCACATCCTTTCCGGTCTCAATAGACCCAAACCCATCTACACGGGCGCCCTCTTCCTAGATGTCGCGAAGGCATTCGACAAAGTCTGGCACAACGGCTTGATCTACAAGCTCTACCAATTGGGTGTGCCGGACAGACTCGTGCTCATCTTACGAGACTTCTTGTCGAATCGCGCCTTCCGTTATCGCGTCGAAATGACGCGCTCCACTTCCCACTCCATCAGTGCTGGAGTCCCACAGGGCTCAGTTCTCTCTCCGCTCCTGTTTAGCCTTTACACGAACGACATTCCTCGTTCGAGTAAGGCGCATCTAGCTCTATTCGCGGATGATACCGCTCTCTACGTCTCGCATAGGAATAAGGGGTTCATTACCAGACACCTTCAGGCATCCGCCAATTCCCTAGGGAATTGGTTCAGGAAGTGGCGTATTGAGGTGAACCCGGACAAGAGCGCTGCGGTGTTCTTCTCCAGAGGTGCCACCCCGCGCCACTCCCTGCGCCGCCCTAGAAGTAATCTCGGCCAAGTGACCATGTTCGACCGACCCATTCCCTGGGTCAAAGAGGTCAAATATCTAGGGGTCACCCTAAACAGTACCATGTCCTTCGGCCCGCACATCAAGCGGGTCCGTCACCGAGCATCATTTGTGCTCGGTCGTCTCCATTCGTTAATCTGCAAGCGGAGTAAAATGTCCCTTAGAAATAAGGTGACACTTTACAAAACTTGCGTTCGACCCATCATGACTTATGCGTGTGTTGTGTTCGGGCATTCGGCCCCCTCTCACATCGATAAACTCCAAGTGGTTCAAAACCGCTTCCTCCGTAAAGCCGTAGGAGCCCCCTGGTTCGTACGGAACGTCGACCTCCACTCCGATCTAGGTCTCGAACCTATTCGCGCCTTTATTAAAAAGGCGTCAACACGTCACTTCGCGAACGCATCTACCCATGCGAATCCGTTAATCGTAGCCACCGCCGACTACGATCTCCCCCCCGACCCCTGCCGCCACCGCCGGCCGCGACATGTTCTCACCGACCCCCCCGATGCTTTGTCATCCCTTCTTTCCGCTCAGAATACGGGCGACGACGACGACGTAGTAGTAGTAGATCCCCTCCCATAGCCGGCGGTTGGCCGGTGCACTTAGTAGTGCACCCGTCCCCCTACAGCGACTGTCCCAACCGAGGGCGCCTCTTCGAGGCGCCCTCGAGTATGTCGCCTCTTGCCCTTCTGGCTGGCTAGAGCGTAGTGGTTGCACGCTCGCCTTTAAGTCCGGTGAAGCTGTAAAGGCCTCGCGGCCAACAGCGTACATCATTCACACACACACACACACACACCGTACAGCGTTGCAAGAGTGCGACGAAAAATGGCCACTGTCCTTTTCACTCGAGGGGGTGAGGGGTGCTGCGACTGAACCGGCGCTTCGTATTTCGTGATGCGTACTGGTAATAGGTTCTCAGCGACAGAATTTATAATTTACTATTTTGCACGTTTTATAGTGTTCTTATTTAGTTTCACTTTAGCCTGTTTTAACAAAATTATTACTTTTTAAAATATTTATTTATTTGCGTACACGTCTGCTCGGTGCAAGCGAACTACGTCTTTTTTTTATTAATTGTAACATAGTTAAAATTGCATTACGTTTTGATTGTTCGGTTATCGCGAAATAACACTGGTTGTGATATGTCGGTATAATAATGAGTTATTAGGCAAAATTACTTAATCGTAATAAGACTACATCTCACGACGGCCGTGTCTGCAAAAAATCAATATTCTTACCTTCGGTTGTGGCTGTGCCGTAACTAGACAATCCAATACGTCTTCTGGATCCCCTTCCCATTCGTAAACTAGGCCATTTTGAGGGTTTTTGAAGGTGGGCGGGTAGCCCACGTCCACCTCGTAGGTTTCCGTGGCGGAGCCATGCGCGTCGGTCACGTGACACGTGTAGTTACCGCTGTCCATAATTGAAGGTTGCTCCACATAAAAATATGGTTTGATGACATTCAACAACACTCCTTCCTGCAAAATATTCAATTATGCAACAGTCAATCAAAATACATAGATATATTGATCCCTGACTATGGCTCTGTATATGAAATCCACATAATGATGTGTATTACGTTCACGGTGAGGGGAAATAAGTACACCGTCACGCCTATGGTCCTCAAGCGGAGGTGGCAGAAATGTACTGAGTACACCCACTTTTTGCCGACGATGTTAGGTCCCATGTAATGGGGGTCGAGTCGATTGCCATATACCGGACATGATTCCGGACTCTGGGAAGTTTTCGTTAAAAAACTACGTTTGACGACGATTTACCGCAGTGGTTAAGAGCTTAAGTCGCTCCGCCCACTGTGTCTAATAGTCGCGGGTTCGATTCCCGCACGGGACAAATCTTTGTGTGATCCACAATTATTTGTTCCGGTCCGGGTATTTGTATTTGTGAATTTTCATGTTTGTAAACGCACCCACGACACAGGAATTATTCCTAGTGCGGGGCTACGTTTAAAAAAACAAAAAATAAATTGTCCCATCTGGAATTTGAAACCAGGACCTCGTGATCACAAAGCGATGCGCTTTGCCACGAGACCAACGAGGCAGTCAAATATTAAGTAATCATAAATAATATTAAGTAAAAACTATTCTCTAGATTTCTCAGGGAGAATAATCTTCAAAAAGTTCGCAGTCCTCTGATGTTGCGTACTCTACAGTACCTAAAAGATGAATAACATATTATATTACTTACTTTGAACCATTTGACAGATGCTGTATCAGATCGTAGTAAGTTACAGGTCAGATTCATAGGATTTTTGTGGAGTACAAATAATTTGTGAGTATCACCGTAATTCTCCAGCGTCTCTGTAAAATAAAAGGTTTAATAAATAAAACATTCGTGCAATCTCAACTGCTGTTGTTGTAAAATCTTAAGTTTAAAATAATTCTAGCTAATATTTTCAATAACGATAAAAGATCCACTATTGACATCTAAGTTATAGAGTCCCTGGTTTTGATTAGTGTATTGTTAAGCAGAGTATGTATTGCGAACGGATCATAGGATAACTGGTTAGTGTTTATGTTTATTCAAACGTTTTCAGGAAATGTTTTCGATGTTCACTAAATGAATTAATATCATGAAACTATTTCTTAGTTGCTGCTTACTGTCGACTGTTAATCGTCTTATTATTATTGCCATTCTTAATTGTGGTTGTGCCTTAAAGTAGGTTTAGCACGCGATAAAGAAAGTAGGTTTAATTCTGTATATAAAACATGGTGTATTAGGTTCATATGGATCTGTGTTGTTGATATCTTGAGAGGTACCTTTGAGTGATAAAAAGCTATTTGTCAGGATTTAAATTTGTTTATATCTTCTTATCGAAGGCCCGCATTAGAGCAGTGTCTTAACTTCTAGTTCAGCTATTAAACCAAGCATGCTTTGTGAAATTTCATCTTTATTAGTGATGCATTTGATGTCGATACTGCAAAGGCTGCTTCCGCTCTTCACTTCTTAATTTTGCGAGCACTTAGTCATTATATTAAACAGTTTATAGAATTCCTTTGTTAAAAACGACCGATTGAACATATACCTATCGAAGAATTTTTGATTATTTGATTTACTGCCCATTCTTAGAATAAATATACTCCAGAAGCCGCATGCCAGTCGTAATTGCATGCGGCGCGGTGAAGCCAAAAATTCAATAAACGCCCCGCACTCGTCGCTTTGTGTGTGTGTGTGTGCGTGAATGATCTACACTGTTGGCCGCGGGGCCTTTCAAGCTTCACCGGACAATAGGGCGAGGTGCAACCACTACGCCCAAGCCAGTAGGGCAAGGGGCAACTAGTTCAAGGGTGACTCAAGGAGGAACGGCCTCGGCTTGGGCAGTCGCTATGGGGAAGGACGTATACTAGGTGTCTCGCCGTGGTGCTCATCACCGACTGGCGGGCAAGGAATTCTTTGACCTCGCCGGCGAGGTCGTCGTCTGATCCTATGTGCGATATCTCTATGCGAAAGAAGGGATGTAAGGGCATCGGTAGGGTCGGTGAGAATATGCCGCGGACGGTGGTAGCGGCTAATAGGAGGGGACAATCCCCGCACTTCCCACCCGCGTAATGCCGCCCGGAAAGATTTCCTCTTTATGGGGTTAATGTTGATGACATTAGAGTATATGATCCTTGTTGCGGTAACGTGTATTTTAATGCACACTGAATAAATAAGTATATCTGAACTATTAAGAATTTAAGTAATTTTTTGTAGGGAAAATATATTTTCATCATCATAACTAAATATTAAAAACATGTTGTACTAGTTAACTAAATGAATGCAATTTAATACTAGAACTAATAAAGTCCTTAACAAATAAAAGTAGGGAAAATAAAATTGTTATACGAGCAACACTAACAAAATGGACGCGTCTTTTACTATGACAATTACGGACGGAAGAATTAATTCAATATTTAAATAATACGGCACCTGAATGCGCTAGTTAGGTATGAAATGTGACCCCGTCATGTCTCTTTGAGCTCAACAGAATTTTTAAAGACAAGGACGACATAAGACTAAGCACAATTTAATTTAACATGACAAGTGCAGAGCACGTTATTTCACACGACGGTCACAGAGCGACCACTCGCATAAACGTAAAAGTTATCCTGTTGGAAGTAGTAATTGTTGCTTCTAATTGAAGCGCGCCCGCAGCTTCCGGATTCTATTTATTCTAAGTGCCTTATTGCATTGTTGGTGATATAATGCATTATTAGTGCATTATATCATCAACAATATTTTTAAGAGAACAAAAGAAAAAGGGATGGTAAGAGTTTACCCACTTACCGTACACAACTCCAGTAAACGTTTTAGTGTCAGAGCCAAGATAGTTTGCCGCAGTGCATGTGTAAGATGTACTGTCCTTCAGTTCTGGATTTTTTATTATTAGAGCCCCGTCTTCTGTAGCATATTTAGCACCTGAAAATAAATATGTTGATGTTTAATTCCTAATGTCTTTTTTCGTCAAAACATTAGTTGTACAATCTAATTTTAGTTATATTGACGCAAAGTTTTGGTTTTCTTTGGCTTCATTTCTGTGGTGGATGTTGTAAGGCTGAAGATAGATGTATAGTATATACCAGGTGCTCGTTGCGCTGTGCGACCGCGGTGTTCTTACCGATTACCAAGGCTAAGCAGCGTTCGACTCGGTTGGCCGGAGATGGGTGACCGTTTGTGGCACTTTCATATTCGAGCGTCTCCGTGCTTCGGAAGGCACGTTAAGCCGTTGGTCCCGGCTACCACTTAATGTGGTAGTCGTTAAGCCGAGTTGGAAGCCTTAAAGGCGGTTTGATAAGTTCCAACAGCAGGTGGCCAAAAACCTGCCTCCACCAATCCGCACTGGAACAGCGTGGTAGAGTATGACCTAATCTCTCTCACCTCAATTAGTGAGAGAAGGCCTTTGTCCAGCAGTGGGCAATATAGGCTGATATTATATACCACCGCTTGTCATCATCATCATCATTATCATAAAGTAAAAGATACTTTTTATCATTTTACAAGCTTTTATTAAACTTGCAATGTTCGTATGTATGTCTGCCTCTCTTTCCGGTTTAAATCGTTCAATTTACGTGAATATTACACATGAAATAAAACTATTTATCGGATTTTATCACAGTTTATTTTTGATTTTTAACATCCCGGCGTTTCGAGTGCTTTGCTGCACCCATGGTCACGGGAAGGACTGAGGTGTCTAAAAGGCATAGTCGTCGCTCAAACTTCTTAACAATTTGATTAAAAACGAAAAATAATCCGAAAAATAGTTTTATTTCTTGTGATACAATCTTCAAGCACTTGCGGGGTATCGAGTTGAGCTGGTATATGGCATACATATGCAAAGTCAATGACAATGCAATAATATGGTACCAAGGAGCTGGTCTGATGATGAAATCAAAAGGTGGACATAGGAACATGTGAACATCGTAACCCCCTTGTGTTTAGGCTTGTTAGATTGGTATTGACGAGTACTTTACAACCAGATAGTGTCCAGGGTTTGATGATGAAGCCGAAAGGTGGCCAATGGAACCACCCAACTACTCAATATAACCTGACCGTGTTTGAGCTCGTTGGATTTGTCTTGGCGAGTACTTTAGACCTGTATGGTATACAGGGTTTGATAATGGAGCCGAAAGGAATCTATAGGAATTCCTCAACTAAGCCAGATATCTTCATCGTACTTTTCCGATAAAAGCTTGTTTTGAAAAGGTCTTTTTAAATTAAAATCTTACAGAATAGTTACCTGGAGTGATAAGCGTGCCTTTTACCCTCCACTCGATAGTCGGTTTGGGGTTACCGACCGCATCGCAAGGAATCCTTAATGCAAGATCGCCTACGAGGCCATCATACTCTTTGGATGCGTCCGTTAAGATTTTGGCAGGTTCTGCAATGCGATTTATTATCAACAGACTAAACACGTAGTGATTATATGTCCTTTGGACTAAATGGGAACTTAAGATAGGTATTCGGGGATAAATATGACATCTATGTAAGTGGGAGATCCTTTGATCGAGTGCACCAATTTCTCAAATGATCGTACTAAATGGAGAGATATTGTAAGGCGAGCTACATCAGCCTCCATCGATTAGACCTCATCGTGACCACGACCACTCTGTCAAGAGTGAAGCGGATAAGAATTTGTAAGAATACATACTTTAACTTAGTGTTCTGTTATATACTTAAAATAAAAGGTGTTTAGTACTGAATAAATACTATCTATCTATCTATATCATCACGCCATATCCCTTGCGGGGTAGGCAGAGAGTATAGAGTTCCAACAGGCTCTTTCCTTACATACCTCTCTGGCTTCCTCCACTCTCAATTGTATGGCTTATTTAAAATATGTTATTAAAATAGATTTCGTTTCAGAGGATCTACGTCATAAAAAATTTGATCAATCTTGTATTGCAGTGCAAGTTGGATTGGAGAAAATGAAGATAAACAAATGTTAATTGGTTGCTATATTACCTTCGACGGTGAGCAGGGTGATATGTTCTGCGGCGCCCTCGCTGTTGCGCGCGGTGCACTTGTAGCGGCCGGCGTCCGCGCGCTGCGTCTCATCGATGCGCAGCACGCTGCCGGAGTGCGCCACGGCTTCGAACTTGTCGCCGCCGGCAGCCGTGAACTGCCAGCTGACCGCCGGCTTTGGCACGCCTTTGATGATACTAAAAACATATTGAAATTGAGAAGTAGTATAGAAGAAAAGCCACCCATTTCCATTTTGCTTATCATCCTACTCAAAATTGTCAATAGACCATGCTGATTTTACTTAAAAAAACATGTAAAAAGTGTTTAGCGATACACCTTCCGTCGGGCCAAAAGAAAATCCAGTTCTAGCAGTCACCTTCATTACCAATAAAAGTTCTGGATTTGTAACTTAAAGTTACCGTAATATAGAGTAATTAACCATTAAAGTATCTTCTATTCTCTGTATTGTTTTCAAATGTGTCTACTGTATACAGTTGAAATGAATATTTTTTTTTTTTATGCTATTTATTTATCTAGCCTATCATCACGCTAGATTCCTTGCGGGGTAGCCAGAGAGTACAGAGTTCCAACAGGTTCTTTCCTTACATACCTATTTAAGTATCTTTTTTGTAGTAATATAATATTTAACTAGACTATCTAGTGTAGTATATGGTAAGTATATGACAACTAACCACATTGATATGTTTCATATTTGTACATCATCATCATCAGCTTTCTACAAACCACTGCAGGACATAAGCCTCTTCCCTCTTGTGCCATTCTTCGCGGTCCTGTGCTAATTTACCCCAAGTTCTTCCTCCAATTCTCGATACATCATCTACCCATCGAGTAATTGGTCTGCCCGCGTCGTTTGCCTGTTCGATGCCAACATTCTGTCACTACCTTTCACATTTTTACTTACTTGCACTTTATTGATACCGATGCGCCAAGTCTGGCCTTTATATTTCCATCTCCTGTTATCTTAGGAACCTCTGAAACAATTAAATTAGCTAATTTGTGAAACTCGCAAAAAACGGTGGCAATATTTTGTAGCATAATTGCATTGATTACATTGTCAGTAAAAAATCGATATAGATAGATTCAAATCAATTTATTACTATGTGACTTTAACATGTTTTAAAATGAATTAAGTCAGTTATTTTCATAATGGACGCTATCGTTAATCCCATTTTACATCATAATTATTGTTAAAGGAATTGTAGGTATCAAATGTAATGATACATACAATACCTTTAATCCCGTTTCATTAAAACCTATAAAACCTATGAAATGAATCTACATACCTAGTCCTTCAATGTGGATATTGGTAGTAAAAGATTTTGACTCGTGTGGATCGTTGATCAAGACAGCTTTACAGGTGTAGGTGCCCGGCAAATCCACGTCCATTGATTTAATCCTTAGCTCTGCGCCGTCTGCGGATATCTCGTACTTGTCGGAGGAACTCAACTGCCTACCACCACTGACGGAAGCTGACGCGAAGTACCATTTGATTTTCATCGGCATATGGGATTTTATATCGCATTTTAAATTAACACTGCTGCCATATGTAGCTGTTATCGTGTCTGAAAGAAAGTTGGGATATTTTAGACTTAGCAAGCTCAATTTTTTTTTTTAAAGACTGGACTCAGTCATACATTATTTTTAAAAAATGTAGTTGCGAGAGATGGAAGGTGTGACAGGATTTTGAAAGAAGAGTAATTGCGAGTAACAAACTGAATGGTATCTTTCGTACCAAAGAGAGTAGTCAGTCTGTTTCAGTGAAGGCTCGATTGACTATCCACAATGGTGTGCTGGTGTCAACGCTTAGGTATGCCTGTATCCTGTAAATGTTGGGTATGGCCAAAGAAGCACCAAAGTTGAGTGAATGCCACAGGCATTTCCGCGTTTTCGGGGTATATATGGAGTCAATCGTGTTGATTGAATTAGGAATAGAGTGTTAAGAATCAGACGTAAGTTAAAGGTGATGTGGTGACTAGGATAGAAAGAGCTATTTTGAATTTCTATGCGAATATGGAGAGCATGCGTGACAGGCGATTAACGAAAGGAATATATCGAGAAAATGTGGGAAACGACAAGACCAATTGAATGATCTCTTAGAAAATAGTCACTGGACTCTTTCCGACGATTTAGCACTCTAAATTGACGAAACAACCTATATGAGGAGACGTATGAAACTAAATGGAGCTTAAAATATATTTTGGCGAACTGAGAGCTGAATATGAAGAGTTTGACGTTAGCGTAACGCTAGCGAGTTCATATGCTATCCTTGTCACCCTAAAAATATACTAAATCAACATGAACGTGATAGCACAATTTCTCACTTGTGTATCGCTTAAGTTAAAGTTTTCGTGCTAAGCCTTCTAGAATTTCTGCCTATCTCTAAGGGACATAGAACTGAGTTTATGTATGAATGAAGATTGTTCAATTTACTACATACTAGGCGGTTGGGAATGCACGGTGAACGGTGACGGCACAGTCACTAGGATGCTCTGAGTTTTGCTGCCCTGGTTGTTCTCAGCCCGACACGCGTACTTCCGAGATTGTTTCACACTATTCACGGTATAGGTGTATTCATAATTGTTTTCAGTTTGGGAAATCTGTAAAATTATTAATCAATACTTTAAGTACACTGTGAAAGGAAAGCGTGCGGCCCAGAATTATGATTAGGTACCTTCTCAATTTTCAAAGGCATAGGACACGACGTACTGGCAATAGATATAGGTTATAATATTACTTACCAAGCTGGGCAGAATGTTTCCCTCGTCATCGGTCCAAGTAACGGTCGGCGCTGGGTATGCGGAGACCTTACATTTAAGCGTTAAGCGGCTCCCGTACTGAACAGTCACAGCCTCCCCCTCCTCGATGATTACTGCCGGTGCCTTCAACACCATCACCTCAGCTACAGTTTGTTCATCGCGACCTTTGCTATTCACTGCGACGCACTTGTAGAATCCTGCATGGTCCAGCTGTGTACTCGAGATGCGCAGTTCGGCACTGGATCCTGCTATGGGTTGGTAGCCGTGGGAAGCCGACCCTGAGCTCTTGAACTGCCAAGATATCTTTGGTTTTGGAACACCCTCTAAAATTCTAACAAAACAATTTTCGTTCAGTAAAAATAATTGTCCGTGCAAAACAGCCCTAAATAGAACCCGCCGTTTCAACCATTTTAGTAGGTATTTAACTGTGTGATAAAACGTATGATAAAGTGACCTTCTAATTTGTCTTTACCTCTCTCTTCCTGTCACTTTTAGACTAATTGCAGGTAAAACGCTATGCATGACTATGGCAGCCGCTGACGGAGACTAGTAAGATATAAAACTTTTCGAGTACTAACCTGCATTTTATAACAGCTGACTTGTGTTCCGTCACCTTTATAATTTGGGTGTTGGCATCAATTTTGGGTGGCACTGAAATAAGTAACTCATTTGTAAGTTTCTTAAAATGGCAATTATCATTATAAAAAAAAAACACCGTCTCCCTCATATTCTTCAAGCGGAGGTAGCAAAGGTATACTGTGTACAATTTCAGACCAGGCACAATTTTATACTCCCCACTGCTACCGAGAGTCGTAAAACCCAAACAGCACTTTGTATTTGAACCTAGGATTTGAACACGAGACCACGCACCACTAAACCAACTTGGCAATCACTTATTTTTATAGGTATCTAAAATTGCTATTAATTAGCCATTATTGATAATAATAATAATAATAAATTCTTAATTTGCCAATAAAAATACATACAAATGAGGTTACCGTCGGTCCCAAACTAGGCTAAGCCTGTATCTTGGGCACCGTGCTTCATATACATATAGTGGGTTGTCATAACAAGTTATCTGAGATTATAGAACATTCTTACAGCTAAAAACAATAAAAAAAAAGAAAGAGAGTATAAAGAAAAGTATTAAAATATACAGAAACATGTAGCGTAAATACACCATTTTGCCTGTGTGTGTGTGCGTGTTTGTGTGCGTGTGTGTGTGTGTGCTTGTGTGTGTATGTGTGTGTACAAGACCCAAGTGATAGATTTATCTACTTATGGTTAACAAATTTTCTGTTTGTGTGTAGGTCAAAGTAATAAGCCATTTTTTGAGTATATGTTTTATTTGATAGTTTGTAGCGTTCCTGATGTTGTGGTTTTTGTTTATTATGTTGTAAATATGTGAGTGAAGGAAACTTGGATGACGTTGAGCAAAAGTAGAGTTAACAGCTACAGTCGGTACCCTAAAATTTCGCTTACTTTTTAGCATTTCTAGGTCGTCTCTTTGTGAAGTCTTTATATGAATCTTAGTAGTGAAATTAGTAATGTATATTTTGCGGACACTAAGAATAGACGCCTCTGCATATAGCTCATCAGTTGGAAAGCGATAAGGTTTGTGCAGCATAACTTTTAAAACTGCTCGTTGTGCTCTCTCTAGATCTAACATGTAGGTTTTTGCTGCCCCACCCCATGTAACAATACAATATTGTAAAATGGATTGACACAGAGTTAAGTGAGATGATTATACATATATTACAGCCTTTACGACGGTTTAAGATTTTTTAGCTATACCACTATCCTTAACCTTGTAAATTTTTCTTTTAATAAATTTCTTAATATGCAACATTCCACTTCTTACATGACTGTGGCTTGAAGGATAATTAATATTTTAACTTTTTGACTTATATTATATGTCTATGTTAGCAATCAAGCCCGAGTTGATATATAAATGTCTGTTATTGGCAAACTTACCAAGACCTAGTATTTCTACATTAGTACTAAACTCTCGATTTTGAGTGGGATCCTTTATTAAATAGGCCTTGCAGGTATATTTGCCTTGCAAGTCTTCATTCATAGACTTGATCTTTAACTGAGTGTTGTCTGCAGATATCGAGTACAGCTCTGAAGACAATATCTGTGCAGTTTTGCCCGTGAGCTTGTTTTCGCGGTACCAACGAATGTTCAAAGGCTTCTGTGATTTGATATTGCAATTTAACGTAAATTCTGTTCCATATTGTATCTTTGTTGTACCTGAAATGATGGATAAAAATATTTATAAGGACGATAATCCAAATCTATATTTGGATGTGTTTCAAATGATTTCAGTATTAATTGTAACTAACCTTCAGGAACTGTCCCAATAGTGAATGGATCTTTTATTACAACATCGATAGCTTTAAAGCCTATGCCGACAATGTTAGTAGCATGGCAGTAATATCTAGCCTCCTTTGATACCTCGGGTATTTCGAGATAGCTTATGTAGTCGTAGGGGATCTGCTTCGTAGAAGACTGAAAAAAGTACGGATAAATTTTTATTATTAACAATTTTCAATGTTACAACTTGCAGCCATAAAAGTTTACAAGTCCGTACAATAAAGTTTTACCATTAAATATGCCCGCAATGCGGCTACGGCCATTTCATGCGAGCAGTTGTACAGTAGTACTTGTGGTATTAAAATACATCAGTAATTAATATCCTGATATTGTTTTAAAGTGATAACTTTTCCTACATATCCCTCAAACGTTGTTTTAAAATGTATTGTCACCAAATAAGGCCTGATTTTATTGGTTACTATACCAACCTTAGATGCCAAAGTAATTCCATGAATATTTCTCCACGTGATCTCAGGCTTAGGGTACGCCGCAACCTCGCACGTGAGGGTGACTGCTCTCCCCGCTGCAACACCGATGGAGGTTCCTTCCTTGATATTAACTATAGGCTTTTTAGCCACGGGTTTATCTAAAATATATTAAATTTTAAACAAATTTTCCTCCACTCCTGAATTATTATCAAGAAAATCCTTTTCACTGACTAATAACTGGGTGAACAGATCTTAAACATTCATTGTATCGTATAAAATCGATTTTAATTTTAAAGTTTATGACAGCAACAAATTACCCATTGGTGGTTTCTGCGGCGTTACAGGGATCTTAGCCTTTCTTATAATAGGTTTACTGGTATGGATATCTTCTCCTTTTACCTGTAATAACAATTCAATTAATTCCCGAACTAAGTAAATTTTTGCGTGGCTACCATTGATGGTCTTTATTCATTTGATTTCAGTCTAATTGCCAAAAAATATTTATAATGTTATCTATTAATTTTTGTACGAATGATCTTCCACTGATCTGGTTCATTTTCAGTTAAATAACTAGCACAAGCTAGGTTATTTTTAAAGGTTATAAAAATATATCTCGAATTCATACCGCAATTTTAAACATCTCAGATGGTGCAATAAATAGTTCTGTGGTATAAAAATCAGGTGTTAATTCAGTAAGAGGCAATATTTTGGTCACACTTTCTTTCATGTTCATAATTTGCGCTTCTTGTATTCGGACAGTGTGTTTCGGATCTGTTACCAATACTGACAAGTGAGTTAAGGTGTCTGAAACATAAAGAATAATTTATTGAATGTAATTATTTAAACGGGGCTTGCGCGTAATTTTCGTTATCATATTGGTAAATTTGACCATTTTCTAAGGTAATAAGACAGTTGTCAGACATATTTGTGACTGGACTAGACTTTTCAGGATACAGCAGTAACTTCACTATCTAACTCTGTGGATGGTATAGATATTGCCATTCGAAAGAGCATTGGCCTGCTTACAAAAGCACTCAGTCCAAGCGAACCCTCCTCTAACGTAGCATCGGTATAAACCTCGCTTAATTCATAACTATTAGAGGTCTCTTTTGCTTGTCGTCACTTTTTATTATCTACTGTTAGCTCTTATTGATATAGGATAAGTACATTCTTACTTCGTCCCCACACTGATGAAGTTTGGATATGTACAGTATAATGCTAACGCACCATACAAGGTGTTCTACATTGTATTCTAACTGTGACGTTGTAAAGAGCATGAAATATTTACCGATGCATAACTCACCTGAAAAAGGTTGTGGTGTTGTGTCATCTAAAGACTTGGGTTTTAGTTCAGAGAACCCGTGGCGGAAAATGAAGTCACTCCTACCGACGATGACGACCGACGTGGTGCTGGAGCTTTTCACAGTGGCCACGTACGTGCCAGGTTTAGGGCGAATGACTTTAATCACCTGTGAGATAAAATGATCAAGAAAAAGCACATGAAGGACGTATCTACTGACGATATGGGCAATACGTAAAAAAATGAGACTCTTCTTGACACATAGACATACCTTTCCGTGTTGAGTCCACATGATTTTTTCTTGCTCTACATCTGATGTTATTATCAGTTCCACGTCTGTGCCGGACGCAGATACTATGACATACTCAGTTTGGTCGTCAACGGTAAACTGAAACATTCAATTTTCAAATTTTGGAGGATTATCTGATAGCTATATAATATATACGCTATATTGTATGATTGTATTTTAGCGATTAAACAGTGACTACGTAAAGGACTCGCAAGATTCGGGATTTGAATTCTAGTGTATATAAAATAAAGACGTGACAAGTTTGCGAGAAATATGTTGTCTCAAGGAATCAAATCAAATCCGTTTTTTTGCGAAAATGAGTTACAGTGGATGTTAAAATTACATTGGCCGTACGCCATATTCTGCCTTTAGGCATGCAAATATCATTAGGAATAATCCAAGAATTTAAAGTACCTAACATTCATGAATTATTTATAAGATATGTAAAATTAAATTAATTCCATGTGTCTGTTTTAATGATATTAATTACATTAATGTAAAGTTGTTGTTGACAAGTTTAATATTAACATTAGATAGGTGGCGACAAATATAGGCGTGCTAAATACTTTCCTATCTACTTTGGGAATCACAGGAATTAGAGGGAATTATTATCTATCAATTTTTTTTCATGTTTTTTTAAGCACATCTAATACTTTCAGAAGCGGGACTGTTTTTCATTAAAGCTGCAGGCTTGTTAATATTATTTTTTAATGGAAGAGACGGATAAATTATCGTCAGACCATCCAGTCAATATGATAGAAATAACTGCACAACTAGTCGGTCAATTTAGTTGGTAGGAGTGGAGGGACTGATATTTAATAGATAAAATGTGTTTGTGTAACGTTGAATATAAAGTATATCGCAAAGGTTAGTACGGAATAGTTTCAACCATTCTTACCGGCACGTTGGTGTAGACGCCAGGCGATGTCGTTCTCGTAGCTAGGACAGTTTTATTGCCTTTTATAGTTTCTCTAATAGTGTGCAAGACCTTAAATAAACATCTGTGGTTAATTGCTATGTATGAGAAAAGTGGTAATCGAGCTCGTTTAAAGCGGTTCATAAGTAATAGATCTACAGTAATAATTTCGGCGTTGCTAGCAGGGCTTTTTCGAAACCTTCATTCCAATTATTCTATTATTGTCGCTTGCCGATAAAGAAACACATCGTGTCAATACATACTTTCTAAGTAAATACATATCATGCAAGCCATGAGACGTATGAATTCATACTCTTGAAAAATTATTCAAGAATAATACATAAAAAGTATATCCATAAAGTTTGTGCCCTTAAATAATCTCGTAAACAGCCAATAAATCTTTACTAGGTACACGCTTAATTCATTAAAATACCGACGTAGTGCAAGCTATAGCTACATAGCTCTCCTTAGATTGGTAATTATACGGAAGCGTATTTCTGTGTAACTAATTATGTACCTTCAATGAATCATATTTTCTTCAATACGAAACAAAATTCACAAATCATCTAAGCGATGAGTCCACTTTGCATCGGAGCAAATAATTTTACACTATTTTAATAGGAATCGATAAAATCTACACAATACAAGTAATGGATCACGTTTTGTTATACCGAGAAACCATCATGAAAATATTTGGAACATCAACACTTCCGATCATTAGTATTTTGGTAACAAAAGTATTAATATTTATTATTTTAAGGTTTTTGTGCCCATAACAATTTGTCTTAGATGGAGAATGCACTAGAAAAGCGATAGCGATAATTGACGCGAACGTTGGTCCTGATAACATCAAACTTAAAATTGGAAGCCATATAGGCTGTTTGATAAGTTCCAGTAGCAGGTGGCCACAAACCTGCCTCCACCAATCCGCACTGGGTCCGTGTGGTGGAGTATGACCTAATCTCTCACCTCGATTTGTGAGAGACGGTCGTTGCCCAGCAGCAGAACAGTATAACCGATTTAATAATGTATAACCGGATGCAGGGTGGTACTAACTTGTAAACTGTACTTTAACCGTAAGGGTTCCGGCGATCATACACGCAACATGATAATCAGCTTCAATAAGAATGTAATTACCTCTGTGACTTCACTTTTATCAAGTCTAAATGCTAATCCCGCACTAGCAGTTGCGATGTCATAGTAAGCTCGGAACATTTTACTGTTCGGATTGCCGCAATCGCCCGTAAGTACGAACACCACCTGCAATTAAATTTTTGCCTTAATTAATTCTATATAATCGTTTGGCACTAATAAGATCCGATGTGAATACAAGATATAACTTTATTAAATTTGTCTTTTGCAAGAAAAAATATACCTGGCTCTGTTTCCTTTGACATAGCTGCTGTATCTCGTCGCTCATCCAGTAATCTTTGGCGGACGCGTCAGTGAACACGTACACGAATGAGCCGGGTAGACTCTTTTCTAACGCCAGTTTTATACCCTTAAGAGCCATCTCCGGACAGTCATCTCCGTCGTTCGGTATTATATTTGATAAGGCCTGCTTAAAGTTTCTACGATTAGTAGTAACTGTCCTTAAATGTATCCCTAAAAATAGCAATGTTTTTTGTAATTCTTATAAATTCCGTGCCAATTTGGGAGTACCTCAAGGTTCAAATTTAGTTCCCCGTGTTACAAGTGTATTAGTTAATGTTTGTGGTACAAATAAGATAAAAACACGCCTTAAGACTACGAAGAGCTGTGACGTGTGCTAATGACGTACATATCATGTCTGAAAAAGGGTGATGATGTTAGTATACGGTAACGTGGTAGACTTTAATTATCATATTTACAGTTAAATCATGAAAGTAAATCATGTACCACCATAACAGCTTAGTTAATTGATGTTTACAATTACATATAGATTCACCGCGTTAGGCCTGCCTTTTTTTCAATACTAGTTCCTTTTTTTATAAAGTTCTCAACTACCGCTAACGAGTCTCAGCTGAAGTTAAAAACACCAGCATATGTAGGTATGTATTATGTACTAAAAAGTAAACTTACAAGGATCATTAAACGTGGCCAGTACGATATTGCTAATCTGGCTTGATTTTTCCTCCAGTACAATATCCATGATTGCATCCACTTCTTTTCTGACTTGTGATATGTCGTCCCACATTGAACCTGTATCATCTATAACGAAGGTTAAACTTGTCTTTTGACATGATATATGGACTACTATTGTTGAAAACACAAACAAGATGTGCGGAGCTACCCGCAAGAACATTTTCACAGTTCAGATATGTACTGCACCAACCAAAGAGACACTATGAATACTACCGAGCACTTTTTCCTCTTATATACCTCTATGTTTAGTTACTACCTCGTGGTCCATAAATGGACGTATTAAATTATATTTGTGAACAGCGACGGGAAAATATTGTTTGCGTCAAATTAATTACTAATAACTCAGTGGTAATGGAGCGTCAATAATTTTTAGTCATACGGAGTAAAGAAGGAAAATCAAATTATTGGTTTTGTATAGGGAATTATTATCATATATTTTCTGATACTGGTTATATACAATGAAAATATTATATTTTCTAGAATACGTGTTTTGATACTCGTTTACCTCAAGCTTTGGCATATTTTATAAATAATCAATAGGTACGAATTTAATACAATAACAATATAATATTTATCATACCCCCTACTAATTATCCTGCTAATAACATAACAATTTAATGATTACCAGATACTTAATCAATTATAATTTTAGTGTTTGCTAGGAAAACTTAAAAGGGATTGTTAATGACGTCGTATTTTTTTTTAACTTGCTCTTATCTTTAATTATAAGGTACTTCACAAAAATTATAGTCACCTAAAACCAGTAGGTGCAGAAAATGCTATATGATCATGCCATGATACTTATTTACGGGTAAGAATCGTAGTTGACGCTGTCAATAGATCAACTGGTAGTATACTATGGGTCTTGTTTTATTTCGCTAGTAAGAATTAATACACCTCACTCGTAGAACTGATAGCCGTTGGGGCAGAACGGTTCTCGAGTTGGGACCACGTAATGGAAGACTTGGACTAAGCAGGCCCCCCACAAGGTGGACCGATGACCTCGTGAAGGTTGCGGGTAAAAGGTGGATGCGTACAACACAAACCTGGTCTTCGGGGGACTCCATTGTCCTTAGACCCAGCCACAATAAATACCTCATCGGAACGCATTCGATCCAAAACTATAGTGTAAGGGGGATGCAAAGAACATAACATACAAGGTGAATTTTTGAGACGGGCAGTAACGGCAGCTACCTCAACCGTTGTAGCTACAGGAAAATGGTCTCAGGAGACTATCTTTAACTTTTTGCGAAATTTTGAGCTGCATTTACAGATTTTGAAAAAATGTACAGTATGCAAGGAAATGGGCAAATTAAAGAACTTTTTTTGAAATCGCAACCCCACCCGATCCTGTTTCTTATAAGGATCGAAAAATTCTATTAGACAAACTGAGGTTGGAGTACTAGAAAATTCGAAATTGCAAATACTTTTCCCATATATCTGTAGGAAATCATCGTGGCTTTGATAACCTTGAACAACATGAGTATTTAAATAAACGAAGAAAAACAATCTAAAAACGCATTTAGTACTGGTAATATTAGTACTGTGTTTAATAAGCACTAATCTGGGGTCGAAAGTTTTGGGCAAGGACAAGCTGGAAGTCGTGGGTAGCTGCATTGGGCACCTTCGATTTGATAGGTTTAAATCCTAAGACAGACAAAGTGTGTTTATTTTTATGGAAAAAGTTCTCAATAGCAGTTCTAAGTATTTATAGCTTAAGGGTCTTTCTCTTGTTATAACATTACGTGGCGATTTACGAAGAGGTAAAAACCTCTGTTACCTACATTTCTTTATATTACCAAGTCAGGAGTCTCTGTAACCGGCGAGCGTGTATGTGACGAACTTTGAAAGTGGAGTGTACGGTCTCACACCGCCCATACTTGCTGACACCGCTGCCTTCATTGGCGCGCGTCATATGTTTTATGTATAAAATAATGGATACGGGAACTATAAGATAGAGTGCGATAACAACCACTGACGTGAACACATATAGAGAAAGGAATTGCTATTTGTTTTAACTTGTACTTTTAACTAGTAAACCCAACTGGAAACTAGTGATCGTTTCTCTCCGCACCTCAATCAACAAACTAACTACATAACGAACATATAACAAATGTACAAACTGTTCATTTAATGGTCCTTCTACCGTGAACAGATATTTGGCGCAGTAACTAATTTTGTTTATAATAGCGAATCGGTTTGGTTGGCCTTCCACAAGCGGACCTCCCCAATCAAATTGAGAAATCGCAATAATATTGTAAGCACTCAATATCTAAAGCGACCATTTCAAGACTCGGCGGATTTCGTAACTACGAACATTCAAGAGGAATTGGAAGGAGAAGCTGTAAACTACAGTCTTCGTGTCGTGAACCAACGCAACGCTCTACCATCTCCCGCTGTCACCGTCAACTACGTGCCAGAGCCCGGGAGCTGCTATAGCAAAACTAACTTAAACAAGAAGCAGCAAGATGAATAAACTAGAACTTCAATGTAACTGCTTTGAGAACATCAAGTCCTTGTGTGTCAACTATTGCAAGGATTCTTTCACTTGGAAAACCGAAAAATATCTAACTAAGCGTTTGTCGTCGCTGGAAGACCAATGGAAGGAATTCGAAGCACGGCACGCTCTTCTGGTGCTCGAACTAGAAGACAAAAGCATCAACTATTTCACAGAAGATGTCTATGGGAAGACCAAAGAAATGTATGCAGCAACCCAGGACGACATCACTAGCATGCTCAAGAACTTGAGAGCAAAAAACAAACCGTGAAGTTTGATTTAGCCGGAACTTCGGCTGATGAAGCCTCAAAGTCAGAGGATGGCGTAACTGACAACATTAAAAAACTACTCATCAAACAAGAATGCAACTTTAACGTGATCTACTGAACGATGTCCAAAATTAACGTAACTAACATAACTGGGAACTGGAAGATTGCTTGACCATTTTGAAATTAAAATGGGAGCTCGTCGACAAGCTGCATTGGGAAGTAGATTTCTTGTTGAAGGGATCTAATAATGAATATTACGACATCTTCATGGACATCGAAAAAAGGTATGACGAACTTAAGAAGAAACTCAACTCCAAAATATGGTCAACCGCCCATTACCAGAAATCTACGCCCAAGATGGAGATTCCCGACTTTACGGGAAACTATGCCAAATGGATTCCATTCAAGGATCTGGTTCTCGAAACCGTTCACAAGAACCCTACTATTAACAAGGCGCAGAAGATGCAACACCTCAAGGCCAAACTACGAGGTGAAGCCGAAGCATTGATTCAGCATTTGTCTATCAGTGCCTACAACTACGACACCTGTTGGCAAATATTAGGTCAGCGTTATGATAATCGCGGCCTACAATTTACATCATTCTTCAACACCATGCTCAATCTGCCTGTCATACAACAACCAGACGCTAACAACATAAAGAAAATGCACGATGTCGTAACAGAATGCATGAACGGGATGACCAACATTGGGCTGGACATGTCAACATGGGACCCAGAAATTGTGCACTTAATGTCGCATAAACTGGACGCCGTAACATTAAACGACTATACAAGGGGCATTCACGACCACAAGGAGCTACAGAGTTTACATGACTTCTTGTACTTCCTCGAAAGCAAATTTATGGCATTGGAAAGTCTCAAATCTGAGAAAACAGGAAATACACCATCTAAAACAACAACATCAGAAAGACCATCCTCCTGGAAACCGCCAAACAAACAACCTGTAAACAAGTCTTATCCACATCATGATTTCAAGAAATCATATAACTATCACGCTGCATACGGAAAATGCCCAAGTTAAGAAGGAAGTCACGTTTTAATGCTATGTGACAAATTCATCGAAATGGATACCACACAGCGGCATAACTTAGTCGCGAAACTGAAACTATGCAAAAACTGCTTATTTAGCCACAATAACGAAGAATGCATGTCAACAAGAACATGCAAGGAGTGTAACTTGAAACATCATACACTATTGCACAATTTCCGCAAGACTCCGAACGGAAAAAAAAACATTTCGCAACGTCCATCGAATTCCCAGCAACAAACATCAAACCATCTATCCGATAGCAGCATGGACATCTTATTTACTACGGTCCAACTTAAGATAAAATCCATTGATGGGACTTACGTAACACTTGGAGCCCTTCTGGACCAAGGCTCGCAAGTCAACTTAATATCGGATAATGCTGCACAATTATTACGACTACCCCGTAAAAAACTTAAAGCAAATATAACGGGCGTCGGGTCTGTGTCTGGAGATTGCAGGGGACAACTCAACTTAACCTGTAAATCAATCCACTCAGATTTCAACATTATCATTCAAGCTCTTATTATGAAGAGACTAACGAATAACTTACCTAATTATTCGTTCAAGAAAACTAACTGGCCACATCTGAAAAACCTCAAACTCGCAGTTCCCGAATTTAACATATCTCGCCCCGTTGAACTACTTTCTGGGGGCCGACATATATTCGGAAATAATCTTGGACGGGGTCCTAAAAGGACAACAACAATCCCCCGTTGCGCAACAAACGCAACTGGGGTGGATTTTATGGGCAAAATGAAAACTTTCAATTGCCACGCAACATTAATTGATTTAGAAGAACTGACCAAATTTTGGGAAACGGAAGACATCCAGAATGCTAAGGATGTGCCCGCGGACGACCGCTGCGAGCAATTTTACCACAAAACAGTACAACGAGCGACTGATGGCAAATATATTGTGAAGATGCCACTTTGCCCTGATTACAAACAAAAATTGGGGCATTCGCGATCTGCTGCGGTCTCTCAATTTCTGCAACTAGAAAAACCACTGCACAAGAACTCAAAACTGTTAACCATGTACAGAGACTTTATTAACGAATATGCTGACCTCGATTACATGAAACTCTCGTCTCGTACTACAACTAATGAATGCTTTTTGCCACATCACTGTGTGTATAAAGAAAACTCTCAAACAACTAAACTAAGAGTTGTATTCAACGCCTCGCAGAAAAACTCTGGTGGATACAGTCTCAACAGCCTCATGGATAAAGGTCCTAACCTACAAAGGGACATCCAAGCTTTGATCCTGAAATGGAGAACATACAAATACGCCTTCATTGTCGATATCGAGAAGATGTATCGCTGTATATGGCTTAACGAAGAGCAACAACAACTACAAAAGATCATCTGGCGGGACTCGCCCGACGATGCTCAACAATTAGCTGACTTGATGGAGAAAACTAGAGAAGCTTTATCTGGATACAACATAACTATACAAGCCTGGTCTGACTGTCAGGTAGTGTTAGCGTGGATTCAAGGCAAACAAACAAAATGGGAGGTGTACGTGGCTAACAGAGTCACAAAAATCAAGCGCATCATCCCAGCCGCTCAATGGCGTAACATAAAGTAATGGCGTGACATAAAGTCTGAGCAGAATCCCGCTGACTGCGCTTCAAGAGGTCTGTCGCCGAATAAACTGAACAGCTACAAGTTATGGTGCCAAGGCCCTGCATTTTTAAACGAAACGGAAAAAGAAGCTATCCCACATAACGGAACCTATACATTCCATACAAACGTCGGCTGCATAAAACAAGACAAAAACAAACAAACATTAACTAACGGTAATGAACAATTTATGTCAGCACTATTGCATAAATTCAGTTCATTAATACGGATATCAAGGATAACTGCCTGGATACTACGTTGCATCACAAACATGCGCAACAAAAAGAAATCCGAAACCCCGTACCTAACAACAAGCGAACTAAAAACGGCAAATAACTACGTCATAACTTATGTACAACGAAAACATTTCGAACAAGAATATATACAACTTGTAAATAACGAAGCCTTATCTCGGAAGAGCGTAATTTACAAACTAAACCCCTATCTGGACTCCAGCGGATTCATACGCGTCGGAGGTCGCCTCAAGAAATCTAACTTGGCCGAAGAGATGAAAAATCCAATCATCACACCTCATACCGGCCGATATACGAAGCTATTAATAAAACAAGCATATTCAAGCATGTTACACGGAGGAGCTAGGCTGACATTGACTCATATCCGACAGCGATATTGGATCGTCGGTGGCAATAGGGTTGTCAAAACCAACTACGACGTTGCGTGTGCTGCCATCGTTTCAGCCAAACAGATAACCACCAACTGATGAGTGATCTACCTCAGCAACAAGTCATCCCGTGTAGACCACTCACACATACGGGGGTGGACTTCTCCGGTCACGTCGATGTCAAAATCAACAAGGGCAGAGGCGTCAAAACTAACAAGGGGTACATATCCATGTTCATATGTATGGCTACTAAAGCTGTACATATTGAACTCGTGTCCGACCTCAGCACAGAAACATTTATCGCAGCTTTCCAGCAGCTATGTGCAAGGCGCGGCACCCCTAAACACATGTACTCGGATTGCGGCACCAATTTTGCCGGCGCTGCGAAAGTACTACGACTACAATATGAGGAATTCAATGAAATACTGAAGCCGTAATTTTTCAATGAACTAACTAAACTGGAGGTTGAATGGCACTTCAATACCCCCGCGTGGCCTAGCGCCGGTGGGCTATGGAAAGCTGCCGTGAAGTCCATGAAAAATCATCTACGACGAACATTGGGTGAACAAAAACTAACCTACGAAGAGTTTACTACACTTTTAGCGAAGATTGAAGCTTGCCTAAACTCGAGGCCACTATGTCCTCTTACAGAAGATCCAGAAGGGTTCCACAATTGCCTGACTCCTGGACACTTCCTGACAGGAAGCTAGACAATGTCGCTACCTTTATCGGATTACAACGGTATCAACAATACAAACATTCGACGCAGGTGGCAACTGGTTGAACACATGTTTCAACAATTTTGGAAAAAATGGTCGAACGAATATCTTGCGCAATTACAAACGCGCTGTAAAAGGAACAACCCCCCTACAAACATTAAGGAAGGTGATCTCGTACTAGTGAGAGACAACAACCTGCCGCCGGGAAAGTGGGCTATGGGTCGTGTACTGGAAACACATCCCGGTTCCGATGGATACGTTCGGGTCACTACCCTTAAAACTCAAACGGGGCCTATCAAGCGCCCAGCAGTGAAACTGTCTCCTCTGCCGCTGACCTCGGAATTCGAAAACAGTAATATGGATAAGGAAACTCAACAAGAAGCAGAACAAAAGCCAAAAACGGAGGAGAGAGTGCGGAAGAGAGGAAACAAGACTATTTCCAAACTAGTAACTACGCTGTTGGTCTTACATTTATTTATTGTTTACATTTATGACAGGATCTTATGCATCCTTTGACGGCGCGCCGACGGGCGTTCGGATATCATACTTGGAACCCGAGCGGCCTGTCTACTATGACGCAATCAGAAGAATGCAGATAGTACATGACGAGTGGATACCAATATTGTATTATAACTTAACGACTTATTGGGAAGGCACTCGGCACATTGAAACTTATTTCAACATATTGAAAAATCAATGCCTTCAAACCAAACTATATCACTGCATGACAACTCTAGAACAGCTAAGTCATGAGATGGAACTTTTAGAACATTACAACTCTATCCTCATAAACCCTCACAAGCATCTCAGCAACAGGAAGAAACGAGGATTGGTGGACGGCATCGGATACGTTGCCAATAGTCTTTTCGGTGCATTGGATCAACATTTTGCGAAAAAATATAAGAACGATTTTATGGCTATTCAGAGCAACGAAGGCTACCTATTGGAGCTCATAAAAAATCAGACGAGCATAGTTTAACTGGAGAACCAGATGCTAAAGAAAAGCGAAGCTAATATTCAGCGCCAGTTTCACCTGATCGAGCGCTTCGTTAATCAAACAAACCAGAATATAGCCGCTATCGAAACAGAAATGCAGATCTCTGCAACTACTACATTTGACGCCTCCATAAACAAGGTAGTGAACCTAACATATCACTATGCTCCAAACGTACTTCAGACATCAGATCACGACATGGAGAAGATTTAACAAGCTATTGCCAACCAAAGGAAGCAAGAAGCTCAATCATTAACAATTTCGACTCACGACGTGCATCAATACGTCATCAGTTACGTGTTGGTGGCGTCAGCGATTACAACTTTGATCATGTTGGTGGCGAGGAAACATTGCCCCCACTGTTTCGCAAGAAAACAGAAGCCAGCTGCTGGCCTAACTGAAGACATCGAAATTCAAGTCATTCATCGGATGGATGACTCCCGGCAGAGCAACGACACTGAAGTGGAGGCCCGCGCGGAGACATCGCGTCGGACCCGGACCAGGAACAAGAAACGTCGCATTTAATTTTGACTGATGCTTGTTTTTAATTTTTGCTATGTACTGCATTATCCTTTCTCTGTATGTGTATGTCTATGTATGTAACTTTAACTTTTCTTTTCTTCGGGTTGCCAAGATGTATGGTCTCACACCGCCCATACTTGCTGACACCGCTGCCTTCATTGGCGCGCGTCATATGTTTTATGTATAAAATAATGGATACGGGAACTATAAGATAGAGTGCGATAACAACCACTGACGTGAACACATATAGAGAAAGGAATTACTATTTATTTTAACTTGTACTTTTAACTAGTAATCCTAACTGGAAACTATAGTGATCGTTGCTCTCCGCACCTCAATCAACTAACTAACTACATAATGAACATATAACAAATGTACGAACTGTACATTTAATAATAATACTGTGGGGCAACGCTGCTCACATGGAAAATGTATTCATACTGCAAAAAAGAGCTATCCGTGCCATTTATAACCTAGGATCTTAGGCTTCTCTCAGAGAACTTTTTAAAGAGATCAACATTCTCACAGTCCCTTCACAGCATATATATACCACCACTGTGTCTAATAGACGCGGGTTCGATTCCCACACTGAACAAATTCCACAATGATTTTTTCGGTCTGGGATTACCCAGACCGAACTAATAAGTGTATGTGAATTTTTAACCGACTTCAAATAGGAGGAGGTTCTATGTTCGGTTGTATGTATGCTTTTTTTTTATGTATGTTTAGTGATATTTCCGTCAATGGTGGACCGATTTTGATATTTTTTTTTGCATTGGGTTCAGTATAGCTCCGCGGTGGTCCCATTTTAATTTCATTGGTATTGGACCTTGGACTTAGAAGATACACCAGGGAACTCCTTAACGACAAACAATAGGCATGTGTAAATTGAGATATTATGGGTATTACGTCTATCCTATAGAACTAAGCAGTATATTAGCCAACTTCAAAAAAGGAGGTTCATAATTCATCCTTTTTTTATAACTCCTTTGCTTATGAACCGATTTTGATGATTCTTTTTGCATTTGGTTCAGTATAGTTTTGAGGTGGTCGTATTTTATTGTTATTGGTATTGGACCTTGGACTTTCAAGATACAAGAGGGAACACCTTAACGGCGAACAGCACGAATGTATAGATTCCGTTATTATAGGCATTATATTAATCCTGTAGGTACCTTACTTTGCAACTTAGCAAAATAATATAATATCGGTATATAAATATTACCAAATAATTCATTCGTCACTTAAAATAGTAAAAATAAAAATCTTTAAAAAAAAAAGGTAAACCGACTTCAAAAACCAAAAAAATAAATATTTGAAGTCGGTGCCAAGTAACCGACTGCACCAACCAGCACCGACATCAAATATTTATTTTTTTGGTTTTTGAAGACGGTTTACCTTTTTTTTTAAAAGATTTTTATCATGTTTGTAAACGTTTGTAAGCCCATGTTAAATTTTCCACTTGACAGATTTAAAAGTTATACTAAATATCTTCATTAAAGAGTAAAGGATATTGCTGTAATGTAAACTGGATACAGTAAACGATTTTTTAAATGATAAAAATGCCAGTGCATAAATTACCTGAAGTTCACAAGAATATGATGTTAAGTGCAGCGTGTCCTGCCTCATCATCTCAGCCTATACTTGTCCACTGCTGAACATAGGCCTCCCCAATCGCTTTCCAGCGTAACCGGTCCGATGCCACCTGCATCCAACGACTTCCTGCGATTTTCACAAGATCGTCGGTCCATCTGGCAGGTGGTCGTCCCACGCTGCGCTTGCCAATACGTGGTCTCCACTCTAGAATCTTTCTGCCCCAACGCCCGTCCGATCTTCGCGCTATGTGGCCCGCCCATTGCCACTTCAGCTTGCTAATCTTAACGGCTATGTCGGTGACCTTGGTTCTTCTACGAATCTCTTCATTCCTGATTCGATCACGTAGAGAAACGCCGAGCATAGCTCTCTCCATAGCTCGCTGAGCAACTCTGAGCTTTTTTATGAGACCTATTGTAAGAGACCACGTCTCTGATCCATATATCATCACTGGTAACACACATTGACTAAAAACTTTAGTCTTTAGGCACTGAGATATTTTGGATGAGAAGATGTTGCGCAGTTTCCCGAACGCTGCCCAGCCGAGTTGGATTCGTCGATTGACCTCTCTCTCAAATTTGGACCTACCTAACCGGACTACCTGTCCCAGGTAAATGTATTCGTCGACAACTTCAAGAGTAGAGTTCCCAACGGTGAGTGCGGTGGGTACGACATGGACGTTACACATTATTTTCGTTTTGTCCATGTTCATTTTAAGACCCACTTGTTGAGATACTCTGTTGAGGTCGCCGAGCATTCGTCCTAGATCTTCCAGCGACTCCGCCATGACCACAATGTCGTCGGCAAATCGAAGGTGAGTGATGTATTCGCCATTGATGTTGATGCCAAGTCCTCGCCATTCCAAGAGCTTGAAGGCGTCCTCTATGGTGGTCGTAAACAGTTTCGGAGAAATGACGTCTCCCTGTCTTACTCCTCTTTTTATGGAGATCGCCTTCGTGCACTGCCCTTGTACTCGGACTGACATGGTGGCGTTATTATACAAGCACTTCAACACTTCGATGTACCGATAGTCAATGCGGCATCGCTGGAGAGATCTAAGAACCGCCCAAGTCTCGATCGAATCGAAGGCTTTCTCATAGTCCACAAACGCCAAGCATAGTGGCCGATTATACTCCTCGGTCTTCTGTATAATCTCCCGCAGCGTATGTATGTGGTCTATGGTACTAAAGCCTTTCCGGAAACCGGCTTGTTCGGGAGGCTGGAAATCATCAAGCCTGCGTTCGAGACGATTCGTGATGACTCTCGAAAACGACTTGTAAACATGGCTCAGCAGTGTGATGGGCCTATAGTTCTTTAATAAAGTGTTATCACCTTTCTTGAAAAACAGTACCACCACACCCCTGTTCCATGCTTCCGGCGCTTTTCCTTCGAGCAAGACGGAATTAAACAGCCTCTGAAGGACTTTAAGTACCGGCGATCCGCCCGCTTCCAGAAGCTCTGCAGTAATTCCGTCTTCACCCGGCGCTTTGTTGTTTTTAAGTTGGTTGAGAGCCATCCTAATCTCGTACAGGCTGATGTCCGGGATATCTTCAGTGTAGTGTCGGGTTAGCTTGGCTCTTGGGTCTTTTACCAAGTCAACAATAGGTTCAGCTACTGAGGTATACAACTGTCCATAGAACCTCTCTATCTCCCTGAGCACCTCTGACCTATTCGACGTTACGTTTCCGTCCTCCGTCTTCAGCTTCGTCAACTGGCTTTGCCCAATCGACGCGGCTCTTGCGAACCTGCCTAGCGAGCGTTTATTGATTTCATAATTTTTAAACGATGCCGACAGGGTCGTGGATTGGTCATGCTTACTAAAATATTTTTGCTAGTGGCGGCTCTGTGGAGCGGGTCACTCTCTTCCCTCTAATATGGTAGGAAAGTTATGACTGCTTCTCAAGTCATACTCGTGAATGGGTGCTGCTGGTGCGGACTAGTTCGTCCTCTATGTTTTATCTAATCAAACATGAACCGTATTAATGTTAAATTTTGTCTCGTTCGGCATCAAACTGGAGCTATAACTAATTATTTTATACGCACTCTACATATTTTGTAGGAACCCTTTTTTATCTTACTGCGGAGACTGCGCGTGAAGTCCGATGGAATGTTGTGCGAGGCACAAGGGGGTTTCAGGTCTGGAAGAGGATGTTCGGATCAAGTCTTCTCACTCCGCAACATCGTAGAGAAGCATCTGGCAGTGGGGCGGAAGGTTTTCTGCGGTTTTGTAGATCTGGAGAAGGCATTTGGCAGAGTTGTGCGAAAGAGACTTTGGGACATTTTGCCAGAGTATGGTATAGATGGCACTCTGTTGCGAGCCGTCCAGTCCACTTATGTGGACTGCAAGGCATGCGTACGGGTGGGTGGTAACAGGTCACCCTGGTTTGACGTTAAAATCGGCGTCAAGCAGGGTTGCGTGTTGTCCGCTAGACTGTTTATAATATATCTGGACAAAAGTCTTCAAAGACTGACAGCGATGAATGAAGGTGTACAAATGGGTGACTTAGTGGTAACCCATCTACTTTATGCAGATGACGCGGTTTTAATAGCGCCAACAGCCACTGATCTGCAAACACTAGTCACAGTTATAAAAGACGACTGCATGATCAATGGCTTACACTTGAATGTGAAGAAAACCAAGATTATGGTTTTTGAAAGGGAAGAAACCAGAACGAATGTAAGGATTGTGGTTGGTAACGATGTGCTGGAGCAAGTGAATGAGTTTGTATATCTTGGATGCGCCTTCAGTAAGGATGGGAAATACACCGCTGACATAGAGAGAAGAATGAGTGCAGGGAACAGAGTGAATGGTGCGATGGGAAAGCTACTCGGGAGCCGGCACTTAAGCCATAAGGCGCAGCTGGCCATACATAACGGAGTTCTTGTCCCAACGCTGTTATATGGTAGCGAGAGCTGGGTATGTAAGAAGGAGAATGAATGTAGGATAAATGCGGTAGAAATGCGAGCTCTGCGGAAGATGTGCGGAGTGAAGCTGACCGACCGCATTAGCAACAGCATACTAAGACAGCGAGTAGGTATGAAAGATAGTATCGGTGTAAAGATGAGAAAGGGCATGCTCCGTTGGTTCGGGCATATAGAAAGAATGCCAGAGGAAAGAATGACAAAACAGATATACAATGTGAAAGTGGAAGGATGCAGGTACCGGGGAAGACCTAGACTATCTTACCACGACCAAATAAACCGAATCTTATCTGATGGAAAAGTCAAGAGTCTCCGTAACCGGCGAGCGTGTATGAGACGAACTATGAGAGTCGAGGAAGCCAGAGAGGTATGTAAGGAAAGAACCTGTTGGAACTCTGTACTCTCTGCCTACCCCGCAAGGGATCTGGCGTGAGGTTATAGATAGATAGATAGATAGGTCAGATAATATAGAGGTATGTAAGGAAAGAGCCTGTTGGAACTCTGTACTCTCTGCCTACCCCGTAAGGGATCTGGCGTGATGATATAGATTATTACTATACTTTTTATTATATACCTCTATTTTTTAAATGAGATGACTATGTAGACACTGACTGATACCGTGAATCTAAGTACACTTATGTTTAATCTATACTTAAGCATCTATTTAGCTCGATCTGCACTGTATATAAAAAGACAGACACAAACAGAATGCAATGTATATAAAAATAATAATAAAACTCTCATTTTTAAAAAGAGTAACGGTGGATTTTCTTGCTCTTCTTCCCCAAAGAAATGACTCTCCGAACGGCTGGTAGAGTCATTAGTAATCAATAATTTTCTCTTTTTGACTATACATAAGGGTTTTTTGGTCTACATGAATAAAAAACTTTTGATTTTGATTTTGACTAAGTTTCAATGCAATAGGGGTTATCAGGAAAACCTATTGCTATAATTCCGGGCACATTTTTGGATAATTCTGTGAATTTTACAAATCATCACGCCAGATCTCTTGTGGGGTAAGCAGAGAGTACAGAGTTCCAACAGGTTCTTTCCTTACAGACCTCTTTAGCTTCCTCCACTCTCATAGTTCGTCTCATACATGCTGGAATATTACAGATAATATCAATAATGACTTCGAATCACAACAACTAAATATGAATAATATAATATCATTAGAATCCGATCTGCCGATCGACAATTCTAAAAGTATCATGTGTGCTATTACCGTAACAACATTGAAAAATGTGGTCGTGACACTTCTTTACAAGAAAGACGACTCTACCAACTCACTAATTATTTCGCTACTAAGCCATGTATATAAGCGATTTACCAAAGTAATCACATTACGTTTAGCCGTTAGATTAGACTCCGAACAGCCAGTGGAGCAGCCAGGCTTCCGAAGTAGATTCTCCAGTATAGACCATATCCACACAGTACGACAGATATTGGAAAAATGTACAGAGTATAATCAACATTTGTTTTTGGCCTTTAACGACTACGAGAAAGCATTTGTCAACATAGAGCACTGGACTGTATTACAATCCTTAGAAAGGTTTCAATCAGACTATAGGTATATCGAGGCCATCAAAGAAGTCTACCGTAGCGCAACCCTGCAGGTGAAATTACACACGCTGATAAAACCCATACAAGTGAAAAGAGGAGTCAAACAGGGTAATACTATCTCACCGAATCTGTTTATGTCCTGCCTAGAAGACATACGTCGGCTCCTCCACTGGTCCAATAGGAGTATATAGGGTGTGGATGATCTACAAGTTATGGTTTAAGAACTATACTCTGTATTGCTGCGTGTCGATAAAAATTAACACATCTAAGAGCAGAATGATGGGCAATAATACCACTGTAGATCACATCCGCGTGCGTGGACAGAGTAAGGTCCGGTTGATGAGTATATCTAATTTGGACAAACCCTTAGTTTCAATTAAGAACAAACAAGAATCTGAAATCTTGCGACGGGTTCGATTGGGATGGGGCGCTTTTGGAAAATTGAGTGGCATATTTAAAAGGAAACATGCCCACGAATCTAAAACATCGCACCTTTGAATAGTGTGTCCTGTCCGTCAAAGTATATGAAGCCGAAATCTAGACGCTCACTGAATACAAAATAAATAAAATTCGTGTGAACGAGCTATGGAGCGAGCTATGTTAGGTATATCGCTAAGAGACCGTTTAAAAATATCATAAACCGGGTAAGAATAAAACTTACCGACATGTCTCCACTGCTAGTGGTAAGAAAGTGGAAATGGATAGGACACATATGCCCGAGATCGGACAACAGATGGCCAGTTTGCGGTCTCCGCTCCGACAATCCACAAGATGGACTGATGACCTGATGATGGTGGCCCGAAAGGATTGGATGCAAAACACGCAAGACCGAAGGGAATGGGTTGAACATGATTATTGCCGTAACAGTTGATAAGAGTTTATTCTGGGAAAATACTAGCTAACAACTTATATTCAATTCCTGAGCCTGAGTTGAATAACATCAACATCATAATAATTTATATTATTTGTAATAATCTAGTTGGCAGCAGTAGGATTACGGGAATTCTTATTGTTTATAAAGCTTGATTGATTTCCTTGTTTATTTTAGAGCATGAGTACCTCGTTTTGGTTTTCCTTGGTGCGAGAACATTAGATGACAAATAACAATCATCATTGTTGTGGATCTACTTGATGATACACAAACACAAACACATCGCAGGTACCGACTGCATACTACGTAAATGAGGTTTGTGGTCTAATTAGCCTTGTTTCATGTACTTATTTGAATATCTCCTAATTTTCCTGGTGACATTAAAGTATCGCCACGCCACATACCTTGCGGGGTAGGCATGGTCATTCATTTTTCATATATTTTAGTAAAAAAATATCACCAAACCCATTTAACAGATTTTTATGAGGTTTTTTTTTATAACCGTTGGTTATGGACTGATCATTATAGCCTCCTCCCTTTTGTGCCATTCTTCGCGGTCGTGTGCCAATCTACTCCGAGTTCTTCCTCCAATTCTTGATATGTTATTTATAGTCCGTTTCACGTACCATTACTCCTGATAGTGTAGGTTGGTACGATTGAATTTGATGCTGCTAATGAACATAAAATCCGATAAAAGTCCGAATAAAAACAAAATTCGTTAAAAATAGAAAAAAAGACATATCTATCACGTTAATCCATTCGAGATGATTCCAGAAATTGTTATCTATATCATCATGCCAGATACCCTGTAGGATAGGCAGAGAGTGCAAACTTCAACACAATATTTTATAAGGGTAAGGATCGTAGGGTAATAACAGTAAAATTGTATTTTATTTATATATAAGTTAATTAAATGGAATTAAAAACGTAAATAATTTCTAATGATTTTTATAACACAATATATTATCGATAACAACATACAACTAAAATTTAGACCCCTAGATACATTATTGACCTACCTATCATGGTGCTAACATCATAATTATTATTAAAGAATTAAGTGGCCAACGGAACTACCCAACTACTCAACATAACTCCACCGTGTTTGGGCTCGTTAGATTTTCCATGACGAGTTTTATAGACCCCAATAATGTCCAGAGTCTGATGATGGAACCGGAGAGTGGCCAATAAAACTTCCTAACTACTGAACATAATTCTGCTGTGCTTAGGCTCGTTGGATTTGTCTTGACGAGTTTTATAGATCCGGACGGTGTCCGGTCTGGTGATGGAGCCGAGTGGTAGCCAGCGAAACTACCCAACTACTCAACCTTGTAACCCCGATGTACTCGTATTGGTGCTCGTTGGATCTGTCTTGATAAGTATCATAGTACTTGTCTGTCTTCATTGTGTTTTACCATAAGGTTTAAGCTATAAAATCTTGTTTTTAAAGAGATTTTTTTAATTAAAATTTTGGTTTATGAAACATTTTGGTGATTCTTTTGGCGTTGGGCTTAGTGTAGCTTCAGGCTCCATTTTAATTTCATTGGTATTGAAAATACACCAAGGAACTCCTTAACTACACACAATACGAATGTGTAGATTGAGTTATTATGAGTTTATGACCATCCTATAGGTACCTCACTGTAGAAGTAAACAAAATATTATGGGATGCCATAAAAGGAGGTTTACAATTGATTTGTATTCATATTTTTATGTATGTTTGACCATAAATTCTTCGTTTATAATCCGATTTTAATGAAGATAAATAATTGTCATAAAAAGTCTTTATAGACTTTTTATGACAAGGTTGAGTAGTTAGGTAGTTTCGCTGGCTACCACTCGGCTCCATCACCAGACCGGACACCGTCCGGATCTATAAAACTCGTCAAGACAAATCCAACGAGCCTAAGCACGGCAGAATTATGTTCAGTAGTTAGGAAGTTTTATTGGCCACTCTCCGGTTCCATCATCAGACTCGGGACATTATTGGGGTCTATAAAACTCGTCATGGAAAATCTAACGAGCCCAAACACGGTGGAGTTATGTTGAGTAGTTGGGTAGTTCCGTTGGCCACTTAATTCTTTAATAATAATTATGATGTTAGCACCATGATAGGTAGGTCAATAATGTATCTAGGGGTCTAAATTTTAGTTGTATGTTGTTATCGATAATATATTGTGTTATAAAAATCATTAGAAATTATTTACGTTTTTAATTCCATTTAATTAACTTATATATAAATAAAATACAATTTTACTGTTATTACCCTACGATCCTTACCCTTATAAAATATTGTGTTGAAGTTTGCACTCTCTGCCTATCCTACAGGGTATCTGGCATGATGATATAGATAACAATTTCTGGAATCATCTCGAATGGATTAACGTGATAGATATGTCTTTTTTTCTATTTTTAACGAATTTTGTTTTTATTCGGACTTTTATCGGATTTTATGTTCATTAGCAGCATCAAATTCAATCGTACCAACCTACACTATCAGGAGTAATGGTACGTGAAACGGACTATAAATAACATATCAAGAATTGGAGGAAGAACTCGGAGTAGATTGGCACACGACCGCAAAGAATGGCACAAAAGGGAGGAGGCTATAATGATCAGTCCATAACCAACGGTTATAAAAAAAAACCTCATAAAAATCTGTTAAATGGGTTTGGTGATATTTTTTTACTAAAATATATGAAAAATGAATGACCATGCCTACCCCGCAAGGTATGTGGCGTGGCGATACTTTAATGTCACCAGGAAAATTAGGAGATATTCAAATAAGTACATGAAACAAGGCTAATTAGACCACAAACCTCATTTACGTAGTATGCAGTCGGTACCTGCGATGTGTTTGTGTTTGTGTATCATCAAGTAGATCCACAACAATGATGATTGTTATTTGTCATCTAATGTTCTCGCACCAAGGAAAACCAAAACGAGGTACTCATGCTCTAAAATAAACAAGGAAATCAATCAAGCTTTATAAACAATAAGAATTCCCGTAATCCTACTGCTGCCAACTAGATTATTACAAATAATATAAATTATTATGATGTTGATGTTATTCAACTCAGGCTCAGGAATTGAATATAAGTTGTTAGCTAGTATTTTCCCAGAATAAACTCTTATCAACTGTTACGGCAATAATCATGTTCAACCCATTCCCTTCGGTCTTGCGTGTTTTGCATCCAATCCTTTCGGGCCACCATCATCAGGTCATCAGTCCATCTTGTGGATTGTCGGAGCGGAGACCGCAAACTGGCCATCTGTTGTCCGATCTCGGGCATATGTGTCCTAACTTCTTACATGATAAAAAAAAAACAAATTAATTATGAATTAATCTTTTTAATAAAAAATATCATTTAATACATTTATTTTTATTGAAAGTAAAAAAATGGAATAAAGGGTACAAAAACTACAATTTATAATTTTAATCATCTTCTTCCTCTTCATCGTCGTCTTCTGGCTGCTGGTAAATTTCAAACTGGTCTTCATTATCGTCTTCAACGACATTTGTCTCAAGTTCTTCCATGATTTCGGGGTTATTAAGTCCTGAACTTTAGTAAAACACCAACTCAATGTAAATCATGTATTTTGCTAGGTAGCCATTGTACGAGAGTGCGTATGTCATTGTCTTATTTATCTACCCACTTAATCCACATTATTAATAAACAAATCAACAATATAACAGGGGTCAAAGGTTCCATCTTCGTTAATGTCGCTCTGATATGGTAGAGCATTGAGACAAGCTTGCCCATTACATTGGCCACAAGCTAAAGAGCATTGCAAGCCCGCATTCACCTCCCGAATCTGACTTATGACATAGAAAACACAAATCAGCCATAGTTCTTGAAATTGTACGTCTGTAGTTTACCAAGATACGATTCAAACTGAAGGAAAGAGAAGACGGTCGTAACTATACAATACAAATGAACATCTGTCCCGACTGGCTATAAATAGAAAGGCCCGTAGTGTATAATAGGGGCCAGTATAATTCCCAGGTATAATTTTCGACGTAGTGGAAGAATTTTAAAATTTACAGATTTTAAAGAGGCACTAAATTATTTTCTATTTAAAATGTCATTAGTGTAAATGGGAATATAATTATATTATGACTTAAGTTTTTCACTTAATTATTTTTTAATTTTAGTAAACGGTTATCAGTATTATTGAATAGATATAGATTTAATGCATGAAGAAAATGATAAAATATAATATAATAGTTAATAAAAATTGACAAATATTTATAATCATTGATTTATCGATAGTTCATCAACTATATATGGCGCGTTTTCGACCGGAGGCACCGGTTGACCTGAAGTGATGCTGTGACCGCGCGCTCTCCGCCCTCTATCTCGAAAACGGTTCACCGTATAAAAAAAAATTTTGAACAAAATTTGTAGAGAATTTTGTATTCTACAATATTGATAATAAATATAAATAGCAAAAACCCATAGGAAATGAGATATTTCCAAAGAAAGCGCAAAAATCCGATTTTTGTGACCTTTGACCTTGAAATTTAATAGTTGCTTACACCCTACCATATGTAGGTTTTGAGACAACTTTTAGGGTGTCAATATACAAGTATTTACAGACTTACAGCTGGGTATCTCGAATTCCGAGATTCTTACCTAATTTAAGCTTAAATGACTGGACTAGACTAGCATGCGCTCATATGCGCTTTATAATAAAACACTACACATCCACGGACAACATGGCCGGTGAAAATGTCAAAACAAAAAGTTACCAGATTAAAACGACTGGAGTAGAGCTGACAACTTAATCAATCGACTAAAATATCGACATACATAATAATATCTATCTATCTATATCATCACGCCGGATCCCTTGCGGGCTAGGCAGAGAGTAAAGAGTTCCAACAGGTTATTTCCTTACATACCTCTCTGGCTTCCTCCCCTCTCATAGTTCGCGTCATACAGGCTTGCCGGTTACGGACACTGAATATATTTTGTTTTAATTTATATTATAATATTTATTGTTTTTTTTTTAAATTGAGGTTGAATTTTATTCAGTATTGTTAAAAAAACAGTTTAGTAGATACATTCATTTTGATAATAATGAATGTATCTACAATAATAAGCCCTAAAACCCAACCGTACTTCCGAATCGAACACCTGATAATAATTTACCGACACGGCTATGGTAACCCATTCAACATGGAGACCAGATCTAAGAGTAAACGTTTAGGGCCGCTGCCCGAGGGCGATCGTCGGGGCGCACCTGGAGCTGACGCTGGGTGTGGCAGCATACGAACCGTCGGCGGAGAGAGACTGAATAAGAGGATCCTCTCCGGGTCACCCGAAAATGCTACAGGCAATCAGACAAATGACAGAGAGACTCAAATCAAAGCAGAAACTTATCACCACCCCTCTCAATATGTGAACCGTATAGCCCTTCTACTACTTCATACATTCCTTCACCAGTATCTTCACCAGATCACGATCCCAGTGACCTGATAAGCCCTCCTACCTTAGATGTTGCCCAATGGGTCAATATCTTCTTACCTGCGTCCACTGAGGCGGAAAACCTAGAGTGCGTATGAAATGTTCGACAGATGTAACATTTTCATCATGCGCACATATTATTTAATAACTAAATTAGAGACGGAAACGACTTGTTATAAGAAAACCCTGCATGGATTATTCTAAAAACAATATCTAGAAAAAAATGATAAAATATAATATAATAGTTAATAAAAATTGACAAATATTTATAATCATTGATTTATCGATAGTTCATCAACTATATATGGCGCGTTTTCGACCGGAGGCACCGGTTGACCTGAAGTGATGCTGTGACCGCGCGCTCTCCGCCCTCTATCTCGAAAACGGTTCTATGTATAAAAAAATTTTTTAAACAAAATTTGTAGAGAATTTTGTATTCTACAATATTGATAATAAATACAAATAGCAAAAAACCCATAGGAAATGAGATATTTCCAAAAAAAGCGCAAAAAAAGGATTTTTGTGACCTTTGACCTTGAAATTTAATAGTTGCTTACACCCTACCATATGTAGGTTTTGAGACAACTTTTAGGGTGTCAATATACAAGTATTTACAGACTTACAGCTGGGTATCTCGAATTCCGAGGGGAACTTACTATAATGACTGGACTAGCGATGGGCGATTTTTACGAAAAAAACTATCGAATGAATCGACAACAGTAGTTACACACATTCGATTGTCAATTCATTCGTCTTCACAAAAATACATTCGAATAACATTCGAATAACAATCGACCAACGAATGAAAATCGACGGCGCATCGCCAATGCGCAGGTCACATTCGATACGGGGAGAATATTCCGATTGTTAGCAATGACTTTTAATCAGTAATTACTGTTGGTAAAGGGCTTAGGCAAAGTAAGTTGGAAATATCGATTGAATTATAGATAAATTAAAATAAATCTAACGTAATTATTATCACTATACCTACCCCGCAGGATATCTGGCATGATGATAAAATACCACAAATTCCAAAGTTTTTTTTATGAATTATACCTATTTACTAATAGTCGTATACATATTTACTAATAGTAAATAAGTACAATTCATAAAAATACTTAAAAAATATTTTTTTATATAATAATTTATGTTCATAAGTAATTATTTATACATCATCAATTATTTTATAAAAAATTAAAAAACAAGTCCCGATTCAAATCTATCGAACGATGCCAATATAATCGATGGTGCGTTCGATTCGTGCATCGATTGCACACTCGTTACTAAATTTACGCGCGCGCGGTCAAAACGCTAAGCAACAATCGACCAACAATCGAAGAATTATGATTGTCATTCGATTGCATTCCAATAAAAGCAACAATCGAATGATTCGATTGTTTTTAGTAATAATCGCCCATCGTTAGACTGGACTAGTCTCTCTCTCTCTCTTTTGCTTCCTCAGTACTGTCTACAATATCTCATTAATAAAACAACCTAAATAATAGGTATATTTATATTTCTGTTTATAACCCCACTTCCTACTTTATTAAGACATTCATCAAATTTTAAAATTTAAATAACTTATCTATCTTTAAGTAATATATTATAAAGATATATTAGTAATATTATCTTTAAATTTAAATGTCGTCTCTGCAACTGGGCGTAAGTATAAATTACTTGAATAATTATATAATATTTAGATTATATTATGAACGTATTTTTTACAATGAGCAATTATAGTAAGTATAGTCGGAAATACATTTGTAACACTATTTTTTTTCTATTTGCGGCTGGCAATATATATAATTACATCTGATATAATTATTCTTGTGTTCCTGAAAAAAGTAAAACATATAATTATAACACAATCATTGTCAAAAAATAAAGCCCGAAAAAATCAGCTGTTTTGTTTCGTTCAATAGTTGTTTTCTATGAAACAGCTGCTTAATGTTTCGCTAAAATTACAAAGTTAATAATATAGTCCTCAGAAGTTATTATGTCTTACAAGTAACCCTGAATAAGAGCTATTATCCCTGACAGTGCAATCATACACGACCTTGGTGGAGTCTGCATCTAATCACACTGGTCCAGTGTGAATAGGTGCAGATATCCTTACTGGGAATGACAGGATATAATAAGTTGAAAGTCAGGAGGGATTTTAACTTCGCACAGTATGTGTTGAGTTTACTTCGAGGGAAGGTATCCAACCCGAGCATGCTGAAATTGATTGGGTTTTGCGTGCCCGATGAGTTTGTGCACCATAGGAGAAAACCACGACTTTTCGCTGTACACCGAGGGCGAACGCACCTAGTAGACAAATGCCCTGAAGCTTATCATGCATTCGCTAAATGTAATTGCCGATAATATTAATTTGTTTTGTTATTCTATAGATGAATTTAAACGGGTCACACTGTACACATTATGTTACTGTAATGGGTAATCTTAAGATATAATAACACTATTGTATTGGGATAATCCTGAAATAATAGTTTAATTCTGTAAGTCTAGCGCGGACTGCAACCCTTTTTTCGCGGGGTCTGAAATTATGTCGGCCTGTGATTCGAGTCTTGTATTGGGTACAAGACTCGAATCAAGGCCGTCTTTTCTAAACGTCAATACAATAAAATTCTTGAAATAAGTTTTTTCGTGTCAAATTTTTATCACGTCACGCTTTGCTAGCGTGTCAGACAAAACAGTTAACTCACACCTAGAGCGACAAAATCCATGTCATAGTGTTTGACAGAAGAAAACTTGTTTGTGGAATTGTACGGTTATTTTGACTTGCACACAAAATTCGAATCACGGCCCGACAAAATTTTGCGCCGCGCAAGAAAAATCTTGTCGTCCGTAGCAGACAACTTACCTGCGCGTACGACGTTGAATTCTCTCTCCAACACACCGTGAACATTGCTCACTTCGCATGCGCAGTGGCCCGGCTTAGAGATTCGTAACTCAAATGTGTTTACTTTCATAACAATACCATCACATGTCCACGTAATCTGTAAAAAAGGGCATTTTTTAACCACTGACGCAAAAGGAGGGATGTTATAAATTTAACGTGTTTATCTGTGTTTGTTTGTGACATCGTAGCTTCTAAACGAATGAACCGAACCGATTTTGATTGAAAGGTGTTTGATTTTTTTGTTTGAAAGGTGGCTTGATCGAAAGTTATGATTCGAAACTAAAAATAAAATTTAATTTAAAAACAGCTTGATTTATACGAATACAATGGAGAGTTTAAACCGTGTCTTCCGTCAAAAGGTCCCAATTTTGACTAAACGTACCGCACTGCACATAAATATGAGTAGTCAAAATAAACTGACTGGATTTTGCGTGGTAGCCAAACAAACAGCCTTATCTATGAACCATTATTTGTGTACAGAAACCTATAAATATTCTAACTGTTACCTCACAATTTAAACAAGGTGTAACATACATAACATAATAAACGCAAAACCTGAAAGTAGTTTGTTCTAAATCGGTAACTGAAATGATTCCAACAATTTTAAATACATCTTACACCTTTTTTAAATTTGCAAAACATGCTTTTACTCCTTCAGTGCGCTATAAAAACCTAAATTTATTCTTGAATTATAGCAATATGAAGTTTTCAAAGGCATTCCTAAAACGTTTTTCTCAAAACGCACACATAAACTTACAAGTTTCATTGTTAATTGGGGTATTAAAATCCTTAAAAAAGGTAAAAACCTTTAAATATGGAAATTTGGTTTTCGTTTTTAATTTATGAAGCAATTCTCTAATCGGGGTGTATAAGGTCTTGCGTTTATTATATTACACATTGTATATGAAAATCTTCTATACGTTAAAAAGAAAATCAGTAACTTTGAAAAATATAGCGACATTCATCATGTTAATACACGGAACAAAGATGATCTTATTGTACATTTTACTCGTCTCCACAGAATGAGTAATTCTTTCAAGGGGCAAAAAGTTCAGAGTCGCTCAGCGAGCTATGGAAAGAACTATGCTCGGCGTTTCACTACGTATATCGAATCGAATCGAATCAGGAATGAGGAGATTCGTAGAAGAACCAAGGTATATATTACTAGTAAGCTATTATTAGTAAGCTGAAGTGACAATGGGCTGGCCAAATAGCGCGAAGATCGAACGGGCGTTGGGGCAGAAATATTATAGAGTGGAGACCACGTATTGGCAAGCGCAGCGTGGGACGGCCGCCTACCAGATGGACCGACGATCTTGTGAGGATCTCAGGAAGTAGTTGGATGCAGGTGGCACCGGACCCGTTGCGCTGGAGAGTGATTGGGGAGGTCTATGTTCAGAAGTGAACAAGTATAGGCTGAGATTTTGATAATGATAATGAGGTATAAAATTGCTTACTTTTTCCGATAAGAGTTGTCATAGTAAAAGTTATTTGTATTGGTAAATTGGTATCACTTAGATTCGGCGCACACCTTATCTATACGCAAAAATAATCTACTATATTGTCGCCTAACAAGCTGAAATTACTGAATATGGCAGTGAAAACTTTCTTTATTCTGCAGTAGCAATTAAGCCTTACACTATATATGAACCTACCATTGGTTGCGGTTTAGCGTCAACAATACAATCCAACACATCATCTGGATCTCCATTCCAGTCAACAAGTGTGTCATCCTGAGGGAACTTGAAGCTGGGCGGGTGGCCCACGTCCACCTCGTAGGTTTCCGTGGCGGAGCCGTGCGCGCCGCTCACGTGACACGTGTAGTTGCCGTCGTTCATAGTTGAAGCTTGCTCCACATAAATATAAGGTTTATCGACATGCCAGTCCACGCTTTCCTTAAAAATGTAACATTATTGACACTAAGTACTTATCCTTAAAGTAGCACACGAATAGGGCCGCCATGTTTGGCACAAAAGGCCTCCTCGGCTTGATATCTGCAGTGCGTAATAGAGCTGAGGCCTTAGCACAGAGTAACGTTAACGGAATCTATGGACCTGATATGCTATCCTTCACACTACAACTTTGCTTATTAAAGATGACAGTGACAGCTCGTTTTTCAATAACGTTACAATAACGTATATTTGCTCGTGCTAAGGGCTCGAAAGGTTTAGCACGAACAGATGGCCCGTTGTCGACCAGGTGGTCGACAACACCGCCACTTACTAAGTTTATACCATTCTGGATGATGCAGCTTTTTAATGGTGAAACAACTATTGAAATCGGTTCAGTAGTTTCTCAGTTCATCGATTTCAAATATTTAAATAAAATATTATTACCTATAGATGATTCAGTGGCGCGCATGCCGCTCACATCGCTGAATCTTATGACCACCAGTACTTCGTGATTATGAACCCTACGGCTTTGGGACTAATAACTAAAATTGTTAAGTAAATCAACAAAAACACTTACTTTATACCACTTGACATGAGTATCTGAACCTGGTAAGTTACAAGTCAAATTTAGAGGTTGACCATGAAGTTTGAACAATTTGTGTGAAGTACCGCAATCCATAGGGTCATCTGCAAAGTGAAAAATGCATGGCTTACCAAAATGTATTTTTATTGGTGTTTGGTATTACCTACTGTGGATTTCAATGACCATGAAACCGCTGTCATTTCCAAGTTCGTTATTAAGCAGGGTTATATTCTCCGTAAGGGCTGATTAAAATTTTCTTTCTAACTACTTACCACACACTACACCTTTGAACGTTTTTATGTCAGAGCTATGATAATTTTTAGCTGTACAAGTATACGATTTACTGTCATTCAGTTCTGGTTTCCTGATTATTAAAGCCCCATCTTCTGTATCATATTTTGTGCCTGAAAACAATGACATGCCTTATTGTCAGTTGTAAGGTTTTTAAACTATGCTAAGCATTATTTTTTTTTGCAAATTTATTATGATAACGACCTGATTGTAAATGTTTTCCAATACTCGTGATATACTTTGAGTAAATACCTAATGTTACCTTGAGTGACAGGTCTGCCTTCAACACTCCATTCAATTGTTGGTTTGGGGTGTCCAACCGCATCGCAAGGGATCCTCAATGCGATGTCACCTTCAAGGGCAGTATACTCAATCGATTCATTTGTAATTATTCTTACAGGTACTGCAAAACCAAATAAATAATAAACCTTAAAGATATAAAAGGCAGTGAATAGAGCTGTATTTGGAGATGCCTACGAGATCGAACCACATACGAGAAATACTGTAAATACACCGAACTAACAGAAAGCTTTCAGAATTGCTAAACTTACGTGGATGAAGCACGATGTTCGTAAAATTGACGCTCGTTAGAACTGAAAGGTTCTTGGGGAGCGATTACTAATCAAAAGATATCGGCAGATCTCCATAAAATCCGGAAAACTTTATTAACACGTGCAGATGACCTAATTAAGATGGCAGGTAAAATTAAAAAAGGATGCGTGCAGCCGTGCAATACAAAACTAGTCGTTGTAGTGATCTTTGGGGTGGGGAGGAGACTCTTTTGACATTATAACTTAAACAATACATCATTAAACATAGTAATAACATAATACATGACTACCTCGTTGGTCTAGTGGCGGTCACGAGGTCCTGGGTTCAAATCCTAGGTCGGCCAAATGAAGTTTTTTAACCAAAACATCCCAGTATGAGTCCGGAATCTCTAATTGTGCCCGGTATAGGGCGATAGGCTCGCCTCCTATTACATGGGACCTAAAATAGTAGGGAAAAGTGGGTGTACTCAGTACACCTCTGCCGTCCTTGGGGAATATAAGCGTGACGGTGTTTTTTTTATATGATTAAAACCAATCAGTGTAAGGCTTCAGGCTAAAGCTCCTGTTACGTGAATGTTACCTTCTGCTGTACTAAATCTCTTCTATTTAATATACGCTGTTGATGATTGTGTTCAAAGTTCTGCATTATTTCTTCTTGTCGCCTTTGCATGCCATCAAATTGCAGATTTATAATAATTGAGTCTTAATGAACTGTTAAGCAGCCGGCCCACCCGGGAATAGGGTTCGTTATGGTTTTCTTTTGCTCAACAAAAGTTATTTACTTACCAGGTGGCTTTTCAACCGGATAAGCGGGTACTTCAGCTGTTATTTTGAAGGGTTCCCCTGAGTCCCAAATTTTTCCTTTTACCTGAAATAAATACTAACATGAAAACTCACCAAGGCACGTTAAAGTTCAAGATCGTTTAATAATAGTGGAAAAAAAAATTCTACAATATCTTTGATCCACAGAGAATGAACCACAGAGTAATGTATCTCTCTCTACGTTACTAATGCCCATATTTCAAAAAAAAAAGTTACTGTACCTATAATTATATATTTCATTTTGTATATACAAACCACTTTCGTTTTTTTTTATTTTTATTCAAACTTACCGCCACTTTAAACGCACTGGATCCAACAAATAATTCGGATGTATACAAATTAGGTGATAATTCATTAAGAGGCAATTCTGCAACCAATCTGCCCTTTATGTCTGTAATTTGCGCTGACTGCACTTGGACGGAAGACTTCGGATCTGTCATCGATACTACTAACTTCGTCCGTGAATCTAAAAGGAATCTGTTTTCATTATAGTGATCAATAGGTATAAAATCGAGATCCTCTCTCTCTGGATTTTTTCTATTGAGATATTCAGTACCATTTTAAAATTTTCTGTCCAATAAAATTGTAAAGTGCGCCTTGCAAAAACGCAAGATACACTTTTACACTATTATGATTGATTTAATTTCTACACCAAAAAAACGTTAGTGATAAACCAACAATTTACAATAAATATAAAGGGCGCAGACGATTTCGTGCGTTTTCCTCTGTGAGCAATGTGTTTCGAAGCGATGCTACATAATGTCACGCTACTGTGACCTATGACTGAAGCGTCCAGGTAGGCGCATATAGGCACATCTAATTCGGTATCATATTATTTGAAATCCTTTTCGTATACACCTTAATATAATATTAAAATACATAAAAACACAAGACACTCATGTTAAAAGGTTGATAAGTTACCTGAAAACGGATGTCGTTTTGTATCATTAAAAGACTCAGGATCTTGATCGGAAAAACCGTAGTGGAAATCAAAATTCCTGTAGCCAGTGATGAGGACCGATGTGGCATTCGTACTTTTCACTGTGGCTACATACTTGCCAGGATGTTTTAGCTTAATGACCTGTAAAATGGCATTACTTATGGTTACATCACCTTAGGATACGACCTAGCTCGAATTTTTTTAATTTTTGTTCAACCAAATTTGATCATAAAGTTGGATGTAACCTATTTATGCACCAAATAAATTACATAAAATTACGAGCTAAAATTTCCCCTTCGTGCTTCTTGATTATAATAAATTAAAAAAATCGGTTTTACCCATGGTTTTTCCCCACAGGTAAAACCGATAATGTGCGGTTTACCTGTGGGCACGTTCTGTACCTGGTTTTCTGCATGTGAGATCTACTACATAGACGATAGTGAACGTCATATACTATACAATCACTGTCATGCACCTTATATTTCAACCAACCATAATTTTTTATCTACCTTGGTGCTAAGTGGGCTAAGGCCAAGTCGAACTTTAAAGCCAAGTCGTACTTACACCTTCAAAAGACAAGTCTTAAATTCTTTGGCAATAATGATTTGAATAAGACTCTCATGGCGTGGCATGTACATAAAACTATATTTTTTAGTTTGTACCCACAATCAACTTTGCACGTACCTTTCCGTGTCTCGTCCACATGATTTTCTCCATCTGCACAGGTGGGTCTATTTGTAAATCCACATCTAAGCCAGTTACCAGCACTACGGCATATTCCAAGTGTTTTTGAATCCGAAACTGGGACAAATTCAGATATTTAATTATGTCATCTTAGCTTTGTGATTCATATGAAGATTTTTCTCCCACTTGAGCTATAACTATTTTAACTTTAACTCGGTGCTATATCATCTACCTTACCTGTACCCATTATCTGAGATCGACCCAAAGAACCATCGCTTGAACAATATCCTGCCAATATTTATTACAAAACCTGCCAATATTTATTACAGAACCTATTTATTACAAAAAAAAAGAATCACCACACCAGGTTGTACATTGTAAGTACACCACAATTATTCTTGTTTACAAGTTTGGTATTTACATACCATAATGCGAAAGTGGAAGGGTGTAGGTGCCGGGGAAGACCTAGACTATCTTACCATAACCAAATAGACCGTGTCTTAGCTGAAGGGCAAGTCAAGAGTCTCCGTAACCGGCGAGCGTGTATGAGACGAACTATGAGAGTGGAGGAAGCCAGAGAGGTATGTAAGGAAAGAACCTGTTGGAACTCTGTACTCTCTGCCTACCCCGCGAGGGAGCTGGCGTGATGATATAGATAGATAGATAGATGAGGTATTTACATCCACCGAGACCGAAACAATTTTTTTAAAAAAAACGTAGCTCCACCCTAGGATTTATTCCTGTGTCGTGGGTGCGTTTACAAACATGAAAATTCACATACACAAATACTCAGACCGAAACAACTAATTGTGGATGACACAAAGATTTGTTCCGTGCGGGAATCGAACCCGCGACTATTAGACACAGTGGGTGGAAAGGCTTAATCTCTTAACCACTGCGCTAAATCGTCCGTCAAATATTTGTAGATCACATAAGGATTTGTCCTATGCGGCGATCGAATCCGCGATTACTCAATCCAATAGACGGAGCGGCTTAAGCTCTTAACCATAAGACCATCCAGAAGCCATCATCAACTAACACCAACTCTTGGGACTAATTACAAAATATTTATAATATTTAAGATCTGGGTGTTTTTTAAAAAGATTGGCCAGCGATGCCAATTATATAATTTGACGGACGATTTGGCGCAGTGGTTAAGAGCTTAAGCCGCTCCGCCCACTGTGTCTAATAGCCGCAGGTTCGATTCCCGCACGGGACAAATCTATGTGTGATCCACAATTATTTGTTTCGGTCTGGTTATTTGTGTATATGTATTTTCATGTTTGTAAACGCATCCACGACACAGGGATAAATCCTGGTGTGGAGATACGTTTATTTTTAAATGAAATAAAAATAGAAATATATTATCCCCGTGGAAGAATATGCAGGCGACCTCTGCCCAGCAGTGTGCGTTAGCAAAAAAAACAATTAGCACTTTGTTGTGCATAACTGTAATTGAAGTGAGCACTAGAAATTTATTGATCCAAAATGTCATTTATAATGTTTGTGTTTATGTTGTTGATGTGCATTATAAAAAATAAATAAATAAAAGCACTTACCGGTACCTCTGTAGACTTGCCAGATGGGGTTACTCTCGAGGTCAGTAAAATTTTATTTTGTTTCACAGTTTCACGTATAGGGGCGGATACCTAAACAAAGTATATTAAGTTCTTAGATTTAAACACGACACGAGAAATAAAACTATTTTGTGGTTTTTATCGCGGTTTATTTTCGATTTTTTAGTTCCCAACTTTTGACCGTCGAACACATCCATCCCTGCCGTGACCATGGATGCTGCAGAGCACTCGAAAACATAGTCGGAAACTTAAAAATCAAAAATAAAGTGCCAACAAATCCGGAAAATAGTTTTATTTCACTTAAACCTATTTCCTACAAATAACTTTCCGTTGACCTTTAGGTCAGATTATAGAATAGAAAAGAAACTTTTTAGCATTCAAGACACTAAGATTCATACATGGGTTAGTAGACCTAAGACTAATGCTAGTATTGCCTAGTCTTATACCATTATGGCTAGAGCCATAACGGGATAGATCGCGTGTGAAATAGCATAGCAGCGACTCACATATTCACAGTCTAACCGTGTGTGAATTATCCACGCTGTTGGCCGCGGGGCAGTTATAGCTTCCCCGGACAAGAGGGCAAGCGTGCAACCACTACGCTCGAGCCAGAAGGGCAAGGGGGCAACTAGCTCAAGGGTGCCTCAAGGGGGGAGGGCGTATATTAGGTGTCTCGCCGTGGTGCTCTGAACCGGCCGGCGGGCAAGGGATTCTTCGACCTCGCCGGCGAGGTCAGTGTCGGTATCTGTATCCGAAAGAAGGGCTGTAAGGGCATCGGCAGCAGCTAATAGGAGGGGAGTTACGTTCGTAGTCGGCGGCGGCTACGATTAGCGGATTCCTATGATCGGACACATTCGCGAAATATCGTAGTCTAACCTACTGGCTATCATATTTAGAACACTGTTGGAGCTGGCCCGCACCCTGCGCACCAAGAATGCACACCGTTTTATTTATATTATAGTTATATATTATATATATGCGCGCGCAGCAAAAGAGGATCTACGAGTGGGACCTCGGCCAAGGCGTTAAAACAATTTCACCGCGATCAAAATAGTGTTCAGTCTTTAGTTAAAGTGGTCATTGCCTTATAAGAATTTATTTTATTGGAAACATTGCAGTGTGCAATCTCCTTACCAGTACGGTTCTGGTCGTTGGAAAATTGTATAAACGTTGACTTTAACAATAAAAGTTAAAAAATTGATAACATCTGGGGGCCTTATTCGCTATTACCAAACTCAGCGCGTCGATAACATCGTTAAAAAAAAGTGTGATGGTATTCTTTATGCCACTGGAGTACCATTTCACGAAGTTATTGTAACGCGCCACGTTAGGTATTTAATTGTTCATGGCAAATAAGGCCCGTGGTTGTAGCTATATGTGCCTATACATCAATATTAGGTTTCTTGTTGTGTTTCGCGAGAATTAGACAATAAAGACAAGTCCGCTAAGTTTCTCGCCGGATCTTCTCAGGATAGGCCGCGATCCAATCCGGTGGTTTATTAGAAAGTTGAAATAATATGTAAACTTGACAATTTGAAGTGCGGAGGCACTTATGGTTTTAAGTATACTAATATCATATAGAGAGAAGAATAGAAAACGATTAAACCGGCTTTAATAATTATTTCGCCAAGAGAAAGCTACATATTCAAGAAGTAACATAGACCTTGTATGTAGCGCTGTTGTCCACCTGCCGCAGAAAACTGATAGTATAAAATAAATGGTTTTTCCTACTTTATATCGTGCTCCGCATGCCCTAACACCTGTACGCAGGAGGACGTGGTGGCTGCCTCCGACAATGCAGTCAACGTAGCCGCATACTCGGCCGCTTCCATATAACTATAGCATGTTTGCCATCAAAACGCGAAGAATAATAATGATTTGAGTTGAGTCTAAGGTTTCATATGGTTAAGTACTTACTGTTTTTATTTCAGTGCCATCGAGCCTGAAAGCTAAGCCTGAGCTGGCATCGGCTATGTCGTAATACACTTGGAACCGATTGCTGTACGGTCGGTGACAGTCGCCAGTGAGAACCAAAACTATCTGTAATTGTAATGCATTTAAAAACTACCCAAATGTAAGTAACTATGACCAGAAGGAATGATTACAAAAATTGGGTTATAATTATCTTTATCATCATGCCAGATCCCTTGAGGGTAGGAAGAAAGAACATATTCAATTCATACTTTGTGTGTGTGTGTGTGTGAATGATCTTGGCCGCGGGGCCTTTACCGCTTCACCGTACAAGAGGGCGAGCGATCTTCACAAGATCGTCGGTCCATCTAGCAGGCGGCCGTCCCACACTGCGCTTGCGAACCCTATAAAATGTTCTATACCTATAGAATAAGTTGAAATAAACAAGTGTTGGAATTTACATAATCTATCTATCTATCTATATCAACACGCCAGCTCTCTCGCGGGGTAGGCAGAGAGTACAGAGTTCCAACAGGTTCTTTCCTTACATACCTCTCTGGCTTCCTCCACTCTCAGTTCGTCTCATACACACTCGCCGGTTACAGAGACTCTTGACTTGCCCTTCAGATAAGACACGGTCTATTTGGTCATGGTAAGATAGTCTAGGTCTTCCCGGGTACCTACATCCTTCCACTTTCGCATTTTATATCTGATTTGTCATTCTTTCTTCTGACATTCTTTCTATATGCCCGAACGGAGCATACCCTTTCTCATCTTTACACCGATACTATCTTTCATACCTACTCGCTTTCTTACTACGCTGTTGCGAATACGGTCGGTCAGCGTTTCTCCGCACATCTTCCGCAGAGATCGCATTTCGACCGCATTTATCCTGCTTTCGTTCTCCTTCTTACATACCCAACTCTCACTGCCATATAACAGCGTTGGGACAAGCACATAAGTAGGTATATATGTATTTAATAAGATATATTTTCAGCAACACTTAAAATCCTTTGTAAAAGCATCCTGAAAAGATGGGCATATGGAAGGCGCACTAAGTTTGGGTCCATTGCTATGCTTCAAGTGAAGTTATATTATACTAGCCCCTATCCGCGACTTCGTCCGCGTTGACATTAGACAAGAATCTAACATTTTTCCGGGATAAAAAGTATCCTTTGTGTTAATCCAGGTAATAAACTATCTGTGTGCCAAATTTCATCTAAATCCGTAAACCGTTTTTGCGTGATTGAGTAACGCACATCCAGACACTGAAACATACAAACTTTCACAATACAATATTAGTAGGATATTAGGAAGTAGGACAAGTCGGCTAAAACCTTCACCAGGTCATCGGTGTATCGGTCGCAGAAGCCAGAGAGGTCTGTATGGAAAGAACCTGTTGGAACTCTACACTCTCTACCCACCCCGCAAAGGAATTGGCGTGATGATATAGATAGCTTAGATATTATTTTTATATTTCATTTTAACCTAACCTGACTTTGTTTTTGTCTGCATAAATCCTGTATCTCCACTATTTCCCTGTAGTCTTTAGCGGAGGCGTCAGTAAACACGAAAATGTAAGAACCGGGCCGACTGGCTTCTATCGCAATCCTAATTCCGGACAGTACCATCTCTGGACACTCGTAGTTATGGTCATAGTTCACTGGGTTTCTCGGTAAGACCCCCATTAAAATTTTTGGATCTCGACTGGTTTCCCTTAAACTCGCCACTGAAAATTAGAAAAAGTTTTACTGATTAGAAGTAAGAAGAACTAATATTACGTGTAACTGATTAGAGGAAGAGAGAGTGCGGAGGGGCAAAGGCGACGTTTTTTGATAGGTACTTAAACAAATTTCTTACCTGTATCATTAAATGTGACTAGCAGGAAATTGTCAATCTGTTTAGATTTCTCCTCGAGAACAATGCCCATAATGGTCTCAACTGCGGTTCTCACTTGCATTATACTTTCAGCCATTGATTTGGAGTCGTCTATAACGAACGTTAAATCTGACCCCTGACATGGTATCGTGAGAATAACTGTAAATACCACAAGCCAATACTGCGGATATGTTCGCTCCAACATGTTGGAATCCAAACTGTGCTAGCACCATAGAGATACTGAACGTATCCACAATTTTGAGAGTAATTTTCCTGCTTTGGCTTAGAATTTGATAAGCTTTAAATAACTACTTAGCATATGGGGTAAATAACAATGCAATAATGATATATACTGACATCATCAATGGGCTATATAGGAGGGCAGATGTGTGTAGGACTTAGGTATATGGATAATTATAATACTTATTTAAAGATAATTGGGATTATTAGGTACTGGAGCTTTTCCCACACGTGTAGCGTGAATAGCTAACACGTATCCGATATAGCGTTTCCATTAATAATAACTATGTTTGCGAAAAACATGAGAATAATAAAACAACCTATACTGTGCCACAAATGGACAAAGGCCTTCTCTTTCAAATCAAAGTCAGAGAGATTAGGTCATAGTCCACCACGCGGACCCAGTGCGGATTCGTGGAAGCAAGTTTGTGGCCGCCTATAAGGCTTTCAACTTGGCTTAACGGCTACCACATTATACGTCTACCATATTATTCGAGACCAACGGCTTAACGTGCCTTCCGAGGCACGAATACGCTCGAATATGAAATACCACAAATGGTTACTAATCTCAGACTCACCGAGCTGAACGCTGGTTAACCTCGGTAATCATTAAGAACACCGTGGTAGCACAGCACTGTGAGCGCCTTTTAGATAAAATGTGGCAACTTAATTCGGCGCATTTACTTAATATACTTAGTGGGTACTAAACTCTTGCCAGAAGTGTTTATTTATTAGAGAAAATTTAACACAAGGGTCTTGTGTTAAGTTTTGCAAACCGTATTAGCATCGATATATTTTGATATATCGATGCATATTCGCCATTAGTCAATTTGTAAATAATAATATACTATACCTGATGTTTCCCTTTAGATATATATATAAGTACTACAGTTTGGAATTTCCGTAAATTTTTCCTATTATTCAATTTAATGTTAATTCAGAAATAAATACTAACATCATAACAGGAAGTAGGCTACGTGTCGAAATAGCAATAAATTAATCAGCCAATATAAACCAGTGGATCAGAATTAAATTATGGGCATGCAAAACTTTATGCCTATGTTCTTCACCGTTGAAGAATTCCTTCGTCTAGTGCCAATCCTAGGTGGAGGATCAAATCATGCTTACCATAAAAAAGCATTGTCATCGAAATTAAACCAACATATCAAATTTTTACTAGTAGGAGAAGAGAAAGTGGTTCTATATCAGCTTGCCAGGTATGAGCTAAACTATCAAACATTGTAAATTAATTAAAAGTTAGAAAGAAAAACAATTCTTTAATGTGTATGTATGTATGTATAAACCTTTCGTATCGACATATTGTCTATATTACATTTACTGAGTTCTTAGATTGACGCGAATATTACACATGAAATAAAACTCTTTTTCGGATTTTATCGCGGTTTATTTTGATTTTTAAGTTCCCTACGTTTCGAGTGCTTTGCAGCACCCATGGTCACGGGAAGGTCCTTTCCGTTAGTAGTTTTATTTAATATTACATTTTTCATCCTTTCACTCACGCGGTGCCCACGAAGTATGGACTACACACTACACCCGGTCACTTCCCTCCATAAATTTAGCGTACTGGATGCGATCCAAAAGATTTAATGTAATTTTATTGCAACAGGGGATGGGAGGGCAATTATAGATAAGGGAACACTTGTCCTTACTAACTAGTTCAAATGGCCTAGCCAAGTGGCAAATATTTTGTTTTTATTCTCTTGCTGTAATTAATAGCGCATTTTTCTGACCATATGACATGGCATTCCCATACATTTTGTCGTTTTCTATTAGCCTTAACGACTGGTGAAGCCTATTTGGCTAAAGGCCCGAGACCTGCTGTGTAAAGACTCGGGGAAGATAGTTTGTGTGTGATTGATCTACGCTGTTGGCTAAGGGGCCATTACCGTCACTGGGCAAGAGGGCGAGCGTGCAACAACTGCGCTCTAGCAAAAGGGCAAAGGAGCGACTACTTCAAGGGCGCCACAACGACGAAAGGCCTCGGTTGGGCTGTCGTTGTGGGACGAGCATATACTGGTTGTCATGCCGCGGCGCTCTGTACCGGCCGCCGGGTACGGGATTCTCCTTGCTGGCGAGTTACGGCCTTGGCTTGGACTGTCGCTTTGGGGGAGGGCGTATACTAGGTTTCATGCCGTAGTGCTTTGCATCAACCTGCGGGCAAGGGTATCTTCGACCTCGCGGCAGAGGTCAGTCTCTAATCCTGTGTGAGACTCGAGGTATCGTTGGCGTCGCTTTTAATGAATGCCTCCAGTATTGCAGCGGCCATGACTGTCTGACTGACCTAGAATATTTTGGCCAAAGATTTTTAATCGATTGTGTTTTAACCGACAAAAACCTCCGAAACTTTTATGAATAAAGCCTGAACGTTTATGAATAAAGTAGATATGTGAGCAAAGACAACAAATTCTTAAGGGTAGATTCTAATTATTAAGACAATCCTCTGTTATGCTTATGCTATCCGTAAGTATTCATTTCAGTAACATTAATCCTTTTTACTTTTCTCCAGTCGACTCTTGTGAGGTTAAGAAGATCATAATGTCTATTAAATCCAGGGCTATTGGTTGTGACAAAATATGTCGATTTATGATCATAACTATTCTGAACTATCTCCTTCCAGTAATCACCCACCTCGTTAATTTCTCCTTGGAGTCCGGTATTTTCCCAACTCTCTGGCGAAAAGCTTTTGTCCGCCCCCTGGCCAAAATTCCTAATCCCTGCCATCCCATCCACTTCCGTCCAATCTCCATTCTTCCTTTTCTTTCAAAAGTGCTTGAGGCCTGCGCTCATAAACAATTATCTCATTTTATTTACTCTAATAATTTAATTAATCCTCTTCAATCTGGTTTTAGGCCTGGCCATAGTACCGTTTCTGCCCTCCTTAAAGTGATTGATGATATTCAAGCAGGCATGGAAGATACCAAAGTCACCGTGCTTGTATTGGTCGATTTTTCCAATGCCTTTAATACCGTTAATCACGATATCCTTTTGTCCATTCTCTCCTATCGTCTGTGCTCTCAAGAGTCGCTGGATTGGTTTTCCTCTTATCTTCGGGAACGTCAGCAGTCAGTTTTGAGTGATGAAGCGTTGTCAGCATGGCGTTACCTCGACTCTGGCGTTCCCCAAGGCGGTATACTCTCTCCTCTTCTATTTTCCATTTTCATCGACTTGATAACCTATGAACTTCAGTGTGCGTATCATCTATATGCCGACGACTTGCAATTATACTCACAAGATAGTGCTGATCGAATTTCTGACCTTATCGGCAAATTAAACCGCGATCTGGGGGCAATTAAAAATTGGTCCGACAGATTCGGTGTCGCAGTGAATCCAGCAAAGTGCCAAGCAATTCTTGTGGGGAGCTCCAGACTGATTAACAAACTAAACATTGGTTCTCTACCTCCGCTTGAGTTCAATGGTACAGTTATTCCTCTAAGTCCAAGCGTCAAAGATCTCGGTTTACACATCGACACTACGCTTAGCTGGCAGACCCAAGTTACGTCGGTTGGTCAAAGAGTCACGGGAACGTTGCGATACCTGTATAAATTAAAAAACTTGCTCCCTTCTAATACCAAAGCAATGCTTGTGCAGTCCTTGATCTTTCCTATTATCGACTATGGTGATGTGTGCTACTTCGACCTGAATGCAGATCAACTCGATAAACTAGACCGCCTACTTAATAACTGCATTCGATTCGTATTCAATATGCGCAAATATGATCATGTGTCGGAGCATCGTTCACAGTTAAAGTGGTTGCCTATTCGTCAACGCAGAGCTCTAAGGGCACTGACAACATTGTTTTCTATCCTTCATTCTTCTGTAGCGCCTGCTTATCTTACTTCCCGATTTCAATATCTATGCTCCAATCATAATAAACATCTTCGCTCTTCTAATAATTGTCTTCTTCAGTGTCCCTCTCACCGTACTGATTTCATCCACTCTTCTTTCATTGTCCAATCGATCCTTCTGTGGAATGCATTACCTCAGGATCTCAGGATGGCTACCAATCGTCTCTCATTTAAAAAAAAACTGCAGGACTATCTGTTGACCAAAATGTTGGTGGATTCTTCTAAACGCTAGTTGTTTCATGTCGTTATGTCATACTGTCTGTTTCATATATAGTATAGTTATATGTGTATGTATATGTATGTATTATACCTGTATGTATTATATGTTATTTATATACAACTGCTTTTGTTGTATGTATGTAATTAGTTTTGTGTCTTTCAATATTATAATTTCCTTTTTTTTTTTAATTGTAATTGTGTTTTTAGTATTTTTTTAATATTTTTTTTCTCTAAATAACTCATAATTTTTGGCACCTACTACAGCTGTTTCCACATCACCTCAAGGTAGACTGGCAGAAAATGCCTCTGGCATTAAGTCCGCCTATGTACATAAGTGCATAAAGAATAAATAAATAAATAAATAAGTATCACGTATGTGCTGGAATCCAAACAAGGCCATGGCGTTACTAAAATTATATTATTTTAAATATTGACTATACTGGTATAATGAACAGGTATTGAAATTTGAACTGCCTCGTTGGTCTTGCGGATAATGCACGTAGCGATCACGACATCCTAGGTCAGACACTAGGTAGCTTTTCTACCGAAAAAATCCTAGTATCAGTCCAGCGTCTGGAGTTATGCCAAGTATAATGACAAGGTTATGTTGTATAGTTCACATGTTCCTATACTCACTTTCCGACTCTATCAGCAGACCAGCTCCATGGTACAATATTATTATATTGTCATCAGACTTACATACGTATGCCATATTTTAGCTCAATCGGGTACCTGCACGTGCTTGAAAAATGGTTCACAATATTTGAAACAGAAAGACAGACGGATAGACATTGTAAGTTAAATAAAAGCTTGAAAAAATAAAATTGAACCTTTCATGATGTTTTATTTATTTCAATAAGCGCGAACAAAATATATAAGAAAAAACCTATTGCAAAAGATATCATTAATTTAATAGAGAACAAATTGAAGTTAAATTTACATTGAAACTGCTACTGGTTGTAATCTCCACAATCGAAGCACTCTTTTGAAAAGATGCAGCTATACTGAGTTCACTCTCACATAAAAACACTGTTCATTTAGGCTGCAATATCTGTAGGCATACTAAAACAAAAAAGCATGCGTTAACAATTATATCGATGTAAATTTTGCCATCATTATGACTAATCTCTTTGGGAATACGATTATTAAGATTCTATCTAAATCTAATCATTTATGCTAAAGGAAAACAGTCAATCTGGTGTAGTTATTATGTATCTTCAAACTAGTTACATCTTTTTTAGAAAATACATTTTATCTTTACCATTATACAGCAAAACCAAGTCACCGGCCGAAGCTTACATAATTTAGCTTAATCTGCTTTTCTAGACTAATAAGATTTGCATTCCAATATAAAGCACGATATTTTAGTTGTGTGGCACCATGTTTTCACAAATATTTCTTTTTATTAATTGAAAACAAACTATAAGGCTCCGAGAACACAGTCACTAGACAAACAGATGTTAACCGGTAAATTTGCGTGGAGCTTACGTCAAAATGACAAGTCATAAATTTTGAATAATAAAGAAGTTTGGACCATGTCGAAACAAAGATTTTTAAATTGGTTACCTAAATGTTACCAAGTATCCAGAAAAAGTGTACAGTTGTTTCTTTTGTTTTTTTTTTTGGCGGGAAGTCGAAGAGTGATGTTGTCAATTTGTTTTAATTTCCAAAACTTGTGTTATTTCGACTAATAATGTGTAATGTTGGTGGAATATTAACCATTATGTGTTCTTATAGGTGCATAAGTGAAGTTAATTGTAACAAAGTGATAAAACGTGCCTTTTCGTCTTCCCTCAAAATGGCCTTCGCAATTGGTATGTTAAGTATCCACCGCTATATTATGTAGGGTGGGGTACTTCATTAATTTCATTATCATCGTTGTCATCAATGTTCATCGGGGAGTCGAATTAATTTAAACAATGACGATTATATATCTCACTGGACACTGGCAAAATACACTTATAATTAGTGTGAAGCCATAACTTGAAGAAGAAGAAGTGTACAGCTAAACTCATGAAGGTAAAATTACCTAGTTATGTATACTAGACCAGTACACAGCTCAGTGCAAGTACTTTAAAAGATGATGCAATATAAACAGACTATTGCTCATAGAATATAATTCCAAGTACTGTTTTGCTTAATCAGCTTAACTTGCCTCAGCTGCGTATTTATCATGTAAACAGATATCAGGTTACTTGTTTACTCTCAGTCCAATTCTAATAACTGTTATGCTTAATAAGCAATATCAATCAATAAGACGCATAATGCGTGGGTTCCTTCTAGAAACAGTTGTTTACTTGACGATGCCTATAAATAGCCATCGCCAAGCAAAGTACATTCAATATCGACTCAGCTCTCTTACCGTTCGCACTAACGTTAAGTAATATTAATTGACTGCATTAATATTTTGAGTATCTATTATTAATTTGTATTGTGAAATAAATATATTTTTATAAAGTCACGCCGGCCTTTATATTTGACTGGCGCAGCCGGTAGGATTTCAGTCGCGATAAGTGTTGCAGTAGTCATACCAGACAAGCTCAACGCCGTGTAGGAGTACAAGCATCGATTCCGGACCACAATCGCCTGGCTGAATCCTAGAAAAGGACCTACCCTACCTTCGAACAAAGAAATTTTTTCAAGAAGTGCCTGCAGATACTCAAAGAGCGGATATTCGGCATGAAAAATTGCAGCATTGTGTGAGTTCTGACCTTTCCCACATGTTCCTATTTTTCTGTCTATTCTGAATTTAATTGGACAAGCATCGCTAATTTCATTCAGACCCCGAGCCTGTAATTCCGGTCAAAAATCACGGGAATTATTTGGATAAAAGGATATCGCATTATTAGACAAGCATCGCTAATTTGTGATTAGAATTTAGGATCTCACGGGATTTAGACACGCATCGCTAAGCCGTAGATCACCACTTAGGGCCGTAAGAATCAGACAAGCATCGCTGAACTTACGTAAAACATTATCGTATTTTATTTTATTTTTATTTTATTTTATTTTTATTTGGGAGGCTTACAGCTAGCAATACAGGTTAGTTTAGTGATTAGCAGTAGGAAGCCATTTACAAGCCACCACAGTTAAAAAGAAAATGTGCTCAATTAGTCGGAATACTGAATAATTAATTAGTTAGTAGGTTAAATAAATATCTGCAAAGTCCTAAGATAACATGGAGGAAGGAAAAACACTTTTAGTTAAATAGTTTTTGAATGCCGTTGGGCTGCTGGAAAATAAATCTAAAGCTGTATGGGTAGAACCAATCGTTTCATTAAACATTTTAGATGCGCGTATGAGGTAACTATTATGGCGATATAGTGTGCGTGTTTGCGGAACATGGAGCAGATTTCTGGGTCGGGAGTGGCGTGGAGGAATGTTAAGATATACTCGTGCAACAAGTTCTGAGCAATCAATTTTAGATTGAGCAATTTTTGTCAAATAGGATATGTCTGTAATATTTCTACGGATTGACAGTGGGAGCAAATGTAAGCGAGCACAGCGTTCATCGTAATTTTTTTGAGGTATTTTAAACTTAAAAAATAAAAACTTGGTAAACTTTTTTTGTACATTTTCTAACCTAGCCGAGTGAATTGAATAGTTGGGACTCCAAATTTGGCTCGCGTATTCCAGATGACTGCGGACATAGGCACAGTAGAGTATTTTGATAGATTTCATAGTCGAGAAAGAGTTAGTATTACGGATGATAAATCCTAAGGCTGAAGAGGCTTTTTTTGCAATAAAATCGAAATGACTCTCAAACGTAAGCTTACTGTCCATGAAAACTCCTAAGTCTTTAATGACGGAAGCACGAAATACATTTTGGTGATTTATTGAGTAACTATAGGTGAAAGCTTGCTTTTTTCTAGTGAAACTAATAACTTGACACTTAGATGTGTTGAGATCAAGGTTATTAGCTTTACAATAGTTGACCACTCTATTGAGGTCGTCTTGAAGTAGTACAGCATCAGAGAGGTCTTTAATGGTCCTGTACATCTTCATATCATCTGCAAATAATTGAAACTTGGAATGTTTGATGCACGATCCAATATCGTTGATAAAAGCCACGAACAGTAAAGGACCCATCAGTGATCCCTGGGGGACGCCGGAGGGAACAGTCAACCATGCGGACATAAAACCATTTAAAACTACAGCTTGAGATCTATTTAAGATATAGGAAGAAAACCATCGGAAGAGATCACCGCTAATACCTAGTCCAATGAGCTTTTTTAGTAATAAATTATGGTTAATTCGATCGAATGCCTTGCTATAGTCGGTATATATAGCATCTGTTTGGTAGCCGTTATCCATATCCTTGGATATATCATCTGTAAATAATATAAGATTGGATACTATTGACCTGCCTTTGAGGAAACCATGTTGGTGCGGGCTAATGTTAGGGGATAGCGCGTAATATAACTGGTCATAAACAATGCGTTCAAAGACTTTAGCCAGGGTACAAAGCTTGGAAATTGGACGGTAGTTATCAATTTTGTTCTTGGGCCCCTTTTTATGGATAGGAGCGATAAATGCAGACTTCCACATTGCTGGAACAATACCCTCAGCTAGCGATCGTTTAAATAAAAGTGTAACTGGTTTAGATAAGTCCTCGGCACATCTGACTATGAACACTGCTGGAAGATCATCAGGTCCAGCGGATTTGTTAATATCAAGGGACTTAAGATGCTTTTGGACTAGAGTGTCATCAACATTAATAGATCGTATACCGGGAACGGAAACAGAACCCGGTGTACTAGAATCGGATGAAGGGTGTGAGCTAAGAAACATAGATTGAAAATAGTTAGAAAAGAGTTCGCATATACCTTCGCCGGTACTAGAGACATTACCATTGTACGACATATGTGACGGAAAATTGCTATTCGTATGCTTACTTTTTAAATAGGACCAAAAAGCTTTAGGATTTGTAACTATGGCGGATTCAATTTTAAACAAGTATGATTTATAAAGGTTGCGTTCTACGTCGTTAGCTCTGTCACGAAGTAATTCAAATGTAAGTCGATCAGAAATATTGCCATAGGTTTTAAATTTATTAAGGTACTTGTGTTTTTCTTTGAGAATTTTTGTAAGTGCACTATTGAACCATGGTGGATATTTAGAGTTATATGCCAGACGCTTGGGGATATGGAAATTTCTAATTTTAAATATACTCGAGTAGAAAATGGATAGTGCATCATCAATACTATTAGTGGTCAATAAATTATCCCAGTCTATCTTGGCTAAGTCGGAGCTGATAAGATCGTAATTGCCTTTGGAGTACTGGTAAACAGTGCGTTTGGGGGCTTTAAGAGGGTGGAATTTTAGAAAATCAACGTAAATTACTAAGGCTGGGTGATAACCATCCTCTTCAACTAAAGGATCAGAACAGGCAGCAACAGAGACAGAGTCATTGCATAATACCAAGTCGAGAATTTTGCCATACTTGTTATGAACTAAATTTAATTGTTGTAGGTTGCAGTAATGTATGGTATCAATAAAATTAGTCAATAAGTGAGCCGCTGGAGCCGATGCTCCGATACCGTCCGATGTAGTCGTCCATTTTATCGAACTCATGTTAAAATCACCCAGTACAATGAATTTGTCAGTTGGATTGGCTTGCATTAATTGTGACAATTTATCTAGAAATTCAAGTAATTGATTAGAAAAACTGTTGCCTCTATTTTGTTCACAAAGATACAAGGTGCATAAATGGAGTCTACTTAGGCTTTTATTTGCACAGTCGGGTCTAGTAAGAATAGATATCCAGATGTCTTCCGTACTAGATTGCCAGTGAATCTTATCGCAGACGATCAGGTCTCGACGGACCGCCACGAGGACTCCTCCTCCGCGCTGCTGTGACGTAGATGCATAGTCGCGATCACGCCTCCACACTACGTACCTTTCGTCGAAGAGTTCACTGTCCAAAATGCCCTCGATTAGCCAGGTCTCCGTTAGGGACAAGACATCGTAATTACTTTTGGCTAAGTTCCTATAGAAAATCTCTGTTTTAGTTCGCAGCCCCCGTACATTTTGGTGGTAGATGTTTAGAGCAGACATAATGGACTCGGTAAACTACCTATAAATGGGTCAAGAATTGGGTTTACCGAATGTACCTCAAGTTCAAATACTATGCTCGTCTCACTTCTTATGTAATATAATAGGGTTAACAACGCATTAAAATTGTCTCGATAACAGCAAAGGTGTGATATAAAAGTTAGGCGCACCAACCGAGTTCCTCCACGACAATCCCAAAATTTACTAATAATACCTAAGTCTAACGACAGATAGACACGGCACTTAATGAAAAATAAATATAAATAACTTAGTACCATAACATATGATAGTATAACAGTATGGTGAGTATTAAAGACAAGGATTAATCTCACTATTGGCTTAAATACAAAAAAACGGCAGACTAAACAAGTTAACAGAACATAAATAACCGAGGTACTATTAAAACAATAGATAACAATATAAAAGTCGAAAAAACAATGCACCAGTAAAGCAAAACACTTCAAATGTATAATAAATATAAAATGAGTGAGGGTAAAAAAAGGGTCCGAGCGCGGTAAACAATAGCAGGTAATTAGCAAAGGAATGCGGACTACGATTCTCAAAGTATTTGGTATCGCTATTAAAATTTCGTTAAATAATAGTGGTTTAGCTTTACGTACATATGAGTAGTAGATTGAGGAAGATATCAACTTATAATTTGCAAGTCTTGATCTGATTTTATGGTCATGATCTTCGAGGTGGTATCTCTTCTCACAAAAATCTTCATATGTTTTACCCACACAAATTGGAAGTTGTGTTCTTTTGCCCTGGTTTTGACTTGAGTGAGGAGTAATTTGTTCTTTAAAGTCAGGTGGTCGTTGACAAAGATCTTCCCAGGACCATTTAAACCGATGTCGTGGGGCGCCAGGGGGTTTTTGAGGAATCGTGCGGCCCCTATAAAATTCTCCTTGATATATCTGTTTATAAATGAAACTATAATATTTTTATTATTCGACGAGCCGGTTGGGACTCTGTGGATAAAATTGATTTGATTTTTTGAGATTGGGAAGGAGACACGCTCACCGATCTTGGTGACTATATCGAACAAATTCTCTCGATCCTTCATTGGTACGCCTTTAACTTCTACATTATTACTTCGGAGCCATTGATCGGTGTCTTGCGAGTCCCGCTCCAGCTTTGAGATAACTGCCTTCAAATGAGCAACATCTTCGTGAACCTCATTCAATATCACTACCTTCTCTTCCAAAAGCTGTATTTTAGCAGGTAATTCGATGGTGGCAGTTTTAAGATCGCTCAGTTCTTTCCGTATGAGTTGCACTTCCGACGTTAGACTTGAGAGAGGAGCAAGTTTGAGTTTAATGCTTGTCAACTCACGCATGATTGACTCGAGCGATATTGATGGAGAAGCAATAGGAGTGGGTGACTTGGGTGGAGCCTGGGTGCTGAGACTGCCTGAGCTTTTGCAGTTGATACATTTCCATGTGGCTTGACGGTCACCCAATTTGCGATATCCCATTTCTGTAACGCCAGAACAAGGATAGTCGAAGTGCTTCAAACATACCGTACATTTAATTGCCTCTGCCACTTCTTCACCACACTTACCGCAAACAACCATGACTTAAGATTGAGAACCACTGACTTCAAGCAATAATACGTGCGGTCGCAAGGACGTCTGCGAGCGTACTCAAAATTTTATTGAAAAAGAAAATTACTTCCAGTGGGGCGATCACAAGGTCCACTTGAGAACGTAAAATATTGAAAAGAAAATAAATCTTATATTAAAAGAAAATAAATCTTAATGAAAAGAAATTAAATATTATAAAAAAATAATAAACGTTGTTCTGCCTATAAAGGCTAAGTTGAATAATAATTGATAAGAGTTATCTTTTCGGACAAAAATCGCCGAATTTATAAACTTTTTCTTTTATTATATAAAATTTTTATTGTAAACTTTTTATGTGTTATTTTTAAATTGTATTTTTTTTTTGTGTGTTATTTTAAATTGTATTTTTTTTATTATTTTGTTTGTGTGTAATATGTATCTTATTGTGTTTTTCAAATAGTAAAATTGAATAATAAGTGTTCAAGATATTGAAAATGAATGAAATTCAAATTATTCCGAAAGAAATTCTCGATATAATTCCGCGTTACGACGGTAACGATCAATTACTAAATCTTTACATCCAAAGGTGTGAATATGTAGTTAGAAGCTTTTCAAGGGAAAATAATGCCGCGCAACAATTGTATATTTACCATAGTGTTACAAGTAAATTAACCGATAAAGCCGCGATACTAGTAAGTAAATGGATTAATATCAATTCTTGGGATAGCCTAAAGGAACTCCTCATAGAACATTTCGGAGATCCTAGAACAGAAGACTTATATGAGGATTACGTAAATGACACTGACCTTGAGACTGATAAATACTCATATGATTATGAGCCAGTTGCAATCGACGAAGTCATAAACGAAAGCCCCGACATTATTATACCTCCACTGCTAAATTTTTCCGATAGATTTCTTGAAAACCCTCCCAAAATAATAAATATTAATAATAATGATTTTTCAAAATTGAGTGAACAAAAATATGTCCCTATAATTGACATTGAAGAACCCCCTGTAATAGTGAATTTAAATTTTAACGATCCTTCAAAATTAACCGAATTAATACCTGTTGAAGAGGATAGTAATATAACTATTAGGATAAAAATACTACTTGATTCACTTTATGAAATAAAAGACAGTTTATTAGCGAATAACTCACCTGATAGACATATCCCAACTTCAATAAATATTCCATCTTCCGACGAAGATGAAATACTTATTATTTCTGTAAAAGCTACATTACATACGAATACCCCAAAATTAATCAGATCATTTCTTCAATATATGTATTTTTATTTAATTAAAAGGTTCAGGCATAATAAAATTAGAGTCCGAATAAAATCGATAAAATAAGACAGATTCAAAAAAAATAAATAAATTAAAACCTTGGTTATACAAACCTGACAACCTGAATGCTTAAGATATGAAAGCCTATAAACTCGATTATAAAATTTCTAAATTTTCTAAATATTATCAGTCAACAACTTAAATTAATAAAATCATTTTTTTTTTAAATAAATTAAATATTAAATTCAAAGCTTAATAATAATTCTTATATTTTGACAATAAATTACACGTTTTAAGATGCGAACGTTATTAGAAACACTGCATTAATAAAACTCTTAAAATCCCATTAAAAAGACGTTAAAACGTCCTCCGCAGGTTCGCGCTCCTGATCCTCGTACAGGCAGCCCAAAACCTGGCCCTTCAACTTCAGAAAATTGAAGATAATCCTGGAATCTTCCCAGTTAAGGAAGGACAAGCATTCATTAGCACTTATAATTGGAATATAATTAAAATATTAGATTTAAAATTTGTTAGTTACAGTATTGAATATAACGTTAACAAGTATTATGAAGTTAACGATTATTTAAAAGAAAAATTAAATGTATATTTCTTAGACGGAAATATCATAGATGCACAAATGCAAACTGAGTATATTATGAGTTTAACATTAGAGCGTTATAACCAATTAGTCCCAACAATTAGAATTAAAAGAGGTATTTTGAATCCCCTAGGTTCAATAGTTAAAGCCATTACAGGCAATTTAGATAACGAAGATGCAATTAGATACGATTCCTTAATAAGTCATATTCAATCTAAACAAAACGCTATTGATAACAAAATATCATCTAAAAAAACTCTACGAGAAATAATTTTATTGAAATAGACAAAACAATTAACGAAATAGAATCCATTCTGAATAAAACTCAATTCCAACATAGTAAGGAAATTGTCTTGAATACTTTCGATTTAATTATCCATAATTTTGAAATTTTGTTAACTAGGTTAGATGAGGTTGAAACAGCTATTGCTTTTAGTAGATTAAATATTTTACACCAATCCATTTTAGACATAGATGAATTGTTATCAACTCTTAAAGACATAGAGAAAATAGATAAATTAATGTATCCAGTAAATACCGATAATTTGATCAAAATTGTACATTGTATAGACATAAGAGCATATATTAAGGACAAACGAATAACGTTTATTATGTCGATACCAATTGTCCAATTAGATTTCTATAACTATTACAACCTTCATCCTTTTCCCATGTATAATCCTCATTTAAACCTAACATTCCTATTAACGCCTCAATATTCCCAAATCCTGGTCAGAGGGTCAGATATACTTCCACTATCACAATCATGCAAAGAAATAGACGAAGGAGAATTCCTGTGTTATGAAGATAATTTATCTGTCACTAATGAAGACTTATGCATTACAGATTTGATGAAATTTTCTTCACAAATTACATCATGTTCTCCACTTACAGTGAAATCTTCAAAAGTCAAGGTCAAATTTTTTCGGCCTGACACATGGTTACTATATTCAGGAAAACAGACATTTCTCACAGAGCACTGTGAAAATGATTTCAACCAGTTCAACATTTTTGGCACCTATATATTAACCTTAGATAATGAATGTGAAGCTAAATTAGAGAACATCACATTAAGGAAACGTCTCATTCAATTAACTAATCAAGTCTTCCATCAAGTTCCAGTTATAAATTTACCAAGCATCACAGCAGCAGAGAAAATCTACAAGCAGCCAATCAGCCTAGATGAAGTCAACTTAGAAGATCTTCAGTTCCTGTCACACGTATTAAACAGTAAAAAAGAAAAACTCAGTGAAAACCACGTATATTCAGTGAATGTGCATAGCATAAGTTTAGGTTCTATAATCATTTATGTAATATTAATAATTGTGCTTTTGATTGTTTTATATATTAATAAGTCTAAAATATTGTCCTTATGTAAACATAAGCAAAATCAACATTCTCAAAAATCGAACGCTGATTTTGAACTTATGGAGGGAGGAGTTATGTATACTAGACCAGTACACAGCTCAGTGCAAGTACTTTAAAAGATGATGCAATATAAACAGACTATTGCTCATAGAATATAATTCCAAGTACTGTTTTGGTTAATCAGCTTAACTTGCCTCAGCTGCGTATTTATCATGTAAACAGATATCCGGTTACTTGTTTAGTCTCAGTCCAATTCTAATAACTGTTATGCTTAATAAGCAATATCAATCAATAAGACGCATAATGCGTGGGTTCCTTCTAGAAACAGTTGTTTACTTGACGATGCCTATAAATAGCCATCGCCAAGCAAAGTACATTCAATATCGACTCAGCTCTCTTACCGTTCGCACTAACGTTAAGTAATATTAATTGACTGCATTAATATTTTGAGTATCTATTATTAATTTGTATTGTGAAATAAATATATTTTTATAAAGTCACGCCGGCCTTTATATTTGACTACCTGGAGGGAGTCATACGACGTTGCCGCTCCGCCGGTCATCGTTCAACACATTGTCTTTTTTCTCTCTCAATTACACGGATCACCATTTTGAGTGAATGAGAAAGCTATTGTAAGGTTGGCAACGTCGCACTGTACGTGTGCTTCGTAGCCTGTTGTGTCCGATGTTTGGGCCATAACAAATGCGCCCCGTCCGTGTCAGCGGTTAAAATATGAATGAAAATTATTGTGTTAAGTAAATATACTTTCATACAGTAAAAATATGTCGTGTTGTGCTGTATGTGGTAAATCAAGGACAACCAAAGGAGGAGTAAAAAATCCTGAATTATCATTTTACACGTATGTATTTATTGCCTCTTATTATATTATAGGGAAGTTTCACAGCAAAATTATGGATTTTACATGAAATATATACGTTATTGACCTCATATAATTAATATACGGTGATAATTAACTGTGAGTTTAAAGGTTTAATTTGTATTTTAAATATGCATTATTTTACGCTTCTCCAATAGTGATGTCCTACAGCGCCTATCGCTTACTGTCGATATTAATAAATGAATACTGAAACATTAACAATTCCTATTCACGTCATAATGACTAAACGAATTTGGATGTAATTTAGTAAGGATAGAATATCTAGATAAACACTGTCACGTCTATATTCCCCAATCGGGGGTGGGATATTCCCCAATCGGGGGTAGGACCTATTTATGATTATTTCATCATTATAGCGTTTTCCCTGAAATAAAACACTTATTAAACTACTTACCTCACTGGAAGCTTTATATTGTGATGGCATATAGACCCTCGGTTGCGAACATAGCGACATACTCGACGGCACCTCTTCGAGGCGCCCTCGAGTATGTCGCCTCTTGCCCTTCTTGCTGGCTAGAGCGTAGTGGTTGCACGCTCGCCTTTAAGTCCGGTGAAGCTGTAAAGGCCTCGCGGCCAACAGCGTACATCATTCACACACACACACCCTCGGTTGCGAAATAAAGTTTTGCCTTTTGGGTAGTACTGCTTATGCTGAAGATTAGAGGTTTGAACTCTATATGAGTTGGCATTGTGCCCTCCACCCCGTGAGGGTGCGTTGTATGCCATGCCCATATGTAGATAAATCTGAACCCTGAAAAGCATGTTGATATCCGTGTGATGGGACTATTGATTATAGTGATTTAGAATCCGCGTTTGAGTGCTAAAACGTTTAAAAGGTACCTCCCCTTTTATTATCGCCGGCACGCGGTTGCGGTTAGCAAGTAGAAAATCCAAAACCAAGCACAGCACTGCGAGACCTCAAGACACCGTGAGCTCATTCTGCGTAGATCGGACCAAAAAAAATAATTAAAAAGTTTGAGGGTACCCCGGAACAACTATGCCTTTTGGACATCTAACACCTCAGTCCTTCCCGTGACCATGGGTGCTGCAAAGCATTCGAAACGTCGGGAACTTAAAATAAAAAAATAAACCGCGATAAAATCCGAAAAATAGTTTTATTTCATGTGTATTATTCGCGTGAATCTAAGAAATCAGTATTAAAATTATCTTATTTAAGTACCTTATTGGTCTAGTAGCAAATCTGTACCTCCAGGTGATACAACTCGAGTTATTTTAGTTATTACTTTTGATATATTTACACATTATGCAACAGAAAAAATCTGCTATTTTTCAATCTGATGTCTCTTAAAATGAAGAGGTTTTTTTTGTGCATATTAATATAACTAAAAATTTGTCAGAATTAACAAAGTGTAAGATGATATATCATCAATTATCACAAATTGAACTGAACTGATTGCTCCAATGTTTTTTTCTGTATTAATGATTCAACTTTAATTAACCCCTTATACACAAACAGCAGGGGCAGATTAAAAATGGTGTGAATTGATATAATTCCGGGTGTTTCAGTGTACACTAATGTTATTTAATAAATGAACATATTTGGTATAGATTCTCAGATAACTTAAGATTTTCTGTTAGGTGAAATAAATATGTTTTTTAATCATCTATTGTCTTTTACGTTGATAAGGCCTATCCTAGTAATCACTTCCCTATTAAAGTACACTAATGCAGATCCACAAACTCCCCCATGAAATTGACACGCTACCTCAGCGATATGCGCTGACCATACATCCTAGTACTAACGTGCATTGAAAAAGCGCACGTGCAAACGTAGGATAAATGTGATGTAAAAATTGTTACCACCACTACGCCTATATTCCCCAAGCGGGAGTGGGAGTGGTGTACTGTGTATACTCACTTGTCGTTCAACAATGTAAGGTCTCATGTAGTAGAGGATGAGTCTATTGATATTATACCGAGCACAGTGCCAGACTCCGGACTAAATTTTTTTTATCGAATAATTCGTATTATCCGGATTCGAACCGATGACCTTGTGATCGTTATGCGCATTACCAATGAGGCTTTACTATTGTATTAAATTGTACATACTAATATCGATGTTTACAGATTAGTCTTTAAGATTTGTATTATGATACGTATGTGTGAACTTATATAAATTACTCGTAGTAATTCGAAATCATAATTAAGATGAGTCAATTACGATTTTGCATGAAGTAAATATTTGATAATCATAAATTATCGATAAATTTTCGTATCGATAAATCCTGTACTAGTAATCACTTGCCTAATCACGCACATTAACGCAGAGTCACAAACTCACACCGACATAAAATTGACACGCTACCGTGGCGATATGCGGTGTCTAGGTATATTCTTCGTCTATGATAATCCCTCTATGTTTTTAATCCTACCTCTATGGTCCCATCATTTTATTCATATTTTTATAGTGACAGCTGACAGCTGACTCAGCTGTCGCAAATCGTCCAGTCAATAGTTCATTTCATTCATGTCGTTCATGCTGAAAAGGAAATCGTTTTGTTTGTATTGAATCGATAAAAAGTCATTTATTGGACAACATATAAATTAAAAGATGTTCTTTTAAATATGTCTCGGCCGAACCCACCACAGTACATTTTACAAGAGCTTCCAAATATCACTGAAAACATAAACTACCCAATCAAAAATGTTCAACGCATAAAGGTTAGTCACTATTCTACTTTTCCTTGGCTTTTGTTCAAAATAATTCGACTATTTTGCTAAATTTAGCCTTAAGAATTTTCTGGCCGTGGAAAGTTGTATATAACACATTACTAAAGCTATATAAGAAATGTTTACTTAAAATTAAGGTTAGAATCCATAATTGGGAGGCAATATTGATAAAAACAAATCTCATTCAACACAAATGTATCAGAAATTTATTCTATACATAATGTCATAGCGAGATACCTCTTGCAGGGTACCTGCAGGATTTTCCTTACAGACCTCATATCTCTGAAAATTCTAATGAAAACTTATGACAAGAAGATGTTTGTGTGGATGTGAAGAGTTTAAAATGCATTTTGTATGTCAATTAAGAATAGAATAAGAATAATTTTATTGTTGAAAAAGACTTAGCAACTATGTGACATTATCTAAGAGCCCCAAACTAGACGAAAAGTCTGTATCTTTGGACCCCGTAGAGTTAAACTATGAGTAAACTTAATTTAGTTACAATTACTAACGTGAGCTGAAAATTAATGACATATTATAATAGTAACATAATAAAAGAAAATAAAACTAAAGTAGTAAATAATACTTGTGAGCCTTGCGTGCCTGGTTCTGTGTATGTGATTATGTGTGTGTGTGTGTGTGTGTACACGAGTGTGTGTGTTTGAGTATATGCAGTAGCAAGCAATTATATGAGTGAACAATTGAACATCAGTTACTGAGTTGGATTCTATGGTCATGTCTATGGGGTTGATTCGACTGTGGCCCAACTTTCAAATAAGTTTCTCGGTGTCATCGTATCCCATATTTAACCACATACTCTTTACAATAGATTTGCACGAGTACAAAGAACAGTGTGTGAATTGACACCTCTTTGACTTAAATAAAGCCTAATCATTGCTCAGGTTACTTACACCTTTGAAATTTAAGAGCATGCTAGGTCCTTATTGAAAGATTACTGCCTGGATGGTCTAGTGGGGAATAGTGCATGTTGCGATCCCGAAGTCTTGGGTTCAAATCCTAAGTTGGCCAAATGTGGTTATTCTATTAAAAAAATCCCCAGTATCTGTCTGGAGTCTGAAATTGGCCCTTATATGTGACAATAGGCTCCCCTATTACATGGGACTTAACATCTTTGGCGAAAAGTGGGTGTACACAGTACACCTGTGCTACCCCTGTTTGAGGAATATAGGTGTGACTGTATAGGCGGACATTAGAATGTATTTTCAAAAGTCCGAACAGATGACTGATATTCGGGGCTTTCCGAATGGATGGCACTAATATTTCTAGATTTGTTTATATGTACTGCTTGCCTTTATTGTGCAGTATGCTGGTTTAGTTATTATCTTAGACTAAGATTTGTAAGTCATGACAAGTAATTCATCTAAAGTTACAATGGGCTTGTATTTTAACTTAAAGCTTTACTTATGATATTTGAAAGATTATTCAAGCACCATTTTGCTATTGTTAATATTATTATCCTAAATAAGAAATATTAGCTTGTTGACGGTTCGAAATTAACAATTATTTTATGCTCAAGAGATAGTAATTATTTGACATACAAAAAGTTTCTGCACCAATTACCTTGTGTGCTTCTCTTAATTGACCATCTGTGTGAAAATATTAGATTATTTAATTATTGTGTATCATTAATATTACAATCCACAGTACATACTCAAACTGGGTGCTTACAAATAGTCAATTAACATTTTTTAAAATCTAATTTAACTGCAAATGCATCAGCCAATGCAAGCAAAGACATTATAGTGAACATAACCAAACCAGAACCCCAAAGACGGTGGTCAGATTGGGTCTCCAAACAGTAATACCCCAAGCTATTCAGCCACAACATGCTACTCTTTAACGTTGATGTAATTTCAATAGAAAAATAAATAGCAACACTAAATAATATGGCACTTCAATCCCACGCGGTTTTATTTTCTATGTAATCCAAGATTTTGAAATATGCTTTCTCACACAATTTAGCCTTGATTATGGTTTTAAGTTTATTAATTGGCAAATCTCAAATATTGTGGGCAACTTTGTTATAAAACCATACAAAGTATAAGATTGTACATCTATCTATCTATATCATCATGCCAGATCTCTTGCTAGGTAGGGAAAGAATACAGAGTTCCAACAGGTTCTTTCCTTACATACCTCTCTGGCTTCCTCCACTCTTATAGTTCGTCTTATACACGCTCGCCGCTGGTTACTGAGACTCTTGACTTGATCTTGAGATTGAACATGTGATAAATTAATGTAATAGAACATATTATGATTTCAGTACACATGCTTTGACATCTCGAAGTCCTTGATAGCTTTTGGAGCTACAAGCGGAGGAATTTATGTGTTCTACAAGAATCCATGTGAATTTTTGCAACTTATACCAAATAAGGTAAGGTTTTATTAGTGTTGATAATTTATATGTAGTGTGGAAATTTGGACCAATGCAGTCATTTAGAAACTATACAAGCTTTTTACCACAAAGTTCCATGTGCAAAACAAAATATATGCTGTAGATAATGTTATTTATGCCAAATATTAGTACTGGATTATTATAGGACTTTGTTCGTTGGATACATAGCTTGATTGAAAATTAATTATGAATCATATCACATCATGTAATTATACTAATATTAGAAAGAGGGAAGAGTTGTTTGTTTGTAATCAATGAGTTGTTCTACTCTGATTCTCCAGTTTTGATAGAAGAGGAGAGGATCCCTAGGAGATCAGTTTTATTTTAAACTATTTTTATTCCAATCAGATCCACCTTCAATAAAGTCTGATCAGAAATGCAAAATATATTTAGTGCTGATCCACTAAATATATTTTGTATTTCAGGAATTAAATAATTATAATGAATGGGGATCAGACCGGAATAGCTAACCAATAAACTTTGGAACTACTGAACTGATTTTAATCATTTTTTCACCCTTCAAAACCTACGTTATCTAGAAGTAACATAGACCCGCTAGGTGGCGCTGCTATCGACAGGCTGCGAAGCTGTGGGAAACTTAGTGTGATATATTTGGATATGCGTCAATGTCCATGCTAATATTTATTACAATTGAACTTTTATCTTTTTTATTTAGTTATATGCACTTAACAAGATAATTTTATGTTCCAGGATGGTGCAATCACACGTCTGGCGATCTCATCAGATGAGAAGCACATTGGCTTTGCCAACGGACGAGGATTGGTCATTGTGACACCATGCAATCAGTCGCTCAGTGGGGGCCATTCATCAGTCACATCCAAGGAACACCAGGGTAATGAAGTCACAGCCATGGCATGGAGTGCAAACAATATGCTGTTCACTGGAGATGACGTTGGAAAAATATCAGTTTTGCAGCTGCAAAGCTTTATTGTAAGTAAATTGCTATTATATTGTTATTGGAACTTTGTACTACTACTTTAGACTGCCTCGTTGGTCTAGTGGCAAAGCACATCGCTTTGTGTGTGTGTGTGTGTGTGTGTGTGTGAGTGATGTACGCTGTTGGCCGCGAGGCCTTTACAGCTTCACCGGACTTAAGGGCGAGCGTGCAACAACTACGCTCGAGCCAGAAGGGCAAGGGGCGACATACTCGAGGGCGCCCTCGGTTGGGACAGTCGCTGTGGGGGGACGGGGTGCACTACTAAGTGCACCGGTCAACCGCCGGCAATGGGAGGGGATCTACGACTACGTCTTCGACGCCCGTATTCTGAGTGGAAAGAATGGTTGACAAAGTATCGGGGGGATCAGAGAGAACATGTCGCGGCCGGTGGTGGCGGCAGGGGTCGGGGGGGGGGGGGGGGGGGGATCGTAGTCGGCGGCGGCTACGATTAACGGATTCGCATGGGTAGATGCGTTCGCGAAGTTTCGTGTTGTCGCCTTTTTAATATAGGCGCGAGACCTAGATCGGAGTGGAGACCGATCGGAGTGGAGAATCGCTTTGTGATCACGAGACCCTGGGTTCAAATCCTAGGTCGGACAAATGTAGTTTAACTAACGAAAAATTCCCAGTATGAGTCCAGAGTCTGGTATTCTGCCCGGTATATGGCAATAGGCTGGCTCCCTATTACATGGGAACTAACATCATCGGCGAAACGTGGGTGTACTCAGTACACCTCTGCCACCCCCGCTTGGGGAATATAGGCGTGACGGTGTTTGGAACTTTGTACTTTCTACGTAGGGTCTGGTGTGATGATATAGATAGTTAGATAACGTTGATGTTTGACTTAGATGAAAGTGTGTACAGTTTTTGATAAAAATGACCTGCAGATAATGATGCCTATTAGAATTACCAAAGACAATATGAGCTTATATCGCTCTATCTACTGGATTGAGTTGACGCGCGTTAAATTCCTGCATGGGAGAAAACTCTGTGTGATCCACAAATATTTGTTTCAATTTGGTTGTTAGATTATGTGGTTTACATGATTGTAAATGCACCTACAACACAGGAACAATTGCAAACTTGGAGCTATGTTTAAAAAAAATAGGGAATCATGGTAGGCGGTTCCTATAGGATGGGATACAACACTGATCAATAATTTCCTCTTATATTATGATTTCTCTCTCATCTTGATTTATGAGAGAAGGCTTTGCCTTGGCTTTGGAGGCTCAGCTGTGCGACAACATTACTAGATTATTAGACCTTAAACTTAAAAATTTAACGTATCACCATCAACTCTCCATAATAATTTCTACATGTTTTCCATATCTGTAAGAACCAGTTTAATTAAGCAAGCCATATGTATCTATCTATCTATAACCTCACGCCAGATCCCTTGCGGGGTAGGCAGAGAGTACAGAGTTCCAACAGGTTCTTTCCTTACATACCTTTCTGGCTTCCTCGACTCTCATAGTTCGTCTCATACACGCTCGCCGGTTACGGAGACTCTTGACTTTTCCATCAGATAAGACTCGGTTTATTTGGTCGTGGTAAGATAGTCTAGGTCTTCCCCATATTTATGTATGCAAATTTTTCATACATAATTATTATAAATTGTTTTTCACTTTTAATGTTCCTTGTATGAACAGATGTTTCCAAGGACTTGATGTTTTAAACATGTTTAATTTTACTTTTTGAATTGTCTCGATAGTTAGGTTTGTAGGTACCTAAATATATTATAAAGTGACCAGTGTAAGACTATAATATAAAATATAAATTTAAGTACCTACTAATTATGTAAGTTAATTAGATACTAGCATTACTTTTTCATAATCTGAAATCATAAACATCTTGTTAGAACGCTGTTATATGGCAGCGAGAGCTGGGTATACGTAAAAGGAGACTGAAAGTAGAATAAATGCGGTGGAAATGCGAGCTCTGCGGTACATATGCGGCGTGAAGCTGACCGGCTGTATTGGCAACAGTACTAAGCTGTTACACTAGAAAGCGAGTAGGTATGAAAGATAATATCGGTGTAAAGATGAGAAGGGTATGCTCCGTTGGTTCGGGTATATAGAAAGAATGTCAGAAGAAAGAATGACGAAATAGATATACAATGCGAAAGTGGAAGGATGTAGGTACCGGGGAAGACCTAGACTATCTTACTATGACCAAATCGACCTTGTCTTATCTGAAGAGCAAGTCAAGAGTCTCCGTAACCAGCGAGCGTGTATGAGACAAACTATGAGAGTGGAGGAAGGAAGAAGAGGAAGGTATGTAAGGAAAGAACCTGTGGGAACTCTGTACTCTCTGCCTACCCCACAAAGGATCTGGCGTGATGTTACAGATAAACGTCTTTTTTATAATGTATATTTTAGATTGTAACAGATTTACTTATACATAACTACGGAAGACAAGGATGGTAAATATTTATTTCACAGAAAATTAAAAAAAACAATATACTGCTTCAATAAAAAGCAAATCACTTCCTTATTGGTATGGTATTTAATCTAATCTAAGGTAATGCACTAACATTTACTTTTCACGTAATAGTGGGTATGAATTGTTGGAATGGACAGATTAGGCACAAAAGCACACCGATTCCGATTTTATCTGCATCAGTGGTGCATCCTTAATTTATTTTCTATTATTTTCAGACAAAAACAATGTTTCAAAGCTCGTCATTAACAATAATGAGTCTAGACTCGCGGATATGCCAGATAGACATCAAATCGTGTATGCTGCTAGTCTCTACCCTAACCCGATGTTACATCTGCGACACGGTCCAAGAACAATACAGACAAATCGGCCAGAAGCTCAGAGACGGCGAGTACGGTGCCTGCTTCGTTAATAAAGAGAGCAATAAGGAACAAAACGCGCCAAACACCACACAAGACATCACTGAAGTAAAGAAGTATAACATAGTTAATGATGATTCAGGATTCGCCGTTGGCAAAGACCTTGCAAATACTCTAATATTCTGTGCAAGACCTTCTTCCAGACTTTGGGAAGTGACAATAGACGGAACAGTGGTGCGAACTCATCAATTTAAACAAGTGCTAGGAAAAAGACCAATGAAAGTAATCTCTTATGACTCTTATAAGGATGAGGAACTGTGTATAGATGAAGTTACCATCGATAATGAAGGTCAATCTGTGAATTTCCCAAAAATTTATTCATCAAACGGTGCCATATTTTCATTTAGAAAAGATGCTCTATACCTTTTGAATACTGATAATGTTGATGACACAATTTGGTGCGATACTTACAAAGATATTATGGACTGTAAAATTTATCAGGATATGGTGTATATATGGCTGACGAATGGCTCTCTAGTGAATCTAAGATACTTGAAGATAGACAAGTTTTTATTAAAATGTTTTGTTGATGAAAAATTTGTACTCTGTGCAAAAATGTGTGCCTTGTTCCGTGATTTCTTTCTGTCTAATAATTTATCTCCTAAACTACATATTTTAGTCGGTTTAAAGGACAGAATTCAGGGTACAGAATTACTCAATAGCATACTTGATGTATTGGAGAAGTTCGATACCCTCAAATCTCATGCTACGCAAATGAAATCTGGCATCTATGTTGTTGATAACACTTATAACGCACAATCGATCCTCTTAGAAGATACAAATTCCAAAGTTAGTGAAGATTACAAATTTGGTACATTGCCTCCCGAAGCTATGCAAACACTCAAAGACCTAAGTGTTACCGTCTCGGAAAAATTGAATACCAGTAAGAAAATATTGAAAGAGAAATGGGAGGACTTTGAAGGCAAAATGAAACATCTCAGTATTGAAAAAAATCAGGATATGAAAGAAATAACGCATCCTATTAAACATATACAAGAAGAAATTAAAAATACATCTGTTGAAGAATCTACAGAACACACGCCTATTGTGTTAGATAATGACATTATTTACAAAGAATCTAGTCAAAACGCTGTAGAAATAGACAGTAGTAATAATGTTGAAACTGATAAAGTGTGCAAATCATTGTATCAATATTTTAAATTAAATATAGTTGATAAGGAAATGGATGGAATGAATTTAACTTCTATAATCGAAAGCTTTGCCTGTGATATTAGTCAGATCTACAATCTTATGTTACTTTTAGAGCAGTATTGCGTGAATATTGGCGCGTCTGGGGAATCTAAATTTTTACCTAATAATATATTTCTAAGCTATTTGAATGAATCTAAGAATAAAGAAGAATTATTGGACTGTATTGTGAAGGATGAATTATTGTATAAATATTTTGTGGATTCGTGTATATCAGTGAATGTGAAGTGCCAGAAACTATCGAAGATCGGTTGCGAATGCGGATTCCCTCTGCCTTACTCTAGAACGAATCAAACACCAGCGTTTTCCGAACTCATCGACGGATTTATCGAGCGACAGTGGTCTAGTCAGTCTCGGAGCCAGTGTTACGATATCTGCAAACGAATGCCTTACTTGTGGCGGAAGATTCTTTATTTGAGAAGGAATGAAGACTTGTTGAATATACTAAGGCTGTTACTGCAAATGTTGGATGAGAGTTTACTGCATTCGTTCCTGCCTCAGTTCACATTGGACACTTGGGAGAGGGCTGTCCAGTTGTATGCTACTTTACATGCTAATATCTGTTTGAATTGTTCAAAGAAGTTTGATCATATATCAGTGAAGGATACTCTGAGTTGGGATGGTCTCGGAGCTCTGATGATCAAGTCTGTAGGTGGTAGGAATGCTATCAAAGTGCTGGAGAAGCATGCAGGTCTGATCGAGGCAGGTGCAGTTACCGTGAAGTTTTACCACACATGCTTAATGGTAACAATGTATGAGAAATATGATGTCACTATAATAGGGCAGCTGACGGATGCACTCTATGATTCATACAGTTTTGAAGATTCGAAATTAGAGGTAAGAAATATTGCTTTTATTTTCATAGTCATATCCTCAAAGATTTATTCGGAAACATTCAGAATAGAAAATATTCCCTGTATTCCCATCTTTCAACTAATTATTTTAATCCGCCCACATGATACAACACATAATAAAAGTCGCGAAGATAATAAAATTATAGAGGTCTACGGACAAGCCATGCTTATCTATAAGAAATGGATTTTATATTAATCTACTCGTGATTTTTTACAACATCATCATATTATGACTGCTTCTTTGATCCAGTGGCGTTCACAAATTCCTGGGTGAATCCTAGGTCTTTAAGTGCGCTTTTTTGAAAAACCCACAGTCACAGCCTGGAGTCTGTAATAAATGGACTCGACCCCTCGGGACATTGGGATTTTGAAGTGCCAATGTAATGAGGGCTAGTCCCAATTTGGGACCCAACATCGTTGGCGATACGTGGGTATACAGTACACCACCCCCGCTTGTAGATATAATAATATTAATAAATCTTTATTTAAAGGTAAAAACTCAATGTACTAAGATACAATTGCACATACTTAAAATTAAAGTATAACAAATAATAGCTAAAAATAACAGCACAGTATAGAACAAGAACACTTTACCCAATAAGGCAATTAATAGTTATAGGCTGTCGGCCATGAGCACGTCACATAGACATAAAAACACCACCATTTATTAAAATAACAAATAAAATTATTTTTTATTTGGTTTCCGGTGCACTGAACTCCAATATTTGAGGATGGAGCAATCCAGTTTTCCTACTAACGCTTTAAGTATGTCGTTGTCGGACTCACGCAGGCGGCACCAAAATCCTGCGATACGGGATCTAATAATCGCAAAGAAATCAGGCACTCTGGCCTCGGCGAACATACCTGACGCGCTGCAGTACTTAGGCAACTTCATTAGGATACTATAAGTATCATTGTATTGCACCCTAATGTTATTGATGGTACGCCTAGTAAACTTCGACCAAAGCTGACATGTATAGAAACATAGCCAGTATGTCTTAAATTATGTCACCTTCACCCCGTCACTACACTTTGCAAAACTGCGCGCAAGCATATTACACCTTCTGGCCAGAGCCCGACGTTCACGTTCGATATTTTCGTCATCCGCAAGAGTCTCCGTCAATATGTGTCCTCGATACCTGAACCGCTCCACCCTCTTGATCAACCGTCCATCTAAATATACCGGCGGAATCAACCCCGGACCCCCGCCCGATCGAAACACCATCGTGACCATCTCTTTTACATTATATTTGAGACCGTGTTCTGCCGCGTAGCGCACACAAATCTTTAATAATTTACGAAGACCCTTTATTGAGGGGCTGAGAAGAACCATGTCATCAGCATAGCTCAGATTGTTCATGCATGTAGAACCAATATGGCAGCCCACCCTGGTCCCTCTCAGCTCCGCAATCAAGTCGTCTATGTACGGGCTAAATAGATCAGGAGAAGTCAGCCCTCCTTGACAAACACCGCACTCTAACCTATATTCGTTAGAAGTCGCGTCGCCCTATCTCACAGTATTAACTTGGTTCTCATACTAGTATCGCAACAGTTTCACAGTACTTGTAGGGATGTTAGAGGTATACATTTTCTCCCAAAGTAAATCATAGTTTACGAGGTCGAAAGCGCGGCTTAAATCCAGGAAACTTGCGTTAACTGAAGTACCGACGTAATGTTTAACTGTAACTTTCAAGCTAAAAATCGCAGAATCGACGTGAGAGAGACCGTTACGAAAACCAAATTGCGCGTCATCCAATTTAATACTACGCTTTATAACGGGATGAATCAACTTCTCGAGGATTTTACTAATTATAGTACCAAATGATATTGGCTTGTAATTTTTCAAGCTAGAGAGGATTTTGTTTTTTGGGACAGGTACCACAACCGTTCTCATAATCATTTTTGGCAGGTAACCAATGTTGACACAGTTATTGTATAGTTTGGCCAATATCACAAAAATCTCCTCTCCAGCGAACAAGATGTGTTCGAAGCTTAACCCATCGAACCCCTTTACCCCTTGTCATTTAGCACACTACTTTACCCACTTAGCTGTAAAGCAAATCTTACCAGTGATCTGAGAATCAGTAGTATTCGGTAAGCAAGGATCACGGGCCAGTTCCGGTTTTTTCCTGAAGTGGTGTAAAAATAACAGCAATTTTTTCGCGGTCAGGCGAACCTTCTACGCTTGCGAGTACAGTCGTCCTGTGATTGAGTGACTTTGTCGCGCGCCAAAATTTAACAAAATTCTTATCAGCTAACACGTCCATTTTAATCTTGTCCTCATTATTTTGACACCAGCTCAGTTTATTTTTAAAAGACCTTACACTTTCCAACATGTTGTTATATAGTTCACCTGTACAGGGTCTATAAATTATAAATCCACTAATTATAGTACACAATTCCACCCCGTTATTTTCCTTCTATTGTTCAGTGCACCATAGGAAACGTTCGTACTATTTATGCCAGCATTCTGTAATATACTAACAATATTATTGTAAAAATTATCAATCATGTAGAAGTGTTGATTACATATAGAAATGGCACAGTTATCACAATGGCTAGACGCACTTAAGGACCTTAATTCATCACTACAGTATTTTGTGTATAACCTTATTTGGTCCTTACCCCTCTGACCCCACTTGACACCGCAGAGCGAGTCTATATGAGACAGAGTAACTTTCCTTAACGCAGTGTTTATTTCACTAGTAATCGTCAGTGGGAAATGATCTGACCAAACGACTCCATACTCGACATGTACAGATCTTACCGTGTCACGCGCTGCCTCAGTAACCACACAGTGGTCAAGCCATCTTCTTGTTGCATATATCACTCACATAGGTATGCGTTTCGTTCGGCATCAGTTCCCTGTCTACACATATCAGGGAGTGGTCCATACAAAAAGACTGTTTATCACCAAATCTGGCCCCTGGATGCGCATTAAAGTTTCCTAAGACATTTACGGCCTCCACATTGCTATCATTAATTAATGCAGCTATACTGGCTAGGCAATCCGTAAAGTCAAGTAAATTATCCTCCGAGTCCGTCGGGAGTTGACGCTTACAATAAAAAATTGTCAAATTCTAAATTAATTTCAATAGCAGCCAATCTATCACTGCCACATTCTACAATAGGGACATTAGGGAAAACAGATTTTCTCCACAATAGTGCTAGTCCGCCATAAGGTCGACCCTGAAGTACGTATCAACCGAGGATTTGGCAAAACGCCCGAAGTCTTCATAGATCTCATTTACGAAGCCGAGGTCATGAGGTAGTAGCCACGTCTCCTGTAGGGCCACAATGTCCGCGTGATCACAATGATCTAACCTGTTCCATGGATCTCTTGACGCTCCTACAGTTAAACGTGACCATGCTGACTAGACGTGTATCAGAACTATCCATTATGGGTTTGTTATATAGGCGAATCTGTGCCTTTTTATTAATTTAACAACATAAATATTTAAATTTCAGATATGCAAACTCCTTCGAAGTACGCTAAACGGCCAAGTCAAAAACACTGCTTTACCGTTGGTCGTTGCTGCAAAAACAACACATTGGGGCTTATCACCGCTCACAGAAAAAATGGACCAAGAAGACAACACCAAAGAACAAATTAAAAACGTAACTCTATCTGACATATTAGACAATTTATCAACCATAAACAACGGCGTTACGGACTGTACGCTGTGCGGGTTGCCACTACAAAATGCCGTGCTAATCAAAGATGGCGGACTCTGGGTTTTTAAGTGTGGTCACACTTTCCATGGCGCGTGCATAGATTTGAGTAAAATTAAATTATGCCCTTCGTGCTCTCCTGTCAAGTGAATTATTAAATATCAGATGTTGTCTGTGAATCTTGTGGCTAACACTAAGCAATATTTGTTTGTAGTATTGGTATTGTACAAGAGACTTGTCTGACTTTAGAACAGGTGAAATCATTAAATATAATCATCATCATCATCATCATCTCAGCCTATACTTGTCCACTGCTGAACATAGGCCTCCCCAATCGCTTTCCAGCGTAACCGGTCCGATGCCACCTGCATCCAACGACTTCCTGCGATTTTCACAAGATCGTCGGTCCATCTGGCAGGCGGTCGTCCCACGCTGCGCTTGCCAATACGTGGTCTCCACTCTAGAATCTTTCTGCCCCAACGCCCGTCCGATCTACGTGCTATGTGGCCCGCCCATTGCCACTTCAGCTTGCTAATCTTAACGGCTATGTCGGTGACCTTGGTTCTTCTACGAATCTCCTCATTCCTGATTCGATCGCGTAGAGAAACGCCGAGCATAGCTCTCTCCATAGCTCGCTGAGCAACTCTGAGCTTTTTTATGAGACCTATTGTAAGAGACCACGTCTCTGATCCATATATCATCACTGGTAACACACACATCAAATATAATATCTAGGAATAAAATCCACAACTTCATTGCCAGATGACATTGCATGCCACTTCACAATGCCAGAGCATTATCAGGCTCTTGCGCTGTCTATACATATGTAGGATGTTAGGATCAAATCTTCAATCCTTAACTGAAGTATTGAGGTATCCTTAATCAAAAGCAGGTAAAATAGTCACTTTATTAGAACATTCATATACGCTTTTTGCGTCATTTGTCTGTTGAAATCCTGGAGAATGCGAGCATTCACAAAAATAAGGTTTTATAGGTGTTACTTAAAAAATGTGTCATTAATTTACAATATGCGCTACACAAGTTTGCGTTTTGAAAGTTTGCTACCCTGGGTTGCGGTAGATGTAGCGATGGTTGGAAGTGATCTTGAGGTTTACTTCACGGAGGAAAACTTATATGGTGTATATCGTAATTATTTATTGTCCTCACAAGCGAAAAGGACAATGTTTATTTTAAATAGTGGTCTGTATTTGCTGTTTTATCCTTATTTACAAATTTGAACGCATACAGGAAAAGTCATCTTTATGTAACTAAATTATTTTTGTCATAAAGTAACATCGCTTGAATATTAATTTAAAATGCCATAGAAGATTTATTTTTTTATTTTTGAACTCGGGGCTTTAGGTGTATTGTGAAATTTTATAAAAATTCGACAATAATTATCCGTACTGAATCTCATTGCGGCACTATGGACATCGAATAAAATGTTTATATAGCCATCTTTTAGGCTAACTATATATCTATATAATCAAGCACGGCCGCTCCCTGCAGGGTAGGCCATCTTTTATTGACTATACCTTATCACTTTTATCGAAATCGCCGATTTTAGTTCCAGTTTTAATTGCCAGACCAGAAAAAAACCAGTTTCTATGTATGGCAACACCAATATAAAAACGTAAAGTACCCTCAAATTGATGTGCTTAAAATATGCCTAAAATAATTTTTTTTTTTATTAGAACAATTATTATTTAATGGCTTCTTAATCATGAATGCAGCTATGTTAACTGAATGTGTGTGTGTGTGTGTGTGTGTGTGTAGTGCTAGTATTTATTTTTGAATATGCCATGATATTTTGTGTAACAATAGTTTAGGAGTAATTTACTAACTAATTACTTTTTTATCGAAACAAGTTAAGGAAAACTCCATTCAAAATTGATATACGTAATAACTTATTACTCAATGCCTTTTATTTCGAATCATGTATTTGTTTGTGTACTCGCACGACAGTGAACAGAGTAATGGACATGAAACTAGGCAATGTGAGAATATATATCTATACGACTGCCTCATTGGTCTGTTGGCAAAGCGCATCGCTTTGTGATCACGAGGTCCTGGGTTCAACTCCTAGGTCGGACAAATGTAGTTTTTCTAACGAAAAATTCCCAGTATGAGTCCGGAGTCTGGAATTGTGTCTGGTATATGGCAATAGGCTCGCCCCCATATTACATGGGACCTAACATCATCGGCGAAACGTGGGTGTACTCAGTATACCTCTGCCACCCCCTCTGGGGAATATAGGCGTGACGGTGTGTTTTTATATCTATATAATCAGACCAGATCCCTCGCGGGCATAGGCGTAGCTTTCAACGGTGGTCAATGTCTACCCTAGAAACTTCTATGCCCACCCTATAAAAATCGACAGTATTTAAGAATTGTTTAATATTTAATCGTTAATTAGCTTTTAATTTAAGATTCAATACCAATTCGTGTAATTAATTTATCCAAAAATCAATATTATCAAACTGTACTCTCTGCCTATCCCGCAAGGGATCTGGCGTGTGTGTGTGTGTGTGTGAGTGATGTACGCTGTTGGCCGCGAGGCCTTTACAGCTTCACCGGACTTAAGGGCGAGCGTGCAACCACTACGCTCGAGCCAGAAGGGCAAGGGGTGACATACTCGAGGGCGCCCTCGGTTGGGACAGTCGCTGTGGGGGGACGGGGTGCACTACTAAGTGCACCGGTCAACCGCCGGCTATGGGAGGGGATCTACTACTACGTCGTCGTCGTCGCCCGTATTCTGAGCGGAAAGAAGGGATGACAAAGCATCGGGGGGGTCGGTGAGAATCTGGTGTAATGATAGAGATAGATAGAATATTATCGTCTCACGTCTCTGTCGCAGTTTACAAGTAGGTATGCTATTATAGACATACCGCGCGTCATGCACACACGCGCTAAAGCAGAAAAGTGCGATAAAATAGATCTTGATAAAACCCCTATATACGCCAATGTTTCCGGGGTATGGAGAGAAAATAGAGTAGCAACAGGTTCAACCTTATAACTTCTCTGCCTTCCTCCACTCTCATAGATTGTTTCATGCACGCTCGCCGGTTACGGAGCCTAGACTTGGCCTTTTGCCTTAGCTTGAAGGAATTAACCGCGGCAGTGGGCAGGAATATGATGGCACGTATACAAGGTGTATCCGCACCGCAAAACCTAAAAGTAGTCTGTTCTAAATCAGTAACTAATTTGATTCCAACTATTTTTAATGTATCGTATATTTTTTAATCTTCCAAAAAATGCTGTTACTCCTTCAGTGCGCCATAACACACTAAATTCATTCTTGATATAAAGCGATACAGAGATTCCAAATGCATTTCTAAAACGTATTTCTGAATACGCACACATACACGTACGAGTTTCATTGCTAATTGGGATATAGAAGTACTTAAAAAAAGGTAAAAGCTTTAAATTTGTTCGTCTTGCGTTATTTACGATACACCTTGTATACACGTATATACTTGCTTACCTGCTTCTTTTCATGTTCATTCCCCTGTACGCTACCAAGCGAGTGGGCTGAATCTAAACAGGGGTTAAAGCTGAAATAATTATATTTTAATAACCATATTTCCACGTTATAAGCTCTTCTATACGTATAATTATTGATAATATCATAGACCAGTGTACGTAAATAGACGTACAAATGCCAAACAATACAGCGTAACTCATTTTCACCACGCCGTCTATTGGTAAACACAAAAGTGGTAAATTAAGGATGACTAAAACCCGTAAATCTGATGTTATTTATGTACAATATAGGTATTACATTATTTACAATGATTTTGTTTCTGGTTATTACTCGGATTTACGAAAGTTTGCAGGTTGAGAGTCAGCGCCATCTATGTATAATGCAGAGTTCTGTGGGACGCGATTTGTTGTAGGGCGTTTGACTATCTATTAGATTAAACTTCTCTCTGATATTCTTTGTTTATTATGATTTGTTCATTATTTATTCAAAATACGTACATCTTGTATGGCCAACTATTTCGCTTACATATCCTACAATGCGCAGTGATAGAGATTTCATAATAAAATATGTTTAACCTAAACGTATTCATGTTTGCGTGGTATTTACTCGTTTATGATAGTTTAATAACGTTCGTATAATCTCAAGTACGCATAAGTTACCTAATTTACAACTATTGTACCAAAAATATATAATATTGCCATGTACTTAATTATTGTTTTTTTTTTTTTTATAAAATCGTCTTCTATACTCTATGCGTCAAATGATAATTGTAAATAGTATAAAGAATATTTTTGTAAATACAATAAATCTTAGCCATATCATGTAATCGTTATATTCTGATAGTTGATGTATTTCGTAATATTCGATGAATGGAAATGATTGTATGTTCATAATAAAATTACTTTTAACATACAAAGTATGTTATTTAAACCTACGATACAACAAGTGAAACCATTTTTCGATTCCTTGCGTGAAAAATTATCCACTAAAATTGTTGATTATGGTTTATGGAGCACATAGAATTAATAAGGGTAGGAAAAACACATACGTTGATAATATAGATAAATAGACAGCAAAATATATATTTCCTTCTAATAAGTACCAGGATTAATTATTATTTGCTATGGGGATAGCAAATAATAATTAATTTATTGGGGGTTGAGTGAAAAACTATGATGCATTCTAAATAAAAACTGAGTGGGTGTTATGTTTTCCTAGTCCTGAGACTTTTAAATCTGGCCTCATTCATTGATCGACAGAATTTAGTAGGTACTTGTGGGGGTAGTGGTGTCGTCTTCATTCATTCCTTACGCCTTTGCCTTACGCACGCTTATTTTTATGGTATCCTGATACTTTTTTGGTCACTGGCGTCATCTCTTCGGATTTAGTAGAGTTATCATAGTAGAGTCATCAGTCATTGTGCAGAATGGAGCTCGATGAAGCATTTGCTTCAATCAATTAACTGGTTGGTGGGATGATTATTTAGAAATAAACATGTTCCACAGGCTACACGTACGTTTTCCGTCTCCTCGATCCAATCCAACTATGTATGCCATTAAAAATCTGGTCAGTGTACCCGGGAATCATGACAGACCGGATGATCTTAACTTATATGAACGATGAAATCCTTATTCAAAGTACCAGGATATCTTAAACAGTACAAAGGTTTCAGCTACTCACTTGGCGACAGACAGTAGAGGCAGAAGATCTCCTAGTCTGTAGATGTCCTGGTTCACATTGGACATTCATTAATTCGAATGGGGGAATTGACCAGTGGGCATAATCACCAGTTAATTAATTATACAGAGGGTTTACCACTATAGCTAAGTGTCTCTAGATGATGATTTGTTTTTGAAGTCGCCTGTACTTACCCATATGATGAAATGCTAATCCGAAGAAATGGAAATCTGAAGTTGCGATAATTCACAAAAATTAAAACAAACGTAAATATTTATTTTTTTATTATACTTTTAGGTTTTGGCACAATTTTTAAACAATGTGTCCTGGTTTACACTAGGTATTAAAACCTAAGGCTATCTACTTACACATCAGAAACATTTTCGAGTGCTAAGTGTATGAATTCAACAAACCAATATCAAAATAGTTCAAGAACTATTAGAGAAACATTAACAATGCATTGTTTTTAAGTACTTAAAAATCAGTACCCTAATGTGATGTTGATAAAACACCCAAATGGCATTCATTAGGTACTATTTATGGCAAGATGATATGAAACGAAATGTTGCATTTGCATCAATAAATAAAAAAAATAAGACTCATTCGAGATCCTAAGACATAAATCATGGAGATACCAAAATTAAGTATCGTTCATTAAATAACCACAATTACTAACGTTTACATCAAAATATACGCGTATTTACACGAGTTCAACATAAAAAATAAATAATTTAACGGCACTGATCTAAACCCTTACATTTACTATGAATACACACTACTTATTAACATTAAGTGTCCACATATACGATAAGTATTATTCACTTATTCTTACACTAACGCTACGTCACGTTACTGGCATACAACTTTTACTAAAAAAAGAGGGAAAACAAAAACAAGTTTATATAATTAGAAAAATAAATAACAAAATTTAAAAATGGCAATCAACGTTTTCGAACGATTTTTTTTTAAAGTTTATACGCAAAATATCTATACAAGTTCGATTCACTAAAAGCTATTATAATATTGTAGATAATATTATGCGTTACTACGGCTTACTATCTATTATCTACTTACATAAATTGCACGATTCGATAAAGCGAATATTTTGTTTACATAATAGTTTACGGGTGTTGCATCACAAACGTACAAAATTCAAATTATAAAATATAAAGTAATATTTTCAAGTGGCAATAATACTATATCGTAGAAGCTTGTTTCGAGTTTTATTATTAAATCCTATAAATGGGAATGATCCATTTAATGTTTCAAATTACATCGCAGAGGCGCGATCTACGCTAATGACTGAAATATGACATAGAACACCATTTCTGTAGTTTAGATATGGAATTGCTCCACAATAATGTATTTATAGGTATTTTACATGATTATAAACACCAGTAAAATTATTAGACAATACGTTTCTTATATTGTTTAAATGCAGATGGTACCTTTTTGGATAGTGATGCAAACCCTAAAAGTTGTCCCACATTATGTCGGTGGGGTTTTCAGATTCAATGAAAATAATATCTGTCTTTAAATGTAAAGAAATTGACAATTTTAGAATTGACAATCCAATGTACACATAATACATGACAATAATGGTGAAATATAATTGTATATATTGTAGTATTTATAATTTCACCTTCGGCTCATTTTTGCTTGTGAATGTGATACGAAAATTGTATCACTTCCTCACCTATCAAGACATTAAAAATATAATTTTATACTTTATCGGCTATGTCGATTATCATTCCTTTAAGATTAGGTCTAGCTATTGTGTTCAAATGACTTAAAAAAGTTCTATGACCAATCTCCACTAAGTCTATGAGTATTTTAATATAACAATTATGCATTATAGATCTCACTGGATTTAAATAAACAGTTCCCGTGTTCAAAACACTTAAATTTTCAAGCAATCCGCTTCAAATTTTTGGTTTGATACATTTTTAATCGCTTAGTATCTAAAGCATCTACAATATAACACATAATAACTTCGCACTAATTTTATACATGGCCACGAAATAGTCAAGATTCAAAGTACATTTTTACGTCTAATACTAAAATCTTATCTCTGAATCTTATACCAAAACCATTAGCCGAACATTCAGTTTAATGTTAAAATATTCTATCTACAAAGGGAATTGTACTTACCTATTTACACAGATTTTTCAAACTAACCGGTTTCATGCGGCCATAGCCAGTTAGATTGCCAACATTAAATATTTATTTAAAAAGATTAACTTACGTACTTATATACATTGTTTTTCTAATTGCCTACGTGTTGGCTTAATACAATATTTGGCACAATTTGTTTTGTAAGAAGGGATATCTATTTGTGCCAAAATATCTACGATGCTAGTTCAGAACGTTGGTAGATAGATCGACCCTAATACGGTCGATATTTACACAATGACAACAATACACCCGCATAATACTTATTACTTTCTTACTCTAATTTTTTTAGAGATATTTTTACAGTCGAGTTTCGACTTTTTTTAATAAGTTTAAGGATACAACATGATTCGCGTACTTAATCGTAATACAGTCGAATTTCTAAGTAAATCGTTCTAGTTACATTTTTTTTCTATAGTCCTTCAATAAAACACGTTTAATTGTAAATAACACAAATAATACGGGCGAAAGTGTCCGAAGTTAGATATTGCTTAATTCACTAATGGAATAAATCTCATTATTTATCAATAATTAGTATTTCGTTAACGAGAGATCCAATTTGAGACACTGGCAAGTAACCCACAGAATAACGCAGCAACCGACTTTACCTGAAGCCCTCAACGGTCAGAATTGAAGAGGATCGATGCACTACGAATCTTCGTTCTATGCCATCGATATATTTTGTACCAGATTACAAATGACAGTCCGAAAAACATCCCGAAAATAAGAGCACAAGTATGAGTGGTTTTATTTCGAATTAATTCGACCCAAGCCTCGCTAACGTTAGGACGTATTCAAATGCTACAGTTAGATTCTAAGTCCCGTATTACAGAACGAAAATCAGTCGTGAATTTAGTCTTAAGACTATCATTTTAGTACAAACAACACTTTTTAGAACTAGATTGTCGGCTGAATTAGGTTCAGTAACACGGGCTTAAAACTGCCAAATCTGAGGTCATTAATTATTTAAAACTAATTTCAGTTGCTAACCACGAGTCGGTATAGACCAGAGATGTGCAAAATGTAATCAGATTAATGAATAACCACCCCGCTTGGGGAATATAGGCGTGATGGTGTATTAATGATTAACGATTACAATTACATTTTGTAATCTTCAACGATTACGATTACACTTTAAATCTTGAATCTTGACTGATTATTACAAAATGCAATTGTAATCATTAATCTGATTACATCTTGCCCATGTCTGATAGACACGCAAGAATGTCCAAACGCGGCCATAGGCTACTATTTTGTTCGTGAAGTACGAATGTATCGACGACTACGAGTCTTCGTTCCGTGCAGAATGTTCTAGAAATTGAGGGTAGTCGGCAACTTACGCCCAGGGGTGGTGCGCGGGCAGGTGTAGGGGGGGCGCGGCGTGCGGGTAGGGCCAGCCGCGCGCCGCTCCTCAATCGTCCTCACGCGGCGACAGCGGCGGCGAGAACCCAGTTGACATGTACCCCCCGCCGTTGGGGGGTGGCGACGAGTTCGACGGGCCCGGTGAAGCTAACGCGGGTGGCAAGAACCCTAGCTCACTCCCCCCGTCCCTGCACCACAGCTGCCGCATCTCCTGCCGGCGCGACCGCATCAGATTCTTGTACTCGGATATTCGCATCTTCTTGCCGTCGACAATGCATGTCCGTTTTGGTCTTGGTCGGTACCTGGTGGGAAACTGATTTGTTAGATGTTTGTTGTGTGATGGGGTCCTTAGGGAGACCGAGGATACCTAACTACTAGTGCTTTTAAAGCAATTTACCTTCCTAATATTTGAGCTACCTTCCTAATTATGGAACTACTTCCCCAAATAACGCCATTATCTGCCTAGTCATGGAACTACCTTCCTAATTATGATTCTACCTTCCTAGTAATTGACCTACTCTCCCAATTATGGAACTAACTTTCTAATTATAGAACTATCGTCCTTATTATTTAATTTCCTTTCCAGTGGCGTAGCTAGCATGGGTGGCATCTTGTACGAATATTGTGGTGTCACCCTAAGAATTAAAACTTTTATAAAAATCTGATAATAAAATGTTTTATTCTTGTTAGTTATATAATGTTCTTTAGTTATTGTTTATTTACTCAGTGGGGGGGCCACTGAGTAAATGAACAGTCCAATCCGGAAACGACATCGCGGCAGGCCCAGAAGAGCGACGAGCTGGACTCCTATGATAAGGACTGGCATCAGCTTGCAGTGGACAGGGATAGGTGGAGGGGAGGCCGTTGCTTTGTAGTGGGACAGTACAGGCTTATAATAATAATGATTATTATTATTGTAAAGTAAAATTTTCACATATGGTATTTATGCACTCTACCACAGTTTTGCGAATTTTTATAGGTGGCAGTACTGATGTATGGTTAACATTTTTTGTTGTATTTTTGTAACTGACGGTTGGGGCACCCCTAAACGGCCGCCCCTGGCCCCTTCCCTTAGCTACGCCTCTATACCTTTTTAATGAAGCTAATTAAGGTGGTCTTGGGTATTAAACATTTTGAGATTCAACATATCGGGAATGCAACACAATGAGAATTCAACATTTTGCAAATTCAACTTTTTAGGCCCGAATGCAATCGACACAAACTTCTATTGAGATAGTAAGTGAAAATGAATGATTACCTATAATCAGGGTGCTTCTCCATGTGCAGTTTGGACAGTCTCGACTGCTCCTCGTAGTACGGCTGTTTTTCCGCATTCGACATCGCCTTCCACCTCGCGCCAAGGATCTTGGAGATGTTGGAATTGTGCATATCGGGGCAAGCCTTCAGGATCTTTCTGCGCTCATCTTTGGCCCACACCATGAAGGCATTCATGGGCCGTTTGATATGAGGCTTGCCGGCCTCGTCCCGCCGCGGCTGGCGCACTAGTTTGGCCTTCTCTGCTTCTTCTGAAGGGGACTGACTCCATGATGAAGCTGCGGAAGAAGAGAACTGGATAAGTTCAATGGAAATGGAGATTGAGAGCGGGAAAAGCTTGAGAGATCTGTAAGAAAAACACCTGTTGGAACTCTGTACTTTCTGCTTACTGCGCAAGGTTTCTGACGTGGTGATATGGATAAATAGAAAAAGGTAATGGAGATGATTTTATAAACAATTTCGAGTCTATCATATTCAAATGCAATCTGCTGTGTCGCTACCTAATCTTAGACTGACGAAAATTTTAGTAACTACCCACAATATATCCACTAGCAGACTACCCTACATAATTCATAACTTTGGTTCTTAGGCAATTATTTAACTGAATTACTTACGCATCTTTTTTATTTAAGTTAGTAGCTAGAATCTTGGTAAATAAGTAGGTAGGCATTAAAAATGCTTACAATATTTCTAATTACCTATTATATAATGTATCTATATATATATATATAAATAATGAAACTGTAACCGAGTTGATTCTGTACATCGAATATTTTTTGAAAATTTTTATTGGTGTACATTTCCTTGTCGATATAGAGGTCAGTCGATATTGTTTGGAATTATTATCTGTCTCTGTGATTCAATCCCGCAAAAACTCCCAAATTTCAATGTTGGTATAGTAATATCTTATACCCAAATTTAAAATAATAAAGACTTTTTATCCCGGAAACAAGAACCAATCCGGGACCATCGCGGGATAAACCATCCAACTTTATTTTTATAATTGTTAGTCTCGATTTGCAAATGTATGCTTTTGCCTACACATGAATTCCTCCACGAACTAATATTAAACTCAGGTTTGTCTCCTCACGAGAAACTTTCCGGTGGTTAAAAGCACTCACCTGAAATTGTGAATACACGTTTGATTGAAACACTCGTTCAAGAAATTTTATATACTCATTTATTTAAGATATCTAAACATGAAAATGTACTATATAGTTCCTGCGGGAAGACACGTCATGTACTGGCAAAATTTTGCCTTATCTCGCAATGTACTTAGGTACCTTTTTAACATATTATTACGCCATATTACAACCTTTGGCAGGGTGGGTAGAAAAGGTTTAAATAAGCCATTTTACGTATACTATACTATTACTACTATACTATATCATCACGCCAGCTCCCTCGTGGGGTAGGCAGAGAGTACAGAGTTCCAACAGGTTCTTTCCTTACATACCTCTCTGGCTTCCTCCACTCTCATAGTTCGTCTCATACACACTCGCCGGTTACGAAGACTCTTGACTTGCCCTTCAGCTAAGACACGGTCTATTTGGTCATGGTAAGATAGTCTAGGTCTTCCCCGGCACCTACATCCTTCCACTTTCGCATTGTATATCTGTTTTGTCATTCTTTCTTCTGGCATTCTTTCTATATGCCCGAACCAACGGAGCATACCCTTTCTCATCTTTACACCGATACTATCTTTCATACCTACTCGCTTTCTTACTACGCTGTTGCGAATACGGTCGGTCAGCGTGACTCCGCACATCTTCCGCAGAGATCGCATTTCGACCGCATTTATCCTGCTTTCGTTCTCCTTCTTACATACCCAACTCTCACTGCCATATAACAGCGTCGGGACAAGCACTCCGTTATGCATGGCCAGCTGCGCCTTTTGGCTTAAGTGCCGGCTCCCAAGTAGCCTTCCCATCGCACCATTCACTCTATTACCTGCATTCACTCTTCTCTCTATAGCAGCGGTGTATTTCCCATCCTTACTGAAGGCGCATCCAAGATATACAAACTCATTCACTTGCTCCAGCACATCGTTACCAACCACAATCCTTGCATTCGTTCTGGTTTCTTCCCTTTCAAAAACCATAATTTTGGTTTTCTTCACATTCAAATGTAAGCCATTGTTCATGCAGTCGTCTCTCATAACTGTGACTAGTGTTTGCAGATCAGTGGCTGTTGGCGCTATCAAAACCGCGTCATCTGCATACAATAGGTGGTTTATCACTAGATCACCCATTTTTACCCCTTCAGTCATCGCATTCAGTCTTTGAAGACTTTTATCCAGATACACTATAAACAGTCTAGCGGACAACACGCAACCCTGCTTGACGCCGATTTTAACGTCAAACCAAGGTGACATGTTACCACCCACCCGTACGCATGCCTTGCTGTCCACGTAGGTGGACTGGACGGCTCGCAACAGGGTGCCGTTTATACCATACTCTGGCAAAATGTCCCAAAGTCTCTTTCGCACGACTCTATCAAACGCCTTCTCCAAGTCCACAAAACCGCAGAAAACCTTCCGGCCTACTGCCAGATGCTTTTCTACGATGTTGCGGAGGGAGAAAACTTGATCCGAACATCCTCTTCCAGACCTGAAACCTCCCTGTGCCTCACACAACACTCCATCGGACTTCTCGCGCATTCTCCGTTCAATAATTTTACCATACACCTTAGCTGCCAAGCTGATCAAACTGATGGCCCTGTAATTGGTGCAGTCATATTGTGAGCCCTTGCCTTTATACAAGGGTACTATGACTGCGCGGCGCCAATCTGTAGGGACTCTACCGGTCTTCCAGCAAAGATTTGCGAGGACCCAAAAAGCGTCCCGGACGCAAGTTCCACCATATTTAATCATCTCGGCAGATATCATGTCTATTCCCGCAGCTTTACCATTTTTCATACTTCGTATCGCCTATTCAACTTCTTCCATAGTGATGTCCTCTGTGGATTCTGGTGCCGCAAACTCGCCTCTGGGCTCGTCTGTGGATTCTGGTGCCGCAAACTCGCCTCTGGGCTCGTCTGTGGCACCAGCATCCGGGGCATTCTCATACATTTCTCCAAAGTATTCACTCCACCGGTTTAGCACAGCTTGTGTGTCTGCAAGAATGTAACCATCCTTAGATTTTATCTTTTCCATTCTGGAGCCTGACGAATCACCTCGAGCCTTTCTCACCTTGCTCCAAAAGAGTTTGGTGTTATTCTCGAAGGTCTTCGTCAGCCTCTTCTCCTCAATCACACTAGCTCTTTCACGCTTTTCTTTCACTAAGGTTTTGGTGGCATTCTTGCATTGCCGGTATATTTCTTTCTTCATCTCCGTCATACTGTCATTTAGATTCAAAGAAGAGACATAGTCCTGCCACGCTTTCTTCTTACTTTCTACAGAGCTTTTTAACTCTCTGTCCCACCATGCATCCCCTTTTGCTGTGCTATGCTTCTTTGAGCAGCCACATACTTCTTTCGCTGAGTCTACCAAACTCTCTTTCAGACAATTCCAGCATTCATCTATGTTTGAGTCCGAAGAACCAGCTGTCAAAAGCTTGTCCCGGACTCTGTCTTCATACGTTCTCCTCACGCTCTCATCTTGCAACCTTTCAACCTTGATTCTTTCAAGGCCTCCGAAGGGGATACGCTCTCGCCAGTGCCTCCACTTCCTGAACAAACCACTAAACCGCGCAATTACGAGATAGTGGTCCGATTCAAGAGTGGGGCCTCTATATGCACGGGTATCTTGAAGTTTACTTCGGAGACGGTTATCTACCAGGATCAAATCTATCATGCTTTTCTGTTCATTTCTTCGCCACGTAACATATGAATATCCTTGTGTTGGAATATTGTATTGGACACAAGGAGACCTCTTTCCAAACACACATCTACAATAAGCTTACCTGCATCATTCACTCTCTTATCACCCAGGTCCATAAGGACCCAGAGCAGCGTCGCAAGTTTGCCGCCTGGTTCCCACCCATCCGTTCAGGTCGCCACACAAAATCACCTTTTCATTCGCATCAGCCAGATCCAGAACTTCCCTGACATTATCCCAAAACTTCTCAAGGTCCGGGGGTGTCGACGAGCTTACAGGAGCGTAGGCTCCAACCAAAAACACTCTAGTGACACCCAGTTTCAAGCGGACCCAGAGAAGTCTCGCATCGCACAGGCCATAATCTCTCACTCCAGAGGCCAGGCGACGGGACAACAAGATACCCACCCCCATGCTGGCACGACTGCTCTGCGGTACACCAGACCACAGAGCCATCGCTCCATCAGGCAGATCACAGGTTTCACTGCCCCTCCGCTTAGTCTCTGTTACACACAGAGCATCCAGGTGTCTCTCTTTCATTACATCAATCACCTCATGCATCTTATCTTCCATACCACCTCTTACATTCCAGGTGCCTATTCGGCACTCTGCACCCCACGACTCGCCAGTTCGGGCCCGGCGTGATGGGTGGCGGCCCCCATCGCCGCTTCTGCCTATGTTCGTACCGACGGGGGCGGGCCGGTACGCGTCGCCTCGGGGGGACGCCCTAGCCCGCACTGCGGTACTTGCTCGGTCCAAGATTGCAGCCGTAGCGGCTGGCAGGGGTTGCGACGAGCACGCTCTTGGACAGACCCCCTACTGGATTTTACCATTTTACCAATAATTGTATAATAAATAGATAAACTGGTAATCCTTCTCAAAGAGAAAGTATCCAGGTATTGTACATGTTTTTTTATGAGTCGGCGTTAGCGTCGAATAAGATCGCGCTATAGATTTAGAGAACTGAATAAGATCGCGATTTATAGACCTACCTATGTCAAATTACAAAATAAAAGCGTACGCAGCCGCGAGTAACAGCTAGTTATAAATACTGCTGATATTTTTATAATAATATATATAATAAGATATGAAAATTTTAACGTCGTGTCGCCATGTCGGTCGTTTTGAGAGCTCAATCGGAAGCAACGCTAAGCCGTGCTATAAATTATCGCTAGCACTACACGTCGCTCGTAAAACAATCGTTAAATCGAAACTGTGTGAATGTCACAAACCTTTCCATTTATATCGTGAGATACTGACAAATGGAATTAAAATACACTTATTATTTTTATTTCGTTACCCACACCTACTATCTTGAAGGAGAAGGCTTCTTCGATAAAAAATAAATTAACTTTATTTATGAGGAGTAACGCCTACCTGTACCAATAAACTTATTTACCAACGACCTGTGACGGATTTGAATAAACACAGCCGTTACCAAAATGGCGTTTATTGATTTATTTTACCGATGTCAAAGGATTAGCCGATTAACGTCGGTTACAATGGTATGATATTAGTTTATGTTATCATGTGTCTACGCTACATAAAATAGCTTGGCTTACTAATATTAAAGAGTGGTCAAACATAAGTTGCGTAAGTATAAATTTAAATGAGTTTCCGTGATGACCTAATAGCTGATTAATCTATTATATTGATAACTGCGATTAGTGTGAGGGAAACGATTTATTTCTTCCTTACTTTATTTTGAAACTCACTTTTAATGCCGGTTTTTTATTTCCCAAGCGAAGTTGGACTATGTATGTATGGTCAGCAACATAAGTCGCTTAATATTTTCACATTTTTAAACCGTTTGTTTTGCATGAAATTCATTTTTTTTTATTTGAGTATATTGTTAATAATGGGGCTTTAACAATGCTTACCAAAGTTTTTATAATAAAGAGTACTAACTGTTTGAAATAATGACAATGTTCAACGACTTATGTCGCTAACTGTACAATGTACATGGTACCTTTACTCACATTTAGCAGACGATTTTAACGTCCCAACGTAACGGGGGGAGCGTGTTACGATTATCTACTTCAGTAACAATTCCAAACTCTTGACTACCTACTAATGCTGATTTTTTTTATAGATTTATGGCATAAGCGCCGCAATACTAACGATACAGTACCTTATTTTTATCCACTTTAAACAGATAATTGAGCACGGAACAAAGTCTACTGTGATGGCATAGCGTAACATAAGTATGCCTATACCAAGAATTTAGGAATGTATCGGTTTAAATTGTCGTAATTCTTATTCGTCGCGTAAGGCTTGTGCGTTGTTAACTAATAATTCAAACTTGTTTAATTTTAAAACAGTGTTTTGTTTAACGAACCGAGAGATCTTTAACGCTGACTATGCTTACAATGTCACCATTTGTGTGCATAATTTATCAATTTCGATACGGTGGCATCGTTTGTTTGTGTTGGGAAAGAGATATATTTGGGGGCAAGCTGTGAGTCGGGTGTGTTGCTTGGGTTTATACGAATAAGTAAAAGAAGTTAATCATTTAAAAATAATTGGTTATGGTATTTATATAAAAAAAGTATTTATTCTATTTCTCGGTTGTTGAACGAGATTTTTTGGCGGGAAGTCAAAGAGTGATGTCGTCAATTTGTTTTAATTTCCAAAACTTTTATTATTTCGAATAATAATGTGGTATGTTGGTGGAATATTAACCATTATGTATTCTTATATGTGCATGAGTAAAGGTAATTGTAACAAAGTGATAAAACGTATCTTTTCGATTTCCCTCAAACGGCCGTCGCAATTGGTATGTAGTATCGATAGCTTTACTATCCAGGGTGGGGTACTTCATCAATTTCTTATCATCGTTGTCATCAAGTTCACCGGGGAGTTAATATAGAAACACGATTATTGCATCTCACTGGACATCGGCAAAATACACTTAAAAATAATGTGAAGCCATAATTTCAAGAAGAAGAATAATAATAGAACTGAGGGTGATATAATAGAAATAGGCTCGCCGTCTATTGGGTACTTAGGACTTAATATCGTCGGTGATATATAGGTGTACAAAATACACCTTTGGGAATACACTAGTTCTAGAAAAAAAACTTCGCAATATTGAATATAATACCTCCAATAAATAAACAGCATAACATCTTTACTTTAAACCTAAAACTATTCGCCGATTTACATCACAAATGTCGCATGTATTTGCACCAATCAAATTGCACGACGTTTGGGTTCACCCCTGCGCGCACGCCATTATGTGGGTCACAGAATACGTCCGCCTAACATTTCAAATGCTACGCAAGAATGTATCAACCAGGCAACCCCATTCGACTGAATTTAAACTTAACTTTGCTGAATTTAGAGCATAAATTTGATGTGTCACATCGAGTTTGTATAACATATTATTGCGTGACAATGTTTATGCGATTTGACGGATTCGCTACCAAGTGTTGGTACGATTAATAAGCGCGCGCGGAAACATCTCGCGGCGAAGCGCAGGGCATTCCTCGAATTAATTTGACGCGCCGTTAGATAATTTATAACATCCTACCGCGGTTGATACGGCAGAGATGCACTTTGAAACTCAACGCACTGATTCAATACAGTCGCATTCTTAACTCTTAATTAAATTAGACATTTATTTAGGTATGTAAAGTTTACCCTAATAAATAATAAATAAACGAATTTGTAAACCGAGTATAACCGAGAATAAACGAGTTTGTTGAATTGGAAATAACTATCTAATTAGAATAAAATAAGAATAGTTTATATTACCACTATTGTGCCTTCAAATTAAATAATTTTACAACGGTGCCCCCACTAAGCACAGCTTGTATCGCGGGATTCCAAAATATCTTTATCGATCACAGTTTCACAGTACTGAGGGCCTAGACAAGTTGCCAGCGCTTTGTTTCTATTCTCTTGTCGCAATCGATAGCGCATTGTTTTGACCTCGTGACTTTTCGTTGCAAAATGTCATTCCCATATATTTTTCCGCTTTCTATTAGCGTTAACGACTGTAGATTGTCAAATTGGCTATAGGCGCAGGTACATTTAAGAAACTTACATTAGGAACTAATCTTTCGGTCGGTTCGAGTGTAAGTACGTGTGTTGTGTACTGTAATTTTGTGCGTGAATTTAAGGTAAAGGGAATGTGTTTTTAATTTGTTTTTAATCCCGCTTTGACTTATAAATTAGTGATGCATCAGCAAGCGCTGAACAGTAGGTAAGTCCTTGTAAGAGTTTTTGCCGGAAAATCGAAGAGCGATGTCGTCAATTTGTTTTAATTTCCAAAACTTGTGTTATTTCGAATTATAATGTGTAATGTTGTTGGAATATTAACCATTATGTAAACCTATATGTGCATGAGTGAAGGTAATTGTAACAAAGTGATTAAACGTTCCTTTCCGAATTCCCTCAAAACGGCCGTCGCAATTGGTATGTAAAGTATCCATCGCTTTCCTATCCAGGGTGGGTGGGGCACTTCATCAATTTCATAATCATCTTTGTCATCAAGTTCATCGGGGAGTTGAATTAATTTCGAAATAAATATTAGTAATACTTGACATTGGCAAAATACGCGTCTTCGTGATGCCATAAACATAAAAAAAAAGAAAAAAATAGTCCTTGTAAATAAAAATAATATTTCTTATCCATTTTATATTAGTTTAGTTACCAATTATCTACGAGAAAATATCAACAGCAAATTTTGTTTATAGAATTCTAGATTTAACGCCCCCCGCAGTCCACAAATCACGCTCGATTTCAGTGTTACAAAATAAAAATATCACGTTGTACATTTTTTGGTCATTACAAATTTAAATGATCGTCTGTCGTCGACTTATGACGTCAATCCACCATTTTATTTTTATCTTAGTTACCCAGATGTCATGCTAACAACGAGTATTAATGACGTTAGCCTGGAATGACGGGGATAATTAAGCTTTCTGAGACAGGTCAAGTATATCCCAGTAATACAGTTATGCGTCATTTCTTTCATAATTTCAACCGATTAAAAACATGTAATCTGTTTTTTGTGAAAACATACATAATATCATATTTAATCTGTCTTTGTTAAATATATCTAAATATGTAGCTATGCGTGATGATATGGATAGATAGGGATATGTAGCTCTGTTCTTCAAAGCCTATTAATTAAAACAGTAAAGGTATATTATATGCAACTTAGGTTTAAGGGAATACGGGAATTTAAAATGCGCTGTTCCTACGAGTATCCGATGAAAAATAACTACACGAATGGGATGTCACAAACTGATTCACACACCGTAAGAGCTACCAATAGATAGACTCGCCAATTTCTGCGATAGAAAACAAAAAAAACCGCAGGTTTCGCACTAAGGAGATATATACTTAGCTCTACATATAATTAAGGAATTATACCCATCAAAGATCCTGTATAAAACTTGAAAAATAACACATTTTTGTGTAACATTATTTTAGTTTTAAGTTAAAGTTTAGTTAAAGTGCGCGCGAGTGTACGGCGGGCGGCGTGCGCGCAGCGGAAGTTTGCGTCTCGAGCGCCATCTATTTCGCATTTCACGCGATTCTCTTGTTTTAAAGGAAACGAAACGACACTCGCGATTTTGTAACCATTTCGGTTTGGGCTCGAGCCAAATATTTAAAGTAGATATATGTTTTATTACTGTGTACATCTTACACGAATATTAATAACTGCATATTACGATAATTTAATATTTGTTGAAGTTTGTTGTAACTTGGTTGAGTAATTTGTATTTTCTTGACGTGAGCTTAATAGTGATACGTCATGTTATGCAATACGAATTTTCGATAGTTACTATCAAAGAGATTTGACTAACATATTTAACTGTGCCAAGAACAAACTAATTTTTTTACTAACGGTACTCAAAAGGCAGTGATAGCCTAGTGGTTAGGCCCGTGGACTGCAATTTCAGAGGTCCCGGGTCCAAACCCAGGCACGCACCTCTGTCTTTTCGTAAGCATGTGCGTATTAAAAATTAACTATCACTTGCTATAACGGTAAAGGAAAACATCGTGAGGAAACCTGCATGCCTAAGAGTTTTTCGATGGTGTGTGAAGTTCGCCAACCCGCACTGGGCCCGCGTGGTGGACTATGGCCTAAACCCTCTCAGTTTGGGAGGAGGCCCATGCCCAACAGTGGGGCAGTTTCTTAACACGGCTAAAATTATATTATTATAACTCAAAAAAAAGAATAAGTTTTAATTTCTATTGTTTCACTATTTGACGATACAATTAAGTATTCAGATGCTACACTCGAGCGTGTAACCCAAAAAAAACTGTGACCGACGGTTCTGTCCAGAAAACAATTTTTATACAAAATGAAACAAAAATCCACGGGGACAGTATCCCAGGCATTGTCTCCGAAGCAGGAATGCAATCAAGTGGACCCGAGGGGCAATAAAACCGAGACATTATAAACGTAACATAAAACCAGCCCGAGATGTACCGATCAAGCTCAAGATTATCAGCGATAATTAATATTTCTAACGTCCAGAGCCCTTATTCTGTATGACCAAACGCGGTGCGTTACGAAAAATTCGTGAAATGAACGTGTGCCACTGGAGTACCATTATACGATCTATCTATCTATACTGCCTCGTTAGTCTAGTGGCAAAGCGCATTGCTTTGTGATCACGAGTTTCTGGGTTCAAATCCTAGGTCGGACAAATGTGGTTTTTCTACCAAAAAATTCCCAGTATGAGGCCGGAGTCTCTAATTGTGCCCGTTATATGGCTATAGGGTCGCCCCTATTACATGGGACCTAACATCGTAGGCGGAAAGTGGGTGTACTCAATACACCGCTGCCACCCCCGCTTGGGGGATATTAGGCGTGACGGTGTTTTTTTTTATTCTATATGTATATCATTATGCTAGATCTCTAGTAAGGTAGGCAGAGATTATGGAGTTCCTACAGGTTCTTTCCTTGCAGACTTTCATATACGCTGGCTGGTTACGGAGACTTCTAAATCTCATTAATCGATAATTTCACAAAGTTCTCGTAACGCTCCGCGTTGCGTGTCTAATTTATCATAGCGAATAAGGGCCCAGCCTTCTCTCAATTCGTTCGGACGCAGGTGACTCTTATAGGTATAGAGAGATCTCTACTCCGATAATGTATTACTGCTCTGTGTGTTTTTGAATAATCCCTGGGTTAAATTCAGCCTGCTCGCGTGGTGGTGAGCAGAGGAATATACGCGAGCGCGAGAATGTAAACTACAGCAGTTCTTAACTTTAGCAGTGAGTATTACTCGTTGTTATATCCACTTCCCTTTAGACTACCTCACGAACCGACTGAATGTAAATAGAGGGCAACGTATTTTTTTAATAAGTTATAGGTACTTAGATGGCTTCCAACTTAAGAGGCTTTGATTCACATTGTATGAAATCTAAAATATTTTACCTAACATCATCGGCGAAAGGCGGGTGTACTCTTTACACCCCCGCTGACGGTGAGGGTGTGTAGAAAATATCTTAAGTAGGACTGTAATATTTCAAGAGATGTGTAAAAATATAAATATGCCACAAGTCATCATTTAAAATTGGTTCAATTGGAAATTATTTTACTGAAATCCGGACGGTGTATTTAGATCAGACATAGTTCTCTACGGCCCCTACCATAAACAGCCATGTAACATAAGCCCATTAATTTGCACAAACTCACGGATAGTACAATAATCATTATGACTTCAACCCAACCGCACCACAGTGTAGCAATAAATTTCAGTAGGTCCACGCTCATCTGGCCTACATACCCTCGATATTTACCAGAGTGTACGAGTAACTGTTTTACGCACAAGACGTATTAATTATATTTTGCAATTAAATGCGAAATATCAAAACGTTTGGCGGCGACACGGTACATTTCTTCATTTTAACATTTACCGACTATTTATCTAAGTGTATTCCTTGTTTATTTTAGTTGGTTGCATGTCGTAAGATGCCGCGTCGTTGATGTTAGAATCGATCCAGATTAACGTTATATTATGGGAGTATCAACTGTGTTTGGATTTTATAAACAAAGGTTTATTTTATAAAATAAGTTGTTTAATTTGTCGTTGAGAAATATTTCGCACCACTATTGAGTTTCTTTCATATTTTAATTAGGGATGTTCGATATTCACAGATGTTCGACAAACATCGATGTTTATTAAAAAAACATCGATGTTAAGGTCTCTAAAACATCGACATATCGATACCCTACTCAACTAGTTCATTCAAATGTTATTTTGGTATACTCTAGGATGCTAAGCTACAACTTAGTTTACACTAGATTTAGCTGAATAAATTTTGACATTAATAATTCACCCAATCCACACTAGATGCCGCTCATCAATGGAGGTTTACACACACAAACAACATCGATGTTTGCCTTTCGATATTTATCGTACATCGATATTCTTGAATTGATGTTAATATCGATGTCAACATCGATGTTTTTCTAATATCTATCATCCCTAATTTTAAGCTTTTTTTGAGTTGGCAGGTTATTCGTTAACAATTTTGAGGTTTAAACTACGACCTAAGTCTTATGGACGATTGATGTAGATAATTATTTATCCCTTTATTGTTAAACGAATATTTTTAGCAAGGGATATTTTTCGTTTGATAAGAAAAATACAGTGACGTCCAAAATACTGTTAGTCATAATATTAAAAATAGAAGTGTTACTCTGTTTGGATCCTATGCATAATTTAATACACTGTGGTCACATAAGATAATAAATCGGTGAACTAAATGCACGACGCTCAACATTTCAACAAATATCTCGTGATGCAAATCGTTCGGAACAAACAAGACTTTTCTTTTAGCTTTTCGTTTCTTCACTTCAATACATATTAATCATACGAAGAGGAATATGACGGGAAAGTCGTTAGATCGATGACAGCTTAAAAATGACAAAAAGCGAACTGACGAAAGATAGATAATATTGTGGTTTAAAGAAAGACTGCGGATTTTTTATAGCTTCATCACATGCATATTAAAGTCTTTATGTACTAACGTATAGGTTTGTAATTGGTTTTGAAAAGGTTTATTGAACTGAATGGTAGGTACATACATATGATCAGAAAGATGTACGACGACCTGGATTCACTGAGAAATGCATAGTTTTTGTAATCTCATGTTATTTGGTTTATATATAGCCTGTTAGTTCGGAGGCACTTTCATTTTGACTATTAAAGTCGAACGAGTAGTCGTGAGTTCGATCCCCGCACAGGACAAATCCTTGTGTAATCCGCAGATATTTGATGGCCTGACTGTTTGGGCATGTAGAATTATGTATGTAAACGTATTTCAATGTTTCCTTTCGTGCTGATTTTGTTTTAGCAGTAGTTAGTAAGATTAATCAGTTTAAAATACTTTTTTGGGTATTTAGGTACTAACAAAAAAAAAATCAAGAAAAAGTAATTAGTTTGTGCCAGAATGAGTCCCACACTTAGATAATATCTAATTGATATACCTATTCCTTTGAGTGAACCTGTCAGATTAAATAGTATTTTTAAATAAAATGTAAATGATTTGATTAGACAGCCGTTCTAATATTTTTGGAACTGCGTGTGCGCATGACGCTCTAGTGACGCCACAATATTATCTGATTCATAATGTAATGGTACATGCGGTTTCATAGTTTTGTGGAATTGTGTCATTGAATTTTTTACAGATTTTAATAAAAATAGAATTTCTGTTTTTTTTTCGTATTTCTCTTTTTTGGAAATTCAATTTGAATTTATTGTAAATTTATTTCTGGTACTTATATTTTTGGTTACAAGAATATTCGAGTCGATGCTTAATGGGAAGGTGGTAGATGTAACCAAGTCATTTCGGTTACTCATAGTGGTAACTTCAGTTTGTTGGTTGGTTAAACTATTAGCTATCGTTAGTCGCTTAGCCGTAATTCTTACAATAAAAATATAATCCTATTTTGCTGTAAGGAAGAGGTGTGGGTATACTCAGTATATAGCTGCGCCTCTTTCTCACGGCAATGTATTATTAAATTTAAAAAAATACTGCTATTATAGTTGTAGTTTGTAATCATACTAGAGGAATCATTAGAAAAATAGTCTTAATATGGACCCAGTTTCATAGGAATATACTCACTATTACAAGCAGCATTGAATTCTTCTTCCTTCGGCATGTTGTACTGCGCGGTGTCCTCCATCGGCGGGTAGGGCACGAAGCGCGGGAGCATCATGGGCTGCGCGGGTGACGGTGAGCGCTGCTTGCTCAGGTTGAGCGGCGCGTCGGGATCGGGCGGCGGGGGTGAGCGGGCGCTCGCCGTGAGCTGCGCCAGCTGAGCTGTGGCTGGCCATGCGGACGTTTGGACTACCTGGAATTTTATTGAATCAACTCTTAATCGCTATGACCAAATAGACACTTAACACAGCGCGTAACGATAACTCCATAAAATGACTTGTTGACTTGTTTGACGGCACTACAAGCGGAGCAAAATGTCCCTTAGGAATAGGGTGACACTTTACGAAACTTCTATACAGCCCATCATGACGTACGCATGTGAGGCCGCCCGCTCTCACATCGAAAGACTCCAAATGGTTCAATCCCGTTTCCTCCGCAAAGCCGTTGGAGCCCCGTGGTTCATACGGAATATCGATCTCCATTCCGATCTCGGTCTCGAACCTATTCGCGCCTTTATTAAAAACGCGACAACCCGATATTTCGCGAACGCGTCCAATCATGGAAAGCCGTTAATCGTAGCCGCCGCTGACTACGAACCTAACTCCCCTTCTATCAGCCGCTACCGCCGTCCGCAGCATGTTTCCATCGACCCTCCCGGTGCCCTTACATCGCTTCTTTCGGATACAGATACTGCACGCAGGATCAGACAACCGACCTTGCCGGCGAGGTCGAAGACTCCCTTGCCCGCCGGCCGGTGCAGAGCACCACGGTGAGAGACCTAGTATACGCCCTCCTGGAGGCGCCCTTGAGTTAGTTGCCCCCTTGCCCTTCTGGCTCGAGAATAGTGGTTGCACGCTCGCCCTCTTGTCCGGTGAAGCTGTAAAGGCCCCGCGGCCAACAGCGTAGATCATTCGCACACACACAAAGGTACTCCAGTGGCATACAGAATACCATTACACGATCATTTTCAAAAAGTTATCGCGACACGCAACGCTTGGTTATAGCGAATAAGGGCTCTACAGTTTAGTTTATCAGCGAGGGTCTTTGAGACGACCTATGAGAGTGGAGGAAGCCAGAGTGGTCTGTAAAGAAATAACCTGTCGGAGCTTCGACCTCGCCGGCGAGGTAGAAGACTCCCTTGCCCGCCGGCCGGTGCAGAGCACCACGGTGAGAGACCTAGTATACGCCCTCCTGGAGGCGCCCTTGAGTTAGTTGCCCCCTTGCCCTTCTGGCTCGAGAGTAGTGGTTGCACGCTCGCCCTCTTGTCCGGTGAAGCTGTAAAGGCCCCGCGGCCAACAGCGTAGATCATTCACACACACACAAAGGTACTCCAGTGGCATACAGAATACCATTACACGATCATTTTCAAAAAGTTATCGCGACACGCAACGCTTGGTTATAGCGAATAAGGGCTCTACAGTTTAGTTTATCAGCGAGGGTCTTTGAGACGAGCTATGAGAGTGGAGGAAGCCAGAGTGGTCTGTAAAGAAATAACCTGTCGGAGTTTTGTTTCCTCTGCTTACCCCGCAAGGGATCTGGCATGAATAATGAAGCAATGTAAAAGTTTTAACGTTTCCGAAGTCTTCAGCAATTCCTTTGGGAACAGAATAGGTATACTAGTGAAATCTTGTTTATTGTGTATTGAACCGTCGGTCTTGAACACTCTTTACCGAATTTATTTATTATGAGTAACATAACAACCTATAAAATTTATAACTGTTAAATCTACGTTTTTGATTAGAAACATACATATTTATAGTTTGCGATTCACGGACGATATTCACACGGTGTTATATTTACATATCTAATTAAAACCGGAATCGATTCACATTTCGTGACTAAAAGTTATAAAAAAGACAATAAAATGCAGTGGAACCTCGGAGCAATGGTCGATGACATAATATTGAGAAAGACGCTTTGAGGCAATTAATATGCGAACGGTGGCTAATTCTGATGTTCTTATAAATGCTACTCAGACATTTTGGACGAATCAGCCAAAAATGGAGTTGAGATTATATATCGCAGTGATTTCACCTAACACCGTCACGCCTATATTGCCCAATCGGAGGTGGCAGAGGTGTACTAAATACACCGATTTTTAGACGACGATGTTCGGTGCTATGTCATAGGGGATGAGTCTAATGCCATTTACCAGGCACAAGTCCAGGCCCCGGACTTCTCCTAGAAAGCTTTTCGTAAGAAAACTACATTTGTCCGACCTAGGCCTATTTGAGTTTCTCTTCCATCTGTGCCAATACTCTGAATTCTTAACGGAATAGGAAGAGTGCAGAGAATTCCAATAGCTCTTCCTAAAAAACTCTCAGCCCCTCTACTCTCGAAGTTCGTCTCGCTTTTTGCCATTAGCATATCCCCTTAGAAGTCTTAATTTTTTCTTTAAAAATTAATATATTTCATAATTCTATCAAAAATAAGAATCGTAATAAATAGTTCGCTTTCTAAACGATTTAATTACCTAGATGACAAACTTGATCGATGTTAAATGTTTTTTTATTCTGCTTACGAACATAAATGATACCTACATTGAAATATTATGAATATTATAAATACAGATGCAGTACGATAGATGTATCTGTTTCATAATAATTATGTGCGGATAATAAAACTATCTGGGTGTTGGGATGGTATCTGTGGTATCTAATTATAATTTTACATAACAAACACCGGTTCGACGTGTAATTAGTTCGAGAACAACTTTCCTTTTAACATCATGTCTTCTTGTAATTTTGATAGCGGCAATACTGATTGCGGCATTACTGGGGTTAGGGGTGCCAACGTTCTGATGTTTATTGTCATTATCATCATCAACTGACTGTAGCGGTCCACTGCTGGATTTTTCTCATATCGTACGCCTTTAAGCACAAACCTTGGCTACTCTCATCCAATTTCTGCTAGCCACCCTATGAAGATTATCACTTCACAGTCTGTGGACGTCCTGCATTACGTTTGCCAGTCCGTGGTCTCCACTCAAGAACTCGTTTACCCCAGCATTAATTGCGTCCTCGGCTAATATGGTCAATCCAGTGCCACTTCAGCTTACTAATCCGGTGGAATATGTTTTTAACTCTGCTCCTCTGTTGAATGACAATGACTCTGCTGTTCTGATGTTTACAGTAATTTATTGTAAGAAATATTTTAAAATAAAAAAAATAATCTTTTGTAAAAGTTTATATTATCAAAATATTATAATTAGCAGAATCACGTAGGGCAGATCTTTACTGAAAGTTTCGGTCTGAGTATGCATAATAATATGAGCTGGATGCGTACAACATTGAGCCGGTCGTCATAGCGGTCTTTGAGGGAGGCCTTTCTCCAGTGGACATCTTTCAGCTGAATTTTAATGATGCATTAATATATCGATGGTGTATGCCGTTCCGCAATAGTAAATTTTGGAAGTACAGTTTATAAACGAGATACAACCTGACAGCCCTGCGTGATCGTCGTAAACACAATGTCAGTTACTACACACAGGATATTAGCCAATGTTTAGCTAAATATCGTGATGATCGCTTGCCAAATCAATTTGTCGATTACGTTTCCCGTTTCTCATGATTACTTTGTTAAAGTTAATCGTGATCGTGTCTAGAGAGTCAAGAATTTCTGTAAATTGAGAGACAAATTCCTTGTTTTATCGTCGGCTCTTTAAAATCATAGAGGTTGCAACTTTCTACAATGAGATTAATTTCTACAGAAATAAGTTTGTGAAGGTGTCCAATTTTATGTCAAGCGCCATTTTGTTTAAAGTAACTATAAGGTCTGATGGTCTAGAATATGGTTTACTATAATATATTATTGGGCATTCTGTCTGTCACTAGAATTTCACAATTGATGAGTTAAAGTCAGCGAACCCAAATCCAGGCTGAGATATTGATCTGAAGTTTCTTAATTAGGTGTATTTAATTTGTCAATGCCATTAAGGTTTTATCAGATTAACGTGCCTGCTGTAGTGATGAATTATCGAAGAACTTTGCAATTATGTATTTTAAATGAGGCAGTGGCCACAGTTAAGGCCTACGCAATTTTTAGATTAATTATTGCTAAACACAGTGCCCCACTAATATATACCAACTAAAATGCATAGAAAATTAGAACTTCTGATTGCTAAACACACAAAGGTACTGAAGACTGCCTTATGTAGGCGCTGAATCAAAATTGCTTAATAAGAATAATATCTGGATTTATTAGGATATGTAGGTAATTAACTTAAATTAGCCGATAAATATTTAGAACTGAAGTTGATAAAACAAATGAAGAAGCATCATAAAATATGTCTTTTGTTAATCGAAATAGAGCATCCGCAAAGGAAGGTGATTGAGCATGCCTAGTCCGTTCAGCAAAATCCGTCGCTAACATTCGTTACTTCAGAGAAGGTAAGCAGCACTTGGCGTCGAATCGTTCTGCTGTTCCTTATTTAGTTTTTGTGGCATCTGCTTAAAAAACTTGAGCGGTAACGCGAAGGTAATATCTGGTCTACCTTGCATTAGTCTCTAACATCCCAGCCAAACTATCAGGTCATGAAGTGATGGAACTATTTCTTACAACTGGGTATCGCGAGTATTGTAACTCTGTTTACTTATATACTTGTTCACAAGTGATGACTTACGATAAATTGAACTCAATACGATAGTCACTTTTTCACAAGTAGACTGGAATATAAAACAAAGCTTACATTAGGTTTTAGATAGATATCGATAACAACAAAATCACAATAGAATAGGAAAAGAAAGAAAAAAGAGTTTTACTGTTGTTTTATTCACTACGCGCTTTATTTGACATTAGAGAACTGTTGTCGAAAAGGCGTACTGTCACATTCTTATTTAGTGAAGTAAGGATGGTATATCAACTCGACAGTGTGTCACCCTAACGTCTGTCAGTTTCCTACTAAGCAATCTGATCCATCTAGCAACTTACGTTGGGCGGTGGTTGTGGTCGCATCTGCTCCAGTAAAGGCAGGAGTGCCAGTGGCGGTGCATGGTACAGCCCATGCTGCCCGCGCCGCACCAGCTCTTGACGCCGCAGCTGTTCCTGCTGCTGTAGCCGCTGGATCTCCAACTCTGCTGTCACGTTGCCTATGTTCTGGAATAAAAAGATATAGTCAGTAACGTGGTAAAGGAGAAACGTCATTCGAGACCTTCGTTCGTAAGTTCCAACACAAATATACCGCTTCAAGTTATTTGAAGAGTTTAATGTCTTTTATTTTTAACGTCAACTCGAAATCATGACTTTTAAGTGTTACCATGGTGGAAATATGTGTAGATGGACGAAAAGCCAATAAAATATTCTTACAAGACGAAAAACTAATAAAAATACCCAATCACTTTAGTTCTGACATATGGGCTATTACCTGTCAGAATATACATTAAAAGTAAAATTTGTAGGTATTAAATGATGCGCTCATGCGTTTCGATTCACAGCTCATTATTAAATAACTTGATAAACGCTAACAAAAGAAACCGAACGTTGGCGGTGCGCGTCCCCAAACAAACCAGGTCTTGCAACTTTCTGCTATCAGTCTTAACGAGTCCTCGACGCGATATTTGTTCCTCACAATATATTGCAACACTTAAGAACCTCCCGACACAAAGAATAAGCTAAAATGTGTGCACAAATCAACCGGCCGGACGGTCGCTAAATCACGGCGACCATAAAGCGAATTCCCAAAAAAAGTACACCAATTAATTGCCTGGGAGTCGTGACGAATCACACAATATACATTTTATCGGCTCTTCATTAAGACAGTATTGAATCGTTAATGGTTGTATAGAGTAAGACGTTATAAGGTGATGAAATCGAAACAGCTCGACGACGCGAGTTTCCGGATGAATGACAACGTTTCGACGCGAAATATGAAAAGGAATTGCAATTTTAAAAGTTGGACGCGAACGCATAAATGCGCTCCCGACAGTGAGGATACATTTAAGTGAATCACGGCCGACGGACGATAAAAAAGGAAAAGCGCTAATGGAAGACAAAAGCGAATGCATAAATAAACGTGACATAATCGGGCGAATAAAACGAGCAACCGAGCGTAATAGGCGTCCCTTCGATACGTGGAGAGCCACCGGTAATCGACCAAGTTTTTCCATCGGCCTGACAAATTGCCGTCATAACCGAACGGATTAAACTTTTTATTAAAAACAACAAACTGAGCATAATGTATGGGCGTAATCGGCAAGGGACAGATGTTCCCGAATAACGTTCGCGATTTATCTAATGTAAAAAGACTTTTATTTGATAGCTCTGCGGAGATATCCTAGCAATTTGTGCTTATATTTTACAGCGGACCGTCGTTTTGGCATTTCGACCGCGTTTTGATAGCATTATTAATGTTTGAGATGATATAAAAATGCGATTTTTGATAGAGGATACCAGGTGCGGAGTGACAATTTATTGTTGTTCGTACGCAGGTGGAGGCGCTCGTGAAAACGATGTATACGCGGCTGGTCAGCTACAGGCAAGACAGAGTGCCACTGTGATTGAGACAATGGAACCCGTGCCAATAGAAATAGGTGGGTGTGATTTGGCGAGGACTACTGCCCGATGTTCTGTCAATAGCGGCGACGATGGTTATAAACGGAAACGAAAATATATTTGTGGCCCTGAGGCCCTTACGTAAAGAACGACTTCCTTTTTCCTGTATACTGTTTGTATTTATCTAATCCACGAAATGCAACCAAACATCGAGCTTGAATAACCTTGACACAAAATCTGAAAAATGTAGGCTAAGTGCCAACAGAAAATGAATGATAGTATAGAATAATGGAAACGTAAGCGATGATTGGTATGTCATATTTAATTTGTAGTGCAGTTCAAAATCTACATCAAGACATTCCATATGTCGTCAAAGATCGTAACGAAAAAACAGCAGCATTTATGGGACCCATTGATACAAATCCTTATGAAGTTATTGTCAGCAATTAAACCTAAGAGATAAATACGTGAGAGAGGATTATACAAATCGAAAACAATATCACTGAAGAATATGTAATGGACAAAGAGATCAGAAAAGAAAACCGGACATACCATGACATAATTTATAATGTGGGCGCCGATATCAAAATAGTAATCCCAGATATTTTTTTGACAAACGATACTGACCCTTAGCCGGTTGAGTTAAGAACTGATGATGTTAAAACGAAAAGATTAGGTTGAAATACACGGAAAGCCGTTTAATGAAACAGACGTCACATTGACGTAAGAGATGCAGATCTTTAGGTGAAATCATAATATTTACTGTCACAAAGCGACGTGCTCTCATTTCTAGATAGATTATTTCTAGTCATGGAATTAGGTTTTCAGCAATATTCCCGGAGAATTAGATGTATCTATAGTTACTAATTAAAGGGCTATTTACATCTTATCAGAGAGGTCAAGATTTACGTGCGCAGATTTTGCGACTTGGATTTATTAAAAGTTAGAATTACCTTTGATATTTATCGTCGTGCTGCATACTTTGTTTTCTATATAAATATTGGCTTTAAGGTTGTCTTTTAAGAAAGTCTTAAAATGTATTAACACTTTTAAAATTACATATTGACTAGATTTAAATGTATGTTGTAACATGTTTATGACCATATGGAGGTCAACTGGCCATCACACTTCTATATGCAGTTTTTACATGATGACAATTAATAACCATCATATTTAGAGATGATTCTATTGCTATGGCGATAGACGTTTTGATGGAGACTAAATATATTTTTTTATTTTGTTAGATGCCTCTATATCTAAAAAATCTAAATGATTTTTATCCACAGAATATCAAAATGGTCCTGTTTTACTACTGCCTGGTAAACCACAAAAACCTCTGTTACTAAACGAAAAAATGTGAGAAAAACCTCCACATTTATCTACATCTTCAGAGTTGCGTCTGATAAATGAAGATCTCTTCTAACGTTAATTCTTGTAAAAAATACAGTAATTGCTGCGTTGATTACAAAATCAAAACGTAGCTCCATTAGAGGCTACTTAACAACAATGATTTATACAATGCATTTTTTAAACATATCCCCTGCATATTAGACATTTGTATAAAAGGGATTAAAATCGTTATGAGGGCGCGCAAGAATACAAAGGGCATTAGGGTTAGTGCAAAGCGATGACATATCGAAATGAATTGTTAATGCAACATTGAGAACAGGAGAGGTATAGAGTAGCGACAAAAACTTGCTACTTTTTTAACATTGTTAAACTTAAGATTGACATTTTATAGGTGCGTATACCTACGTACTATTACTTTTATATATTTAGGAATAATTTATATTTTCATTTTCAAATTTTTATTTGTAATGATTAGAAATATGGCTATTTGAAGTTGTTTTAAATATATCTGGAGATTTTTTTTGAACTACTAAGTAATTTTTAAATTGTGTAAAGTACTAATTGTGTTTCAACATTCTATCTAATAGGTAATAGAATAACTTAGGAACTTACTTATTGATAATAACATAACAGTTTTTATTTAGTTAGTTATCGCCAATATCAATTTAAAGTGTTTCATAATTATGTACAGTTTTATTATAGCTAAGAATATAAATCATATATTATGCGTGTATAATTTAACAACTATAAAGATTAAATGTTTTAGGTAATTTCGAAAGTTACTCCATCGTCTGAACAAGTGATCCTTTCACTTCTAAGTTTTTTTGCTCTCGATTCTAATATTATGTTGTAATACGTAAATATGTGGGTCAAACACTGACAGTCCGGGCAAATTAACTTCTTTTTTGTTTGTGAATAAAATTATTAATTAGCGTAGACGACTCCACTACACCCTTTTCCGCTTCAACACTTGTAATGCTAAGAAGATGTGGCAGAGTATATTAATGTATGTCTTTCTGAATTGTCCTTTGGTGTCAAAACAGTGAGACTTAGGGCGCTTACACAAGTGCGAAGAACGAAAAATGTCACACCGGCATGCAAACTTAATTTTAAAGTTCTTAGTAAATTTTTGCGATGCTTCGTCGCACCGCGATATTGTAAAGCGCATTATTTGTATACTCATGCATTAATTTATTAAATTGACAAATTTTTCCGGTATGTTGGCGATATTCTTGCCCCCTTTTCGGGTGATATACACAGTAGGTACAACTCTTTCACCCTTCGGAGAATATATGTGTGGCGGTGTTTATGAAAATACTTACTTTTGAATTTTTTTCCTACAAAATTTCTCGTCGACCGCTCAATGTAATTCGCAACTGCTTCGCGTATTCTACATCAATTCACAACATTCGATGCATTTATATGCATACTATCAGGGTGAATCACCACCATAACAAAACAATGCCCTCTCCGCTCAAATAATGCACTGGTAAAATGCATAATCACCGCAGACATTAGATAAGATCGCATCGCCGTGCAAAATCCGACTCATGCGCACCACAATGAGATGTTAAAATCCTCGATAAAATGGCCTCCCGCGGGGAACGCCGGGCGTACTCGTATAGTTAGAGAACCTGACAGTTTAATTGGGGTACGTCAAAATGTGTTCGCTCGTTTTTATAATGCTGTCGATATTAATGTTTACATGTTTACCTTATTTCTTTTTTTTGGCAGAATTTGTTCCTGGCTAGTAAAATGCAGGAATGTTTTTATGCCAGTTTTTTTTTTTTAAAACGTTGCCCCACACTAGGATTAATTCCTGTGTCGTGGGTGCGTTTACAAACATGAAAATTCACGTACACAAATACCCAGACCGGAACAAATAATTGTGGATCACACAAAGATTTGTCCCGTGCGGGAATCGAACCCGCGACTATTAGACACAGTGGGCGGGGCAGGCTAAGTCTTTAACCACTGCGCTAAATCGTCCGTCGAGTTCGCTACAGAATCAAATTCATTTTATTTGATGCAAATTTAAAGGAGAGTACATAACACAGGTCAACACGAATTTTGACTGCAATAAGTGGGTATGTAATATCGATAGATTTATCGATAGTTAGACGAAAAAAAATATATGGCCTGAAAAAGCTTGCTTTTGTATCCAGGAGAACGGTTGATCAATATTTAGAAAAGTCATAGACCAAATTTTTATTTATTGATAAATCGAAACAAATATATTTATATACAAATTGTTATCAACTTTTACTATCATATCAAATTACAAAATAATTGATATAAGTTTAAAAGTGAACTATTACTTTTTCTTTCATGTTTATAAATACAAAAAAAATAAACACACACCTATATTCCGTCACGCCTATATTCCCCAAGCGGAGGTGGCGGAGGTGTACTGAGTACACCCACTTTTCGCCGGCGATGTTAGGTCCCATGTAATAGGGGGCGAGCCTATTGCCATATATCGGGCACTATTCCAAACTCCGGACTCATACTGGGAAGTTTTCGTCAGAAAAACTACCCACCACCACCAAGCGATGCGCTTTTCCACTAAACCAACGAGACAGTCGTTATAAGTACTATCTCTCACTAAGCCCCAAATGTAGTCTCCCATCATATTTTCGTTGTATTGGCCCTGATAACGTTGTTCGAGGTCCATGATATCTTGATGAAAACGTTCTCCTTCTTCTTCTGAGTACGACTCTAGGTTTTATTTAAATTTATCTAAATGAGCGTGCAGCATATGTACTTTTAGAGACATTCTGCATAGTTAGCATCGTTTAAAAGTCTTCTAACATGTTACCAACTAGCTCTCGGTTATTTACAACTTTGTTGTTCCCTAAACATTCAGAAACTGATCTTATAAACTGTTCCATCTTTTTTGGAAATTTATTTTAGGTAATATAGGAAATTTTTCACTGGCAAAAAGTTTTACCAGCATTATGCCATGGTATATGCTGGCATATTTTGCAATTACCGTGAGCAACATGTGGAGGTGAGGGTTTGTCTAGATTCCGAACAGGGTAGTTGAAATATACTTCGTGGGCTTAGTAAAGCTTTTTACATGCGTTTAAATAAAATTGTATATCTCGTACTTTGATAAATATACCACATATATTACAAAATGCATCAGCATCATATTTACATCTCAACTATCTTTGAGACTTTTACAAAACAGTTATAGTTGTTTTTATCACTTAAGTGGCATCTGTAGACACTGTGGGACAGGTAAACCCTCTTTATTTCTTCGCCATGTTCTTAAAAATACCAGAAAAACTATTTAATACTTATTTTTTTATAAATGATAACTCAAAACAACAAATTATCGTAATTAACACAAAAGCGAACTTTGGGAGGAATATGGGTATTTTTCCTTTATTTTGGAGCATACGGAATAGAAAAATCATAAAATAAATTTTAGGATCAAAAACAAAAAAAAAATATTTTGTAGAGTTGTGTAATCAATCAGAATGACATTAATTTCATACGAGTATTCAGTCCGTCATTTATCTCATATATCCAAACATAGTGTTACACATAAAAACTCCTTGCATTTTTATCATTCATAGTTCATTTTATGCATCTGACTGATAGATACAGAGATTCTGGCCCCTTATTCACTATGACCAAACGCGAAGCAACAGTAGTACAATGGTACTCCAGTGGTATAGTGGAATAAACGATCATTTATTGAAGTTATCATAAGAAAGCCTTCTTGCCATTCTTGGTGAATTTGTTTTAGCGGATGAAGGCCCTAGCTAGATTTAGATGAAATGATCTCAATTAGGTCATAGTAACCTTTTACTATAATAATACGCAGCTTGTTTCTCTCCTTAAGATCCCTTTTCGTTGGTACCACGAACAGAAACGTGGCAGTATCCTTCTAACCCAATAATAGCACGAAAACTTCCGCCATCTTAATTTTCAACAACACAGAACAACTCCATAACAATTATCAACACATTCAAGTGTCAAACTCCACAGAAGTCAAAATACAGGGGTGGCACAACAGTGGCGCTAATAACTGCGGGCCGCGCCGAGTGGCAGCCCTGCGGTGGCTCAAATTAGCGGCGTGATTGGTATCGGACGTCGGTGAGGCACGTGCCGCTTCCACCATTTCCATTTTCTTACTGAAGGGGGTAGAGAAAAAGAGATGGAGTGCTTTTTGTTATTTCTACATTAATTAGAGATATTTTTTTTGTAAATATTATGGAGAAAAATCGATTTGTTTCCATTTATGAGCGTATGACCTTAAGGAATAGAGTAGGAACTTACTATGACTGGAATATACTGATGGTCTACATTTCACAAAAATCTGTGGGTATAGTGGGCGAGCCTGCTACGGTAATGCATATTGTTTGCCTTACCAATGTCTGTTATTTCATATAAGGTATTTTTAGACTCAAACATCACCTCTTAATTTCCGAACAATTAATGCGCTCTAAGCGCCTGTGGGCCGAAGTGTTTTAGTGCTCACCAAGGTTAGGCGGCGTTTGGCTCGATCTGTATAAGATGGGTATCGGTAGCATTGCTATTTTCCCTGTGCATCTCTGTGCTTCGGGAAGCACATTTCGTACTTAATGTAGTAATGATATTTAATGTAATAATTGATAAGCCCAGTTATGGGTGGTTTGTTAAGTTCCAACAGTCTCGCCACGATTTGTTAAAGAAACCCTTTACCTGGCAGTGGGATAGCATCGGCTGATTTAATTATAATCATAATTTGTGAGTATTTTACTAAATTGCCGTTCTCAAAACTTTGGAAAGTTTGATTTTCCATACGCTACCAAACTTCCCTTATAGTAGATAGTACAAAAATTCTAATTTAAAGTCACCTGACAGTTAACGGCGTCTAAAAATGCCCAAACACTACACTATGCACGGTTACTTTAATTATTTTACAGCTTCCCTTCGACACACGACATATCAAACAAAGTTGGGTTGTAAATCAAGAAATTAAGGTATTACGGCCACATCACAGGGCGGGGGCCCTTTCAACTCGAGTTTTTTATAATGCAACTAATAACATAACAATTTTTATACTTCCGGGCTTTGACAACGCGCCGGGTAACGACTTTATAATATGAAACATGTTTGTTATTGATAATAATATCCTTGGATGTTGATAATGCCGTTTTTGGACTTTTTTATGTAGATTTTAACTTGAATATAGTTAGTCAGTTTTAGATTTTGTCTAGGAGTAGGGAGGTATGCAGGCTTGTTTGTAAAACACTAATAATCTCGAACTGAACTGTGTTACTAAAATCACAAAAATTAATTTTTGTTTTGAGATTTTTTGAAAATGAGCAAAAAATAGCGGTTTTAAAAAAAATATATTAATCGACGAAAGGTATGGGAACGTCTGATTTTTATTCGCTAGTTAATTATAGCTTAAAGTTTTTTGTTGCAATAAATTCGTAGGCGCGATAGGACTTGCAGTTGGTAATTTTTAACTTCCCATTTAACTTTCTTAGGGGATGAGTTTTCAAAAACCCTATCTTAGTGCTCACCTACTTTATATAAGGAACTCCTATGTAAATTTCTTCTCGATCTACCGTTTGCTCGGCATTCTCTATCAGTTTTATCAGTAGGTAAGTAGATATCGCGCATAATGTGTAGAGCTTAGTCTTTCATGCCGGATATCGTTATTACAAAATTATGCAGAAACATAAGTCCATTAAGTATTATTGGATCCTTTACTTTACTACAATTAGCGGTTTGAAATAGTTTTGAGAAAACATTACGTTCAAATTACTATTTAATAGCAGAGGACACGTAACTGCGATTACATGAACACACTCGGCGACCAGGTTTACAAAAAAGCAACCTAAAATCCATTTCAAAAAATTAGTGCTCAAAAACTAAAACCCCTCCACTCAAAACTTAACAACCGCTCGCAAAACGAACACCGCGTCATAAAACCTACCAAAAAAATACCACTTGAAGTAACATTACATGAGCACAAACAGCACAACCATAAACAAAGCGGAGCTGTACCCAAAGGGACGTCCAACGGACCGATGCGAGTCCCGGGCTAGGGGCGGCAGACATTACGACAACTCCGGGAAATAATGGGACTGAACAGTGTTGATACCAAACTCAAATTATTTATTTTGCATATAATTTGTGGAGTTTTTAAAAATTTTCAATTTGACATAATTTTTAATGTTATCTATTAATCTATCTACTAGCCGATTACAATGTGGACTTCTACTGAAAAGATCCGGGTCAGGAAAGTCTATCTATCTATCTATATCATCACGCCAGATCCCTTGCGGGGTAGGCAGAGAGTACAGAGTTCCAACAGGTTCTTTTCTTACATACCTCTCTGGCTTCCTCCACTCTCATAGTTCGTCTCATACACGCTCGCCGGTTATGGAGACTCTTGACATGTCCTTCAGATAAGACTCGGTCTATTTGGGCATGGTAAGATAGTCCAGGTCTTCCCCGGTATCTACATCCTTCCACTTTCATATTGTATATCTGTTTTGTCATTCTTTCTTCAGACATTCTTTCTCTATGCCCGAACCAACGAAGCATACCCTTTCTCATCTTTACACCGATAGATACTATCTTTCATGCCTACTCGCTTTCTTACTACGCTGTTGCGAATACGGTCGGTCAGCTTTACTCCGCACATCTTCCGCAGAGCTCGCATTTCCACCGCATTTATCCTACTTTCATTCTCCTTCTTACATACCCAGCTCTCGCTGCCATATAACAGCGTTGGGACAAGCACTCCGTTATGTATGGCCAGCTGCGCCTTTTGGCTTAAGTGCCGGCTTCCAAGTAGTTTTCCCATTGCACCATTCACTCCGTTCCCTGCACTCACTCTTCTCTCTATGTCAGCGGTGTATTTTCCATCCTTACTGAATCAACGGGTTTATATTTATAGTAAATTCAGGAAAGTCAACGGCTTTATAGTTATAGTACCTACCTTGTCGTAATTTTTGACAAAATATGTAATGCATACAACATACAAAACGGATAGCTATCTAACTTTAAAGTTTCTCTTCAGGAAAGTTTTCTATTGACCCTTAGTTGCGGAACACGCAAAATTGCCTAAATACGCCGTGACAAAGTGACCGAGAGGTTACCTAGATACCTAGTTACTTTCGTATTGACTCTACGTTAAAGTGACGGATGGAAAATAAAATATATTAAAAAGAGAGATTATCGATCATTTGTATTCGATCGACCCTAAAACAACACTATTTCATCATTTTTCATCTAGATACGTATGAATAATACGATGGTGATATTATTCCTCTACATCTGATTGTGATATTAACTGTTTTAATAAATTAAGCTTATGTTTTTAAGTTCTACAATAGCCCATAGGAATATTCAACATTACATTACCCTTTTAATAAACATGGAGCAATAAATTCTACCGAAGTCTCATTCATTCGAAAAAATTCGTGAACATCATCTCCAAGATTTCCACTGCCATACATCCATTTAAATTGACGGACGATTTAGCGCAGTGGTTAAGAGCTTAAGCTGCTCCGCCCGCTGTGTCTAATAGTCGCGGGTTCGATTCCCGCACGGGACAAATCTTTGTGTGATCCACAATTATTTGTTCCGGTCTGGGTATTTGTATATGTGGATTTTGATGTTTGTAAACGCACCCACGACACTGGAATAAATCCTAGTGTGGGGCTACGTTTAAAAAAATAATAATAAAAAAAGCACTGTAAATTGTTTTTCATTATTTTGGTTACCTAACGCTATTTTTTCAATTTAGCTTCAAACAACTATCCATATAAGTCTGGGATTTTTATGGCAGCCCTATCGGAGAGCCACTCAAACACCCCCGCCCGCACCCCCGCGCCCCCTCGCTGTCTTGCCTCTTGCTAGCCCCGGATGCTCGTCCCACTTCAGCTTTTCTTTTATTCCTTACCTACTCTTATGTTTATTTTTGTTTTCCGTTAGCCGGTGGAAATAATGGCGTTGGGATGTTGGGGATATTCCCGTTTTAAATTTTTCCAGTCGTTCGCGAGTTTGTTTGGTGGTTTGGTTAAAGAGGATTTGGTTAGGTTAGATAGCTAATTATTTGGAAATTTAGAGACGGCATATTTTTGTGTTCTTCTTTAGGACTTTAGATAATTTCATACAAAAGCTATGCACCTTAACAAAAAAATGAACACCGTCACGCCTATATTTCCCAAGGCGGGGGTGGCAGAGGTGTACCGTGTCTACCCAGTATTCGCCGAAAATGTTTAGTCCCATGTAATAAGAGGCTAGCTTATTGCTAATATATCCAGCGCAATGCCAGACTCCGGACCGATACTGGAATTTTCCTATAGGAAAATTACATTTTTGTTCGATCTATGATTTGAACCCCGAACCTCGGGATAGCTACGCGCATTAGTCCAATAATTTAACCTATGGCAGACTTGGTCACAGCGATTTGATGCAATTTAGTTTGTCTCCGCAACCTACAGGGTAACATCTTTTTTTAATGATGTTGAAATTTTGAACCAAGCAATTCATAGGAATATTATATATGTAAATAATTTATGATAACTTTATTATAGCCCTGTCATCAAAAGAGTCAATTTCCATCAAACTATTAAAAGTTTAACTAAAAATTTGGCGTATCTACAATACACTTTCATATCGCCAAGATGACCTTTTGTAGGCGATAGAGTTAGTGAAGTACCGTCATTATTCCGCCCGCATTCAATTCTAGTACATTCCACCACATTTCGTAAAACAAGAGCACGGTGGGTACTGAACAAATGGGGAACACACATAATAGACTCTACATTAATTAAGATTTCTTTCATAACTTCATGTTCCTGTTCCATCTGCGTTAATGTTTGTGCCAAAACATTTGGTGTTAATGGCATTAAAGAAAGAATAAGGTACACATACACTCACGCCTTTATCCCACTGGGGTAGGCAGAGACTACAGTTTGCCACATACCTCTTTCGCTTCATCTACGTTCATACATCTCTTCATACATTTCCGTCGATTTAGAGTGCTACGCACTTGACCCTTTTCCAAGAGACTATTAATTTGGTTGTGGTAGGTTTTCCTTGAGCGACCTCTTCTGACGCTTCCACTCACATTTGCTCGATATATTCCTTTCGTTAGCCGCCTTTCACACATTCTCTCCATATGCCCATACCAATTCAACATACCTCTTTCAATCCTTGTCAACACGTCACCCTTGAACTTACATCGGTTTCTAATCACACTATTCTTCATTCATAGAATAAGGTAATTAGAAGAATAAGGTCGACGGTTGAGAGCTTAAGCCGCTCCGCCCACTGGATCGAGAAGTCGCAGGTTCGATCCCCGCACGAGACAAATCTTCGTTTCGGTCTGGGAGTTTTTGTATAAGAATCTCATGTTTGTAAACGTACCTACGACACAGGGATAAGTATAAATGTGGGGCTAAGTTTTTTAAAAGAAACAAAAATCGGATGGATGTCTGAAAACGCGACTGCAAGAGAAAAGTAAATTTTATAATTTTCAATTGACCCATGTTTACAGATATAAACCGGAATCGCTGTAGGTGTAACGTTTAAGTACCGCGGTGTTTCAAGCGATCATGAAAATTAAGCAGTATTCGGCGCGGTCAGTCTGAATCTCACCGCGATCGTTACTGGCATTAATTCTCATCCATTCATCTCATCTCATGTCTTATCTGAAGGGAAAGTCAAGAGTCTCCGTAACCGGCGAGTGTGTATGAGACGAACTATAAGAGTGGAGGAAGCCAGGGAGGAATGTAAGGAAAGAACCTGTTGGAAATCTGTACTCTCTGCCTACCCCGCAAGGGAGCTGGCGTGATGATATAGATAGAATTCGCATCCTCGATCGTCTTCGTACTTCAGAAGGCACATTAAGGCGGTCCCTGTTACTACTTCATGTGATATTCTTTAAGAAAAGTTAAAGAGTTAGGGTCGGCTTGATGATGAAGTTCCAGAACTCGATGGCCCTATATTATAGATCATGAACAACTTATAAACATACCTGGCCTGCAAGAGATCTGACGTGATAATAATATAGATGAATCGACCAAACTTAATTTAGTATAACAGGAATTGTTGCGAATCCCCACACTATAGTGTTATTTCACAAATCCATTGTCAAGAATCTCACTGCCTTTAAGAACCAAAATACGCGAACAGTAAAATACACTAAAGCTGTGTGCACATCAATGGCGGACGCCACAAAAGTGCGAAACCTCACCACACTCCAGAGAAAAGATTAATAAAGCTTAGAGCACACTAACACCTGTCCTTTGTCGCTAATGGAGCGCCTCTAATCCCGGGAAATAGGCGAGGAAAAAATGGGAGAAATGTAGTGTTTCTTCAATAAGTGTATTATGTTACCATATGTGAGCGTATTTATTTTGTTCTAAGGCGTAAGCCTTTATCCCCTTACGAACAGAGTACTGGTGAGTCGTTTGTGTTGCGATATTTTATTAATTAAAACGGGCATATAGCTGCATATTTCTCTTAAAACTGACAGCCGTTAAAACAGAAAGGTTCTCGAGCGACCATGTAGCAGAAGACGAAGTAGGCAAGTTTTACAAAATGGACCGATGATCTGGTGAAGATCGCGGGTGAAAATTGGACGCGTACTTCACGAAACGGGTCGTCGTGGTGATATTTGGAGTTTGTGTCCTGGAATGAACATCTTTCGGCTGAGATAGATATATAAACTGGGCAAAGTCATTAACATGGTTTTCCTTTTGTAGCAAGCTATTTTTTGATCATCATAGATTATCTTCCAACGTGACGGAATTTGGAATATCGTTTTAAATTTTGGTCTCGTTAGTGAACGTAGTTGATTGCAAATAGCCTTTACAAGCTACAGTGAATGAAAGGACTATCCATCTTCCTTACCTATTCCCATTATCTTGGATTAGCGCAATGTATCTTTTCCTTCCATTTTTATTAAGGAAATGGAGATTACATAGTTTATCAGTGACTCGAGATTGTTTTAATGAAGTGACTAACCGAATAATAATGTTGTATTGCCAATTCATTATCATCATTTACACTTTATAGGCGAATAACTTCCACTACAAGGCAATCGCCTCCCCCAAAGATCGCCATGATGATCGGCTTTCCGCTTTACGCATCCAGGTTACACCTGAAATGAAACGTCCAAAAATGCTTTTGGTTTAACCATTACTACTTGGATTATCAAACTTTAATAGGATCAACGCAATCCTTAAAAATCTAGCAGCCCACTTCAAACCAAAAACTTTGAGTATCCAAAAAATTAAAAGTTGCATTTGAGTTCCAACCGGTTTGAGCTGGATATAATTGGAGGAGACTCGACCTAACCGCTCGGATGGGGGTAACAAGCGAGTTATCTGGCCAAAGAGGAAACTTGCCATCATAACAAGCCGCTGCTGTAACGAGGATGCAACCGACCAAGCGCCCTTAAGGAACTGCGCCTTTGTGGGGTAACAAATATTTGCTGTTGGATAACTTTTTACTCTAGGTTCTGGTGGATGCATCGTTTTTCTTTAAAAGATATTTTAACAATCGTATTTTGTCTCATATTGAAAATGCATAGTTGATATGACGTAGTAGATAACTTTGCAATTGTTATTTTAAGGACTTCGACCATAAGATGTTAAATTACTTTAACTACAAACTCGTTTATTGCTAATCCAAATTACTTCCCAAAACCAAGCTTCAGTTGCAAATAGAAAATGTATATTCACATCAAAGACTTGACAACGCCTCCATCATCTAGTTGTAACATTGCTTTCGCGTTAAATCAACCGAACAAATATTATTATATAAAAATAACAAAGTCCCAGTTCTAGATAGTTATTTCTAAGAACACTTTCAGTATGTCGGAAAATACTTTTCATCTCGCACAAAACGTAATTAATCATAAACATTTCACAAAAACACATATTACAAACATAATATGTAATTATGATTCAAAACTCTCACAGATGCTTCTTAGAATTTTTATTGTATACCTCAAAATTTGTACGTACGCACACATTGGCAGACGATGAATCCGTCACACGGTTTTCGCGCTGTTACATAAGCTGTTACTGTAACTGCGAGTAACGCTTTTAAAGCATGCCCTTTGAGCTGTTGCCTGTTGCTCAAAAGATGCTCTTCGAGAGCATCTTTCTTTTTCTTTGCTTTCTTGCACACACACAATTCTTAACCGGTTTTTAAAACTAAATTGCAAAAATGGGAACGTACTAAACGTAAATGCGTGCTTGGCGTACTGAGATTGTGTTTTAATAAGTAATGGGTGCATACAAACCTATTGATATGAGAATTGGGAAATGACTGAGCAACTGAAAAATTACTTAAAGAATATGCAATAATAGCGTCAACTAGTTTTACAATGAGACGTCATTAAAGCTGACTTTACGAGTAAAAACAATACGTCCAACATGTACTGATTGATACTTACACTGATAATAACATAATACACCGAATATAATATAACATAGTAAATATCTATATCTTCATGCCAGATCTTGCGGGGTAGGCAGAGAGTAGAGTTCCAACAGGTTCTTTCCTTACAGACCTCTCTGGCTTCCTCCACTCTCATAGTTCGTCTCATACACGCTCGCCGATTACGGAGACTTTTACCTTGTCCTTCAGATAAGACTCAGCCTATTTGGTTATGGTAAGATAGTCTAGGTCTCTTTCGCACTATATATCTGTTTTGTCATTTTTTCTTCTGATATTCTTTCTATATGCCCGAACCATAATTAACATATTTACCCATTCTGTAGAACTACAGAGTGATCATACGGTAAAGTACTACGAAAAAATTAAACCTTTCCCCTATTAAAAATAAGCCTAAGAGCAATGGCATTCATTATATAGGTTACAATTTAATGCGTTCGATAAATCGGTGGCGTTTCATCCGCGCCCGATGACAGACGTAAACACAATGATTCGTCAAAGCCGTCAATGGCGACCGTCACTCGGCGCGCCAGTGTGCGTCAGGCTTTATATTTATTATTTATTAAAACGATAATAATGGCCGCGATGATTGCTAGTAGCGACTTAAGTTACTTAGTTGAGTTCAGAAATAACGGAGAGAATTGACTGATTAGAAATATTTTGGTGGGCCAATTAGTAGGAAAATCCAAACAGTTAATCTATTTCCATGCGCAATTTAGTGACAATTGGACTTTCTATAAATGAATGAAAATATACGCAGTATAGATGCATATATATATATATATATATATATATATATATATATATATATATATATATATATATATATATATATATATCCAAGTACAAACAAGAATAGAACTAAATGTATAAAAGTTCAAAGCACAAAAAACAAAGAAGAAAATAATTCAAAATGATTGTTAGTAGGCACCTACATAGATTAATAACAGAATATGTATATTTCTTTTTTACACCCGTTTTTTGTTAATAATTCTTTGCTGTTTTTTTATATAATCTATACACAATGTTTATTAAATATTACACAAAATCATAAAATAAATAACAGTACAGAGTTCCAACAGGTACTTTCCTTACATACCTCTCTGGCTTCCTCCACTCTCATAGTTTGTCCCATACACGCTCGCCGCTTACGGAGACTCTTGACTTGTCCTTCAGATAAGACTCGGTCTATTTGGTCATAGTAAGATAGTCTAGGTCTTCCCCGGTACCTACATTCTTCCACTTTCATATTGTATATCTGTTTTGTCATTCTTTCTTCAGACATTCTTTCTATATGTCCGAACCAACGAAGCATACCCTTTCTCATCTTTACACCGATACTATCTTTCATGCCTATTCGCTTTTTTACTACGCTGTTGCGATCGGTCGGTCAGCTTTACTCCGTACATCTTTCGCAGAGCTCGCATTTCCACCGCATTTATCCTACTTTCATTCTCCTTCTTACATACCCAGCTCTCGCTGCCATATAACACCTTTGGGACAAGCACTCCGTTATGCATGGCCAGCTGCGCCTTTTGGCTTAAGTGCCGGCCTCCAAGTAGCTTCCCCATCGCATCATTCACTCTGTTCCCTGCACTCACTCTTCTCTCTATATCAGCGGTGTATTTTGATCTATACGGAATGCGCATCCAAGATATAGAAACTCAATCACTTGCTCCAGCACGTCGTTACCAACCACAATCCTTGCATTCGTACTGGCTTCTTTCCGTTCAAAAACCATAATCAAAGAACTGTTGTTTAATATTACTTCTGTTACAGATCACAATTCAAAATTTCCTACATCCTTTTTACACAGAATAATAGTGCCCAGTCCCAATTCCATACAAAAACGAAAACAAAAAAAAAATCTAATAATAAAATAATTATATAATTCAATCGGCACCGCGCATCGGATCGCGCCTCTATTTATAAAGATATTAACCTTTTCCCGTCAACAATATACGGTGAAATGTAAATATTTATTTCTATACAATCCCACCGTTTGGTGCTGGAATCAAGTTTAAGAATAGTCCACGAATAAAATTTGGTAAACGTAGATACGTTCGGCCGGCACTTGCCTTTAAAATAAACATAGGAGTCTTTGTGGTGTACTGACGGGCATTACAATAAATGTACCGGGTAAAGAACACTTAATAAAATAACAAACACCGAACGCTGGTCAGTGTTAACTATCAGACGGATCTAAATACTTCTTTCTATCTAAACACTGGGCTTTTGTCTATTCAACAGTGTGCGAGCCGATAAAACAAAATGATGTATCGCGGACCGATTTTATAATTGCGTTCTGTTTCTTGCAAATGTTTTTTAAACCTAGCTAGATTATTCCTGTGTCGTAGGTGCGTTTACAAACATGCAATTTACATACACAAATATGCAGACCTCAACAAACTTTAGTGGGTAACACTAAGATTTGTCTCCTGAGGAAATGAAACGGCTGGACATACGCTCTATCTACTTGAGCAAGCCGTGGTTGTGTTACTTTATCAGTTTTTTTTGAAGTGCGAGTTGAATCTGTATACAGTAAAACTCAGAGGCGATGACTCAATTCGTTTCTCAATATCTCTTATATAGTGATGCCTAGGTTTTTAGTGATTTTTATAAAAGATTCGAACACCGTAAAAGTTTGAACTTACAGCTATAGTTTGACTTAATTAACTGTCCGCAATGAAAAGGAGCTGCTGTAGATTGTAAAAAAACAAATGTAATGTCATAAATTCGGCGGTATAAAATACAATAAAATATTTAAAACGTGTTCCATTAAAGGAACCTCCAATTAATTCGTCCACACATATTGAATTTTATCATTATTTTAATGTGTCAAAAACAATCGTCGCTTAATGTGAAAAAATAATCATTAGTTGACCGTCCCGGCGGTTCCAAATTTAAAACCCAATAAAATTCCAGATTTGTCGGCCATCTTAATAACGCGCGATATCGGAGCAAAATGGCGGGTGTCATTTAAACCCCCTTTCTTCCGTTCGCAACAATTTTAATAACAACATCTCCGCTTTCTTTATTCGTTCTTTTGAAATCTCTTTAAAGCTGAAGTAAGTTTATTACTAGTCAGATCAGGAATTTCAATTCCACATCCTGAGTGAGCCGTCTTTGAAGTAGCCGGTGCGCTTTGCTGCTGACATTATAAATCTTAATTCGTGTGTAGATTGGGTCGATTATCAATTGATAAGAGTATTTTAGTGATGGCACTTTTGAAACCGAATTTGCACTCATTATTACTATGAAAATAATTCATTGTAATACAAAAGTGTCTTCGAAGAAAATATGATTCCGTGGTAGATTTCAACATGTAATTTCGGATGCGTGAATACTCTATTTATAACGACTACGATATCTCGGTAACTGGCCGGTTATTTTTGTATTGCTTATACTGTTTATTTTGTAAAAGCGTGTACTCTTTTACGGAATAAACTGTAGCCGTTTAAGGAAATTAGATGATCGCTCCTATAGATAGAGCAACATACCTTTTAGGGAAATTAATGCAGGTAAAGAAAGCATACTGCCCATTAGGCGTAGTAACTATTTTCTGGCTCGTTCTTAGCGAACAATTTGTTACTGTTTGTTGGTAGTACACTTGTCACATTATCTCTCACAGTATCGGTCACCAGCAGTCAAAGGTGATTTTTTCAATTTTATTTCTAAACAAGCTAAAACCAATTATAATATCAGGCTATACTGCCGACTGCTGGGTAAAGGCCTTCTCGCACAAAATCGAAGTGAGAGAGATTTGGTTATACTCCACCACGCGGACCCAGTGCGGATTGGTGGAGGCAGGTTTGTGGCCACCTGCTGTTGGAACTTATCAAGCCGCCTATAAGGCTTCCAAATCGGCTTAACGACTACCACATTAAGTGGTAACCGGGACCAACGGCTTAACGTGCCTTCCGAAGCACGGAGACGCTCGAATATGCAAATGCCACAAACTATCACCCATCTCAGGCCGACCAAGTCGAACGCTGCTTAACCTTGGTGATCGGTAAGAACACCGCGGTCGCACAGCGCTACGAGTGAAAACTAATTAATCATCAAAAATTAATAATAAATAAATCATCAAAAATTAAATTATATAAATGTTTCAGGTCATGAGCGCTAGACGCATCTTTCTGGCGTACCTTGTTGTGCTAGTGGTATATCTATCACTGGCAAGTCAAATGGCAACTCATAAAGGTAACTGTAGGCATATAAAATGATAATAAGCGCGTACACATAATCAACAATATTGGACAAATGTATTTAAATTATGACAATTATTTCGCTTAATCACCTTTTAATGTGCTTCTTATAATAGCTTGTATAAATGTTTATAATAATTGCTATCGGACTGATATTGTTCACAAACGTAGTATTGAATAGAAGTATTTGTACGTAGCATTGTAAAGTAGGGAGGACCACTATGTTTGACCAAGTAGTCGGCCTGTTTTTGGTGACAAAATGGAATAGGTACACTCAGGTTAAATAATGTATTCGAAGATAAAGATTACATTACTTTACATTCGATTACATAAAAGAACCTGTTGGAACTCTGTACTTTCTGCCTACCCCGCAAGGGATCTGCGTGATGATATAGAAAGGTAGATAGTTCGATTCAAAATCAGAATTAGAATATTTTTTATTCATGTAAACCATTACAGTATTTATGAATCGTCAAAATAGTAACAAAGAGTCTACCGCCACTCATTCAGGTTTTTTGTTGAAGATTAATAAAATTGATATAACTTAGGTACCACACCTTTTAAAATTTGCTTCACAATTCCTGTGTAGGTAAAAAGATGTTTTTTTGCCAAAGATTTTATATTATCACTAGCAGTTTCGCGCTGCTTCGCACCCGATCGACAACAGCACGTCCTACCGGATCTACCTATGTTCATCCTAATCATCACTTACCCGTATCAGTCCACTGGCCTATGTCCAGCAGTTGGCTGATATGTGCTACCTAGGTTACTTCTGGATAAATTAAGTCATTTATGATAAAAGAATGATTAAAATCGATTCCCACCAAAAATATTTCCTATCTGTAATAATAGCATAGATAAAAGAAATTCGGTTAATTCTAAAAAAGAAAACACATCCTCCCTAGCCCATTTCATCATTCTAGAATGTGTCACAATTCGTTTTTTCATCTATTCATATAACATTATCACGTTTTTCATGTAACAAAATCGTCTTTACATTCTACAACAGCCCAATTAATTTTTGAATACCAACAAATGCATAATTAAAATAGATAACAAATACCTATATATTATACATCATCGTAGTCATATAATATCAAAGAAAAAATAATGTCATTATCTCAAAACGTGGCAGATCAAAGGCAGGGACGTCAATACAGAATGAGCGATCTTCATAATAACACTCATAATGGGAGTTTCTTGGTATAAAAAAATCTAAATTAATTTCCCGGATCCATTCCTGCTCACAAAAGAGGCTATCTCTTTGATAGACTTTCTTGTACACTCGTTGTCAGTTCTAAAAATTACGAGAAAAGTATCAGATGAAGATTAAAGAGTGACTATTAAAGAAAATGTAGTATTTTTGTCGCGTGATAAAAAAATCATTTGAATAATACCTAAGTTATTTTAGTGATTTAAAAAATACACTAGGAATTATTTCTGGGTGGTGGGTGCGTTTACAAACATGAAATTCACATGCAGAAACACCAAGACCGAAACAAATATATGCCGACGAAAACAAATAGGCGATCTCGCGCCTATTTAACCCAGTAAGCAGAGCGACTCAAGCTCTTAACCACAGGACCAAACTGTTCGTCATGTAAGTATAAGTATGTAAACAGTTTTTTTAACTTATATGTATGTGTGAAACCTTTAGCATTTTAATGAACAATATTACCAGATTTTTATTTGACTTAAAGATACTGATATTAAAATTTAACTTGTAAGTGTGGTTAAGAGTTTCGGCCGCTCCGTACACTAGATTGAGAAATCGTGGGTTCGATCCCTGCAAGAGACAAAACTTTGTGTGTCCCATATATATTTGTTATGGTCTGGGCGTTTCTGTTCGTATTCACGAACAGAAACGCCCAGACCATAACAAATATTTGGGCCCACGACAAAGGATTAATCGCCAGTGTGGGGATACGTTTTTTCTATAAAAACAATACCTAAGTAAAGTATAATATATCACTAGAATTTTGTAAAAAAATAACATCACTTTTGTTTTTAAAACGTAAGTAATAGAATTTACTTAAATTTAATACTCACTTCAAATTAATGTTACCGACTGTACTCACAATAATTTATGCAAGTGGTCAGCGAATATTGAATAGCGACCCTTTTAATCACAAAATGATTCCCCATATAGACGGGGGCCTACTTTGTGAATGGATGGGAGTATCTTAAGAAAATGTTAAGTGCATTGAAATTTGTTTAGATTGAAATCAATCAATTCATCCGATGTTATTTTATTTATTTCAAAGAGAGAAAAACTAGTAGGTTCCATTTTAAACTTTAGCAGTAATCAATTATTGGTTGGGATGTAGAAAATTAAAATTATTCCTAAATTAAATCTTCTGCAGAGTCTATACAAGCTGTAACATAATAAACGCAAGACCTGAAAGTAGTTTGTTCTAAATCGATAACTGAATTGATTCCAACTATTTTTAATGTACCTTACATTTTTTTTAAATTTTCAAAAAATGCTTTTACTCCTTCAGTGCGCTATAAAAACTAAATTTATTCTTGATTCATAGCAATAAGGACATTACAAATGCAATCCTAACCCGTATTTCTCAAAATGCATACATACACGTACAAGTTTCATTGTTAATTGGGGTATAAAAGTGCTTAAAAAGGGGGTAAAAAAACCTTTAAATTTGGTTTTCGTTTTGAATTTATGAAGCAATTCTCTAATTGGGGTGTCTGGGGTCTTGCGTTTGTTATGTTACGCCTTGTATACGTATAAATGGGAATGAAAGGTTGATAGACACCTATACTTGGTAATACAAAATTTACTAATTAATACATAATACGATTAGTGAAACAATCAAATTCGTTATTATAATTATTAGTACATAAAATAATAACCAGTACCTAAAACAACAACATAATTTCCAAAGGCGCCATATTTGTAAACAATAATTTGAATTTCGAACGCCTTTGATTCCAGAATGATTACCTACAGAACGTTAATAAAGTCACCATTTTATTTTGATCTCTACTCCATCCCTCCCCCGAGGTTGGAGCAGGCGACGGAGGGGTAAGCGAATGCGAATCCGAGGCCTAATATAAACAAGATTCTTACTCAATATAAGCAGAGAAATGTAAACAGACAATCAGTTATTTTAAAGATGGAATTCGAATTTGCGAACAAGCGGAGGTGGAGAGGCGCGCGGGGAACGCCAATAATTTGACAAACGCTTTGAAACGACTTCGGCGTGAAGACTTCATGTTTGAATTTTGGAATGTTAATCTTATGACAAATTATCGTATTTGTTAATATGTTCATATTGATTGATATCAATATTTCTCATATCTTTTACCGATTTCTGAGTGAATCCCAAGACGAATATTTACTTAAGTTAGAAGCCAAGATATTTTTAGCTAGTAATTTTTATATATTATAAACTTAAAAACCACAGGAAATAAAAATAGTAATTAAACTTTTTTCTAACAGTGCTAATGTTATCATTTGAATATGCTAATAAAATGCATAAAAACAGAATCTAAATTAATTTATTCAACCTAGCGCTATTAATAATGTCTATGGTTTGATTTTATATCTTTGACATTAATCTTCCCGCCATTTCAGGCATGCTCATCTTCCATAAATTATGGCTTCTCACTATTTATTTGGCCAGAGTGTCAAGTACAAATTATTATTGTATTTCTACATTTTGTTAAAATAAGTTTATATAATAGTATTATGATAGCATAGTTGTTCGAATGCACAGCTTGTTACCACGAGCTCTTAAGTTCAAACCGTACCGTTCAAAGTACCTATACCTTTGTATATTTGATAATAATATTATCCGTTAAACAAGATAGTAGAGTATAACAGTATACTTAATCAAGTTATAGAATAAAAAAGGTATATTTTTTTATCTTTGACACACATTTTTGCGCCAATACGAAATGTCTTTCTTTGTGGGGTTGGCACGCTTTGCTTTCCAGTCCCGCGATCACGCAAATGGAAAGAATTGGCGGCAAACAACACGCCCCGCGCTTTGAAAGTACGCAATGTAATCTGTTTTGTTAATTTCCAACGTCGTCTGGGTGTTTTTCATCTGAACCCGGGTGAATAGGAACGGTTAACTTGTATTTGCTTTGCCCCGGGAATCATGAGCGTTTGTTAAGTACGTGTTTTTTGTTACAAATATATTCAAAATAAATGGTTTGTTTTTTTTTTGTTTGTACATGATTTTGTTTGTTGAGTATCTCATTTTTTGATTGGATTTTATTTTAAAGTGCAATTTTAATTGTTTTTTTTTAATCTTACATTCCTTTAAGCATCAATTTGTGTCATTCTTATAAAACATTTTGTACAAATTTTTGTTTTTGTTAAATTTTAGTGTAATAATAAAACTTTAATAATAATAACTTTAATAATAATTAATTTTAGTGTAGCCCTAAATATAATGTTAGTCATTGGAATCTGTCATTTAGGTATTATAGGTTATTAAACTACTTATACAATTTTTAAAAGTTTGTCAATCGTATGCCATCTAGTAAGGATGTCGATAGAAATTGGTTGAAGTACGCGTGTATCGCTCGAAGGGGAAACTTTTCTTATTACTAAACACCCAATACAAATTTAGATTTCACATTCAAAGAAGTTCCTATTCACCCCCAAAGTAGCAAAATACATTCCTAATTAAAGTATCTACACATAAATACGTAGAAGACAGAATATTAAGTCATTATATAACGGAGGCTGCCTTATTTGAATAAGCACAAATTGTCAAAGAGATTTTATCTGGTTAAACAAAGATGCTCCTTCTGTTAGCTTTTGCCCCCGTTTTGGGGTGCCTATTTAATGGGATCGGCTAATACGGTTGATGATGCCTACGATTTTGTTAACTCCCTTGTTAATAAACAGAATGTTTTGTCTCGGCTTTTCTCGTTGGCAAGATAAGGACAAAAGATACGATTATGAAAATGTGGTTGGGAAATGTAAGCGGCTTAGTTATTTTGTTTTTATTATGTTATTATTATCTGATGTGGATAGCTTAGGGTTTATTTTAATTGTTTGATAGCGAAAAGTGTGTTTTAATCCTTTTATTATGCTGAGTGTAACTCCAGATGTTCCGCTACTGAAAATTACGTGAGTATTATTACACGTGGAGTTGACAAAGATTTACTGAGAACATCCTCCGCTGACGATACGAGGCCCTGATTTAAAAGTAACCAAACTAATGCCATTATACTGGGCATAATTCCGATCTCTTTGAGAGATCGACTGAGAATTTTTCAAATCATAGCTCCAATAATATTTTGGCCGACCTAGTTTTAAATCCATAAGCTCGTAATCGCCGACTGCACCTTGCGCCAGTAGACGGATAAAATTTCATGTATAGTACTGACATTTATTTAGATGATGATAGAATAGCATTATTCTTTCTTCTCAAGGATCTCGCATGGAGCAATTTAACAAAATGTCCAAATCGTCAACCAAAGTCCTTTTATTTGGTAGGTACATCCTTAAGAAGGAATCACGTTATTCTATAATCCGGTAACAACACAAACGTCGGCCATCATCTATCGTTTCATACAAAAATCTACAAAAACAACTGAAGCACCCATCATCAATCCCAATTAAAACCGCCCCTAACGTGAGAAAAACCAAACGGAATCACAAAACTTCCAATCGCCGCAGACCACAAAGGGCTTTACACCCCACACTTTTTTTTAAATCATCTATGCCCGCGTCATCGTGACGGAAGATACGTTGCGTCATTAGCGCCATGCCGCGTCATCGCGCGACGATTTGTCGACGTTTATCGCGCGATTTTTTGCCGCGAACGCGTCCTATCGCACACGCACAATATGCGTATATTTTTCCCCCACCTAATGTGTTGGAAGGAAGTTTTAAAAGATAAGCCAGTGAAAGTGAATGCTTGCTCGTAAGCTTTTTTGTTAAATAATTTTCTTTACGAAAAAATGTGAGCGAGTTTAATTTTGTGTGGTGTTTGAAAAGTTTTGCGGCCAAATTAATTAATTAGCGGAGGAGACTTTATTTAATTTTTTGGAGATAAAAAGTTTAGTCGTAAAATACAAAAACATGTTATTAAGGAAGAATGAAGTCGTTAATTTATTAATGTAGGTTTATGTGGTCTATACCTATATAAATCCGAAATATATTTATGCTTAATACTAAAATCCTATTGACTATATTTTAATCTGAAATAATATGTAGGTTTTTTTTTCACTTTATGATAACACAAGAGATTTATTGATGTAATAATTATTTAGTAGGCATTATGTCTGTGCTTATTATTTTGTTAGTATGTATAACAACTTTTAGGTGAATAACATGTTTAAATGTTTGTGCTTAAAATCAGGTTCAATAGCAATTCTTAAGAGAGACATCCTTTTATCACCAATGGCACATAAATATCTTAAATAAATAAAACCTCTGTATTACATTTTACAGAGGCAGCCCTGAAAAACGCAATCGAAAAAAAACAACTCAATCTACCGCCAAAAAACTAACCCTTGCTAGCATAATGCGGAAATAAAAAATTGACTTTAAAACCATTATTTTCGCGTACAAAGTTGGTACACGAGCCCGAGGGGTAAACGCGGGCACTAAAAAGCACAAGTGCCATTCAAATGGCACGCGTCACGGGCCACAACAAACGAACACCGCAGAGAACACGACAATCGCTATAATTTTAATTAGAGAAAAATTTGCCGCGGCGAAATGTGCAAGCTGTACCGTTAGTAGAATCGATTTAATCTGTGGCCGGTAAAATATCATAGATTAATATCGCTATTGTATTTATTTTTAATATACCAAATGTAATTGCCCTAAGAAAATATTTTTATACCGACATTAATTTTTAAGTTTTTACTGAATAATTACTCGTATGTATAATTACGCGTAAATAAATAAAAAAAACAATAAAACCTACTAATTACCTACTTTACACATAGTCTAATAATTATCATAAAAATCCATTGCAACATATTCATTCACAAAATTCCACTGCATGGCGCAGTAAAAATGCTCCTGTAAAAATTAAAATAAAACTAACAACCCCCTGTAAAAATGATGTGGATAATATATCAGCCATACTGTCCCACTGCTGGGGAAATTTCTTCATCAAATTATTTTGCAAGCCACACTTTTACAGTCCAAATAAAATAAACAAAGCCCATCAAATTAGACAGCAATAAAAATTTATCGTGCCGACTATAAAAACTCAGCGGAACAATACTCGAGGAACCCTTTCCGCAAACAATTAGCGCACAAGTGCACTCCCAACAACGGCAATACATCCCTCTGAAGCGACGCAAAAGCTTCCGAATGGCTGCATGCTTGCTGCCTTTGCCTTTGCTCCCGCGCTCGCCGCCCGTGGGCTCAACAGCGCGTGTGCGCAGCGAGACGCTTTTGTTTTTCAATTGTGGAACGTTCATTTTTTGAATTTTGACGTTCGTAGATAATTTCCTGTCTGTACCTATTACCTGGTTTACCCCTTATTTATTTTCTACTAATTCGCAGTTTAAATGGCATCAATCGATCGAGTATAAATGTGAAAATCCAAAAAACGAATGCATAATAGTATATATGCGTGAGTATATCCAAATGCGGCCGTTTTTGGCTGTAATTTTATTCGTGATCGAATCATCTGGTACGAATTATGTAATATGGTAAATGGACATAAAAGTAAACTGCTTATTTTGCTGGGACTGCTAAATTTCATGTCTTTTTACTTGTACGATGCTGCAGTATATATTCATTCGTTGGCAAGTTTCTTGCTCACTACTTTGCCCACTGTTACGCTAATGGACTGCATGGTAAAGCTAATATATCTGAAAAATTACTTATGAAGTATGACTAAAAGTATCAATTCTGGGAAATAATAAATAGATAAATTCTTCATACGCATCAAATACGGAGTTTCATACTCCGTATTTGATGCGGCAATATAATCAGTCAACGCTCTTAGTGAACTGCTCTATGTTTTACGCAGGAAGTGGCGGCATCGGCAGTAGCATAATGGAAATCAGCTAATATATAGATATGCAGGGCTGAAGAACTGGTAATATATCTATTATTATCGTGTTAATGCCTGTTAAGCAGTGATAGCCTAGTAAGCAGTGATAGCCTAGTAAGCAGTGATAGCCTAGTGGTTAGACCGTTGGACTGCAAAGTCAAAGGTCTCGGGTTCAAACCCAGGCACGCACCTCTGTCTTTTCGAAAGCATGTGCGTATTTAAAAATTAATTATCACTTGCTTTAACGGTGAAGGAAAACATCGTGAGGAAACCTGCATGCCTAAGAGTTTCTCGAAGGTGTGTGAAGTTCGCCAACCCGCACTGGGCCAGCGTGGTGGACTATGGCCTAAACCCTCTCAGTTTGAGAGGAGGCCCGTGCCCAATAGTGGGACAGTTTCTTAACAGGGCTAATATTATAATATTATTTATGCCTGTTAGAGGTGTTTTAATATATCCGATAATGATAAGAAAGGTATAAAATTTTCTCATTTAGTGAGCATAGAAAATACGTATAGTAAGACAGTTATACCATGGGAAAGTGGAAGGATGCGTCTTTAAATAATATAATTAAAACTATACTAAAAAGCAATAACAGTATTAAAGATCATGCTATCTGATCTTGACGACAACTCCAACATTAAAGTAATAGGACATTAACATGCAGGAAAGATGGAGATTAACGTGTAATGTAAAACGTATATTACACTGTATGGCGTCTTTACTAATTATCATCAAGTTTTTGTTTCTACTAAATGCGGAGTAACTTGATTCTTAGAATTCTCTCACTAAAATTACTACTACTCCAAATGTGGTACTAAGTATTTATAAAAGATTATAACGAGAATGAGTTCTTAGAATTCCAGATTCAAAATCATAACATTTGAATAAAGAACGTTTAATTTGGCCAGTATTGTTCGTTATAATGTTTTTAGTCTGTTCATTCATTCTAAATGGGTTATGATGTGGGTAGATATTATCTGTGGTTATCTTAATATTTGTCTTTTAGCACGTGTAACTTGATCTTAGACAAGAAATTATTGTTTGTGATACTGTTTTCGAAAAATAATCTTGTACTCAACTAACAACGTAATGTTAATAATATACAGCATAATAAATTTGAGGCAAAATTAGATTTATTTATTAATTTTACATATCTACGTAATTTGCCCCGGGTATCAAATTAATGTAGAGTTCAAGAAATGTATTTTTTTACTGATACCCACGAATTTTGCAGACAATGCTTTGCTAGAAGTCAATCTTCAGATAATAAGTATTTATAACCCACTAACGCAACAAAGAAATGAATTATACTAAGTAGTTGTGTATAATTAATTCCCACAATGCAAACCCTCAATGCTTCTCTGAACGTCTGAATCCTCGGTACATTGTAATTATTGGATGAAAGTAACCTGCCTGTATGATAAATGAGGCAAAGACGACCCGTCATTGTTCCACCAATGAAAGAGCTTTTGTCTATGGGCTGAGACAAAACCCTCGCTCGTTGTCTATGCTCCGCTCGCCTCACTCCTTTGTCGACCGTCGCCGGGCATTGTCGTGTGGTGCGTCGGTGGAATCATTAAATGTTTAAAAAAAAGAACAAAAACTGCTTGGCAAATATTTGCGAAATTCTCACGGCATTAAAATACGACGTTTGCTTTTTTTACATGAGTCTCCGATATCTGACACATAATATAGAAAAAAACTTAGCATAAACGTGGCTTTTATTAATGACAAATAATGACAGGAAATACAATTTTAAAGTAATTTTATACAAATGTAAATCCTAAATAAATCGGTTGCTGATATTTATGTAAATTGAAGTTGATTTTTCTTAATCGAACTATTACATTATGCAGTTATGCGTGTTTCATAATAATCGAGTAATTTTATAGCTCTCTGAAACTAATCAGTTTATATGAGCTTGATAATAGTATATTTATATAACATCAATTGTAATTTACTTTTATTCGACCCATTACTATACCATTGATCATACATTACATGATTATAATATTTATATTAAATTTTATGTAGAATTATGTAAAGTCTCACGCCGACCGCGTAAACAAATATCGTATCCATCAATAAAATCCAACCGAATATTCAAATGTAAAATAATTCTCACGAAATATCATTTACGGACTCGGTGGGATTTGAGAGACGTGAAAACAATAGTAAAGCCTCCATTTTGTGAAGATATGTGCGTACGCAGCGACAAAACCTCATTGTGCGCCCATATGGGAATATATCGCTTGTTTTGTCATCCTCATTGTTGCTGACAGACGGACGGACAACTGAAAAGACAGGCTTTGAATGGTTATGCAACCAGGAAGGCACGGTTTGAATACGCCTCTCAGTTACGAGGTAAAGTAATTCAAAGTTTGTTTTAATGTTTACGTTGTTTGGTTTGAGTTCTTTTTCAATGATACAAAAATATTTCTTTTAGAAAATTGTAGTTGTTAGCTGTTATTGTGACTTTGACAAAGTTTTCATTTTAGGACAAATTTGTAGTCAGCTGTGTTATAAATAAAAGACATTCCTATCATAAGTGCGTTTAGAAATATGAAATTTACATACAGATACAAACATTTATTGGTTACATAAGGACTTTTCCTTGCGGGGATCAAACCCGTGAGTACTACCATTGAGCAGAGCGGATTAAATCCCCAACCACTGGCCCAAGCCGTCTATTTTATAATTATATCGTCTTGATATTATCACCCTAGTCGACCGTTAATATTTCTGAACCGCGAAATATCTTTTTAAGCATTTCTCCTGTAACTTTCCTGTTTCCTAGATCTTATAAGCACCATCTCTAATGTCATTTCATATAACAGTACCCTTGAATGAATATTGCAAGAGAGTATCACAATAAAGAATCTGGTAGGTAACGTGACCCCCTAGAATTGCCGGCATTTCTAATAGACAGATTTCTCTAGACAGATTTATTTTGTGACCATTCAACCCCACATCCACATGTAGTGGCAATTGATGGTGGATAGTGATCCAAATATTTAACTCTTATTAATAATACAACTAAATAATGATTACCTCATTGGCCTAGTGGCGAATAATACGAGTTGCGATCACAATGTCCTGGGTTCAATTTCTAGGTCTGACTAATGTAGTTTATCTGTCAAAAAGCTCCCAGTATCAGTCTGGAGTCTGGAATTGTTGCCGGTGCCACATTCATCATGTTAATACACGGAACAAAGATTATTAAGCTGATCGACCGTAATCGCAACACCGGTGTTAGGATGAGAAAGGGTATGCTCCGTTGTTTCTGGCATATAGAAAGAATGTCAGGAAAAAAAATGGTAAAACAGTTATACAATGCGAAAGTGGAAGGATGTTGGTACCGCGAAAGACCCAGACTATCTTAACATGACCAAATAGACAGAGTCTTATCTGAAGAACAAGTGAAGAGTCTCCATAACCGGCGAGTGTGCATGAGACGAACTATGAGAACGAACCTGTTGGAACTCTGTACTCTCTGCCTACCCCGCTACAGGCGTGATGATACAGATAGAACAAGGATTATCGTATTGTACATTTTACCCCACGTCACAGAAATAGTAATTCTTTCATGTAGCAATGTATACGCTTCTACAACAAATTACCAATTCGGATATCTATCCGAAATATTCCTATCTATAAGTTTAAAAATGTAAACAATATTAGACTGTGTAAGAAAAAGCATTTCAAAATTTCGGATTATCTTGACGATAAAACAGATTTGGTTTGAGCAGCTTCTCAATTAGCAACATTAAACAATGCTGTATAGTACAATTTTGAATATTAATTTTTTTTTTTACCTGAAAAGCCCAGCAAATTAAGATAAAACACTAGCTCGTTGAGTTACTCGTCGGATCGTCGCAGTGGAGGCCGCGTTCCGATCCGGTAATAGATGTAAACAATGTAATTTTGACGTTTCTAAGACCTCTTGTATTGGGCTATCCAAATAAATAATTTGTTACTTTGACTACACGGCTATAGGCTCGCCCCCTATCAAAGTGCTCCAGCTCCAGTGTGATGCCTTACGACTGAGATATGACTATTTTTTAATATATGTTATAATGAAAAGCTAGAGGATTCTGGGTGAACCAGTCTCCACAAGCAGCACCCGTTCACGAGTACGACAACTTGAGCAGCCATCACGTCCCTCGACCATATTAAAGGGAAGGAAGTGACCCGCACCAAATAGACACTGCAAGCAACAACTTTTTAGTGAGCATGACCAATCCCAGACTCCAGAGTGCAGTGGACAAAAGGAGCAGTACTTCGAGCTCGTTTGGCACGACACGCTACGCTTTGATATTTTTGTTTACATTAACATTACATGGTACTTAACACCATCAGCGCAAAGTGGGCTACTTAGTACACCTTTGCCACCCCCGCTTGGGGAATATAGGCGTGACGGTGTTTATCACAACATTCATTTGTAATTCAATTAATTTTGTATGTTGACCTTTTTTGCTTAACGATAGTGGTCCATCTCTATCACCAATTTCGTAATTTCAACGCACTCCATTTCTGGCCTCATCGTTTTATTTCTTAATGTCCATGTTAATAGGTCAATTAATCAAGATGCCGCTATTCCACGTTAGTTTAACGCTAAAATATACTTTCCGTTCGCCTAACAACTACCGATTATAGGCGACTCCATTTATTTTCTCAGTATCAGAGACCAGTTTAAGTGTATAGATAAATAAATCAGGTTAGACAGGGCCAATTCTATAACCAATTAAACACGTAACGCGGCGCGTTACGATAACTTAGTGAAGAGATCGTTTAATAAAACGATTATTATTTTTATATAAATAGTGCTTAACTAAATGAAAGAGTACAAAGGAAAATTATCTAAACTGTTAACCTAAATATGGTAACACATTAAGTTGTATAGGTTATTATAATATTTTTCTCACGAGACTGAAGACTTGACTGCCTCGTTGGTCTAGTGGCAAAGCGCATCGCATTGTAATCATGAGGTCCTGGATTTGAATCCTAGGCCGGACTTATGTGGTTTTTCTAACGAAAACTTCCCAGTATGAGTCCGGAGTCTGGAATTGTGCCCGGTAAATGGCAATAGGCTCTCCCGCTATTACATGGGACCTAACATCGGCGAAACGTGGGTATACCCAGTACATCTCTGCCACCCCCGCTAGGGGAATATAGGCGTGACGGTGTTTTTCTCATAAGATGGATAATGACAGTTCTAAATGCCAAACGTAATTAATATTTAATTCAATGACATTAAGGCATAAAACCATAAGTATAGAAACAGGTCATGCCTCTTATTGCCATTGAATAAAGTATAATTTTCTTTGACTCTTTCACCTGTCACAGTTCCTATCCTTCACGAAAAATACTATACACGATAATTTCACGAAGTTATTGTAACGCGTCACGTTCGGTGATAGCGAATAAAGGCCGTGTTCCACTGCTGGGCAATGCCTTTTATCACACATCGAGGTAAGAGAGATTAGATCATACTACAATACGCGGATGCGTATTGATGGAGGCTGGATTGTGGCCCACTGATGGAACTTATCAAGCTGCCTGTAAGGTTTTCAACTTGGCTTAATGCCTACTAAATTTAATAGTAAGTGGGACTATAAAGGAGATGCTCAAATATGAAGATGTCACAAATATACCTACATAGGTATGTCAGACCGACCGAGATGAAAGCTGCTGAACCTTGGCGATCGTTACGCTGCACGGTGCCACAATTCTCTCCATTCCGACCTCGCTCTCTAACCTATTCGCGCCTTTATTAAAAAGGCGACAACCCGATATTTTGCAGACGCGTCCAATCATAGAAATCCGCTAGTCGTAGCCGCCGACTACGAACCTAACTCCCCTCCTATCAGCCACTACCACCGTCCGCGGCATGTTCTCATCGACCCTTCTGATGCCCTCACATCCTTTCTTTCGGATACAGATACCGCATACAGGACCAGACACTGACCACACCAGCGAGGTCCGGCGAGGTTGAGGAATCCCTTCCCTGCCGACCGGTGCAGAGCACCACGGCGAGACACCTAGTATACGCCCTCCCTCATAGCGACTGCCCAAGCCGAGGCCGTTCCGCCTTGAGGCGCCGTTGAGTTAGTTGCCCCCTTGCCCTTTTGACTCGAGCGTAGTGGTTGAACGCTAGCCCTTTTGTCCGGTGAAGCTGTAAAGGCCCCGCAGCCAACAGCGTAGATCATTTACATACACACACAAAAAAAGACTTACAATTCCCTAAAATTATAACAACCCATTTTCACCACGTTATCTGTTAAAGGAGCTGAATCAAATAAGGCCATATATTAAGTTTTTACATTAACTTAACGAAACTAGATAATATTTAGTTCTTTAACTGAAGAATTAATTTAAATTTCTCGGTTTCAGTAGTTGTCAGATAGTTTCCAGGCTACGAGTTAGCGCCATCTATGATTTTTAGTGATACCATTTATCATATTGCTTATGACAGTCTATAAATTTGAGCTGTTCTGTGTCAGTATCTAAACGAGCCGTGATCATTTATGCAGTCGATATTCTTGAATAAATCATATTAATATCGTGTTTTGTGTTGCTCGATTATGAACTGACATAACTAAGATTTTTTTGTAGTAATTTAAAAAGAATGATAAACTGCGTTTACTGTGCGCAGTGGTGATGATTTGGCAAAATATATTTTTGATGCATGACATTTTCATTTTGTCATGTTGGTATGTGTTGCGGCAGGTGATAATGAGGTTCTGGGTTTGAATCCTACCAGTTTGCTGCTGTCCGGTATTATGGCTATAAGCTTGTCCGCTACAACACTGAGACCTAACTGTTGACAAAATGAGGATGTTAAGAGCACACCCCTAACAGCCTTGCTAGGGGAATAGGCTATCTATCTATCTATCTATAACCTCACGCCAGATCCCTTGCGGGGTAGGCAGAGAGTACAGAGTTCCAACAGGTTCTTTCCTTACATACCTCTCTGGCTTCCTCGACTCTCATAGTTCGTCTCATACACGCTCGCCGGTTACGGAGACTCTTGACTTTTCCATCAGATAAGACTCGGTTTATTTGGTCGTGGTAAGTTAGTCTAGGTCTTCCCCGGTACCTGCATCCTTCCACTTTCACATTGTATATCTATTTTGTCATTCTTTCCTCTGGCATTCTTTCTATATGCCCGAACCAACGGAGCATGCCCTTTCTCATCTTTACACCGATACTATTTTTCATACCTACTCGCTGTCTTACTATGCTGTTGCTAATGCGGTCGGTCAGCTTCACTCCGCACATCTTCCGCAGAGCTCGCATTTCTACCGCATTTATCCTACTTTCATTCTCCTTCTTACATACCCAGCTCTCGCTAACATATAACAGCGTTGAGACAAGAACTCCGTTATGTATGGCCAGCTGCGCCTTATGGCTTAAGTGCCGGCTCCCGAGTAGCTTTCCCATCGCACCATTCACTCTGTTCCCTGCACTCACTCTTCTCTCTATGTCAGCGGTGTATTTCCCATCCTTACTGAAGGCGCATCCAAGATATACAAACTCATTCACTTGCTCCAGCACATCGTTACCAACCACAATCCTTACATTCGTTCTGGTTTCAAAAACCATAATCTTGGTTTTCTTCACATTCAAGTGTAAGCCATTGATCATGCAGTCGTCTTTCATAACTGTGACTAGTGTTTGCAGATCAGTGGCTGTTGGTGCTATTAAAACCGCGTCATCTGCATAAAGTAGATGGTTTACCACTAAGTCACCCATTTGTACACCTTCATTCATCGCTTTCAGTCTTTGAAGACTTTTGTCCAGATATATTATAAACAGTCTAGCGGACAACACGCAAACCTGCTTGACACCGATTTTAACGTCAAACCAGTGTGACCTGTTACCACCCACCCGTACGCATGCCTTGCAGTCTACATAAGTGGACTGGACGGCTCGTAACAGAGTGCCATCTATACCATACTCTGGCAAAATGTCCCAAAGTCTCTTTCGCACAACTCTGTCAAATGCCTTCTCCAGATCTACAAAACCGCAGAAAACCTTCCGCCCCATTGCCAGATGCTTCTCTACGATGTTGCGGAGCGAGAAGACTTGATCGAAACATCCTCTTCCAGACCTGAAACCCCCTTGTGCCTCGCACAACATTGCATCGGACTTCACGCGCATTCTCCGTTCAATAATTTTACCGTACACCTTGGCTGCCAAGCTGATCAAACTGATGGCTCTGTAATTGGCGCAGTCATATTGTGAACCCTTGCCTTTATACAAGGGTACTATGACTGCGCGGCGCCAATCTGTAGGGACTCTACCGGTCCTCCAGCAAAGGTTTGCAAGGGCCCGGAAAGCGTCCCGGACGCAAGTTCCACCATATTTGATCATCTCGGCAGATATCATGTCTACTCCCGCAGCTTTACCGTTTTTCATACTTCCTATCGCCCATTCAACTTCTTCCATAGTGATGTCCTCCGTTGATTATGGTGCCGCAATCTCGCCTTTGGGCACGTCTGCGGCATAGGCGTGAGTTTATTTTTTATTTTATATACCTGCATTTATAAATGTACTAGGTAGGGTAAGTTTTTTTATAGAGATTGAAATTCTAAATAAGAAGTAGTAATTTGTCATCATCTCTGCCTATACTTGTCTACTGCTGAATATAGGCCTCCCCAATCGCTTTTCAGCATAACCGATCCGATGCCATCTGCATGAAATGACTTTTTGCGATCTTCACAAGATCGTCGGTCCATCTGGCAGGCGGTCGTCCACGTCTCCACTCCAGAATCTTTCTGCCCCAACGCCCGTCCGATCTACGCGCTTTGTGGCCCGGCCATTGCCACTTCAGCTTGCTAATACTATGGGATATGTTGGTGACCTTGGTTCTTCTACGAATCTTCTCATTCCTGATTCGATCACGTAGAGAAACGCGGAGCATAGCTCTTTCCATAGCTTGCTGAGCAACTCTTGAGTTTTTTTATAAGACCTATTGTAAGAGACTATGTATTTGATCTGTGTATCCTCACTGGCAACACATATTGACTAAAAAATGTAGTCTTAAGGCACAGAGCTGCTTACCCCGCAAGGGAATTGACTTGATGATATAGAAAGATAGATAGAAGACGTTGCGCAGTTTCCCGAACGCTGCTCAGCCGAGTTGGATTCGTCGATTGACCTCTCTCTCAAAGTTGGATCTAATTAATCGAATTGCCTGTCGCAGGTAAGTGTATTCGTCGACAACTTCTAGAGTAGAGTTCCCAACGGTGCGTGCGGTGGGTACGACATGGACCTTAAACATTATTTTCGTTTCGTCCATGTTCATTTTAAGTCCTACTTGTTGGGATACACTGTTAAGGTCATCGAGATTTCGTCCTAGATCTTCCAGCGATTCTGCCATGACTACGATGTCGTCGGAAAATCGAAGGTGAGTAATTTTTATTTTGGTACTACTCGTATTATCTGCCTGCGAGTTTATCCGCGTTGATTTTAGATAGGAATCTTACGTTTTTTTGGAATAAAAAGTATTCTATGTGTTAATTCAGATAATAAACTATCTGTGTGCCAAATTTTATTTAAATCCGTTTAGCTGTTTTTGCGTAACTGAGTAACAAACATCTAAACATACAAACTTTCGCAGTTGTAATATAAAAGCGAACCAAATTATAGCTATCAATCAGAAATTAATAAATATGTACCGAAAGCATTTTTTGCGTAGTTCATTAGCTAATTGACCAATTAATTGCGACGTTTAAAATTAGACTAAAAAACGCGTAATGATTTGTTCGAGATAAGAGAAAAAAACTATACTAGGTATAAAACGGTAATTTAACGGGTAGCGGTTATCTACAAATTTCTACGGGTTTGGCAAAGTTGTATATCAAAAATTTCGTAAATAAGACTTTATTCTATACGTCCCAAAGTCGAATTTTCTAATGTATAAATTTGCCGTTTACGTATTTCTTCGACGAGTATATAATATCAGCCTATACTGCCCACTGCTGGGCAAAGGCCTTCTCTCGCAAATCGAGGTGAGAGAGATTAGGTCATACTCCACCACGCGGACCTAGGGCGGATCGGTGGAGGCAGGTTTGTGGCCAGGTGCTCTTAGAACTTATCAAGCTGCCGTTAAGGCTTCCAACTCGGCTTAACGACTACCATTTTAAGTGGTAGCCGGGACCAACGGCTTAACGTGCCTTCCGAAGCACCGAGGCATTCGAATATGAAAATGCCACCAACAGTCACCTATCTCAGGCCGACCGAGTTGAACGCTGCTTAACCTTGGTAATCGGTACGAACACCACGGTCGCACAGCACTACGAGCACTTCGACGAGTACTTCGATTGTACTTTGTACTTTAATTGTACCTTAGTCCAATGTCACACGCTTCTTCAAATTTTAAATACTCCTTATCTAATCCCAGCCCTATCTTTTGTAACACGCACTTTGTTCTGTTTTCGGCGCTCCATATGAAAAGAGCCTTATCTGTACGCATGAAGTGGGCTGAGAATGGTTTAGTTCAATCTGCCCAGGCGTGGGACTGGCCATAGCCATGGTGTGAACTAGCTATTACCATTATTTATATTTTTATTTGAATTTTTATCTAACACTTCCCATTGAACAGAGAATTTTCAATCGTATTGTAGACTAGTTAAGTTGTGTTTACTTTGATTCAGCCAATGGAGTATTATCAAAACGAATCTTTTATGACTGCTTTGTCACACCAGTAGGTCCGTGTTTATTGCAAGATAAATTCTCAAAACTATTTCGGAAGGTACGACTTTGACATATAAATGATTATGTCTCGTTGAAACTGAAGCCGTGAAATTAAAAACCATTGCTTTAAGGGAATAACTCACGTGAATGACCCTTAGAATTTTTCGTTTGAAACTTTAGTTGCCTGCTAATCTTGACAAGGGTGAAAAGTGTGTCCAAACAAAAAAAATCCATATAAAAAAGTCGTGAATACAGTTTATAGGGAATATCTTAAGCTTTCTTTTCGTGTATATCCTATACATATACATTTAGACATCACATAAACAATATACAATATATACTAAAAAAGGGTTTGTTAGAAGTTATTTTGTGGGAATTTTAATACATTAAATTAAATTTTGTTCAATAGGCATTATATTCATAAGACAAATAGGCAGTAGTTTCTTCAAGAATTTTCTGTCAGTCGAAAGTATTTTTGGAAGTTCACCATTGTTACAGCCTTAAGACATTTTGTTGTATTTAAGTAACGATTTTTTTAAACACCGTTTTGAATGCAAGAATGTAATTTTATGAGTGAAATAAACACATATTCAAGTGTGTCTTGAGTCGTTGTATTATTTAAATAAAGATCATAAAATTGACAAAAATGCTATAAAAAGTATGTGTTTAATGTTAATATTTATGTATGAGATTGGTTATGATACTTCGATTTGTCGGCCTTTGGCCGGCGGTGTGACACGGTTTATTTGGTTATGACAAGTAATTGATAGTTGTGAATACAGTGTGGGAAATAATTATGTAAAGATGCAGGGATTTTAAAAAGAAATTAATATGCAGAGTCAAAACATTAGATCCTAATATCATCGACGAAATGTGGATGTAAAAAATATAGCTCTACCACACCGGATTGGGGCATATAATTGATAATTTACAATGACAGAATATCAACGAGAAAAGATAAAAGATAACTACGTAAAATTGTTGGAGGGAAGACATTTTGTTAGAAAAAAACCCACAATTTTTTTTAAATTTCTTAACTTATTTGTTTCGTCTCACTACATTTTTAAGATTTTATTTTATTTTAAATGAAATAAATATAATAATTTAAAAATGGAATAAACTTGAACATTATATGTATCGGAAAAACTCATTGATATATTCGATGAAAAATATCCCACTGTTTTTTAAATTTCGAATCTATTACTGCTTCATCTCACTACATTTTCAATATAGGTTGTCATTTGAAAATGGTAATAGATACTGAGAAATTAAATTTAGTTGGGAAATATCATATATATTTTGAAAATTTTATATCTCTAATATTTCTCATCTCACCACATTTGCGAAGTTTGATTCTAATCTAGCCTGTTGTTTATAAATGAAACTACGGACATACATACGTCTGTATGAAACTTGACCCCAACTCCAGCATAATGAGTCAAGAGCAATTAAAGGCAGAGATTTAAAACATTAAGAGTGAAACATTCTGTGATCTCGTGTTTCTCGGTACATTTGTGGGAACTCTTGTTAATTACTTCGAGTTAATATTGTTGTGTGTTAACTAGAAGTTTTATCAGATCCCAGTTAGATGGCGCGCGTTTAAGATTGTTAGGAATGACACAATTCGGGTTTTGTCGCTTTTTGTGTATAGTTTCCTTTTAATTAGAGAATACTTGATTCTCTAAGTATAAGTTTTGAGAAGACGTCATTCTGTTATAGTGTTGGATCTTATCTGTGTTATTATATACCCATATCGTTATTGTGGATTAGAGATATAAAAATGCTTATTTATATTTTTGACGAGAGAGAGGTATGTAAGGAAAGAACCTGTTGAAACTCTGTATTTTCTGCATGCCCCGCAAGGGGTCTGACGTTATTATATAGCTTGATAGTTTTAATTATTGTTCTGATTCTCATAATTTATAGCTGAATCGAATAGTCGTCGTCAATCATAAATGATTATGATTACTTACTTACCAACTTTGAAGTGTTTGGTGTAGTTCTTACCTGCAAAGAATAATATAACATTATGGTACGTTATTACAAAGATTGCGGTAAACCGTCAATTCTGGCAATCGGCAACCATAGACTGTTAGATATTTAGGATCTTCTTGAATTTGGACTAATATTAAACGTGAAATAGAATTAAATGGATTTTGCAGAACACTGCCTTTGCACTTGACTGCCTCGTTGGTCTGGTGGCAAAGCGCATCGCTTTGAGATCACGAGGTCCTGGGTTCAAATCTTAGGTCGGACAAATGTAGTTTTTATAACGCAAAATTCCCAGTATGAGTCCGGAGTCTGGAATTGTGCCCGGTATATGGCAATAGGCTCGCCCCCCTATTACATGGGACCTAACATCGTTGGCGAAACGTGGGTGTATTTAGTTCACCTCTGCCACCCCTGAATATATGGGGAATATAGGCGTGGTGGTATTTTTTTTTTTGCAGAACATTCAACACGGGAAATTAATATATACAGGAAATTGTTTAATTCCATAAATCTAGTTTTAAAATGCTTTCGAATTATTATTCCTAACTCAACTTGCATACTGCCCAAATTCTCTTTCATATATAAAAAAACGAACCCTACTAAACTGACAGGAACCTGAAATTTTCCCGGGATTAAAAGTATCCTATGTGTTAAGCCAGGTAATAAACTATTTGTGTGCCAAATTTCATTTAAATCCGTTCAGCCATTTTTGCGTTACTGAGTAACAGACATCCAAACATTAGCATTTAAAATATAAGTAGGATACCACTTGATTTCTACGTAATTTTGTACTAAACAATTACTAAAAACTGACAAATATTGGATGGAAAAGTCAAGAGTCTCCGTAACCGGCGAGCGAGTATGAGACAAACTATGAGAGTGGAGGAAGCCAGAGAGGTATGTAAGGAAAGAACCTGTTGGAACTCTGTACTCTCTGCCTACCCCGCAAGGGATCTGGCGTGAGGTTATAGATAGATAGATAGATAAATATTAATACAAAAGGGTAGCCTACTTTTACACTGGGACCAAACATTGCTGGCGAAAAGTGATTGTAAGTAAGTACATCTCTGCCCTCCCGCTTGTGGAATATAGGCGTGACACAGTATTTTTTTTTTCTTAATACTAATTATTACACAACATAAAACGCGTATACTTATAATAATTACTCCTTGTTGAACACCTCAGCGTAAGGCCTACATTACACTAAAAACCAGAGTTAAAATAACCGCCCACTAATGAGCATAATATCCGCAATGTTGTGCCGACGGCGAGTCTTGTTAGGTCCACAGACCGGGTGTCGTTTAAGAAGGGACTCTATTAAATTGTAGCTCTATGGTCTAGGGCAAAAGCGGAAGCCATTGAGGTAGCGTCAGCGATTTTAAAATCAGATAGGAAATGGTGTAACGATGAGAAAGGGCATGCTCCGTTGGTTCGGGCATATAGAAAGAATGCCAGAGGAAAGAATGACAAAACAGATATACAATGTGAAAGTAGAAGGATGCGGTACCGGGGAAGACCTAGACTATCTTACCACGACCAAATAAACCGAGTCTTATCTGATGGAAAAGTCAAGAGTCTCCGTAACCGGCGAGCGTGTATGACACGAACTATGAGAGTCGAGGAAGCCAGAGAGGTATGTAAGGAAAGAACCTGTTGGAACTCTGTACTCTCTGCCTACCCCGCAAGGGATCTGGCGTGAGGTTATAGATAGATAGATAGATAGATAGATAGAGATAGGAAATGGAGATGGTGGTAAAGTTACAATGTTCGAATTGAAAAATACATTTTATACCTACCTATATATAAACCAGCCTTTACTTTCCCAAAGCTTGGCAAAGGCTTTCTCTCAAAAATCGAAAAGAAAGAGGCGCGTAACGATAACTTTGTAAAGAGATCGTTTAATAAAACGATTATTATTTTTACATAAATAGTGTTTAACTAAATGAAAGAGTACAAAGGAAAATTATCTAAACTGTTAACCTAAATATGGTAACTCATTAAGTTGTATAGGTTATTATAATATATTTCTCACGAGACTTAAGACTTGACTGCCTCGTTGGTCTAGTGCCAAAACGCATGGCTTTGTGAGCATGAAGTCCTGGGTTCAAATCCTAGGTCGGACAAATGTAGTTTTTCTAACGAAAACTTCCCAGTACGAGTCCGGAGTCTGGAATTGTCCCCGGTATATGGCAATAGGCTCGCCGCTATTACATTGGACCTTACATCGTCGGCAAACGTTGGTGTACTCAGTACACCTCTGCCACCTTCGCTTAGGGAATATAAGCGTGACGGTGTTTAAGTCATTCTCCACCTCGCGGCCATACTCCTTAAACCTATCTACCTAACTTAAATAATTTATAAATGTAACCCAATCCTTTTTTTATACAATGCAGTTTAAAAGAATGTTAACATATTGCTAAACCAAACTAGTTTACTACTAACACAATTATTTTGTTACAACTTGGTGTTTACGTGTTTTTCTACACAATGATTCCTAAAATGTTTATCTATAAAAGATAATTATAGAATGATAGGAGAGAATGATTTTGGCCAGCAGTAGACAGTCCATCTTGATTTATTAATAGAAAGGAAACATAAGGAAGTACGTTGTGCGTCTTTATTGATTTTAAATATTCGTTTCTTTAAATCTTACTATATTTTCTTCAAATCGCTAACTCTCACAACTTGTACCGCCGGCTTCGGTGTTCGCGCATTACTCTGCAAAGCCTCCACATATGTTACGCGCTGAATGCACAAAGACGAATAATAATCATAAGGCAACGCGCGCAATTAAAAAATTTAAGGTACTTTGTACTGCCGGCCTTTACCCACAAGTTGCATTTCCTAATGTAAACCTTTCATATGTGGGTAGTTTCATAAAGACTTTCAGTGGCAACCGCCCTTTATATAACACACTTTATTATAAATAAACTCATGCGTTTTTTTAATGATGTCATCATTAATTTAATTTTTTTTAAGAAAAACTTATTTTAATCACGGTCTGTTTATGGTTTCCCACGTCGCGATCGATGGGACGATTATTAAATATTTAAATTTGGAATACGTAATTTATTTTTTATTGCTGTGCAATAATACGCTAATTCATTTATGGTTTCTTTAAAAGGACATTTAAAATATACAATAAAAAATACATTTTTATAATAGGCAATATGAGCATGCCTTATTATATTTTTAAATATTTTTAATTGGTACAAATCACGAAATTTACGTAACCTGTCTTCAAGGGCTAAGCACAAAGCATTTGACGTTATCGCAACGTTGTCGAAAAAGCGTGGTGTCGCGTTCATCTTTATTTCGTAAATTTGTAGTGTGAAAAGGATATTTTATAAAAACTTAGTTTATTAACGGACTGTTTATGGTTTCCCACGTTACAATCGATGGGTGATTTTTAAATGTTTAAATTTGGAATACGTAATTTATATTTTTGTTGCTGTACAATAATACGCTAATTCATTTATGGTTTCTATAAAATGACATTTATAATATACAATAAAAAATACATTTTTATAATAGGCAATATGAGCATGCCTCATTATATTTTTAATTGGTACAAATCACGAAATTTACGTAACCTGTCTTGAAGGGCTAAGCACAAAGCATTTGACGTTATCGCAACGTTATCGAACAAGCGTGGTGTCACGTTCATCGGTATCAAGTAAATTAGTATTGTGAAAAGGATAACATATCGATATCTTCACGCTCACGACAATCTTTTCGTACTAAGCTCTGTTTTCTTCTGCAAATACTCTGTGTCTATAAAAGTAGAGTTTCCATCTTTATTTGTTAAAAAAAAACGTGATTTATCGTCTATTTCTCTAATTAAACGTGGGGAATTGCCATTAATCTCTGGTTTCTCATTCCAATACTGATAGTAATGAATGCAGGGCTCTCGGGACGTGTAAATGTGGCCCTTCGTTTAGTTTACACTGTCGTGGACCGGTGACAGATAAAATGGCGATGACACACGGTTTTATAGGCCACCTTGTGGACTGATTTGTGCATAAACCTATTTAAAGTGACATGAATATCTATGTTTAAGTTTTTTTATATTATTTACGAAATCGTTCGCGAGTTTGATATGTTTAGGTGACCTGTCTGTTATTTATATCATCATGGATAGGGTTACTTTATGTAGCATCTCTTTTTGAAAGAATTTCAATATGCGTGACCGAATGGAAACATTTATAAGCTAAGAAACGTTAAGTAAAATACAGGATATGATATTTGCTTTTTGCTTACTCAGCTTTACCCGCAGGGAACTTGGACGAAAATGTTCATACATGTAGGACATCTACTTAGTCCTGCTAAGAAGATGTGCGCTTACGTCTGCTTTGTGTAGTTGAATTAGTAAGAATAAGTAAAAAAATGTCTGATTTCATGAACCATTATAAATGTCAACACACACACCGTCACGCCTATATTCCCCAAGCGGGGGTGGCAGAGGTGTACAAGTACACCCACGTTTCGCCGACGATGTTAGGTCCCATGTAATAGGGGGCGAGCCTATTGCCATATACCGGGCACAATTCCAGACTCCGGACTCATACTGGGAATTTTTCGTTAGGAAAATTACATTTGTTTACTAAATGTCAACATAATAATATTAGCCCTGTTAAGAAACTGTCCCACCATTGGGCACGGCCCTCTTTTCAAAATGAGAAGGTGTAGGTCCTTCTCCATCACGCTGGCCCACTGCGTGTTGGCGAACTTCACCCACCTTGAAGATACTCTTAGGCATGCAGGTTTCGTCACGATATTTTATTTCACTGTTAAAGCAAGTGATAGTTAATTTTTAATACGCACATGCTTTCGAAAAGACAGAGGTGCGTGCCTGGATTTGAAACTGAGACTCCTGACTTTGCAGTCCAACGGTCTAACCACTAGGCTATCACTGCTCAAAAATGTCAACATCACGCTTTCGTATTTCAGAAGATAGACGAAAATTGCTGACGGTTTTAACTTAAATTATAAAAGAAACTTATTATATTACCTACCATATGAATAGGTGTTAAATAAATAACTCGATAAGAATAATGCCATAGTATTTATAAAAATCATCTCAAATAATTTAATACGTAATATGACATTTTACGCTTAATTAATTAAGCTTAATGAAAAGAATATTATTACTAAGATAATAAACGTCAAATTGAGGGTTAACCCGGGAGCAGTTTGGCATAATAAAACTATATTTATAAATACCGCACGCACATTTTCGGCCGTTATAAAGGATTTGACGTGGGCGCTCAAGGTGTTCTCATCGCTAAATTATGTTTTGTAATAAAACCCAGCCGTAAATTATTCCAAACTATCTGGTTAGTGAAACTATCAATATTGTCACATCATTAAAATCAACGCGCCGACCAAAATAAACATCGTATATTATACGTACACTATAAAAACGCACTGAATTGAGACACGCAATGAAATCTGAATTGAAAAAAAAAGCTAACACTATACAATTTCAAACATTTCCATCAAAGACGAAACTGGTCTAGATAAACACAGATTAATAAACAAAAACAGAAGTGTCAGTTCGCGGAATAGTTGGAGGGAATAAAGCGATATTTTGCAATGGATATATACTCGGAAACGCGTAACGATCTCACTACTAGACGGATGCGATCCCTCTCTTTATTATTCCAATAACAATCCGTAATGAGTGCTCTGGTTAAACGTAAATAGCAACTTCATACATTTGAATTATGCCAATGTAAACTCTATTTTGTTGACTACTCTGTGGCGCGTAGGGTCATCGAGTTTAAAGATTTTATTACTCTGAAAGTTATTACATCTTAAGTTACACACCAATAATGGTGTGATAATCTGTGAAACAATGATTACGGATTTATAATTTAAAACTTTCGTGATCGTATCAAGATTTTAATTTTATTTTAAGAATAAAAAGAGTAGTAATTAATGACTGATAATTAAGTTGTTGTATTAAAAGAGAATCTACAGGAGAATTTGATAAAAAAGAATAAACACAAAGGAAATAGGTAGATATGCAAATTTGAATGTCATTGACATTAGTTTTTTGTATAAAACGTGGAAATAGTAATGACATAATATTATTTAATGTATAAGAAAAACGTGTACGATTCTTAAGCCGAATATTCGTTAGATAAATATCGTAAAAATAGTACCTACTAGGCTATCTTTCACCAATACATAATCATGGCAATTACGCCTATAATTTTGACTGGAGCTCATGTACTTTTATTGGTAAAGGCGAATGACATTACGGAACGGAAGAAAAATAACACGATTCCGTGGAAGCTGCTACGTAACAATAAATATGGAGAAGAGAATGGTCAGTAAATTATAGAAGACTTATTTTTACTTTTGGTACAGATATATTGTGCTCATGCTCTAACTGTGTCGAAATGCGTTAATTATTACGCTAAGAAAGACGCAGATTAAGCCAATGTTTAATGCTTTATTTGAATGGCAGCAACGTGCTATTCTTATCGCCTTGTTTTAAGCACATTTTGAAGCAGATTTGGACAGGATAACATCTGTGAGGTCAGTAGGAGTACCTATTTATTTTTTTACATTATAAATGTGAAAGTTTGTATGTTTGTTAATCGATCACGGGATAACGGCGGAACGTAATTGGATGAAATTTGGCACACAGATAGTTTATTACATCGATTAACTCATAGGATACTTTTTATCCCGGTAAATGTAAGGTGCCTGTCTAAAGTCAATGCAAACCAAATCGCGGGCAGAAATTTGATAAACCTTGAAGAATAATACATCTTGAAAATTAAAATCTATAACGGGACAACCCTTAGCCCATCGCCGGCGAAGATCAAAGAGCCACCTCTTCGTACCCAGTTTACATTGTAACCTCTGTTCCCAAGTGTTTACACTGACATTAGACTACTGACCTCTCTGACACTCGCGAGTGTCGACACCGGATATACTAGTGTCATACGCTGTTCACACTTCGGGTGACACTGTGAAATGTCGAGTGTGTAATATTTTAGGAAAAAATACTGTTCTATAGTCCATATAGTACGACAAGGATTTTTTGGCCCGTGGATGACATTGACAGGGGCGTTGCTGTGAAATTACGGTTAGTTAACATTCAGTAAAATTTTCCTATTCCTAGGCAAATATTTCGACCGGTGGCTCCACACGGTTACCAATTAAAATAAGAACTTGGGTAAATTAGTGACGGACGATTTAGCGCAGTGGTTAAGAGCTTAAGCCGCTCCGCCCACTGTGTCAAATAGTCGCGGCTTCGATTCCCGCACGGGACAAATTTTGTGTGATCCACAATTATTTGTTCCGGTCTAGATATTTGTGTATGTGAATTATCCTAGTGTGGGGCTACGTTTTTAAAAAAACAACAAATCTAAACATAGCAAACGACAACTCTGCAACTGTCATGAAAATACACTTCACATGGTGGAACTAATGCTTAGTTCCGATTTCGGCTGCAGACGCCCGAGATAATAAGCTTTGTTCTTTACTACATATCAAGCTTTCCAGTGCGACCTTCACCAATCATTGGTCCGCTTTGTGGGGGGGCCTACCTTCTCCGCGTCTTTCGGAACGAGGTCGCCACACGAGAACTTTTCTGCCTCAATGGCCATCAGTTCTATAAGCATTGTGTCTTGCCATATGCCGCTATCTCACGCCTGGGGCGACAAAATTCATGTCCTTGTTCGCTATGACCAATAAAACTTAACTAAATGTAAACTTCAGGAAATCTTTTAATCCGTACTCCAGTACGGTATTCCTCCAAGGTATCATTACGAGATCATTTCACGAAATTATCGTAACACCGCGTTTGGTCATAGCGAATAAGCGCCCTGCAGAGGTCTTAGTACGGAAAGATTGACGTAGTGTGACGTAAGCGAGTTGATATGCCATCCTTGTCACACAACAAATTTATTAAATAAGCATGACAGCACTATTACTCGCTAGCGTCAGAATCAGAATATTTTTTATCCATGTAAATGTTCGGAATGTCATTCCCGTGAAGAAGAAGGGCAAGAAACTCCACGGTTGCTCTTTTATAGATAGATAGATAGTATTTTTGCAATTTTTTCCATTTACTTTTTGTTGTGGGGTATGTGAGAACAATGTAGTATCAGGTGAGTCTACATTAAATAAACCAAGTTATACTATTCATGAGAATGTCTACATGGTTCTCTCATTTACAGATACAGGGAGGAAGAAAAATGATCAATTTTATTAAACTAATAGAAGGAAGAGAGGGAATAATAAATAATAATAGCTGAACGTGCTATCCATAATCTGGTTGAGCTGATTACGCTTACGCCAAAGTTTTTGTGCTAAATCCTCTGATCTGTAAAGCCAGAGTGTGACAATATCTATAATAATAATAAAGAAATATTAAGAGTATGGAAACTTAACCAAGTGTATATAGTACCCATAGTCATATCCACAACAGGAGTGGTTCCTAAACACTTGCACCATAGCCTTAAACTTTTGGACTTATCACCCAACACATACATAAGCATCCAGAAACCGCCATCCAGAATACTTGCCGTACTGTAAGAAAGTTCATGCAGAGCGATGATACACCACTAAAAAGCCCTGACTACCCTTTAGACCCAATAATACCCACATAAATGATGGTTACTTGGTTTCGACCCGTAGCCGTCATTAATTTGCCAGCTAAATAGCTGAGAATCTGTAACACAAAACCGATAATAATAAAAATCATTTATTTTAGACATGTTCATAGTTAATAAATCATTAATATAAATTTACATTAGATTATAAAATGTCAAATAAAATGTCAAAAAAATCAATAAATTTATCCAAAAATTTACCTAATGTGTTTGTGTTACACAACAATTAATTTGTGTGCAATAAAACCCACCTTTTCAACATAGGCGAGTCACCCCGATCTCTAAAAACACTTAATATATTATTGGTACTATAATAATAGGTGCGCGCGTTTGATCTGTCGCATCTACAGCTAACGAAACGAATTACGACAGGATATTCAATTTTGTTTTAGTCCCCACAATGTTATCACTCTTTAGATGTTGAAAATAATTGTGTTAGTATAAAAAATTGTAAGACGTGTTGCTAGGTATAAAAAAGAGGAAATGGTTTGTTCCATCTATCCGTATCTACTACTATAAAATTGTAAAGAGCCTGAGTATTTACACTAAATATATAAAAAGAAAACTTTGATCAAATATTTAGAGGGATCTAAACGAGAAACAGTTTTCATTTTTTTTTAATGTTTATTTCTCTGTTTGATCATAAGCCTTTTGCTATAATACTGGGCACAATTCTAGAATCCGAAATGTTATTATAAAAAATGTGTTGAAACATTCCAAAAACTTTCCGATCTTTTTTTTTGTATAAGCCCATCAAAGCGCCCCCCCCCCCACAAATAGTCATATTACATTTTTTTAATCTAATTTAACTACTAATCTACCACCGAATCGGAACGCGGCCTCCACTGAGAAGACCCAGCGAAAATACTCAGCGCAGCAGTTCCCACAAGCAGCACCCGTTCACGAGTATGACTGCTGGAACAGCCATAATTCCCTTCGACCGTATTGAAGGGAAGGGAGTGACCCGCGCCAGACAGCCACCGCAAACAAAGAAATTATACTGAGATCTAAGATTAGAATTTGGGATCTCGTGGTCGCTAGCCGCATTTCACGCTACTAGACCAACGAGACAGGTTTTTCACAAGTAACATAAGACCTAAACGTGGTAATATAATATAATATAGTCACAGAATAGTCTAAATTTTTCAAATTGATTATTGACAAACATTATCAAAACTACTTAAATATGTAGCGCTGCGCAACCGCGGTGTTTTTAGCAATCACCAAGGTTAAGCAGCGTTCGGCTCGGTCGGAGTGAGATGGGTGACCATTTTTGGCATTTTCATATTCGAGCGTCTCCGTGCTTCAGAAGGTACGCTATGCCGTTGGTCCCGGTTACCACTTAATGTGGTAGTTCTTAAGCCAAGTTGGAAGCCTTAAAGGTGGCCACAAACCTGCCTCCACCAATCTACACTGGTTCGCGTGATGGAGTTTGACCTAGTCCCTTTTAACTCGATTTAGATCACGAAACATAATAGATATGCAAAAATAAAAGTGTGCCAGCATTTTGATAAACAGAAAGGTCAGAATCTTGTGTGTCTGACCGTACCATAAAACTCAGTTCAAAATCTACAAAAGAAATGTAACAAAATCTAAAAGCGTCCAGCCATTAGAAAATGTTAATCAAATCGAAACAACATGGAAGCCAATAAAAACGTTTGTATAACGAAATAGTTAACAGTGAGATCTAAAGATTAAGATAACAGTAACTTTAGTCAGTAACTGAATACGTCGGTTAAAGCATTTAAGCTTTTACTCAATATTTGTTAGATATTTCTTGAAAAAAATACTATTGAAGACTGACTTGATAATCTAGTCCCGTATTATACGGCTTGATAAGTGCTGGGTTCAAATAGTGGAACAAAGAATCATTTTTATCACAAAGTATTTTTGGTAGCTGTCTGAAATTGTTCCCGTTACTCAATGGGAATACGCCTCCTATTACAGTGGTACCTTATATCATCGGCGGAATTAGTGTGTATAACGTCTCCCTACTTCTATCTAGGTCTCCTCCTTTTCCAGGGATAGCTGGCGTGAGAGCTTTTCCATTATTTAATGCAATCTATAAACTGTTCTCTAAAAAAACGCTTAGGTGAATAAGGATATCAATTTCCCGTGATCACCTCTGCGGGCTTAACAAACTTGCAGTGCTTGCTTTTAGATTTTTTTCGAAATCGATAGCGCCTTGTTTTGACTACCTTACTTATCGTGATAAAATGTATTTTCCGTACATTTTTCAGTTTTCTATAAGCGTTTACGAATCCTAAAAGTCAACTTGACTAGTGGTAAATTTCACTCTAACGACTCTCTAAATCTAAACGAAAAATCCTTAAAAACGTTCAGTTAAAATATAACCGAACAATACATCCACATTTCTTCACAATTTAGAACGAATGAGATACATCCGTTGATACATCAACGGGGCTATAAAATTATCTAAAATATTCTCCACGTGTGTGACTCATATATTCGTCTAAGTATTTTTAAGATGCTATATTTTAACGTGAAAACAAATGAAAAACTGGAATAATAGTATAATGTTTAGTCACAATAGAGAAGTTCTATCGTAAATCTGTCTGGACGGAAGGAATTAAAGTCGATTCGACTGGACGCCCGGTGGCGAACGAGGCGATGACAGACAAAATGACGTCTTATTGTGACGTATGTTAAGGTGATATTGCATATAAAAATATTTTCTTTCTTTAATTAAACGTAATATACTGAGATACCTGCGCGGTTAAAATTCAGAAGAAATACTTTGAGATATTAAACAGGGATAAATTCACCGTAAAATACAGAAACGTGTGGCTTTAATAGATATTTTATTCTAAACAATATATTTAGCTGGGTCGAAGCTGCGACTGGGAGAACGCGGCGTTACCAGGGTTTAGCAGCGTTTGACTAATGGCCGGTTTTGACTGTTAGTAGAATTTTGACAGATTTTCCATACGTAATATGTCAAAATTCTATCCGTAGTATTCAAATCTATCCATGAGTTAAATATTGAAACTCGCATATGTCAGTCTAAGATGGGTGTACGTATATTGCATTTTCATTTTCAGCCATGTTTTTCTTTCAGAAGGCATATTAAATCGTTGATCTTGGTTGTTATGAAGCTAATTTGAAAGCCGTATGGGCGACTTAATAGTTGACGGACGATTTAGCGTAATGGTTAAGAGCTTAAGCCGCTTCGCCCGCTGCGTCTAATAGTCGTGGGTTCGATTCCCGCACGGGACAACTCTTTGTGTGACCCACAATTATTTGTTTCGGTCTGGGTATTTGTGTATGTGAATTTTCATGTTTGTAAACGCACCCACGACACAGGAATAAATCCTACTGTGGGGCTACGTTTAAAAAATAAAAGTTTCTGACAGCAGGTAGCTTACCATTTCGCACTGGGTCCGAGTGGTGGAGTATGATCTATTTATTCACTCTCACCCTGATTTATATGACAATGCCTATGCCGAGAAGGGAGACAGTAGGTATAAAATATTAATTGGCTCTCTATATCAGACTCAAAAAAAAACCTTAGCCCGAAGGTATACTCAGAAAAGTTGGGTACACTATTTGTCATAATTATATTAAGTAGCCCCTATTCTAGATCGCAACAACTCAGCCTGTCATCACATCAAAGGCTATATAATTCTAAAACAAAGTAACTATTGCGGGAGACAAACGATATTTGCTACTGACGCCTATCAAATTAATCGTCGTAGTGTCCTCTTCAGATGTTGACAGGAAGCGAAGAAAGATCTAATAGAAACTATTGCCAATTTATATGATGGTGCAAGTGTTGAGATAGAGGCGACTGCAAGTACGTCGCTGGCACAAGAGCGACATTATTTCAATATGATAACGGTTATACTTCATCATACTTACAAGATAATGGTTGAGAATAGTCTAACATTTAGACAATATAGGTTAATAAAAAACAACAAGTATACTATGTTCAGAAATATTTAAACATCTCGAATAAAAAATACAATAATTAAAGAAAAAAGAATTGATTAGAACACAAAACTATGGTAAAAAACATACACTATCTAAAATAAGTTGTCAAAAGTAGTAAAAGAATTTCTATTAATTGTTATATTTAGAAATAGCCTGAAGATGTATTTATTTGAAAATCAAGTAAAGCGTAAATTTATCACCTACAGTTTCAGCCCGCGATTTCGTCCGCGTTGACATTAGACAGGAACCTAACGTTTTTCCAGGATAAAAGTATCCTGTGTTAATTCAGGTAATAAACTGTATGTGTGCCAAATTTCATCCAAATCCGTTCAGCGGTTTTGCGGGATTTAGTAACAAATATCTGAACATACAAATGTTCACATTTATAATATTAGTAAAATTCCCGCCTATATTATTCGAAATTTCCCATAATTACTTTTTTACAAATAAATTTCTTTAAACCGAGTAATGTAAAAAAAAGTTAACGCAATATCGTATGGATGTTATGGGGGATGAACCTGTTGTCATTATGTTACCACAGATACAGATTCTGGACTTCTATTAAGGATTTTTGGATAGAAATAAACCAATGACTTTGACCTACATAAGATTCAACCCTCGTAATGGTCAACCGTATTACGAATTTAGATAGACTACTTTACAGTTTACCAAAATTATATTAAATCTCCTATGTAATAAGGTTGAGGTTATTACCATGAAAAATGCTGCTTTAACTATTAAATGGTGATTCCATATTAGGTAAAGGTATAACGTTTCCAGCAAAGTAAGAACGTAACGCTATTTGCCTATGCTTTATACCATTGCTTAGTGATTTTCCTTTGCCTAACTATTGTGAAAAGTTTATTTATTTAACGCATAGCAGATAAAAATGTAACAATCGTCCCGCTAACTTATTTACAATTATTATACCGAAAATTTATTATTTAATTCCGAAGCAAACTCATACAGGAAATGATCTCATAAAATATTCTTGAATACACTATTAAATAAATTATGATATAATTATGTCAGAATTCGATTGACATATTATTTGTTTAGTTTTTTTTTTATTACTTTATTTTTTATACGTGCCAACATTCACGTTCTATATTTTGACGTAATGTTTTGACCTTTATGACAGGTAATGAAAAAATACACGTAACGAGATCACGCGGCAGGCTTTGGCTTTCTCCGGGTTTTTAATCTTCAAGATTAAGTAACCATCGTTAATAAATTTGTGTGGAATCCGAGATGTGCAGTAAAAGAGATTTATTGTATTTTTATGTGGAAACGATGTACCTAATATGATAGATATATAACTTCATTCCAGTTGAGAAAGTTTTGGTATAGTTTGATCTTTTATAATAACTATTCCATATTACAAATTTACCTTGGTTTTACATACTTTTTAAATAGCGGCAAATGAAAACATTAGTTTTCAAAAAATTAAATGTTGTTTTTATAAACAACATTTTTTTTTTTCCAAACGGGAAACACTAGGTTAAATAAACCAGATTAACTTTAAATTTGGAACATAATGGCAATACGTTACAGAAACATTCAGCATTCCCATAACATAAACGCATCCGTCGACCACCCAACAATGGCGGGCAATTAATAAAAACGCCTTTTTTAAAAAAGGAATCGGAACGAAACGGCCGACTCCTGCGCAACTCGTGCCTAACCAGGGTTGTCAGATGGTACTTAAGAGTTGTTCTATCTATAGGTATCGACTTATAGGAAACTATAATTAGGAAGGTAAAAGAAAGATATTTTTGGGCGCGAAATATAAAGCATTGTTTTTTTACTATGAAGACGCTCGTAGATCTATCACTTTAATCTTTGGTGTAGGGCTATATCAGTATAATTATTTTAATTGAGGAGTTACATGCATATACTTCATACATATCACGCAAGAAATTCAGTCTAATGATAGAAGTATGAACAAAGTAAGTTAGATTAAAACTATTTTTCGGATTTTATAGCGGTTAATTTTTGATTTTTAAGTTTGTTTGTTTTATTGTAGTTTGATTTATTATCTCATTTTAGTTTATTTTGCTCGACAGTGGGCATAGAAGTCACATTAGGAAGTGGATGCTGTGGTGACCAGGATTCCGCCCAGCACACGCACGAAGAGTGCCCAGCGTGGGCCTCTAAGCGGCAATCCTGGTCGACCGGATAGGACCGGTCCCTGCCGGCAGTAGTAGGGGCTATGCTAGCAGAGGAATCGGCGTGGGGAGCCATATCCTCTTTCTGCGAGACTGTGATATCCCAGAAGGAGATGGCCGAGGGGGATCAGGAGAGGGCCAATCCAAAGTGCTGATGTCGACCACCCTGGAGTTTTTAGTCGGTAGGAATCCGACACGCCCCGCGAGCTTACCCCGAGGTTCGCGGAAGTCCTATGCAGGATTTACCACAGGAAAAAAAAACAAAAGGAATTGGATATGAAATTTGACAGCCCGTTTATGAAATAACGATTAAATGCCCGACCTCTCTCGTTGTTCACGACATATGTTATTGGTTGAATACAGTGTAGATGAACATGCTCACTGAAATATTACTACTCGCGGATTCCATCTCCACACTGAAAACAATATTGTACTTATGGCTTAAAAAACCTTTTTTTTGATCTGAGCACAATGATAAAATTTACATGTACAAGCACCGAAACCAACCTATTTTTTTAAAAATATATGTTCCACACTATGGTGTGATACATTTATTGTTTTTTTAAAGTTCGGTCTCTATTTCCCTGCACATTGTTACGCGCTGAGTATAAGCTACGAGTTCTCTAAACTTGTAGGAGAATAGTCGGAGATTTGTGAGGTTTATCCTAAAATCTCATTGGCATTTTGACATCCCTACATCAAACGCACCACAGAATATACGCTCATCCTCGCACTTCGCGCGAGATCACGTTCCGCGCATTATTTTGATGAATTCGAATTTCGAACGCACCTACGCCATTTTGTTTTCTTTTCTTTAAAGTCTTTTGTTGTAGGTAAATCATTAAAAAAGCATTTGTTTGTGGCACAATGAGTTGCACAACTTTAAAGGATAACAATAAGACATATGTTTTGGCGTAGGTAGACCTTGTATGGTTCGTGTAAGAGAAAAAAAATGGATAAAATTGGGTGCAATTCACATATACAGATTTTTACAATTACTTATTTAACTAAGACTATATTTAAGAACGACTGAATATTCTGTTAGAGACTAGAACACACTATAAAGTAGGTACATAGATAATCCGATTAGATATTATATATGAATTATGTGATTTAATTAAAAACAATTTTCTTTTCTATAGAAAACAGGCCCTTAGGATTGCGTACAAAAAACAGTTAAAGGTGTCAATATCATGTTTACCGGGAACGATGATTGTTGAAATTTAAATTAAGAGCTTAAGAAATATATATTTAAGTATAGTTGTTTCACATATTTTTTGCAATATCCTGATACATAATTTACCACACACCTCACATTTATACGGAAACAATGCAATCAAAAGTTCATCAAGCACCAACAGCCCGAACTGAGACGTAAACAAAATAAAGTTTTTATTACAACAATTAATTATACAGTTAAAAATCTTCGTGTCAGTAACCTTGTTGACTATTGTGCGGCTTGCTTTCATGCACAACTGGCAAGCCCGTAATAAATCGCGCAAGTGTTGCCCGTCGAATGAATGTTAAGATTACAAGCCGGGCTTTCAACTTTCAACCAATTATTATCTACTTACATGAGTTTTTTTTTTGTGGCACAGAAATGTTGGGCGCGCAATTACGTGTTAAATGTAACAGGTGAGCGGGGTTATGTCAAAAACAATGACTTTGGATTTTTTTTTGGTTTGTGTATCTGTGGAATTAGTACGTTGATTGGATAATAAATTCTTGCGTTCATTTATCTATAGAGCGTGACAGAAGGATCCGCTACCTACTCATAGTGTCGATTTAAGTATTTAACTTATGTAAACAAATAAAAAAGGAGGTTTTATAATGTCATTTTAAATTACGTTGTACAGACCTAAATTGAAAGATCAATTAACTTTTTTACTATTGAAAAATTAACTATTTCATTTATTAAAAAAAAAAATTTGATATTAATAGGTATTTTTGTTTACTATTTGTCAGACTGTAGGATGCTGTAATTAATAACTCATAGTTAACAGTATCAGAATATAGGCTGGTACTAATGTGTTAGATTTCAAAACGGAGGTAAATATTTATAGTTTTTACTTACATAATAAAAAAAATACACTCGTCTTTTCTCCAAGCCCGCGCCTAATTAGTACAATTTTTTATAATTTACTGTCACAAAAGGAGAAAAATAAAAAAATAAATGAAAAGCTTCTGTTTCCTTTCAGAAACAAAATACTTTTATTTTGTGTAAACAGAATATAAAAAAAATCAGAAAGAAAAATGGAAGGTCCGATTCATCCAGCCGCTCGTAGCTGGGTGCTCTATTCAGAAACAACTTATTAAATAAATTAACCGCAAGTTGGTGGAAAAGGAAAAACTAAGGGAGCAGACTGTGTCTTAGCTGAAGCGGGGATGAAAGCGGACTAAACAAGTCGTCCATAATAATATCAGCCTATACTGCCCACTGCCGGACAAAGGCCTTCTCTCACAAATCGAGCTGAGAGAGATTAGGTCCCACCACGCGGACCCAGTGCGGATTGATGGAGGCAGGTTTGTGGCCACCTGCTGTTGGAACTTATCAAACCGGCTCTAAGGCTTCCAACTCAGCTTAACGACAACCACATTAAGTGGTAGCCGGGAGCAACGGCTTAACGTGCCTTCCGAAGCACGGAGACGCTCGAATATGAAAATGTCACAAACGGTCACCCATCTCGTTGTTGCCCATGACAACTATTGACGTACTCAGTATTGAGACATTGCGGATGGAAGATATTTCATTTGACGCTTGCTCATCCAAATTCTGATATTAAATTTGAATATGGCTATCTTGTATGAAATAAATCATTTTATTAATTTTCCAAAAATAAGACACTACTGTGAATGTTTTAATATTAATATATTAATTAATACTCTCTAAATACTCTCTAAACTGTATTTGGTTTTGTTGCTATTTATCATCCTACAAAATAAATGAATATATACCTATTGTCTCATTGCTGTATAAAGAACGCTCACAAATCGAGACGTGTATCAGCACCAACTGTTTAACACATTTTTCGGACCCTGAATATAACTATTAACTATTTTAAATGAAGTATTACCAAATAATACACAAGCACATGATATTAGAAAATTACATAATCTATGACGCCAGATCTCTTACAAGGAATATTTATACCTAAAGTAAGTATGCAACTACATTTATTTATTACCCCGTTCCAGCAATCACTAGTCATCATCATCGTCATAATGTTCTAACAGTCCGCTGCTGGATATAGCTCTCTCCAAATGCACGCCACTGAGTATGATCCCCGATTACTCTCATCCAATTTCTACTCGCTACTCGCTAGTCAATGAGCGCAATACTCAAGCAGCAGCTAGGTCCCGCTTCGCCTGGACAAAGCTGTTAATTCCTTAAAACCCGCCGCCATTCTGTTTCGCATTCAATGCGGACTGTAGTCTGCTAAAGAAAGCCCGCAAAAATAATTGGAAAGTGACGGGAATAACTACGCTTTAGTGATGGGAATATATTGGTACTTACCGATTTTATAAATAAACTTTTGTGAGCGTTTATGAAACGAACTATGAGAGAGGAGGAAGCCACAGAGAGTTTGTAAGAAATGTTTGTAAGGACACAGCTAGGGATCTGGCGTGATGATACAGATGGAGTGTTTTATAGAAATAAATTCTAAGATATCCAATTTTGATGACTTGGTTCAAACAGGAACTTAGAGGTATTCTAAACAGAACACCTTAATAGACAATAAAATTATTTTGAAGATTTAAGAAATTAAATATAGCTGTCTAGGTAGTATTAAAATTCTGCACAATTGCCGTTACTTATTATTAGAAAGAACTTTTAGATTCTCGATTAAGACATAGTAGGTACCTACCTATTTATAAGTATCCACTAGTGTACCTATTCAATTAACATATTTACAAAATTCCATCGGCCGGTATTAAAAAAAAAATTTAAACTTCCGTTGGACCTCTATACCCTTTGCCTACTCCGTATGGGATATGGCGTGATGCTATAAAATGAAAAATCTTGAAACAATAAGACACTTTATTGTATACGTACGATATATAAATTTATTTAATATTCAACAAATGAATTCCAAGTGCTAAAATAACGAGGGCAATAATTGCAAACCAAATAAATCGCAACACTGTCGCCAACACGTACTCTCCGTCCCATCCCTACGCCGCCCGGGGAACGCGTCCCAGATTCCCAACTTTTCATCGCTCTCCTTGGCTTCCCGGCTCATTGTGTCCGTGGGAACCTTTATTGCCCCCATAGAAAACCATGAATGCCGCCCAAGAAAAGCATTTGTGTACTGAATACTGACAAAGAGCATGTTTTCCCCTGATTCCGGTTTTCAGACGTCTTTTCATTTCGGTATTTTCCGATTGGGCCAGCTCTATTGGTTACGGTTCTGTTTTCGTATCGGTAAATGAGTTTCGTACTGCAGAAAGGTTAATTTACTTTTCAGTAAGGTTTTTGTTGCTGTGTGACGTAAAAGGGGCTTTTATTTTTGTTAGAAACAGAATTGTGTTTTGTATTGAATTTGGATATAATAGTAAGGACCCACTGTGGTATAAATGTATCGGTAGATATTTTTAGAATTATATATAAACTTGCCAGAAAAGTAAATATAAAAATATTAACATGATATACAACATATTTTTTTAATAAACGCACACTCAAGGAATATTACTGCGGGAATCTTAGTCGCTATTATTTAGTCGTGAGCCGACCGGCCTACACCCATATCATTAAACCAAGCCGTAGACTTAACTTCTTTTGAACAAATAATTTACTAGCTATATAACTAGGTATACCTATTTGTATTCCTTAATAATTAACTTCCATCTAGCATCGTATATTTTTACTTTTTTTTGTAATTTAAATATAATACGCCGATACAGCCGGAGCGGAGATGCAAAACTCTACAATTCTCCGGCTACGGAGTTTTGCAAATGGCTTCATAATATGTCAAACCACTCTATATTATAAAAATCTAATCTCAAAAACGAGTTGAAAGAGATTAGATCAAACACCACCACGCGAACCAGTGCAGATTGATGAAGGCAGGTTTGTGACCACCTGCTGTTCGGACTTATAAAGCCGCCTATAAGGTATCCAAATCAGCTTAACGATTACCTACTACATTAAGTGTCAGCGGGGACTAACGGCATAACGTATCTTCCAAAGCGCGGAGACGCAAAATGAAATTTAACCATTCGTACGTCACCCATCTCGGCCTGACCCAGACTACACCGCTTAACCTTGGAGATAGCTGAGAAAACCGTGGTCCACAGAGCTACGAGTGCCTACAAGTAGATATAAATTTAGAAAATAAGTGAAACCGAAAGATTATTCTTTTACATTATATAGTTAATAACAACTGCATAGAAGATATTAATATGTACTACGGTATGTTAATACATGGTAAAGGTATACACGGTAAAGTAATACGGTATGTTAAACCGTGTTTATGCTAAGTCATGGTAAGATAGTCTAGGTCTTTTCCGGTACCTTCAACTTTCGCATTGTATATCTGTTTTGATATTCTTTCTTCTGACATTCTTTCTATATGCCCGAACCAACGGAGCATACTCATCTTTACACCGATACTATCTTTCATACCTACTCGCTTTCTTACTGCACTGTTGCGAATACGGTCGGTCAGCTTCACTCTACACATCTTTCGCAAAACTCGCATTTTCACCGCATTTATCCTACTTTAATTCTTCTTCTAACATACCCAGCTCTCGCTGCCATATAACAGCATTGTATGTACTTACCTATGAAGTGACTGACAAAGTTATATCTTATATTATGCTCAAAAGCAATGACATTTTTACAAATTCTATCACGCATATACCTATGATACTCCTATGATATTCCTATGTACTTTTTTTTATAAAATCCTAACTTGTTCCCTCCAAACCAACTTGCATGATACTGAAATTCACACAACTTTAAAAAAAAAAACATGATTCTGAAAAATAATCTATCAAAAAAATTTCCCAACGGTTTTTCTATAAAATATTTTATATTACATAACGTTACCCGAATGCCACCTCCACCTAATCATAAAATCGACCAACACTGTGTAGGCATAACAAACACATTATTAATGGATTTTCCAAGATTTTTACAACCGCGAAATTTACACGCGTAAAACGGCTTATGAAAAACCAAACATCGTAACTGCGATATAACGACGCCAATAAATTTTCTGTGCAAACCGTAAACATCTATTTATACCTACTGCGTTACCCATTGTTTGGAAAGCCGTTACTGGCGAATCAAATTATTGGCTGGGTAACACCATGAAAAAACCGTCTTTGTGTTACGGTTTTAGGTGTGAAAATCGCGTGGCTACAACACTAGGGTACGAATAGGTGGGGATAACAATTGTCTATTGTGTAGGCTATCTCTTTTGCGCATCGGAGCGGCGTCTTTGTTAGTGAGGGACGGGCGTATATTTCTGATCGTTCTGTCACAATGCCCGGCGGAAGTGGGCACGCCTTTGTTGCATAGATTTTCTTCTATTCGTCGGTTTGGTTCTGTTTAGCGGTGTGTTATGAAATTTTGTGCGCATGCCGTCTGATTATGATTAGTCGAAGGATTATTGGCTTGATTCTGGCCATTATGTGAACGTATGCCTGCGTCACAGTTGTAGAGATTTAGAACAGCTTAGGTATATATTTGAGTATATGTGTGAGCCAATGCGGTATTTTTCATGGACAATTATTATTGGTATGAAACGTGTGCTAGATTTTTTTGGCATTGTTTAAGGAGAAAGGTTGTTAGAATGATTTTTTCAATTGGAAAGATTCGTTCTGGGCTGAAATCTCTGATAGTGTTATTGAAGTCGCAAAATGATACTGAGGTTTTTGTATGGAAAAAAATCAGCTTCGTCTAATAGGCCGTTCAGCGGACCGAGTAGTCGCGGGTTCGAGTTCCGCACAGGACAAAGTTGACCCAAAAATAATTGTTTTTGGGTAAATAAACACGGTCACACAAATTTGGTCTGGGTTTTAGGCATGCGAAATTAAAACATATTGTAAAAGGCAACCATGACACAGGATTGGACACAGAATTGTATGAAAATAAATTACTTGTAATAGATTAAGGCGACAGGCGAAAACGTACGAATAATACCTATACCTATCAGTGTAGTGTGAGGTATCTTTTTATTCTTTCCATTCTCTCATACTCTCATTTGTCATACAAAAAAAAATTAATTGGTAGGACACCCAGATATTTGTCCTTTACCGGGACCGCAGAAGCCAACAACTTAACTATGATGCTAACCGACCTGTTAATATAATAATTGCAGCTTATAAACGAAAGCGTCGACATTTCCATAAACACCATTCCAATTTTCCGATACCGGTTTTCTTTGCCGCGGTATACTTTCTTCCATTTACCAACTATTTTTATAGTGATGGGAATTAAGACTTAAATTATCGACAATATTACTAGAGGCACGTTATGACCATGGATCTATGGGTAAAATGTGTTAACGACGGTATTTATTAGCCTCTGAGCGGTAATTGCTGACTGCAAAGCACCTGTATTATTTTAATTTTACATTTGTTGTTTATGATCTAATGTATTGCTTAACAGGTTACTTTTGCGGCATCCATCGACAAATTATAGATTGTGTGTGATTAAAAAATTAATAACTGGCGAGCGTGTACGAGTAAAACTATAAGAGTGGCGGAAGGTCTATAAGGAAAGAAGTTGTTGGAAATCTGTAGTATCTACCGACCCCGCAAGGGATCTCGTGTGATATACTCGTATAAAAAGACAGATAGAAAATTCATTTGACTTCCGTCTGTTTAATTGATTTATTGGCATTTGGTGCGGTTGGCGATCACGACGATTTCTTTTTTTGGGGTTTTCAATAAAAAATACGAAGTTTGGAATTGATCCGAAACTATACCATAATCAATTCCAGACTCCGGAGTATACCCGGCAGTAGGCCCACCCATATTGGTGCATAGTACACTTTTACGACCCAGTCTAGGAAAACGTAGACACTGAGTCATGCGTGTTTATTTTGTTAGAAATTTTATCATTAGGTACCATTCCATACCACTATTAATTGGTAGTGCCACTGCTTATGCAATTGCCATACCGTTGCCTATATACATATTAATAGGTAACATTGCTTGTTTTAAATGTTATCTAATTTATATAACAAAGGCTTGGTGTAGTCATCTCAACGACGGTTTTGTCTCTCTAGTGGTAAAACGCAACATACCAATCTTTAAATAAAGATATGTTTCGGTTTCGGTATTCGTGCATGTGAGAGTCGTGTTTATAAACAAACCCACAACACTAGAATCTTGAAGTATAAAGAAAAATACCCAATAATAAAATCTTTGTAACATAAGCAAACACAAAAAATTTATTTAGAAAGAAAATACAGCGATTTTTTTGTTCATGTTACCTCTAAAAAAGATAATAAGTAGCTATATTATAAGTTTTAGGCTTTTATTTTTTATCAACTAAAAAATGTTTTTTGTCCAAATTTTGTTGTAGTATAGCGCTATTATTTAAAAAGCCTAAATCTAAACTGGCTTAATATTAAATAAGCGCGAGTCTATAGTGTCACAACTCAAAGTGAGAGAGAATAGGTTATATTTTGCGGAACTATTGTGGGTTAATAGAGATGATAATAATATTAAAAATAAAGACCGTCACGACTAAATTCCCCAATCGGTGGAGGCAAAGGCGTACTGTGTGCACCTACTTTTCGCCAACGATGTTAGGTCCTATGTAATAGGGGCAAGTCGATTGCCATTATACTGGCAACAAAGCCGGACGATTTAGCGCAGTGGTTAAGAGCTTAAGCCGCCCCGCCCACTTTGTCGAATACCCGCGCGTTCGATTCCCGCATCTTTGTGTGACCCACAATTATTTGTTCCGGTCTGGGTATTTGTGTATGTGAATTTTCATGTTTCTAAACGCACCCACGACAGGAATAAACCCTAGTGTAGCCCACGTTTAAAAAAATACAGACCGGACTGATGCTAGAAATTTTTCTATCTAAAATTTATATTTCGTCCGACTTTGGTTTCAACTCCAGGACCTCGTCATCGCCAGGCATAATATTCGCGACTAAACCAATGAGTCTATTTGCTCTATAGTGTTATACTATGTACGCTAATAAAATGATCCGAATATTAAAACAATGCTAAAATCCCTTCCTCCACCACAAGAAACTTACCGTCAATAAATTGCAAAGACGACTTCAAAGTATATCAAACTGTTAATTAATTGCAATAAATGGATTAAAAATGTCGTAACCGACCACAAAGTGCCTTTAGGTAATTTTAGTGCATTACCGTGTAGCAACTAAGCTATTAAAATTCTAGTTAAGATAACTTAAGTCGTGCTTTTAATTTGTACGGGCGATGTAATAGTGTGTAGTGTAAATGATGTATGGTGTAGTCTATGGGAATATAGGGGTGACGGCGCACGCCAATCATCCATCGTTTCACTTTGACTAATCGTTCTGTCAGAAAACTAATCGATAATCGGCAAATCAATTTTGTTGGTGCGGTACATCCCTATGTTTCTAAATTTGAACTGTGATCCGTTAATTATTATTGTAGATACTTTCAAACGGTACTGTTAGTTTAGAAACAGTTTTTTTTAATAAATTAAAACTTTTTTTTTCAAATGTCTAATGAGGTTTCAAAACAAATACTTTCAATATTTTGAATTTAGAAAATTAAGCATGTTTCATTTTCATATTTCGATTTTCAGACATACAATAACCAGAACTAACATTCACAAAATTTATTTCGACAATGTAAAACAAATTGTATTTTAAAACAAATTACATACATCTGACAAAAATATCTGAACTTCTAACAGATAGGGGACAGAAATAATTAACCTTTCCTTTGACGATCGGGTAAAAAGTACCGCGCGGCTAAAGAGCGTGTTACCACAAAGTTTAATATTATCTTTTTAAAAGTTTTTTAATCAAAAATGTTGTCAACACATGTCCATCCGTCAGTCCTACTAGTTTTCTTTCACAAACTAATTGGTCTGACACGGTTAACCCCTCGAAAGTCGGGGGACAGATATTTATGTTTTTTAATTTGTGATATATTTTTTTTTAATGCAACCTGTTGACTTCCGCGGTTTAGCGGGTCGCAGTTGGATGGCTAACATGAAATGACACCTTTTTGAAATGTGACTATTTCTCTTTTGACGCTCACGTTGATTTTAGTATTTTTTTTTGGAAATATTTTTACGGATGCTAGCTCTGATATCTTATATAGTATTATTTTAAATGAGTAGTTTTGACCTCATGTATTTGGCATGTAGGGAATTGATCTTGACTATGACTTGAATAATTTGCTGAGATCTTAAACATATAGAATTATTTTGGATTTATATGTGTGAAACGATATAAAGTTGTGCGTATCGTCTAACACATTCTTTAACTAAGGCAGTGGTTTTAGATTGTATTAAAATGTATTTAGTCATTTGTTTGCACAATATTAAAAAAAATGTTTAATCAAACAAAGTCCCCCAAAATGCTCTATTGATTACCGAATACATTTAAATCATTCAACATCCGACACAGCTAACGGAAGCTATATAACAAAGATGGCCACCCCACTAATTTATTTGTTTTTAATTTTTAAAAACAGAACGAGGAAGCGGACCAATGAGACGCGTCCCCCGGCTGATTGTCAATTAGCGACATCAAACGGGCTTTTTGCGAATTAAGCACTCGTTTGTGTTCATTTTTTGTTCGGCCGCTGTCGCGTGCGGGCGTTTGATGCGTTTTTCCGTTCATACGTTTCATTTTCATATTTCCGTTTGTCTGGCCCTATGTAGGTGGGTGGGGTTACAATATGGGAAGTCCACGCCGTGCTTTGTAGATATCAATGTTTTCCTTTTATTTTGGGTTATATTTTAATTCGGGTGAGTGCTCTTGCAGGTAGATATTGAATGGGTGTGTGCTTTAAATATGTATTGGAATATATTAGAACAATTTTAAGAAGAACATAATACTAAATGTGTACAATGACCTTATTTTTGCACTCCCTAAATATAAAAATTGCATAAAGTAACCCACTTTTCGCCGACGGTGTTAGGTCCCATGTAATAGGGCGCGAGTCTTGTCATATACCGGGCACAATTCCAGACTCAGGACTGATACTGGGAGTTTTTCGATAGAAAAACTACTTTTGTCCGACCTAACATTTGAACCCAAGACCGCGTGATCGCAAAGTACGTTATTCGCCACTAGACCAACGAGGCTGAGGAACCTATTCTCACAGTAGGAATTATTCCTATGTCACGAGTGCGTTTAATTATCAATAAACTCGAGAAACTCCGTCAAACAGAGAAAGGGACGCTAAACAGTATTAGAGTAGCGCATCGCACACTCGTTATGAATTGAAAACGAAACACCAATCAAAAGCATCCAAACACTGCCAAACAAAACCGTCTGGCGTTCGAAAGACAAAAACAGAAAAAAAATGTTTAAAAATCGAATGCACCAGTATCGAACGCGTCTATTCCGAATGCATCCGGAGTCAACAAAGGGACGCGCAGTTGAAAAAACGCGCGAATGCGAACGCAGCCCGCCATTAGCCGCTCCCATTTGCAGCAGGGTTAGCTCTTCAATCTATGCTGCCGACAATGGCAGGGTTGACTGTACTAGCTATCGTTGAATCGAAATATTGATCTGCTATGATAGATACAAAAGTCATCGATATAGTGGTAATATAATTATGAAAGTCTGGGACCAAGCCTGCAACACAAACAGGTTGTCATAACTTTTCTTTCTTTCTTTTTTAAAAAACGTAGACCCATACTAGGATTTATTCCTGTGTCGTGGCTGCGTTTAGAAACATGAAAATTCACATACACAAATACCAAGACCGGAACAAATAATTGTGGATCAAAGATTGGTCCCGTGCGGGAATCGAACCCGCGACTATTAGACACAGTGGGTGGAGCGGCTTAAGCTCTTAACCTCTGCGCTAAATCTTCCGTATATAATAAAATATTATTAATAATTATTTTCAACAAGAGAAGAACTATGAGAGTGGAGAAAGCCAGAGAAGTCTACAAGGAAAGAGCCCGTCGGAACTCTGCCTAATCTCTGCCTACCCCGCAAGGGATCTAGCGTGATGATAATAGATATACTTTTTTAACTATACATACAATTATATATAATTAATAATGAATACATGGAATACATAAATATTATCCAAATGACATTATTTTTTTTTAAATGACAGCCGCTACATTTCTTTTGCATCTTCCCTTAGAGGCCGTGTTTACAGATTCGTTAGTTCACCTACCTATATGTTATTTTGTATCTCTACTAAATATTTCAATGACTTCAGCCATATAGATATAATTGAGTGAACATTATCCAAACATCTTATTATAAAACAAAGTCCCCCGCCGCGTCTGTCTGTCTGTCTGAACGCAATTCAATAACTACCGAACGGATTTTCCTACAGTTTTTACCAACCGATGGAGTGATTCAAGAGGAAGGTTTGTACGTATAATTCATCGGTGCGAAGCCGGGGGTTGCTATTATTATATTCTATTTTTTGCCAACCCTACACAGAGGGCATGTGATCGAGTGTTGTTCGAGTTTTTATCGCTGATTCATTAGTATGAGAGTGTCTTTGTTGCTGTCTGTACCGGCCAGTGGCGCTTACAATATGCATTCAACATGAAAATTGATTCGAGATGAAAGGATACAACGTGTATTGTATACATTGATGATTGAAAATGAATGTGCGCTATACTCGCGTAGTAATTAACGGTTACGTAATGCATTTTGATTGAAGTTTTAGATATTATAATAATTTTGTTATATAATATCATTATGTTATTTTTGTATTAGAATGGAATTGTCGCGGAAAGTGAGCCTCGTTTTAGGTTAGAGAAAATCTTCAGAAGATTTTCAATGTTATGGCATATGTAGAACTTTTTAAAACTAAAATACCACAGCAGTGGCCTCTTTGGCACGTCAGAGATGCTTCGGTATCTGCAAATAGAACACACAGGTGATATGCAAGCTAGGATATGAACCCTAGACCTCGTGAATATAAGGCAAATATTATACCACTTCGCGATTATTGCGTTTGTATTATTCAGCCATAAAGAATTCGCCTAAACTAGTATACTTACACCTGTAAACACCTTTTGTCTGTACTGTTACGGATATTAATGAAATCTCTTGTATCTTTAATATCTAACAAAGATATCAAACATTTTGTGTAAACAAGAAAGTAATTCTGAAAAATCACGGACCCATAACAAACCTAATTTGCAAAAAAGGGTAAACAGAAAGTCCAAAGTTTGAGGGTGGAATAACAATGTGAAAGAATCTAGAGACTCTTTATGTTCATGAACTTACTCCCTCTTTGGTCGGTTACCAATTGTGAGTTTTTCGTTCGATAATATGACGGATAGAGCCCCCATCGTCTTGTTTCAAATACTCTCCACTGTACACAATACGTATTTATTTAAGAAGCACATTTTCCTTCTCTTCTAAACTTATTTTTGAATAGCCGCACCATTACAAGTTTCTATATTCCCTGCATTGAAGCCATAAACAATATTTCTACTGATGCTTGTAAATGGCGTTTTGAAATCGTCGTATCGTTTAATAGATACTTCATTACCCGGCATACACTAGCGTTTGTCGAAGCTCATAATTATCTGCATAACGATTGTCACTAGCTAACGGTTAAGACATAACAAGGTAGCGGAACATAAATAGGCCTTACAATAATATATGTAAATTGAAACAGTCGAGCAATTTATCGTTGAGACTACAATTATGATATAAAATTCAATTTTACGTCCACGAACGGACGTCACGCGAAATTACACCTATTATATACGTTCATATCCTTGTATGTAAGTAAAACGGCAATTTAAATAGCCCGTAAAACAGTTCTCGCCATAGAATAATATAAACTGGAACAATAACCCAAGGTTTACTGGCGAAACGTAAACTTCCTAATGGGGAGTGAGCCTCTATTCCAAAGCCCTTTTCAATCCGTGACCTGGCATGCAAAGTAGATGTCTGGATCCTACATAAAAGCTTTTTGATAACAAAGTGTTGATACTAAATGTAGGGAGAAAATGTGAATTGTAAAATTAAATATAGAAGTTTCAGCAGCTAATCAAAATGTATATATGATTCTAGGAAAACGTCATTTACACACCATAGTGTTATTACAAATGATATTAACTGCATCTAAGACCCTATAATTACTGTTTGATGACAGATATAATGATAGATATTAATGATTCTCAATCTGTCATAAAACATCTGACTGTGAAACTCAAGGCAAGAATAAAACATACCTAAATGACATACAAATATTATCATATCATCAGACTCTACAATGAAATCACTAAATATAGTTTTCACTGTAAAAACCCTTCGGTTTATAAAGAAATGGCGTAAGAATAATCCTAAACGTATTTAGCTCGGTCGATGCTAATCCAACGAACTCCAGTATCACAAGTTGGCAGCCATACTAATGAGGTCATCTATGTACATTATTTTTAATACAAAATATGAAATTAGTTATAGCTGAGATGTGACAAATGTGCTAAAGTATGTGCAGGAAAAATATTGTGTCCATTGATTATTACACACGTTATTTTATGTTTTTGTGATTAATTTAATACGATATATTTTATATATTCGCAGTACACGCAATTTGGTGAAAACTCAGGTCGAGATCCAGTTTTATATTTTATTTTTTCTTTGGATTTAAATCTTCAGTATAATAAGAAATCAAAATAATATGAAAACAGTAACGATAAATAACGTACATTGATATTGAATACAATTATAGATATTTGAAATTTACGTTATAATTTTGTAGGTTATGGGTAACGGAGAAAAATAAAATCATTTGGGTACTGAGTCGGTATTTTGCTGTTCTATATTGTTTCTCGTTTAAAGAAAGTATATCGTCTAATATATAACTTCCTCCATGCGAGTAACATTTTAATATTTTTGTATTTTTCTACTGTCGTACTAAATTTTAGGATGGCGACAAGATTCTTCACTGAATATAATCTATATTTTAAGTTTACTGACCTTAGCGTGTTCTTGCTGCGCTAGCAGTTGTTCCCTAACCATCTGCAGTTGTAGAATCATCTCTGATAACTGTCTCTCTTTCTCCAAAACACTTTCTCCCGCCAGAGCCTGAAGCGCAGCCGCATCCAAAACCCCTCCTCGTCGATCGCTAGAAAGAGAAAGAAAAGATATATTTGTCGTTAAAATTTCATAAATATTGTTATTAAATATTTACAGCTGTTTCTAAACTTGTATCTTAGCACTGCACTAATTGAGCAGAATGTTACCGTAGGAAAACTACTATTACTGTAAATAAAATAAACACCGTTACTCCTATATTCCCCAAGCGGGGGTGGCAGAGGTGTACTGAGCACACCCACTTTCCGCCGACGATGTTAGGTTCCATGTAATAGGGGGCGAGCCTATTGCCATATACGGGACACAATTCCGGACTCCGGACTTATATTGGGAAGTTTTCGTTAGAAAAAGTACATTTGTCCGATTCGAACCCAGGACCACGTGATCACAGAGCGATGCACTTTGCCACTAGACCAGCAAGTAAGTTACTATTACTGTACTATTATGAAAAGTATAGTATCAATTTTGCCTCACACTATATCATACACATAATCACATATAATGAACGTCAAACAACTTTCTGAAGAATTAGAATTTTAGCAAAATCTAAGCAAACAAATTGCAATTTCGCCGTCGCAATTTGCATTTTGCAAAAATAGCACAACGCTAAGAATTTGATGGATATAAACAACAATTCTTTGATGATCCTTGCAGAAATGCGAATATAAAGTTTAATGCAACTTGTTTTCGTAAACTAGCGTTTCCAGTTAATACTCGGGTATAAAATGCTATAGTATTACGTAACGTTATATCAGGTAGACTGGAGTCGGTGTGAATAATTCATGGCAGTGTCGGAAGCCAGTGCCGAGTATGATATCAGCAAACAAAGATCGCATGATAAAGTGCCTAACTTTGGCGGTTGGTTCAAATTACTACATAAACTCGAAAGGTACCGTTCAAAAGAATAGAATCATAATATCTAGTCGATTGTGTTAATGCAAAGGACTTTATTATCTTCTGTATATCTCACTAGAACATTTACTTTCTAGTACCTAATCAAGTTTGGTAAATTATGACTAATAAAAATTGAATCAACTAAAATTTTTGAGATAATTTTTGAGATAATATTTGATAGTATTTTGTTTGAATGCTAATCTTATTTTTTGTTACGTTATAATGTAGCAAGACGTAAGCTCTAAATGAAAAAAAGAAAGAAACTTTAGTCTTCTTTAGTTATTCTCAGCCCTATAGTAAGTTCTCGCTAGGGTACCGCAAACAAATGCATCAGAGGACGGGTCTGAATTATTAATGTTGCGGGATCGACCTTCTCTTGCAAGATGTTATGACGTAACTTCGCAGTCTTTTACTATGTCTTATATTAGTTCACATTTTATATTCCTTATCGTCATATAGATAAAAGTTGTAGTTATGGTATTAAGTCATGGTTAAAAGATTGGCGAATGGTGAATGAAAATGGAGTATGAATCAGCAATAAAATTACAAATTTTGTTATGCTTAAGAGATACATAAATAACGTCACGGTTACACTCCTCAATAGAGAGTAGCAGATGTGTTCTGTGTACGCCAACATTTTGCTGAAAATGCTCAGTATAAGTATGATAGGGGTGAGTTTATTACCATTATATCGGGAAGAACTCTAAGTTTCCAACCTCTACATCCTAATATCTAATCTTCATAGAATTAGCAGGTATTAAGAAAAGGATAAAGCAGGATGAAGCAGTGATAGCCTAGTGGTTAGACCGTTGGACTGCAAAGTCAGAGGTCTCGGGTTCAAACCCAGGCACGCACCCTCTGTCTTTTCGAAGGTATGTGCGTATTAAAAATTTAACTATCACTTGCGGTGAAGGAAAACATCGTGAGGAAACCTGCATGCCTAAGAGTTTCTCGAAGGTGGACTATGGCCTAAACCCACTCAGTTTGAGAGAAGGCCCGTGCCCAACAGTGGCACAGTTTCTTAACAGGGCTAATATTATTATCATTAAGAAAAGGATCTTCATTTTAATTTAAAACTGTAGATTTAAAGCTCGAAAATAATAATCTATATTTAGATATAAAGGTAAGGTTGTCTATTTCCATGAACTTAAAACTATGAACGTACTATTCAATCAGCATAAAAATGAAGACACAGAAATTAATGGAAAACAACAAGAATAAGATAAAACAACAACCTTTTAAGGGTTCGAATAATTTGCAAATCAGATGACCTAGTGTTATTTCTCCCAGTAATTCTGACCGAGCGATTTTCTGAAATGATTACCGACGGGCTTAATTGCAAAAAAGTTGAAGGTACCTACACGATTGTTTCTCGGTTGTCAGAATATTTCGCGCGCTCTTTTATTTCTGCTCGATACAAAAGATCGGACCACTTTCTTTGCGAAAGGGCTCATTGTGGAACCAGTTCGGAGAAAAAATAAATTAATGGGACCTAATTAAACATTAAATTTTTTACTATGAACTGATTTGGTGAATGGACACTTTCGTGAAAGTTTACTGGGAACATGATGTAATATGTGCAAGTATTGTGAATAAGAACAACGTGGTTGGTGATAAATAAGGATATATTTTACTGATATTTACATAATCTGCTCATAAAGTTATCTCACTGAATGTTGCATAGTAATCATGTGCATGTTTTAGAGAAACTATTTAAAATGATAACATATGTTGATGAAATAGATGACTGAAATAAAACTATTTTTCGGATTTTATCGCGGTTTATTATTGATTTTTAAGTTCCCGTCGCTCTTTATTTTTGATTTTTAAGTTCTCGAAGCGCTTCGGAAACTAAAAATCAAAAATAAACCGCGATAACATTCGAAAAATAGTTTTATTTCATGTGTAATAGTCGCGTAAATCTAAGAACTCAGTAAATAGATGAAATGACTTCTTGGAACCATATGAACTATTTTTGGACACGAAGACATAAATTATAAGCGCCTAGACCTCAACCCATAATAAAAGGTTGTACACCAATGATAATATGAAAGCGATCAGAACAAAAATGAAAACTGTATCGATCATACGAATCGATTTGTGTCACTTGATTCAGAGAAACACGTTTTATTTTCCTGTTCATTGAGGACGCCACTTGTGATTTATTACCTTTTTGTTGTGTTATAAACCCCCACAGGAATAATACGTGATACAAATGGGGAAAGTTATGAATGTGTTTATAATTATTTCATATATACGTATTAAAAAAAACTGTCAGGCCTAAGTAGTACATTTTCCAACCCGAAGTGGCCAAGTACCTTCTGATTATTCTACCGGCTGACTTCAGACTGCTACGGAGAACCTCCGAACAAAAATCCGATTTTCTCCAACCTGGGATTTCAACCACACACCAAACGGAGATTTTTATATACTCTCATAATATCATACCGTTATACGGTAAAAAAACCACATGATCCTATCTTTAACGGACTTTTTTTACTCTCTACACTCTCCCAAATAATTTCATACATTCCGGTTTGACGACTATTCGTTATGTTCCTAATTCATAGTACTATAAGGATCTTTTGGCCCTGTGATAACATTGACAGGGGGTTAGTGTGAAATAGAGGTAATCATTTAGTAACATTTTGCTACTTCCAGGAAAATATTTCAACATGTGGGTCCGCCCGGTTACTAATTAAAAAAGAACTTCGGTAAATTTCATAACCAACGGCCACTCTGCGACTGCCATGAAGTGACATTTTACTTGATGACAGCGTTAGTTTTGATTTTGGCCGCGGGCCAAAAGATCTTAGTATGATTGTGTGTAGTATTAGAATCCATGTCAAACTTTCCATGACAGTTTAAAACTACTTTTTAAAAAGGTAAGTGAAACTTTTACATTTCTTTTTTAAAAAAGGAACTCGCTCCCAGTAATGGCTAAAAACAATACATTCCCGCGTAACTTTATTAGAGAGGGGGCCGTAACTAAACTAGGGTGAACTAATAGACCAATACACTACCACTCGATGTTTCGATGCGACAGAATCGATTCGATTATTCCGATTCGCAGCGTGCTGACTGCGTTAATCTGTATATGTCATGTTTGTTTTTGGGATGTTCTATTTATAATTAAGGACCTTATATTCGTTATCAGGAAGTATTAAATACCTACTGTACTATAAACAGTATCTAATTAGAATAAATATGGAAAAAATAAATAACTGAGTTCTTAGATTTACGCGAATATTACACATGAAATGAAACTATTTTTCGCATTTTATCGCGGTTTAATTTTGATTTTTGTGTTCCCGACGTTTCGAGTGCTTTGCAGCACCTATGGTCACGAAAAGCTAAGGGGTTAGTCGCCCAAAAGGCATAGTTGCTCCGGAGTACCCTTACACTTCTTAATTATTTTTGTTGGTCTGATCTACGCAGAATGAGCTCACGGTGTCTTGATGCCTGGCAGTATTATGCTTGGTTTTGGATTTGATTGTATTATTTGCCGGATCCCAAGTCGATGGAAGCACCCAGCCATCTTCTCTACTGAAACTAGGATATTTTTTTCAATTTCAATAGCCTCGCGAACCATCCTTGGTAGGAATCGGTGTTCTTTGTATAAGCTTTAACCTCATTAAGCAGGTTGTTAAAGATTGTTCCGAGAAATTCTTATTTGGGGGGATCACGCGATGGATATGACGCTTCTGCAAGTAAAGGGATACATGCAAGCTGCGTTACATCGGTTCCTAGCCCGATGATATTTGTTCAGGTACTTATTCCTGGAACCAGCCTTGTACCTCGACTTTTCTTTTCTATGAGAACCTTGACCTCTTCATTACCTCCAAAGATGGAGGTTAAGTCATGAATATTCGGAAGGTGTATGATGATATAAAATAGTAAGTATTATAAAAATGTAGGAAAGCTAGAGGTCTGTAAGGAAAGAACCTGTAGGAACTCTGTACTTTCTGCCTACCCCACAAGGGATCTGGCGTGATGATATAGATAGATGAAAATACAAAATAAATACGGTCACAAATATATTTCACAAACCGAGCTGGCTGAGGTGTACGAGGTGTATTAATGATGTTAACAGCAGTTGAGTCTAGTATCAATACTTATACTGGCTCCAATAAATAGATAGGTAGAAAACCACCCTTTTCCGACCTAAAATTTGAACCTGGCTGTTCCAGTGGTTATACTCGTGAACTGCTGCTTGTGGGGACTGGTCCATTTGGAATCCTTTAGACACTCTTTATCATTAGTCTCATATCTCGGTCGTAAGGCATCACACTGGAGCTAGATCGTAAACTATTTAATTGTAACCTAAACATTGTATCCATACAATATGATTTAAAAAAATAGAAAGGAAAAAAGAGAAAGAGAATTAAATAAAAAAGACAAGTCCGCTGAGTTCCTTCGCTTGATCTTCTCAGTGGAGGTCGCGTTCCGATTCGGTGGTAGATTAGTAGTTAAATTAGATTTAAAAAAAATGTTAATTGAGTATTTGTAAGTGCCCCCGCAGGGCTTGTACAAAATAAATTATTTGAGTTTGAACCCAAGACCCAGTCAAAGAAAATACCTACGCAAGAGTCTATATATTCTACTACTACTACTACTATATCATCACGCCAGCTCCCTCGCAGGGTAGGCAGAGGGTACAGAGTTCCAACAGGTTCTTTCCTTACATACCTCTCTGGCTTCCTCCACTCTCATAGTTCGTCTCATACACGCTCGCCGGTTACGGAGACTCTTGACTTGCCCTTCAGATAAGACACGGTCTATTTGGTCATGGTAAGATAATCTAGGTCTTCCCCGGTACCTACATCCTTCCACTTTCGCATTGTATATCTGTTTTGTCATTTTTTCTTTTGACATTCTTTCTATATGCCCGAACCAACGGAGCATACCCTTATATAATAAAATATTCAATTTGTATAATAAAATACAAGTATTTATACCATCATACGCAGTAATAGCTTTGTTTGTATCATTACAAAAGCCCGTCTCGGCAGTCTGCGAGAAAAGTTAAGGGTTGCGCTCGGGGTGGGGGTGCTGTCATTAAAATGGATATCAGGGGATGTGACGTTATTTGACACTACACGGCTTGTTCTAACATACGTTGAAAACCCTTAATGTTTGGGGATAATAATGTAGTATGGTTTTGACGCCTTATGAATTAAAAAAGAAATCTATCTACCTATTGCCGTATAGTCAAAGTCAATATAATCCGTAATTTAGAAATAATCTTTTTAACACCACAGTCTAATTTTGATTGCCTTTTAAACTTATTAATAGTAATATTTCGGATATCTATGGGTAATTTGTTGTAAAAGCGTATACATTGCCACACGAAAGAATTACTAATTCTGTGTAGTGGGGTGTAATGTACAGTAAAATAATCTTTGTTCAGGCAGAGAGTACAGAGTTCCAACAGGTTCTTTCCTTACATACCTCTCTGGCTTCCTCCGCTCTCATAAATCGTCTCATACATGCTCGCCAGTTACGGAGACTGAAGAAAATGCAGTGTATTTATGTATTTTCTGGATCTTACAAAATACAATAAAGCGACTACTGTCTTATGAATGTATTCCTACATATTATTACATACCGCCGTGAATATCTCATATAATCACCTACATACACAGATACATATAGTTATGACCATACATGCATGAAAATAAATTATACATGATATGTCTTGAGGTAGAATGTCGAATTAAAGTTTGCTATGATTTTCTTTTTAAATGATTTTAATATTCCGAAAGCGTATTGCTTTGTGATCACGAGGTCCTGGGTTCAAATCCTAGGTCGGACAAATGTAATTTTACTAACGAAAAATTTCCAATATGAGTCCGGAGTTTGGAATTGTGCCCGGTATATGGCAATAGGCTCGCCCCCTATTACATGGAATCTAACATCGTCGGCGAAAAGTGGGTGTAAACAGTACACCTCTTCCAACCCACGCATGGAGAATAAGGCGACTTTATTGACATGAAACGGTGTCATGTTTTAAGCTATCTGATTCTTGCGATTCAAGTCTTGATGCAAGGATCATAGTTAAGTTAAATCAAAATTCCCGAAGGTATAACAATAAATAAATAAATTATATCTCGTTCTAATTACTAAATAAAATTGAAATAATCAATTTTTTTAAGGTACTGCATACCACTCATAAATGTTATACATATATACATTTTTCTAAACACTTTTAATTTAGAATAGAAAATCGTCTGCTTTTTATTATACAACATAAATGAATCGCCATAAATCTAAAAAGTATAACACAAAATCTCATCAATATCCTAATAACTACATTTATTACAATATCACGGCACATAATCAACTCTGACCTTTAAAACTTCGCCAATTACCAAGAAAGAAATCGGAACACCCTATATAATCGAAGTCGGACTTTTAAAGAAAGTCGTTATAAAAAGCGATCCGACATTACATCGCCGTCACGCCCACCTGTCGGGCCGGTGATTGTGAAAAATAAACGGCCAATATGCGAAATGACTGAAGCGCCCAAAGCGAAGTTTAAAGAAGAACACGAAAGTAGTCGTGTCAATGACATTAAACGGGTATGGTGAAATGATGTAAGAACAGAAAATGTATATAAAAGCTGCGCTGGAGAGCGATTAGGGAGGCCTATGTTCAGCAGGAGACAAGTATAGGCTGAGATGATGATGATAACAACAACAACACGTCATCACGCCAGATCCCTTGCGGGGTAGGTAGGTAGAGCACCCCCTTACGTTTTCTGTCATCATCATTAGATGATGATGATGATGATGATGACAGAAACGTAATAATAAAACACTAGAAGTGAAATAGGGTACGATTTAGTTCAAAACCAGTGTAGCCGCATTGCCATCAAGCACAGTTTGAAAAAAAATACTTACTATACTCACGTATGCCCACTGCTGGACAGAAGCCTTCTCTCACAAATCGAGGTAAGAGAGATTAGGTCATACTCGACCACGCGGACCCAGTGCGGATTGGTGGAGGCAGGTTGTGGCCACCTGCTGTTGGAACTTATCAAGCCGCCTTTAAGGCTTCCAACGTGGCTTAACGAACACCATATTAATTGGTAGCTGGGACCAACGGCTTAACGTGCCTTTCGGAATACAGAGATGCTCGAATATGAAAATGCCACAAACAGTCACCCATCTCAGGCCGACCGAGTAGATCGCTGCTTAACCTTGGTAATCGGTAAGAACACCGCGATCGCACAGCGCTTCGAGGGCCTAAAGACTCACGAACACTGACAATATTGTAAGTCCAGGTAAAAGTTTTGGACTTCTACACTCGCATCTATAGACAAAGAAGTCTTTAGAAATTACTAAGCCGTATAATGTCATGGTGTTTAGAATTCTAACAGTCGACATCCTATTCTATAGTCAAGTGTTACTTACTTGAGCTATAGCAAGTATGACATAGTACTTCAGAATCTTTTGGAACTGAGATATAACGTCTCACGTTGTATGAAAAAGTAAAAAAAAGTTGCACAGGTACTGCAAAATTATGTACCGTTACAAGTAAAGCTCATTTGCTTAAGTAAAGAAATGGTGATTATTACTTGGCTAAGAAAAGTAACTTTTGACATGTCTTACTTCTGTCAGTTTCTCACTGTAGAATAAAAATGACGTACTAAGTATTTACTTGAGTATTTATTTACTTAGATTTGTTTACAAATACGGATGCTAGTGTCTTGTATTACTTTCCTGATTTCTGTGGATGTAGGTGTTTGGCGGTAAAATGACGTAAGTCTAATAATAAATGTTCTATCTATCTATCTACATCATCACGCCAGCTCCCTCGCGGGGTAGGCAGAGAGTACAGAGTTCCAACAGGTTCTTTCCTTACATACCTCTCTGGCTTCCTCCACTCTCATAGTTCGTCTCATACACACTCGCCGGTTACGGAGACTCTTGACTTGCCTTGAATAAATGTTTATTTCTTTAATAGTCATTTTGGCAGTTACCTTGTATCAGGGTTTGGCAAAGAGAAGATCTTCCAGCCAGACTGGCGATGACTCAACCGTGCTTCACAAAAAGGATTTTAAAGGTTACGTAATAATATTAAGCATACGATCGATATTTAACGAATTTATCACGTCTTGTACGGCATTCCCAAGTTAAAGTGCTGTTGGAGTACCACCGCAGATTTTGAGGGTAGTAATTAACGACAAAATCATTACCGATCCTAGAAAAAGACAAGTTCTACTTACAAAATATAAAAATAAATATACCTCAGTCAACAAATCAGTTTTTCATAACGCGGCAGTTACACCATTTCGCTTGTGAACCTCCGATATCATTTTATAACTTCATTCTTTTTAACTTTTCTTTGATTCCGTCCCTACTTCGATTTCGATCAAAATTCTCGGCCATCAAAAGCGGAGAAAGATGGTAAATGAGATAATAATTGCTTTCCGTATTATTTGCAGATACGGCTTCTTTGCAAAAGCGGGGAACATTATAGGATTTTTAGAAACCATCTTTTATTCAAATTAATTGTACGCTAATTAGGTATCGATTTGAAAATAGCTTTTGAGATAGATTATTTTTTAATTGGTATTTTCTACAATACTCGTTTTTTAATGCTTCCGTTTGTAGGCAATTATGTAAATTAGTTAGAGATTGTGAAATTGAAGCGGACTTTGAATAAATGTTAAATGAGTTAAGTAGGCAACTAGTCAATAACTTGTGATAGTGATGAAAGATGTTTATATTTTAAATGTTTGTTTTAATGGTTAAATTTTATATGTGATTGGCTAATACTATCGTAATAACAACTCAATGCTATTTATATTCTAATTTCTGTATTAGTTGGAAATATATATTAACCAATTTACCTTGAATGTAATTATCCAACGCCACTGTTATGAGTAAAGGTGATTATTTTTTAAGAATATGCGATTGGAATTGATTATAATATATCCTCACTACATATTCCAAGTAAGGATTGTATAAGTGTTTATATATAAATATTATTAGCCCTATACTGAGTTCTTAGATTTACGCGAATATTACACATGTAATAAAACTACTTTTCCGGATTTTATCGCGGTTTATTTTGTTTTTTAAGTTCCCGACGTTTCGAGTGCTTTGCAGCACCCATGGTCACGGGAGGGACTGAGGTGTTAGACGTCCAAAAGGCATAGTTGTTCCGGGGTACCCTCAAACTTCTTAATTATTTTTGTTTTTGTTGGTCCGATCTACGCAGAATGAGCTCATGGTGTCTTGAGGTCTTGCAGTGTTACGCTTGGTTTTGGATTTGATTATATTAATTACTGGATCCCAAGTCGATGGAAGCACCTAGCCATCTTCTCTATTGAAATTAGGATGTTTTTTAATTTCAATAGCCTCGCGAACCATCCTTGGTAGGAATCGGTGTTCATTCACGAGGATTTGTGGTCTATCAAATCTGATGTTATGGCGGGTGCGGTCAAGGACATGTTCACAGACTGCAGACTTCGTCGGGAACTTAAAAATCAAAATAAACCGCGATAAAATCCGAAAAAGTAGTTTTATTTCATTATTAGCCCTGTTAAGAAACTGTCCTACCGTTCGGCCTCCTATCAAACTAAGTGGGCTTAGGCCATAGTCCACCACGCTGGCCCAGTGCGGGTTGGCAAACTTCACAGACTTCTAGGCATGCAGTTTTCCTCACGATGTTTTCCTTCACAAGTGTTTATATACATCTATATTTTGGTCCCAATTTTAAAATGGGCAAGTCCTTTGTCCTTGCACCGGGCAGGCATAATATCGGACTTCTGACTGACACCGTGATTTTTTTTAACAATACATATCGAAGAAGCCATATCGTGATCATAACATAAATCAAAATTTATAAAATTTTTGTGACATTATTTTCATTAGGTGTTTTTATAAAGAAATATAAACTTAGGCTTAGTATAAAAATGTCTCTATGAGTATAACGTATAATACTATTGCGAATATAACTTTTGTGATTCCTGATTGGTATAATATAATTGATAATATCTTTGTGGCGTAGATATAATTCAAAAAAGAAACATATAGGTACTTCCCCTACTAATATAATAAATGTGAAAGTTCGTATGTCTAGATTTTTGTTACGCACTCACGCAAAACGGCTGAAAGGCTTTGTATAAAATTTGGGACACAGATAGTTTATGACCTGGATTAACATATAGGATACTTTTTATCACGGAAGAACGTAAGGTTCCTATCTAAAGCCAACGCGGTTGAAGTCGAAACTAGTCCTCCATAAGTGCATACACATCACTACTCCATCTGTACGTACAAGTACGTCCCAACAAAAAAGCTATAAATGCAAAGCAAGTCGTAAGTCAACACTGCGGCTGCCATCCGGGCGGCATAAAGTATGCATCGGTAGGGTTGGCGCGGCTACACAATTTGTTGGCAACAATAAAAAATCCCTTAGCGCGAGACAACGGCCACTGGTAGGGTTATCCGTCTTGTTCGCCCCTTGTGTCAAGGGCGATAGCTTAGAGTGGATATACCAAAAAGAAACATGTCTTTAATAGACTGGGTTAGAATAGCTTTCGGTTCTTTCGTCGTTGCCTACTGCGAAGGGATTTAATGTTTACTTATGATTTTATGTTAGGTAGTTGTTGATACAAAAAACACTGGATCACTCTACTTAATGAAAAGTTTCAAGCTTAATCGATACATTCATACGATAAACGCCGCACATCTGTGGCACGGTCAGTCTGAGATGGGTGACTGTCTGTGGTAATTTTATTTTTGAATGTCTACGTGCTTCGGAAGTCACGCTAAGTTGTGGATCTTGGTAACCAATATATATCTATCTATATCATCACGCTAGATCCCTTGTGGGGTAGGAAGAGAGTACAGAGTTCCAGGTACCTTCCTTACATACCTCTTTGGCTTCGTCTCATAGTACCAATTAATATGGTAGTTGTTAAGCCTTCACTGTAAGACTTACAGGCGGTTTTAAGTTTGAACATCAGGTTGCCATAAGTCCTCCTCCACTAATCCGCACTAATGGCCGGTTTCAACATTCAACTCAAGGATAGTTTTGCTTACTGTCAGTAGAATTTTGACAGATTTTCCATACAAAATATGTCAAAATTCTATCCGTAATAAGCAAATATATCCTAGAGATAAATATAGAAAACGGCCGCAAGTCCGCACATCTCTTAATGACCCTGTCTCTTCTCTACCGTGATTTTGAAGGAAATGTCTTTTACCAGCATTGGGACAATATACGTTGTTTTATTATTTATTCTTCGAATGAAATACGGAAGCTCCACACTTTCCTTTCAGTCAACAATACACTCATTACTAATTTAACAACAGGCCGCCGACATACTCAGTAGTTGCGTTTTTATCGACATTCCCGCTACGACGCGCGGTTCGGCGCGGCTCGGTGCGACTCGCTCCGGCAGGGGAGACTGATAGCATTTTAAATCAGGTTAAGGTCAACATCAACCTGCCTGGGGGCAGAATCGAATGCTCTTTGACTTGTAAAAACGTGTACGGGAAAGGTTTGTTTGCAGAATGAAGAAGCGTGTTTTAAGGCCACAGAAATGTCTGCTTCTGATGACATCATAGGCGTTCTCTACACCACTTTTAAATCTTTACGTGTAAAATTTTGGTGTGTGTTCGTAATTCTCCTACTTCTTAACGGCTCAAGCGAGTTTGATGTTTTTTTGCACTTATGTGGTCACCTGCGTGGAGTGCGAGGCCGCGGGAAACTGTCAGTAGGTAAAACTGAGCTGTTGGAGGTAGGGTACGTTCCTATACACTTCAAAACAATAAAAAATTGATGTCTATATGAGAAATAGATGTTATATTATTTTTTAATAACTGTTTGCTCGATGAAATTTCCCATCGGTAGGTTTTTTAAGCCAGTTTATACAGTCCTACTGCATGGCAAAGGCATTTTTTTCGCAAATCCAAAAGAATAAGTGACAATAGGTTCTAATCCAGGTAGATTCAGTGCGGATTGGTGGAGGTGGGTTGGTAGCGATCTGCTTTTCGAACTTATCAAGCCTGTAAGGCATGCAACTCAATGATTATCACAGCCGGGACTAACGGCGTAACTTGTTTCCAAAGAATAGATACACTCAAAGCTGGAATTATCAGAATAGTCACCTATCTCAGACCGACGGAGCTAAACGCTTCTTAAAGAAGGTGATACTAAAACACAGGGGTTCCGCAAGGCAAAAGTGCCTTACTTAGGTATTCCATAAATATTAGTTCTAACGTCTCAATTTCCAATTATTTGGTTTGCAAATAAAGCCCAATCACGTATCAGATAGTGATCGTCAAATTATCTCTCGATTGTAAATTGAAATAATGATGGCGATGATAATAATTCCGTAAAACCGGTATGTACCGTTTAGTTTGTTGATCCTGTGCTGATTACGAAAGTTAGATGTTAGCAGTCACATTAGATACATTATTGTATTTCTGGATTTATATACGTTCGTCTCATGAGAATTGAGATTAGGTATGCTTCTGCCAGAATAACGATTCCTTTTCCCAAACAACACTTTGAATTAATGATTTGTTTATCATAATATGACACTTCGCGAGTGTGAAAGTGGCTTTGATCTCAATAAACTTAATGCAACACAAATAAATACCTACCTTAACTGTCAGCATACTTTTTATATCTTGAAACATGGATGGATTCTATAAATTATTATAAAAAATGCATTATCTGTATTACATACACTCACCTAACTGATCACTTAACGATACATTTACATCGACTAAATCGTCAAACGATTTTCCTACCTCCACACAAAATCCGGTTTTATCAGAAGGAAAAATAGTTTCACCAAAATCACTGCATACATCGGCAATAAATAAAATGGACTGGACCTGTCCGATTCACTGCCGTCAATAAAAACACATCGCAAATGTAAACGAGAACGATGCATGAATTCTTCATTTCAAATTGTATGGCCATGTTAGGGCATTATCATTTTTAGTGCTCGCCACACTGGTATATTCAGATGGAATTTTTGATGCACTGGCGACACAGCCGGGCTGCGATTGGCCGCCCTGAATATTGTATGAACCAATCACTGTGTTGCGCTTAACGTTGCATTCCAATTTCAAATCGTGAAGGCGGGAAACTGCGATAAAGTTGTGTGTTTTGCAACTGTGCGCATTTGGCATAATTCGTTGTTACACAATCAAATTGGTTATTCGCAGGTATGGGCATGCGCATAGCAAAGGACATAATTGGGAGACTGATTATTGGGCCGTGTTAAGTCTGTTTCCTGTATTTTATTAGTAAAATTTTATTATAGGTGATGTGTTCTGACTGGGCCGGTTGAAATAAGGCTTGATGGGGCAACGCGTCAACTGCATCTTTGAAAGTTGTTTTGTACGTTCCTTGCGATTCAATTAATGATTCGAAACTTAAATATTCTAGGTATTATTCTAGTTCATTCCATAACTTCTGCACACTTGCTGGTCTTCCCTTTGTGCCCCGTCATCTGTACAAGGGTGTGTGTGTGAATTATCTACGCCGTTGGCCGCAGGGCCATTCCAGCGTCACCGGACAAGAGGGCGAGCGTGCAACCACTCGCTGCAAAAGCAGCCAGAAAAGCAAGGGGGCAACTAGCTCAAGGGCGCCTTAACGTGGAACGGCCTCCGTTTGGGCAGTCGGTATGGGAGAGGGTATATATATATATATATATATATAATAATAATAATAATATCAGCCTATACTGCCCACTGCTGGGCAAAGGCCTTCTATCACAAATCGAGGTGAGAGGGATTAGGTCATACTACATCACGCGGACCCAGTGCGGATTGGTGGAGGCAGGTTTGTGGGCACCTACTGTTGGAGCTTATCAAGCCGCCTTTAAGGCTTCCAACTCGGCTTAACGACTACCACATTAAGTGGTAGCCGGGACCAACGGCTTAACGTGCCTTCCGAAGCACGGAGACGCTCGAATATGAAAATGCCACAAACGGTCACCCATCTCAGGCCGACCGAGTCGAATGCTGGTTAACCTTGGTGATCGGTAAGAACACCGCGGTCGCACAGCGCTACGAGCGCCTCAATATAGGGAGGGTAGGGGAGAGAGGGTATATAGTAGGGTTTTTTTATTTTATTTTTTTAAAACGGGCTACGTTATATTATATACATACTAGGATTTAATTCTGTGTCGTGGGTTTTTCCATTTGTCCCGTGCGGTAATCGAACCCGCGACTATTAGACACAGTAGGCGGAGCGGCTTAGGCTCTTACCCACTGCGCTTAATTGATGTCTCACCGTGGTGGTCTGCACCGGCCGGCGGGCAAGGGAGTCTTCGACCTCGCCGGCGAGGTCGGTGTCTGATCCTGTGTGCGGTATCTGTATCCGAAAGAAGGGATGTAAGGGCACCGGGAGGGTATCTGTACAAGGGAAGAGCTAAGCGCGGCCACGGACGCCACGATTGAGCTAGCTATTCACACAGCGAGACTAATATGAATCATTGACACGAAAAGAAGAAGTTTGATTGACGATTTAGCACAGTGGTTAAGAGCTTGAGCGGCTCCGCCCACTGTGTCGAATAGTCGCGGGTTCGATTCCCGCACGGGACAAATCTTTGTGTGATCCACAATTATTTGTTCCGGTCTGGGTATTTGTTTGTGAATTTTCATGTTTGTAAACGCACCCACGACACAGGAATAAATCCTAGTGTGGGGCTACGTTTAAAAAAAAAAGTAAGTAATAAAAACCCATCGATATATTAATATTATATCGATATAAAACCATAATTCAATACTATAACAATGCGCTTTCAGCAGGTATGAATTCTAATTAAAGCGGTCCGACTAATCGGATCACACGGTTACACAATAAATTTCCTATAGGTATCTTCTTAAATTTGTGTCTAAAAAATTGTGTTATTGTTATAAATAGAATGGGCTAACACAGTGCACTAATTGTAATGTTATTTATTGGCGGGACCCGTGGCCCGGCGCCGCAGATAACCTATGACATAGCCGAAATTGTCGTTCCTATGTTTTGTCAATCCTTATCTGTTATTGTTGTCTCGACTTATAATTAGGCCGCGAGAGGTGGGGTACTAACTGAGAATTTATTTAGACAGAAAATGAATAATGCAGGCGATTCCGAGGCAACAAAATTGGATCTAAAAAACATTTTATTCATTGTGATTTTTGTATAGGTTTCACGGTACATTAATTGTGATATTTTGCATTTATCAGCAGTTTTTCGAACACTAGCCATGTGTAAAATAAAGAAGTCATAATATGGTCGCGTATCGATCCGCAGTCAAATTATGCAATTTACAAAATTGTAAATTATTCAAGGTATGTTGCAGTAGTCAACGATTTATCAGCAGTTTTGCAAACACTAGTTACGCGTAAAATACGTTATTTGCTTAACGATCTACCAAGCTATCTATCACCAAGTATTATCAACTTGAAACTGTTTGATAATTTTCATTTCAACAATAAAACTACCTCCCATTGTGAACCACCAAACAAAACAAAAAATAGCTTAAATTGCCCCACTGTTTGGCAACGGCCTTGTCTCATAAATAGAAGAAGAGAAATTAAGTCATACTCCAAGCCAACCCTGTGCGGAGTGGTGAAGGTTTGAGGCTATCTGCTGTTGGAACTAATCAAGCTGTATATAAGGCTTCTAACTTAACTTAACGCGTACAATATTTGAGGTTTCATCAAATAGCCGATGCAGGGCGAGGGGAGCGCGACAGTGGCGCGGCTTGGAACTACAGAAATGTACGGGAGACGCCACACAGCGCAGCCGCGCTCAGCGCGACGGCAAACGTCACGACCGAACGCAGCCGAGCGCTTGCATAGCGCTCCGTCGGCTATTTTACCAAACCTTAAGTGATAACCACCAACGGCAGAGTTCTTTCATAAGCTATAACACTCGAAAATGAAAAAGTCACAAATGGTTACGCCTCTCACACATAAACATAATTATTACTGATTAAATATCGTTAAAACAATATCAATTTACCACACAATTGGAATGTTCACGTTGAAATATGCGTAAACGTTTCAAATAGACAATTCGAACAACGGTCGCTCTGTACGACGGCATGTGTGGGGCAAATCTTTGCAGAATGGTACTTTGTGATAGTATAAAGACATATTATTGTGGACAAAGAGCGCATTGTCTGTAGTCCTTGTGGATTGTCTGTACTCGTGACATGTCTCATTGTAACTTAGGTGTGCTAGTTTACCTTGAAATTTGCTTTGTGTTTGAGTAAATTGATTGGACTTGAGAATTATTCTTGATGGTTGTTAAGGCGTTTGAATGTAGTTAGGTCAACTTAAGAGCTTCATTATGTCTAAAGACCGTCAACTTAGAGTATTATAAGTCTTGATACTTGATACATATGTCTGTTACAATAAAATTAGTGTAAGTTTTGGATTAGCAGAATGACACCAAACTCACAATATCTCTAGAAGGGCGATTGAATGGAAATAATAAATATATAATTCAACCTTTACTGTCCCATCGCTGGACAGAGGTCTTCTCTCAGAAATAGAGTTGACCCGCGAAATACTCCGAGACCCTGTTGGTTGGAACATACCAAGTTTGAAAACTTGGCTTAAGAGACTACCCATATGCAATGGTAACTGAAAGTAACGTGGTTTTTAAGGCTCGGAGATGATTGAATATGGAAATCCTGAAAACGGTCAACCATTTCAAATTAACCGAGCTAAACGCTGTAATTTATGCAGTATTTATAGTAATCACTACGTTGAGTCCTTAGATTTTAATCATTTATAATATTAATATAATATTTAATTAATATAATTAAATTCATAAAAACCAAGCATAACATTGCAAGACCTCAAGACACCGTGAGCGCATTCTGAATAATTAAGAAGTTTAAGAGTACCCCGGAACAACTATGCCTTTTGAACGTCTAACAGTCAGTCCTCAGTCTTTCCCATGACCATGGGTGCTGCAAAGCACTCAGAACGTCGGGAACTTAAAAATAAAAAATGAACCGCGATGAAATCTGATAAATAGTTTTATTTAATGTCATCACTATAGCTAAGATCATAGTGATAACTATAACCGCGTCGCGGTACCAGAGTGCTTAAATGCCTCGCAAGATGTTATGTGTGGCTACCCATTACGCAAGCACCATTATTATGCCTATACTTTGAAGGTTTCAGAACACTTTCTCGAATTGAAATTGTTTCTTACTAAATAATAATGTCTCATTCTTTTCTCTTACGGCATGTTACAATACAACAGATACCATAAGATATTATTTTGTCATTCCCATAATTGTTCGGCTAATACGATCATTTCTCAAACTCGTAACATCGAACAAAAACCAAAGGCTTACGCCCCCGGCGGCCATCACTCACACCGAACCGTAAATAAGACATATTCATATTAACTAATGTTACAACTCTTCTGTAATGCGTAACACTTATATTGTGCTTTCCAACAATATATATCACTGTACAAATTACACCTTATTCCATTGTTAACGTTTTGGTTTTTTGTTTGCGGTGTAAGTCACGGACTTTGAGCAGTTTTAATTGTCCACATTCAACCTTAGTTGAAATGAAGAATACCCTGAGGTGGTTTTGCTAAGGGGCCCTTTTTATACGAAAGTTTTACGCGGTATTACGTGCTTGGCCCGATGGCGCGACCGGGTCGGTTTTTATTTATATATTATTTACTAGCAGTTTTCCGCCGCTTCGAATGCGTTCATATTATATTTACCCGGTCGCCACCTAGCGGGTCCATAGCTAAGTACCATTCAGGTGACCACATAAGTAAGTATAAAAAATATAAATTCGGTCACGCCGTTTAGGAGGACAAAAACAACGAACACACGCACATACACGAAAATATAACAAAATATATATATAATAAAAAAAAATGAATCTTTATAAATCTAGATTCAATACTACCAGTGTAGCTGCTCCTGTAAATTAGCAGGGATACAAAGAGTCTGTACAATATCTCCGAAACATTAAATCTCCATCGCTTCTACCGCAGACCACACAACCGAACCACAGCGCGCATAACGTAGATAGATAGTCGAACATTACGGGTTCACATCTTAATCTAGCCGGTGTGATTACGGGCCGTTTAATTAGCGCCCGCCCCGCTACAATGCATGGCATTTGTCTTAATATACCACCAAAATGTTTGGACTTATTGTGTTTTGTACAATGACTAATTTATGGACCAGCCGAGCTTCGAAATGGATTCTGAAGTTTAATGTTGTTGATGAAATATGTGGGCCGGTATAGGTTAGGTTAGTCACTTGTAGCACTGTTACTATGTTATTAGCCATCATCGTGGTTAAGCGGCTACAGCAAAAAAAACGTGTTTTTGTAATTCATTCACTTCAAGAAGTATATGGTTTAGAGACTTAATATTTCTAACTATGATTTTTGACTGTATATTTTAGAATCTGGTAAAAGGAATATGCGATTAAACGAAATTTTCTCGATAGAAAAAAAGTCTTAAGCCTCTCTATTGCTTTGCAATTTTTTGTTTCCAACGCGGAATGCTTGAGAACTAATCAATAGAATTAACTTAAAAACGTAGCAAATAATTGTAGCCATGTTCTTGTAAAGCAGTTTATTATTTAATAGTGTAATTTTTTTAGAAAATGATATAATTCGTTTCGATACGTCGTTTATATCTGAGCGCACGTTCAATATATCCGTCCCTTATTATTCTTTTGTAAAGTCTACTGTCACTCTCCCGGTTGATTAATCGTGTATCTCGGTAGGCCTTTAATGTGTCGTTAAGCCAAGTTGTAAGTCTTGTGGACGGCTTAATACGTTCCGAACAGCAGGTGGCTTCTACCAATCCGCACTAGGTCCGCGTAGTAGAGAGAGTGACCTATTCTCTCTCATCTCGATTTGTGAGGGATGGCTTTTGCCCAGCATACTGCCCAGCAATAATAATGCTTTATTTCAAAGAACAGGTAGTACACAGAGCAGTGATAGCCTAGTGGCTAGACAGTTGGACTGCAAGTCAGAGATCTCGAGTTCAAACCCAGGCACGCACCTCTGTCTTTTCGAAAGCATGTTTGTATTAAAAAAAATCACTTGCTTTGACGGTGAAGGAAAACATTGTGAGGAAACCTGCATAAGTTTCCCGAAGGTGTTCGCCAACCCGCACTGGGCCAGCGTGGTGGACTATGGCCTAAGCCCTCTCAGTTTGAGAGGAGGCCCGTGCCCAACGGTGGGACGGACTTAACAGGGCTAATATTATTATAGGTAGTGTCAGTCTGCTCAAACTTTTGCGGTAACATCTGTGTCTGGACTAGATAACATAATATCATCTGTATCCCAGACACAATGCTCTTGCCTAAACATGACCTGAGAGCTTAGGCTAACGTGGCATACAACGATAAGCAATTTTCTATGAATATAAATAACAAATTGGGTACCAATTGTAATAATAGATTAATATACATTAAAAAAAAGAAGGAATAATAATTAAGGTTGTGTATTTGTGGCCTCTTTGTGCGTTGAATGTGAGTGTGTGTGTCAGAGAGTGTGTTATGCAATAACACATTCTTTTACACACACACATTTCAGGTAGGATGTGGACAGGGACGTAATTTTAATTCATCTCTATCTATATCATCACGCCAGATCCCTAGCGGGGTAGGCAGAGAGTATAGAGTTCCAACAGGTACTATCCTTGCATACCTCTCTGGCTTCCTCCACTTCCATAGTTCGTTTCATACACACTCGCACGCACGGAGACTCTTGACTTGTCCTTCAATGAATATTTATGTAGTGGCATTTACTTAATGAGAGGTTTATGATAATATAATTAAAATCATCTCATGTGAACACTTATATGGAGGCATAATACATAATAATAATGGGAAACAAAACTCGTTTATAATATTGAAAAGCGTAGAACAAGGTGATCTACTTAATTATTGTTAATATCTCACTTATAAGTATTATAGGCAGTGTGTTATCTATGCCCAAAAAAGTCTATTAAAATGCTACCATATTATAATTATTCACCATTAAAATAAAGAAGAATTTTATATCACTTTAAATTAGAATATTATTGGTGCTGTGTATTCCTTATTCCTCCGTATTCTGAGTATTCCTTAATGATAAAAAGTAATTCCTCTAATAATAATTACCAGTTAATCTGGTTACTTTTGGTTTTACAATGCAAAATAATATAGTGGATCAGACAGGAATTAAAAATGATAATTAACAGCAGGGGATCCTAATGGATTTGGTGTGATGATAAATAGATTTATGACAGCATTTCAACTGGAATAACTCTTACCTATTTAAGATCGCAATGGATCATGTAGATATATTTATATTAGGCATATTGCTAGTACTTCAACTGGCATATTAAAATTAGTTTCATAGTTTCCAGTTCAGTGTACTTCTAACAATGTATGCTCCTGGCAACCCACAGCAGCATATCCGCGAAAACAATCGTAATTATCGACAAAAGCTATTAATTATTGATAAATTGTGAGAGATACGGTTGGCATGTAAATATTGACACAGATCACGTCTGACACCGCCTTAACCTTTGTTATAATTATGTTTTATTATTGGACATAATCTTTGCTCTTACGGATTTTTTAAGAAATTTCTAACGCAAGCATATTTAGAGTGGGTTTCGGACTAGAAATTACCTTGTATATTTTGCTAGTAGAGTTGTTTTAAACATATTTATAAGAAGAATCAGTCATATTTGAGGACTTTTTAAGCTTGCTCTAGTGATCAGAGCATAGCCCGCTCACTGGATCGAATAGTACCAGTTTCGATCATCAAACGAGATAAATTTTTATGCGACCCACTACATTTGATTTGGTCTGGACGTTCGTGAATATGTTTTCATGTTTGTCAACACACTTACGGTACGGGAATTATTCCTAGCAAGAGTACCTTTTTTTCACTATGTCGTTCAAGCAAGTTCTAGTCAAACACTTGTATCGATAATTTCTAGATATCGAACAATGGTATAAAAGGTACACAATGGTATTCAAAGCGCATCGCTTTGTTATCACGAGGTCCTAGGTTCAAATCCTAGGTCGGACAAGTGTAGTTTTCCTAACGAAAACTTCCGAGTACGAGTCTGGAGTCTGGAATTGTGCCCGGTATATGGAAATAGGCTCGCCCCCTAATACATGGGACCTCACATCGTCGGCGAAACGTGGGTGTACTCAGTACACCTCTGCCACCCCCGCTTGGGGAATATAGGCGTGACGGTATGAAATCTTTTTAGTAGATCGCCTTGAATTGTAAAAATGCGTCAAATTTTCAATATCATATTTTTTAATCAGATTAGTAATCCCATTGAACAAATCCAAACAGTTAACGACGACTAGAATTCGCAAAACAAATAAACATTAGAAGAAACTAACAAGCAAATTAACAAAGCGAGAACACTACAATACCCAGAAGGGGAAAAAAACAATATACCTACTAAAATGTCAACTCTTGGTCATTTAGACTCTAAATTGCCCAACATTATCTCCGAACGCTAATCTTACACGCGTATTTACGCCGTTGACGGTTCGAGTACACGCAAAACCGTATTAACCGAAAAGAATTCAATAATCTAAACTAAATTTTGTTTTACCTAGTAATAAAGTTCATTTTTCATTGAAATAGCTTCAGTAATTGCTACGTTATCGTATAACTGTGTCGAGTTGTTTTAACACATCGTGGTAACAATAAAGCGACCACTATTGTCAGTAACGGACGTTTGTTAGAAGCTAAATGTCTCGGAACTTCCAAGGAAATTTGAAATATCGCCACAGGTGAGTTTGTAAATCATTTGGTTCTTTGAATTTCTACAGTAGGAACTAATATCTATTGTTTGTGGCACTGACACTATTGATAGAGAAATTGAAATAGATGATGAATTAGTAGGAAATGAAAATTGTAATTTAGAATTTGCTATTGTGAAAGAGAAAAGTGTTGGCACAATAGAAGACTGGCAGGATCTAAATGAAATAAATGTATTAAGGTGCAATTTAAATAGGATTTATAAACTAAATTGATGAAGCTATTAATGTTAACGTGACAGATAGTTTTAAGCGATATTTTGTAATGATGATGGGACCATTTTCATAGATGTAACCTTAACTATTATGTGCTTATAATGACTTAAAAAAACCATAAGCTTTATTCTAAATACAGTGTAAACCCATGATAACTTCATTCGTTATAACGTAAAATTTCCTATAATATAGAAATTTGGTTGGTTTACTGAACCACGGGGCTCCGACGGCTTTGCGGAAGAAACTGGATTGAACCGTTTGGAGTCTATCGATGTGAGAGCGATGTCACCTCAATACGCCACTTCCTGAACCAATCCCCTAGGGCGTGGGCGGTTGCCTGAAGGTTTCTGGTAATGAAACCCTTATTCCTATGCGAGACATAGAGTGTGGTATCATCCGCGAATCCGCGAAAGGCTGAATAGGAGGGGGGAACCCTAAGCTAGAGCTAAGGACACCAACTTGTATGGAGGTCAAAACCCATACATTAATACACACTTTATAACGCAATACCCATTCTTTATTACGAACAAAATGTTAATATTTAGACGCCAGCAAATATTTACAGTAGTATTTATTAGAGTAATTGTTTTCATAATCAGCATACAAAAGGTTTAGACTCCGAACTTTGAGGTGCCGAAGGTGAGGTACTGTCCGAATTTCTAAGAAATAGAGACACCCTGCGGTTTAAACAACTGCCTTGCCTTTGTTACTGTTAATGTAAATATAAATTGCCCCGAACGCTCTTGGATTACATTGTTATTTATTATTTTGGTGGTGTCAGTTACTAAACGCACCTATTGTACTATACAAAAATACAAAACAAATATTGGCATAGCAAAAAACGTCACGCAAAGTTAAAAGAATATGTGGTTGGAATAAATTTATTACCTATTGAAAGAAATAAAGTCAGAAATTATTGTAATTGATGACAATTGGTTAGTTTTCCTTCTTCTATCGGTATAACACAATCTCTTTGTACCGAAAAAATGCTCGGTCCCTCAAGTTAAAAAGAGTAAATGTCCTAAACTGTCATTATCAACAAAATGTCTATTAATTCTCACATGGGCCTACTTCACTTTCTTACTAATCCCTCATAAACAAATACTGTAGTGTTATGAGTTAAATGCCAATTACCTCAGCTACCTTATACTAAATTTTCTATAATATTAATGGACCATAAATAAATAGCGTACATTAACACTGTGTTACATGTAATAATAGCATTTGCCAGTAATTGGTAATGAAACTAATTGGCCCCTATTTTACGTAAATTAGTAAATTATATGTACCTTTTTATGGAAAATTAGTACCTATAATGTTTTACAAGCATCTTAGTACTGAAAGGAATTTTAAGGCAGGATACTTTTTTGCATAAAAGTGTTTCCATCTTGAAATACATTTATGTTACTGCTTTGTACTACCGGCGGATACGCTTGACTTTGTAATTGCAGTTGTGGTTTGTATGTACTCTACTAATGTAGTTAATAATACATTGCCATCAATTAAAATCCAACATTTGGTTGTATAACTAGTATTGGATCATCTTTTGTGTTGAAGAGTTTATTAAACAATGAAAGGTGTTTTATTCCAATTGCTTAAAAAAATATTTCATAGGTTTTCAGACCTTACATTATCGTACCAACAACTCTAGCAAAAACATTTCGAGATTGCCAAAAAAATCCTAGTCAAGCAAACTACATGTCTCCCGGCAACATACTAACCACTTTACGATTTCCGTCATTTGCGTACGGTGGACATACTTTAACGTCCAAATATCTATAAAAGCCTAGTAAAACAAGCGTTTAACGCTTTTATAGTGAACTTGCGGTGGTCTCCTAACATTGTTTTTAATGAGCTATAATATGGCCAATTAAATTCTGGTAAACGACTGAGCAGGAATAGTGTCTCTGGTCGTTTTATTTTAGTGTGTAACGACAGTGCAGCTTGGCTGGTGTAATTAAACCGGGTAATGTATTGCGTCATGGCTTTGTAATAGCTGTTTGGGATTATGAGACAAAAAATCGTGGAGCGAGGCTTTTAGCGCATTGTTAATTTCTCTGATGATGTTTTGGTTATGTTTAGAATAGGAAGTGGGTTTGTTAATATTAGTGATATTAAAATAGATGCAACTATCAGCCAGGTTGATCATCTGGCAAACGAACATCCTAATAACCAAATTTAAGTTGATTGCAAAATTATATCTGATTATGAAATCGGATCTCAAATATAAATCTTGCAAGAGGTCAACACCCTATTTAATTCGTAAAAATGAAATAAACATATATTAATCTAAGGAAATATAATGTTCCTTTACACAATAAAACACTGAGACGTAAAGAGAGAGACAAATTCTAAATTCGCGTAAACACAATTATCATTATCAAGATCCGTAATACTAATAAATTATATCGCCGGCTTTAATAATGATTTCCGTATCTCTTTGTAAACATACTGAAACAAAACACTTGATAAATATATCTGTAGGAAACTGCCAATAATAGGAAGGTGACCAGATTAATTAGATAGTATCCGAGTGATGCTAATGAGTTGCGATCGCATTAATGTGAACAATGATAGACAGAGGACGAGCGATTGTTATTGTCTAGACTTAGATAATCGCTTTTAATGTATCTATGTGTGCCATTACATAGCTGTTATCAAAGAGATGGACTGGTTTTCAAACACTATTATTTAGTACCTATTGAAAATTCCCAAGTATGAAAAATGTATGTATGTGTGTTTCTTGATATAGTCTGGTCTGGATTCATTTTTTCAAAATCTCATGGACTTAAAAGCCACGATTATATTTAAAGCTGAATTTAATTTTTTTATTAAACATATTGGTTACTCTTATATCTTGCCATTTTTTTATAATAAAAGACACTACCAAAGATGGAGAAGGCGTGATAGTGTCGCACTAAGAAGGTCTAATCGGTACGCTAGCTAGAGAACTAGACTGTCGAAATCGTTTACACACAAAAAGACTTAAGTTACTGAGTTCATCATTTTACCATTGCTGTATCTCTCTCTAACTGACAACAAATGGACTGGTTTATTAAAATTTATAAAGTTTTACTTACTTGTTTTGTTTAACCGGCGTCGTAGACGGCGTTGGCCTTTTCTCTTCCTTAATAGTGCTATTGTTCATTTTCGACGTTAACCTCTTCAAGACGTCATCCATCGACCGCTTGTGTGGAGCCGCCAACGACAATGCGCTATTGTGGTTCAGCAATGAATTGTTGTTGTTGCAAAGTCCCAAAACCTTCGCTTCCGCTCCGGGGCTACTGCATTCTGAGGAGCCACGCCTTCGAGCTTGGAGATCGTTGACTTGGTGAAGACTTAGGAAAGATGATGGGACTAGAAGATTATTTGTCATGTCTATTGTTTGTTCGAATCGTTGCTTCTTCGTGGGTCGTTCGTCTTCGTAGTTCGGTGACTCCTCCTCGCTGATCGAACTCCTGGTGGAAGAACTAGGAGAGAACTTGTAGTAGCTGTGCTGATCGTTGTCTGACTCCTGGGTTTCCGGGAAGTCCAGGTTGGCTGGGCCGGCTTCGGGTTTATCAGTGTCGGCTGCACCTTCTGGCAATTTCGACGGTGGTGACTTTCGTTTAGATGACATGTTTCTGTAACAATAAGAGAGGAGATAATTAGTTAATATAATTTAGATGCGTGGTAAAATTTTTATAGAGGTGAATTTTAGTACTATATTTTTTGATATATAGTACCCGCAATAAAACACTTAGCACTTTAGGAACAGTACCAAATTTAAAAATATTATTTTCGCCGTTAATTGATTGTTAAACAATCAAAGATTTTATAAGCCTCTATTAATTCCGCTAATAGAATAAGGATATAAGATAGATCTCTACATGTGTTAACACTAACACAGAACATAAATACAGTACACAAACATTATCTCAGTTTATCGAAATCTCGGGTCAGACGTCAAATGTAGTATTTGTCACCGAAACTCCCTCGACTAGTTACGAAACTCGCTTCGTTAAAGCACCTAATTGGGCTCTACTAATTGTACTAATTGCAGTTACTGCCTCCTTTGGACTTAAGGTGTCCGCTGGTCCATGTACACCGACCAGTCGAGATAGACCCCAAAATACCGTTTTTACTTCCTCTTTAACATCAATATTGCTTCTAAATTTGAAGGGCGGGGAGGGTCTTGTAAGATCTGTGTATATTTGCTTATATCTACATAGGTCTCAATGTGTGGTATCCTGGATTTGGCATGTGTGTACAATTATAGATTACCATGTGTACTTTGAAGCTGATTTGAGTTAGAAACGTCTTCATTGATTGTGTTAACAAACAGTTCCTCTGGTATAGTGTCTGGCGTGTCTGCTTTGATGTCTGCAGATCCGTTGTGAGTATTGCTGTGATTATTTTGAAACGTTTACTTGGTGTCATCCTTTTGGCGGTGTATTCAAGCCTTTGAACGCCAATGACAAATGATGTAAACGGATTTAGGATCATTACTGTGTTATAGCTGACATTATTTGAGTGTGATTTAATTAACTGTCTTTTTTACGGTAGTCGTTTCTGTTCAATTTGTTTGTTATTATTTGTAAATTAAATGTAAAGATTGTTTTAACTTCACGAAAATTTCATGATTGGGGTCAATTATCGCGTTTTACATAAATTATCATTGTAAGTGATTTTAGGTAGGAATAACTGAAGCTTTCTGTGGTTATTTGATTTACATTCCTAATATTTTTTGTTCTGATTTCAAATTTATAGTTCCTAAGGAAAAAATAGATTTTCTTGTAACCGTTTTTTTTGTAGCCAAATTGTTATTATCTGTATTTTTCTACTCGCCTACGCACCGAAGTCATTCAAAGGCCTTATTATTTAATTCTCAAACAATTATTTACTTTATCTACATTGTTTGTATTCTGAATAAGTTGACTCAAAGTCTGCGAAGTTCGAATGAATCTGACAACTAAATGAAAAATAAACACTAACTTTTAAGGCTTATTTGCGCCTTTTATTTTCTGCCTTTGATAGATGATTAAAATAGTTTGACTCACTATTGAACTTATAATTGAAAGAGCCTGGGTTTCTTAAGGTTTGATAACATTTTAAAATTGCTTGAATTTTATAAGCCACCTTTATAAATAAGTCACCGAGTGTTTTATTAGATTGGTGTAGATCTTCAGCCGAAAGACGTCGACTGTTGGACAGAGCCTCCCCCAAATATCACCACAACAACCACCGGGTTTGAGCTGTACCTACGCGTAAAACTTTTAACCGCGATCTTCAGGTGATCGGCCATCTTGTAGAGGGCCCATGTAAATTTTATCAATTAAATCATTAAGTAATCACATAGTCTATCGACAAGAAGTAGAATACTTTTTGTTTCCGTGTTTGTAGTAAAGAGCGAGTAAGGGTGAAAAAACCAATACGTGAGAATCAGATAACATATCACCGAAAAAGGTCTACATAGACCCCATTAAAATGGACTTTTTAAAATCATTTTTATCAAATTATAATGTTTGTAATGCGTTGTATTTCAAACCATTCCGGAACTACCCTTTGGAAACATTCGGTTTCTTCGATGCATCGACTTATTGTATTTCAAGCGACGCGAAAAGACTTAATATTTATTGCGATATGAAAAGGCAAATCGATGAATCGATCAGCACGATGCATGCAGGCATTGTAAGTCCCGGTAACACACTAACGCGACAAATTACGTTTGCTCCCTTCAGACAAAGGGTAGTGAAGTTACATGGAACCACTAAATGTTGTGGATATTTTCATAATTAAAATATTGACAACCAATGATAGACAGTCTTGTTGGTCTTGCTGGCATAACAAGATCTTAGGTATTTATCCTAGGTCGTTCCAAAGTACACTGAGACTTTTTGTATCAAAGAGACAAAATATTTTTTAGGGTGATTTTTTGTTAGTGTTCCGTTTTCTTTCCAGGTACAGAGATGGGCAAAATGTAAGCATATTAATTATTCATCCGTCCCACTTGGTGAATATAGGTGTGACGGTCTATTAATGATCAAAGATTGAAATAACATTTTGTAATCTATTTACGATACGATTACGTACACTATTAATCTTGAAACATGATTGAATATTAGAAAATGCAAATGTAATCATTAATCTGATTACATTTTGTCCATCTCTGTCCAGGAATCATTTTGGAGGATGCCGAGGAATTGTACTCGGTATAATGGCAATATGCTTGACTTCTATGGAGGACTGTCCCACTCAGAAATTCAGCGGCAAATTCGAGGGGCCACACCAGCTGACACTAGAGGCTAAATGACTCCTACACTTTGACATTAAATTTTAATTGTAGGTCGCATTATTAAAAGTACATCGCCATACGACGATGATAATGATTGCACCGGGACCTTATATCGTACACAGGATTCTTGTGCCTTTTCCTCGAGGGGAATGTAGACGGATGAGTTTACTTACTGTCTTCGTAACTCTACTGAAAATAAATTAGTTTATTGCCGCTCCACCCGACTTCTTGCCACGTCTACCTAGATATGGCCTTCTCTTGTACCGTTTACAAAATGTAAAACCGAGTATGGAATGGCAGTATTTATAGCATCATAGATTGGTCTAGTCTGTTCTTCTATAGTTGAATCCCAAGAAGAGTTGATATCTAGTAGATAACTATCCTGGCGCGGTCTACGGCCGGAATAAATTTTGCAAATGTGAAACACATTGCACCGACCTCAGATAATGGAAATAGGAAAATGATAATAGTTTCTTAAGAAATCATTATCATTTTCCTATTTCTTAGATACTTACTTAATAAGTATCTATTCCGAATAGGTTTATACCCATAAAAAGTAATCCTGATCTAATATGAAAGTCAATTTAAAACAGTGCTTGAATTGCATACAATAAATCACCAGTCACTTGACAATAAATAAATCACAGAATACATTTTCCGGCTGCATTCACTTCAATATCTTTCAATAGTTTCACTCCTTGCAAAATTATTAAAGCAATTAAACACGCAATTTTCGGACTTATTGCAAAGATATAAAGCGTATTGCAAGAGAAATGTCTATTCTTGTCAATTGTAACTATTCATTTCCTTTTCATTAGCAACACAATGACGTCACGCAGTGGCGTGAACAATATGGCGGATTGGCGGGAAATTTGACAGGTCAATATTGCGTTCGGAAATGTTTATTTCTCTTGGGTTTATGAGTTGGTCATAATTTTAGTTGATTGACATTATTATAAATGTCTGCATTATTGGATATAACGGGAAATACGCGTCAAATAAAATTAGATTTCATTTTTTAATCATGAATAACACGTTAGCATATTTTTCTTGTATACTTTTTGTAAATAAAAGACTAAAAAGTTTTTAAAATGGCGTTCATCTTTTATATTTTCTTCAAACCATAAACTTCAATCTAATCCGTAAAAAAACAAATCATAACATCCCTAACAACAATATCACTGCAAGAATCAATGGGGCACAGCTGATTACAACTCGACGGGTGACGTCGTCTGGAACAATGATGTAACAGAATTGACGTCAAATTGTTTTCGTTAACACCTCCCCTACTATAGGCGGTGGAAATTGTTTTAAATGGATTGTACTTCTGCAATGCAATGTGCCTACCGAATGAAGAGGGGAATTAGTATTTAACAAATGATTTAGTGTTTTAAAATGTTGAATTTTATTTTAAATTTCAAATGCAGGGTGGAACGTTTTAGAATTTCGGAATTACTGGTTTATTATGTTGGATTCTTGTGCAGTTATTTGCGGTTACTACTCAGATTTTTATTAATAATTTCTGAAACTAAAAAGTCCAATAAGTCTTTGTTCAATTATAATTCGACCCCAGAAAATCATGATGGCCAGTTGACCAACAAGTACAGAATTTCAGAGATAGAATGCGGAACGTAGAGGACAACTATAAGAAGTTTCCTTTGAAGGCTTCTAATTTCTTTTCGTAAATTTTTCTTTTATTTATTTTCTTAACTTTACCGTATAGTTTTATGATAACATTATTTTTATAGGTAAAGTGAAATACAACACAATCGGTGTTTAACCAATAAAGATTAAGACTCTGTTATATACACTATGCGTCGGCAGGATAAAACAACAAGCTCTCACGTTATACTAAAAGCTTATCTTAATTACAAGTACCATAAAAGGTTATGCAACTTTAAGGGGTTGAAATATTATACATTTTGCATAGTTACCGCGTGATAGAACTAATCTTCGTATGAAAAGACTCGGTAATTCCTGAAAAACTAAAGCAACATGACTACAATTTTGTTTACTTGTGGCACTTTCACATTTGAGCGTCTCCGTGCTTCGTAAGGAACGTTAAGCCGTTGATCCTGCTTACCACTTAATATGGAAGTCGTTAAGCCAATTTGGAAGCCTCACTGGAAGACGACTACGTCTTATCAAGACATATCGTTCCAGTAGCAAGTGGCCGCAGAATTGCTTCCACCGATCCGCATTGGGTCCGCGTGATGGGGTAGGACCTAAGCTCTCTAACCTCGATTTGTGGGAGAAGGCCCGTAATGGGATATTGTATGCTGATATTATTATTATTTATTATATTAAAATTCAAAGCAACATGACTCTACAATTACATATTATATTTGAAGTAAGATGCAATAATTACGGTTATAAACTTACGTGTGTCGCCGTTTTAAAATAAAATGCAAATTCAATCTTGCGGGAAATTGTGAAGGGATCCAACAAAGGGATCCACATATTACTGTGCCAAGAGTAGTTTAGCTTAACATTCAAGTTTGATGGCAGTAAGATAAACATAGAATAACGTAACGAAGAACCAGAAACAAGTGAAGTAACCGGAAGTATTATAAGCTGGCAACTATCAAAGTATACCCTGAATTACATTCAATTCACATGCACAGCAGTAAGCAGAGAAGTGGACGTGAAATTCGTCGAAGCAAGATTGCAACAGGGAGCAGGTAAGTACATTGGTAATATGCTCCCCCATATTAAATTGGAACCTAAAATCGACGAAAGGATGATACATATAATACACATCTACCCCTAGGTAAGGAATAAAGGCGTGACGTTCAGCTTTAATAACCATAGTAATCTTCCAGCGATTCATGCCACATGCTCTGAAAGAGGTATGGAAACAATTTCTCCTACGCCTCCAACTGAAAAATGACTGGGAAATATTTTTTTTAACTCCTACTATTGTTTACTTCTAGTACTTAGTGTGAATTTCAAGATAATTAAAGCACTCTCCGAGATACCCCGGTGTCATCGATTATGGTCATTGTAAATGCTGGCTTATTCAAGTGACAGTGGTGGCACATGCACCTATGGCAAGCGTAGGAAAAAATCAAGCAATGCTAAATTTACACATCAACAGCGATATACCCTAGTCTTTACCTAACCAGATCAACGTGTCTCCGACTTCTAATTTATACGAGATATTAACACGCGCATCCGTTTAGAAATTAATCAGGAGTGGACCGACGGACGGGTTAAGTAATCGTAACGAACCCTCCAATCTATCTGCAAGGAAATTGCCGACGCCAGTCTTAGATCAACGAAGGTAGTCGATGGGGCTTTAACTTAGTTGCGAATATCTACGATGTCTTGTGATGACGTATGTTTCGGATCGAATAGAATCTGATTATTAGAACTGATTTGATTTTATGGGATGATCTGAATTGTGTTAGCTTCGTAATGGTAGTTTAATTAATGTAAATGTGGAGTGTCCTTTGATTATATGTAGTCTTTTAAGTTTCTACCTAGTAGCTTTATTTATTTAGTGAAATAACGTTAAGCCGTTGGCTCCGAAAGCCTTATGGGCGGCTTAAAAAGATCCAACAGCAGGTGCCCATAAACCTGCCTCTACTTATCCGCAATGAGCCCGTGTAGCGGAGTGTGACCTAATCTCTTGCGTCGATTTCCGACAGAAGACCGTAGTGCAAGAGACCTTAACCCAGTAGTGGAACAATATATCATCAACTACGAATAGTCTAAAATTTAATTGTAATTAGCTTATTAACATATCTTGCACGTGGCAAGCGGCAAATTTTGTAATTTCTATTCGAAATAATTTCTTTCTTCATCCACGCTTTAATGATGAAAGTATTTTTATTCCCGTAATTTTTTTTAGTATTTTACCTTAAATTGCTCCGTCAGCCAATAAAAACATTTGAAAATCAAGAGACATAATAAACTCCTTAAATCTAATAAGCGAATAAAAGTCCCAGCTTCGACGGCGAGCACAATGAAAAATAAAAATTAAATAGAAATATTGTGAAGCGCCTGTAATTGAATGAAGTACGGGAAAACATTTTCTTCTCTCAAGAAAAATCGTCGGCAGAAGTGCCGGGTAACAGAATTATTCCTATTCTATAATAAGTTTATTCACAATAACGAATAAAAATCCTGGATCTCCCGTGAAATTAGGTTTCAGGGCGGCCATTTTCTTGTTTGACGATAATGTTCCGATTATGTTTTATTTCATTTGTGTAGATAGATTTTTATTAAGATTGTAATTATTGATTTTTTAGAATCATCCCCAAATGCAATCCTAGCACACATTTAAAAAAAAAATAAGAGCTCAAGTTTTTGTAACGATACATTTTCAAACTTCCGAATTAAGAACACATAGAGTGTTCCTAATTTAAAGCCTACGAAAAGAATTTACCAAATAAATAAACTTATTTCATTTTCATCATAAAAAAGTAACAAAAGATGAATGACAAATAATTTCAAAAGATATAATCGAGAGAAAAAAAACTACCCTCAAAGAAAAACACAAAATGACATGTCAAAACAAGCGCTGCATTCGCACAATTGGCCTCTATTGAGTGGGGCTAAGGGGGGAATTATCGGCGGCGAATTACATGGACTCCCCGACGCAGAGAAATTCGCACAAAATGTTGTAACAAGTGTAATAGCGGACGCATGATATAAAGCTACTGGATACGAAAATGATGAGAGTAATAATTATAAAATGATGATAAATAAGTAATCAAAGGATTATCAAGCCCAGAGATTAAAAAAAAACTGATAAAATAAAATTCTACTTTACGAATCTTACTGATGGAAGTAGAGTATAGATAGTATTGATAGTGGTAAAAACATAGATTATATAATCTGAAACATTGAAAATCTGTGAGGAAAACTCACGTTAATAATTATGATTTCCCATCTATCCCTGGTGTACTACAAAAGCATTATAATACGGTTTTATGAAGGATTTGCAAAAATATATTTTTCGTATAACAACAATTGATTTTAGTTTACACATGCCACAAAAACAGCGTGAAAGCCATTAAACGACGCCAAAAGTCGTTTAATCTTTGTTTATGGCGTATTTGAAAAGGTTCCAGAAAGCAAGCATAAATAATATAATTAAAAATATATAAGTGTAAATAGTGGATAAACATGTGACCGAAGTCATAACATCCATTCCATTCTGAAATGCTTATATAATTTGTCATGTGTAATATTCAGAAACCAAAAGTATGTCTATAATTTCTTGTGGACCACTTACCAATGATGTTTGATCTCGAATAAATTATTCTTTTTTTAGTAGATATTAAATACTAAATTGTTTCTATAAAACGTTTTAGCTTTGTAGGTTATTTTTTTGAATAAACGTAGTATTGAATTGGCATAATGGCTTGCTACAAATTTACGTCTACGTTACGTTTTCTATTTTTTTATCGAAAAAATTAGTGAACCATGGAGGTAGGACACTGTCTGAGGGTTTTGTTTATTGCAGTCTTTCCAATCACACTTATATGATCTGTCGCCTCACTGGCCTGTCTGGTTAGTCACTTGATCATGACAATGATACGGGAATTATTTGTAATTTTGTGGATGTGTTCACAAATATTAGTTTGGTGCAGCAATCAGTTTCGCGACTACTAAATCCAGTGCGCTCACTTCATCAGCGATCTACGCTATGATCACTGGACCAATCTTTAGCAATATGGAGAGAATATGCATAGTACTTTGCATAGTCAATGGACCTGTGATAAGTTGATATGTGTCAATAATTACCTTATCCTATGCCGTCTTGTTTGATGAAACAATAAATTATTATCTATCAGTAAGTAATTCAAGATTCATAGGTTTATAAACATATCGTGTTTTTGCCTTGCCTTATATTGGGCATATCTAGTATTAAACTATAGATCATTGTGACCATTTTCTTGTGCCTGACAATGGGGGAAATTACCCATCGGGCTCGCGACAACGCGGCCAAGTGGGTGTACTGCGAGCCAAGTGAGGAGATGAACTTCATAAATTCGGTTATTTTACTTATAATAATTTTTCCATCTTAAAAAATGATGGGACTGTCAACTTGATTATGTTAAGTTTTTGGCTATACTTTACCTATAATTTTCATGTTATGGAACGTTGTGACTTTATTTCTGTTTTTTGTCTGGGTTCTGTTTTTTAAATAAAAAAATAGTATAAATGCAAAAGAACCGTAGTGAGTTTTTTTTTATATGTGCACGTCTCACTTGTCCAACTTATGAAAATATAGAAATGAAACTAAATTATGTACCTTCTACTTATTTCTTTGTAGTGTTTTATTAATATATTTTTGACTGACGATTTAGCGCAGTGGTTAATAGCTTAACCCGCTCCGCCCATTGTGTCTAATAGTCGCGGGTTCGATTCCCGCACGGGACAAATCTTTGTGTGATCCACAATTATTTGTTCCGGTCTGGGTATTTGTGTATGTGAATTTTCATGTTTGTAAACGTACCCACGACACAGGAATTAATCCTAGTGTGGGGATACGTTTAAAAAAAAAAAAAAAAATTGAAAACAATATAACTACTACTAGTACCTACTAATATGTAGCTTATACTTAATTTTGAATTTAGTCACGCAGTCTCCAAAATAATTTAAACCCTGGTAACCCGTAACACTGTTCAAAAACTCTGTACACAGTTAGAATCTAGTTAGAGAATATTGTTGCTAACTTTAAGATATTATCCAAAAATCCTTCTCCATACCTCCACTGTCTGAAGGGCACCCTCCTCGCAGGGTAATGGGCCGCCGTTATGATTACCCGACAAACAATACTGTTAATACGCCGTGAACAATGCGCCAATCACTGGAGACGAGCATTGTTTCACTACTTTGAAGTTGTATGAAGATGTATGTATGAGAGATTATGTATGACGTTGACATTTGATGGCATTATTCTGGAGTATCGCGTCGCGGTTGGAAATACAAATATTTTATAAGCGCTTATAATTATCATGAAGTACGTAGAAATATATTGAAGTGACAGACAGACATCACCACCATCCACCCACCACCACCTCTTTAAAAAAACTGTTTTAATCTTAATTTGCAATGAAATTAAAACAAAACTATAAACTGCGTACATCCATATATACATATATATATCTTTCTTACAATTAATTAAAGTTACAAAAGTTTTTAAAGAGTTTGTAGTACGCGCCCAGTTAGTCTCATACATTTTTTTTGAATGATCGTTGAAAAATGTATGAGAATGACCATAATTTTAGATGATCCCAAAGAATATATATATTTTTCTTCAGTCAAATTGTTATTAGGATCACCTGAAGACCATTTAGTACACAATATGGTACTTAATGATACACAATTATATCATAATACGTAGTGTCAAATCGTGCATAACTGTGCGTGCGCAACTGTTAGCATTTTTGTAACAGTCAATTACAAAGCCAGTATTTAAGAATCACGTGTTTGCAGGAACTATCAAAAAGTTAAATCCTATGAAATAAAACTATTCTACGGATTTTATCGCGGTTTATTATTGATTTTTAGTTCCCGACGTTTCGAGTGCTTTGCAGCAACCATGGTCACGGGAGGGACTGAGGTGTTAGACGTCCAAAAGGCATAGTTGTTCCGGGGTACCATCAAACTTCTTAATTATTTTTGTTGGTCCGATCTACGCAGAATGAGCTCACAGTGTTTTGAAGTCTTGCAGTGTTATGCTTGGTTTTGGATTTGATTATATTAATTACCGGATCCCAAGTCGATGGAAGCACCCAGCCATCTTCTCTATTGAAATTAGGATGTTTTTTAATTTAAATAGCCTCGCGAACCATCCTTGGTAGGAATCGGTGTTCTTTCACGAGAATTTGTGGTCTATCAAATCTGATGTTATGGCGGGTGCGGTCAAGGACATGTTCACAGACTGCAGACTCAAAGAAGTCGCTCAAAGAAGTTTTATTTCATGTGTAATATTCGCGTAAATCTAAGAACTCAGTAGCTAAATCCTAGCTTGTTTGAATAGGCAACAGATGCACTACATTCTCAATTTGTTCTGCGCTTCATGTCGGTGACCTAAGGATCTCCACAATAGCGCACTCATCAGTCTCTCTTGTTTAGGGAAATCGCCGTCGAGGCTCGGAGTCTGTATACGCCTTAATTGTTGATGTTACGTCTTATATCGGTACCTCCCTCCCTACTGTAGCAAAAGAGATATTGTGATATTATTTTGGATAATTTTCTTTCATATTGTACTGATTGGAGCAAACTGTTATTCTTCTTTGATAAAAGCTTTATAAATATATTTATTAAGTTAAAAAACCATTTTCGGTATTTGCCACTAACTATGATACCTGTAGGATACCTGACAGGTTTGTGAAGAAAGGAACCTGTTAATACTCTGTACTCTCGACTTACTCTGCAGGGGATATCACGTAATAATATAGATAGATAGTATTCTTCTTATCTATCTTCCTATAGATGTAGCTTAAAGCCACTAAAGCCAGCCAGCCCAATGCAAAATCATTTCATATCGATCGAGCATCATCCTTTTTATGGAGCTTGTTTGAGGTAATTCCTGTAAAATAGACTAGAATTCCGAATCCTACATCTCCTCGGGAAAACAGTTGAGGATGAGATGAGTTTGATTAAATAATTGTAATTATCTATGTAAAGCTGTTAAAAAAACGAACTAAATCAACAAATGTTCCGCAAACTTTAACAAAACTAAATAGCAGAAATAAGGTAAACATTGGATACAAATTGGCGAAGCAGGAAAATAGTTGAACGTAAATGAGTGGAGCTTTAGAGTCAAGATGCCACTACAGAACAGTTTCGCAAAGGAACGCTTACTACACAGGGATTCGGTTCTCGAGCACCACTCCGAAGTTTATACTGATCCTTGGTAGCTGTAAAACTTTTACATTGTTGTTGAAGTAAGCATTAATGGTTGTGTAAGCTTTGAGGTATTCATATTTTATAAGGATTAAAATTTGGACATTTTTTACAGCGACCAGAGCTGAAATTACTGAAGATATTTGGTGCTTAAGTCCAACATCGTATTATCTAGTTATTATTATGCCGTTTTTATAAAAATGTATGATGGTTTCCTTCATAATCTATCTATTTATATCATCACGCCAGATCCCTTACGGAGTAGGCAGGGAGTACAGAGTTCCAACGGGCTCTTTCCTTACATACCTCTCTGGCTCCCTCTACTCTCATAGTTCGTCTCATACACGCTCTCATTCATAATCTTAATATTAAATAACAGTAAATAACAGGTTTAATACGAGATAACACAATTTGTGAGACACTGATCAAGTAGAAGTCTACTTGCTTTAGGCTAAATTCATTTCATATTTACAAAAACTAAAGCAGCTACTAAACATGTCTCGATGTTTACACTACTCCCCACTCCCCTCGATGTCGCAAAACAAACAAGTGCACATCCTTTGACAGTGCAACACAAACAATTGTCTAAATCATAAACAATGGTGCACATCGCAAATATTACTCGCGCCATCCATCCCTAAGTATAATGAACCATTCAAGCTCCCAAACAAACTCCAACCAACCATATGCAATAATTCCGTACGACACAACCCAATGCGATATAGCACTAACCCCCTATCACGTTACAAAGGATTCTAAATCGAAAATAGACGGCAGTAAAACCGAGAATTAAATGACTAACGTAATAGATGTAAATCCTTGGGTGGCTGACAAAGAACAGAAGCGATTTCACGACATCAAAGTGGAACACGACATATTACGCTACAAAATAAACACCAGAATAAATACATCGAAATGTTTGTTCGGAAATATTCGGGTATGGGGTGATCATATTCGAAATTATGTGTTAACAGGGGGGTAGTTTCGCAAACCCTTTTGACGGTAGGATTAATTTGCTGTTTGTGTGGACGTTTGTCTGTTTTGGCTCAGATTTGCAATTAATACGTGTGCGGCAATGACGCGAACGATTGTGACATTCATTTGGATTTTAACATTGGATATCATCAAATCCTTATTAACTTGTTCCTGTAACAGATATAGAGGTATGTTGTGCAAATTACGCTGCAGCCGGCTGATCAGGATTATGGGTGATTATTATGTGTATAGATTGTATAGATTATGGATGATTATCATGTGTATAGATTGTATAGATTATGGGTGATTATTATGTGATAGATAGATCAGTCAGTAGATCTAAAGCCCAATAAGCAAATACAACGCAAAGAGTAATAGGTATCGACACTGACGATTTCTTTGTAAAGTAAATGGTTGCTTCAAAAATTCGTGTTTTTTTTTGTTTTAAAGCGAAGCCCAACGCTTATATTTACTCCTGTATCATGCGTGCGTTTACAAACATAAAAATTCACACCGAAACAAATAATTGTGGATCACACAAAGACTTGTCCCGTGCGGGAATCGAACCCGCGACTATTAGACACAGTGGGCGGAGCGACTTAAGCTCTTAACCACTGCGCTAAATCGTCCGTCTAAGTCTAAGTTGGCCGCTAACCAAGCAAAACATGTAGAAAAAAGACGACTCTTGTTATTATTGTAGCCTCTAAGTAAAGTTTGCGTGGCTAGATAGATTTTCACACTATGTCAGTAACTAACCAAGCCTACTAAGTAAGAATAGACATTTGAACTCACGTACGTTTTTCACCGCACAAGCATAATAATAGCCGTATTAAAACTTTTCTAACGAACCCAAATTGTTCGTGGAACGTCTGCGTTGAAATACGAGCAAGCTCAAAAATGGTAACCTATAATTTGCACATAAAACACATCCTAATGCCGGCGTACGTGATCACTTATTCGGTGGACTCACAAAGCGGGACATCTTCATCTGAAAGCAGACTCTGATTTAAATACATTATTCTTGTAATAACAGCGGCACCGGACGAAGGGAGCCCCATTGAAGTCGTAGAATACATTATTTTAATTCGTACCACCTCTTTGTGACCCCATCACGGAATTAATGGATTCAAAGCCTTCTCTTCCGTTCGACAAAGAATAATTTGCTAAGTAAATGAACGGGCAGACAATCCTGTTACGATCCCGAGTTTTGTTTCGATGGATTAAAGAGTGGCGAATCAGTGAAAGGGGCCACCTTTCAATCTGCGCCTTTGTGAGCGTTATCTCTCTTAATTTCGGAAGGTCAATGAATAAAATACACAGTAGGATTTCATTATTCATGTTTGAGCTTTGATTTCATTTACATCGGTAAATGAAGGTTATTTTTTAAACATTCGACAGATCTGTTTGAGTAAACACTGATTGAAGTTTCTATTAAGATATTGCATTGCCGAGCGCAGCAATAATCTAAATTGAAATAGGTTGTCTAAGATGTACGGGGTCGGTCTCAATTCAGTATTCATTGGGAGCGGTAGAATAGAGGAGCTATGGAGAATTATTGTTGAATCTCAGGGGCAATGCGACGGATCGGCGGGACTTGGGAGCAGGAAGGCCGGTCTGTTGGCATTTTCGAATAATAAACCTTGTTTAAGTGAACATAATCCACTGTGTGAAATAGTTATTTTGATACCCTTTAATGGGGTACAGGCTTGGCTTAAAGAGTTGATGGGATGAACGTAAATGAATTTATATTTCGCTACCTGTATTCTCGATGCAATTTCTCATTGGTAATTTTTAATCTCCTATTGAATTCCCTTTAGGGATGAAATTTTCAGAGAAACCTTTTCTATAGCTTACATACGTTATATAAGTAACTCCTGTGCAAAATTAAATGCTTCTAGACCAACTAGTTTACTTTGTGCGTTGTGTGTCAATCTGTGTTTTATTAAGTAGATGCAAGTACATATCTAAATATATTTTCATTTTTACGAGACTGAATTCCATGTCGATAAAGTGTTAGCTAACATTAGCATTAAAGAGTTCAGAATGTAAATATATTTGTTCCATATTACATTTAGATTCTCCATCATCGGCGAAACTTGACTGTATATAGTATACCACCTATTAATATCCTTTAAATTTATCCTTCTTCATAGTAGGTACTTTTGGAAGCGTAGGCGCGTCACTCTAGTATTTTTGGAATGAGAGATAAGACTACTTTAGGTAATCCTTTCTTGGAAACATTTTCTCTATAAAAGCGCAATATTTAAGAAACCTTTGAGTGGTTATGTAATACAGGCTGTACGAATGATGGGTCATGTGGCTTCAAGTCGGGCGAAGTGGGGCGCGTCGCGTGGGTTTTAAACTTTAGCCACCTAAAATGTTATACGAAATTAAGGTATGTACATATATATAGTGTACCTGTCGCAAAAGACCAGCGGTTTAGTGGCAGTGACTTCAGCCTTGTTGCTGGGTAAAAGAGAACTAACACATATGTGCGACAGTGCGACTTAAAACAGCTAACGATAATACAATTTGTATAACAAATTTCATATCTATGCTGGTGGCCGTTGAAGAGTTTCTACGTCTGGAGCCAAAATTCATTGTCATCGGAACTCAATCAACATGTCTAATTTAAAGTCCACTGAATAAGAGGAAATAGTTGATGTTAGTTTAAAAGATTTGACCAAACCAATTAAACACTCTCTGGCCTATATTCTAGAGGCAGATTTGTACAATGTGCACCCACATTTCGCATATGATATTGAGTACTTGTGATTTTTTTTCTTAAAGAAAACGTTGCTGTATACTACGAATAATTACAGTATCGTGGGTGCGTTGACAAATATAAAATTTACATACACAATCATCCATACCATATTACAACGAGAGGCGGGCTCATTGTCTTTATATCAACTGATCATAATTCCAGATTTCTATCTATTTATATCTTCACGCATGATCTCTTGCGGGATAAGCAGAGAGTACAGAGTTCCAACAGGCTCTTTCCTAACATACTTCTCTGGCTTCCTCCACTTTCATAATCACCTCTGACATTCCTCTTAGATTTCGAAAACCTGAATAACGTTGTCGGACGTGGGATTCGAATCTAGGGCCTCGTGGTCACTAGTCGTACTATGAATAATTAGGCTAAGAATTTTTAGAGCAATATGAGTAGACTATATTAATGAGTCGATTCTTAATTATCATCAACTTGGTTTGCGTTATGTTCAGGCGTGTATTTTACATCCTTGAGCTGTTTTTGAGACTAAAGCTCCTATGTCTTTCCCCTGGATGTAATCTATTCCGTTTCCGAATTTGATCTGGTAAAAAGGTAACAGACAATCAGACAGACAGAGTTACTTTCGGATTTATAATATTAGTACGAAAGTATGGATGAATTTCAGGTTTTAAGCACTACACACAGACAATGTAAAATGAATACTATATAAGATTACTACCTGCTATCAAAAATTACTGTACCAAACAACTAAATTGCATTTAACCCGAAAACGTTCACGGTAAAACCGAAGCGTTTGCATCGAATATTATCGAATGATTTATATATAATTCATAAGGCCGTCTCGACCAAGCCACTGCCACCTTTTTGAATAATTTAGATGTCAGACACATATTATTTTTGCAGGGGCGGTCTGTTTGTCCTATAAAATATCATTTGGGGTTGAGAGGGACCATGGCAAAGTCCTCGAGGTTAATCCACGTAGACCCTTGGAGATGTGGCTTTTTAGATCTGTCGCTTTGTTTATAAATATGAATAAAGGTTCTGTTTATTTTAGACACGGCTCCTTGTACCAGGGTATATTATTTTTAGTTGATATAATTTGTTATCGTTTGAATGTTAAGTGTGTTGCTTGTTATTTTATTGATGATAGTTATCGTTTTACCTAAACGTAATTTCTTGCGAGATAAAGTTACACAAATTATTACAAACTAGGTATAGTACATAAAAAATACCAATTTTCTTTGTGAATGACACTCTACACTGGAGTGGCTAATGATAAAGATATTAAAAAGACTATCTTTCGGAAACCTTTAAAATTGAACACACTCAAGAATACCTACAGGTATCTAAGGGTCCAATGTTTATTAAAACAAAAAAGACGAGACGAAAACACATTGGAAAACTACATTTATAATTCTACACTCAAAGTGTGATAACGATGACCAAATAAATACAGATTCCAAACGGCAGCGACTTGTAGGGACAGTACACCTAAGCCCGAATTCTATAAACAAACGCACATCATTAATCTCCGACAATTAACCTAAAACTAGTAATTAATAACGCGACAATAGACCAAACTAAGCAATTGTGCTTCTCGCCCGAATGACATGGAATCAATTCGCACCCCACAATGGCTCAATCTAGAGACGCTTCTAACCGAATTACTAACAGAACCTGCCACTACATCGGCTATTATTAACTCCTTTCAACGTCATCCCTTAGGGCTGTGTGCCTTTAAGATGGAGTTGGTTCTGTGTTAATAGAACGACATGCTGGCCCAATAGCGCCATAACAAAATAGCAAGAACAGGAGAGATTAAACTTTGGAGTTTTGGAAATAGAGTGGATTGGCGTAAACAGGTTTCTGGCTGCCTGCTGTAAGAACATATCAAGCAAGCTATAACACTTCCGCCTCGGCTAAACGATTCTTTATTTAGGACTAAGCCTGCCACACATTCCAACCATTGTAATTCCTGTAAGCCACGATCGGCAGTGGTCTCCTAAGATGACACCAAAGTTTGAACTTTGGGGTGTCCCGGGAAGCGCTTTAATTGTCTTGGAACCCGCAAAAAATTTAATTAGAAAGAAAAACAGAAGGATTATGAAAAATAAAATTTTACTTCCCTACTTTGCAAAGCGGGAGACACAAAAAATTGGCAGATCAGTCGTAGAGAAGAAGACCACTAGGATAAACCCAGTTGTAAAGAACACCGGAAACGAAAAAATATTACCAGGGCCTATTTGTTAGCCTCATGTTTGATTCCAGTAATAGGTATGGCAAAAATGCTTGAACGCACGTAAATTATCTCGAGTTTCTACAAAATCCGTGTAGTAGATACCCCAGACGTATTTCGCAGAGTGTTAAACATAATGGTACGGCTAAATGATCCATAAGAAGTGCTGACCGGGACTAACGGATTAGCTTACCTCCCGAAACACGTAGATGCTCGATAGTAGAATTGCAATATTTAGCCGACCACGAGGCTTGTATCTCGGCAAAAAGACGAACGACAACATGAAATGGTAACCAGATCCAATGGCTTAACGTGACCTCGAAACGCACGAAGATCGAAAAGTCACAAACGCTCATCCAGCTCGAAAAGACTGAAATGAGCGCTGCTTAAACTTGATAATAGCTACAAAAACCGCAGAGCTACGAGAGCCTACGGATTGTTTTGACTATTTCTCTCCACCCGCTGTTGAAACTTATTAAGCAGACCATATAGGCTTAACGATTGCAACACAAGTGGTAACCTCAACGAGTTTTAAGGACTAACCTATGAAGTGGTAACCGGGACTATTTACTTAGCGTGCCATTTCAATCACAGAGACGCTCGAAGATGGAATTACCACTCACAGACATCCAGAACCGACCTCTACTTAACCTCGATAAAACTTACAAAAACCACAACGCTACGAGGGCCTACTAATTGTTTCGCATATTTCCTTTGGCGCCAACCCTAGTAACAGTCACAATTTGCGGTTGTTTGTCAACCCGATAATGCGGTGTATTAAGTAAACGAATTCGTTTAATATTTCGGTTCACTTTTGTAATGTTCCCGCGGCGCGGGCGCGTCTGTTGTGGTCGGTAATTGCTTGTGAAATACTGGTTTGCGGTCGCCGCTTATTGTGATGATGTTTTTATGATTGGTGACATTAGTGCTTATGCATTATAAAATTAGGGTATATGTGGTCGCTTGTTTCTACGTTAACTTCCTCTAAATACACCTTCACTTTTACATTCCCCAAGTGTAGATGGGAATTCTCTCAACACACACTCATAAAGCGATTCTATTTCTAATATACCTGGCACAAGCTTCGATAGAATAATCCTAATAACACTTTATCCAACCTAGGATTCAAACCAAGGACTTTGTGATCGCTACGCTTACTATTTGCCATCAACGAGACATACTTTTTAATAACCCAAAGCTATTCCTGTGCCGTCTAAATAATAAATAAAAAAATCGTGTTTATCTTTTATTCTCAATTGTGATTAAAATTAAACCGGCCTGTTCCTACAACTTATCTTTCGATTATTGTTTTAAAGATAAGTTAATTTGTTATTGTCACTCAATGATATAGTTTCAAAATTCAATATATTAACACCTGACACGTCATGCTGTCAAATACATTTATTCACAATTGTTTAACAAACAATAAGCTTTCACTACACTGCCTTAGAAACAACACTACATTAAGGCTGAATAGGCGACCCAGAATGTCAAATATAAGGCTCACACGAGCGGCAAAACGTCACGCCTATATTCCCCAAATAGGAATGTCAGATGTATATTGTGTACACCGACATATAGCAGACTATGTCAAATTCCAATATGATGTATAGGGAGCGAGACTTTTACCATTATGCCGGGGATAATTCCACACTCCAGACTAAAAATTAGCCCCACTGCTTGGCAAAGGTCTCTTTCACTAATCGGAGTGGAAAAGAGGAGGTTGTACTGGAGTACAACGAGCACTGGAGTATCCACCACGCAGATTTAGTACGGATTGGTAGAGACGGTCACCTGTTAGAAATTATTACGCCACCAATAAGGCTGCTTAATTTAACGACTTGAATTTCACGACTACTATATTGAGTTTTAACCGGGACCAACAGTTTGGCCTACAGAGTTTGAAAGCAAAAAGCTCGAATATGGTATTGCCACAAACGGTCACTTATCTCACTCTGGCCGAGCCGAACCGCCTTTGTAATCGCTAAAAATACCGCGATCCTAAACTAAACTTATCAAAACTGATTACATAATTATAACATCACAATCGCTCGTGTGATCAGGGGCTTAGCAAGACTCGCCTGAACCCAATAAGTGTGAGACGAAGTGGAATAATCGATTCGACAAACAAGAGCTCCGCGGTGCGTCTCGATTTATCGATAATATACTATTCGATACAGACGTTTGGATTAGAATCGATTTCCGTGACGTGTTCACTGTTTGTTGGAGAGTGGTTATGCTATTAGGAGGGATCGGCTGTGTAAAGATATAACAAAGCACTATGCGTTCAGCAGGTTGTTCAATAATATAACGAAACTTGTTCTAATACACTCACTAAGAAAGACCTCCCTCTAAAATATGGTAAAATATGAAAATGAAAATATTTATTCGCCACAGCAAAACTTACAGGGATAAAAACACAAAGAACACACCACAATGAGCTACTATCATAAGTAATGTCTGCTACGGTGTGAGTCGTACCGAAGGTGTTTGGCTCAGCATGTGCTGAAGGGGACCGGAGTCTCCTCCAACGCTGATTTTCAGCCAATCCTCTCTTCAAACGGTTCCTACATAAACATAGCTACCCTAAATGTAATCGCATATTATTGACACTTACTATAATTATCGTACTTGTAATAAATATGTATAAATAGAGGAATGAAAAAACACAAAATATAAATGTAATAAGATAATTAAAAATACGATTGAGTGTAAAAATGATTAAATGTGGGATCTAGCGTGGTAATACGGATACGAGTAGATAGATAATTCAATATGTGGAAAATAAATGAGTTCATATGCTGCTGGCTGAAGGGCATTTAAATCTCTACTGTACAAGAGAGTGATGGCGTGAAATAACTATGCTCCAGCCAAAGAAGACACCGAGCTCATTCGTCAACCGGCCTTGGCTTGGGTAGTGGCTATGGGGGAGGGCATAACTAGGTAACCCGCCGTGATACTTTGCACCGAATGACGAGTAAGAATTTTCCTCAATCTTGCTGGTGAAGTCAGTGTCTAATCCTTGCATGCCAATAGTCACCCCACAAAATATGAATTAAATGTGAAGATTTTAGTACCTTGAAGGTCTCTGACATTCCCAACAGCAGGGCCTTTACAGCTTCACCAGACAAGAGGGCGAGCGTGCAACCACTACGCTCGAGCCAAAAGGGCAAGGGGGCAACTAGCTCAAGGGCGCCTCAAGGAGGAACGGCCTCGACTTGGACAGTCGCTATGGGGAAAGGCGTATACTAGGTGTCTCGCCGTGGTGCTCTGCACCGGCCGGCGAGCAAGGGATTCTTCGACCTCGCCAGCGAGGTCGGTGTCTGATCCTGAGTGCGGTATCTGTATCCGAAAGAAGGGATGTAAGGGCATCGGGAGGGTCGGTGAGAACGGCGGTCGGTCGCGAACGGCGATAGCGGTTGATAGGAGGGGAGTTGGGTTCGTAGTCGGCGACGGCTACGATTAGCGGATTACTATGATTGGGCGCGATCTCAAAATATCGGGTTGTCGCCCTTTTTAATAAAGGCGTGAATAGGTTCGAGACCGAGATCAGAATGGAGATCGACATTCCGTATGAACCACGGGGCTCCGACGGCTTTGCGGAGGAAACGGGATTGAACCGTTTGGAGTCTATCGATGTGAGAGCGGGCGGCGTGCTCGAACACTCACTTTATTCCTAAGGGACTACTCCGCTTGCAGATCATCGGGTAAAGACGACCGAGGACAAAGGCTGCACGGTTACGGACTCGCTTGATGTGCGGTCCGAAGGTCATGGTATTGTTTAGGGTGACCCCTAGATATTTGACCTGTTTGACCCAGGGACTACGTTGGTCCGACCTTCTCAAGTGTAGTGATATTAAGTATGGATTAGTTCAGAACTGACATAAAAAAAATCTGTATTTTAATATTTTGTGTGTCACTTGGATTAGCCAGAGACACGAAAATGTCGTCAATGTACGACAATCACTTCTTCCAACTTGAGTGACTTAACCTTTGAGAATGATATCTTTATATTAACAGAAAAATAATAAAAATAACCCTACTCGTTATACACCAACTCATATCATAGAGCTTTTAAAATATAAACCTGGTAATGACGTTGTAAAAAGTTAAGAGGTATCAGAAAATAAATATGTACTAAAAATTGTGAAATCATCTCAGCTTGTTTTAATTTAGCTTGTCCTATAAACTGGCCCGATAGTCGCAGTATTGTTGGTACATAATAAAATATAATATTATATGTTGACAGTTATCAATGTGGAGAAGCACTCAGTTTCTTATTTAAAACACAATATGAACATCAGTTTTATGACCACTTTCAGTTATGAAAATTCTATCTATATCATCGCGCCTGATCCCGAGTTCCTACAGGTTCTTTCCTTACATACCTCTCTGGCTTCCTCCACTCTTATAGTTCGTCTCATACACGCTCGCCGGTTACGGACACTCTTGCTTTATCCTTCAGGTAAGACTCGGTCTATTTAAATATTAGGCGTAATCTGCATTATACAAGTACGTTCCCCAAGATTCTTGTAACATATTTCTTACAAATTACATAAATTTGAGCAAAATACGAAGCACTGTTACAAAATTTTAGTGGCGAATAATGCGCGTAGCGATCACTAGTGTTCAAATCCTAGGTCGGACAAAAATCTAATTTTTCTAAAGGAAAATTTCTAGTATCAGTTTGGAACCGTACATTGTGCTTGATATAATGGCGATAGGCTCGTCCCCTATTACATGGGACTTAACATCGTCGACGAAAAGCCACACCCGTTTGGAAAATATAGGCGTAATTGAGTACTATGTTACAGAGTGTTTGGTCTTGCTATTCAAGCTAAGTATACATTATAATCGATCTAGTTTCAATTACTGCAGAACAATCAAAACCTTTACGTGCTCGATTTAAAGTATATTTTGTATCACTACAGTAGCTTTAATTTGAGTTTAAGAAGCACAAGGCGAAGTATTCATACAATCCGAGCACTCGGCCGAATGCCCTGTTCGACTCATGATGCCCATTCCATGTTATGACAATGTGAAAACTTAATGAATCTGAACTCGCTCTCGTAGGCCTAGAACGAAACTCTTAAGGCCTTATCGTAGACAAATACCTTTTTTTCAATAGTATTTTAGTGATTAATTTTACTTAATATTATATATATTATAGTTAATAGTTATTGCCCAAGCCAATTGTATGTTAGCAGACGAATGGCCTGTCATTCGTCTGGCGTACATACTGTTGGCTTCACAACGACATCAAAGAATGTTTCTATCGATAAACATTGATTAGTCCCTCGTGTCACATCAAAGAACCGAATATCCATTGTGTGCAATTCCGAATTTTTCTCCTCACAAAATTCTTATATTAATATAATAGGATCAAACATAGATTTGATTGTAATTGAATGGACATGCCGTAATGATATTGACAATATAGTTAATGATGACTTTGATGGGACGGTGATAAATGATGGAGAAGCATTTGAAGGTCAAACGATGTATGTAGAAGTACATTCGTGATGATTTTAATGTCATATTATTGATGTTAATAAATGTGTTTCCAAATACGATGGTTTTATAAATACTAAATTGTATTATAGTGTGGTGTTGTATTATGATTGGTAATATAAATTTGATGAATGTATATATTTTTTACGCATTTCAAGTCATTATAAACATTCAACATTTCAAAAACTCGATTAGTGTAATTGGTCGATCTGATGTCGGTCATTATCTATATACCGAGTCGATCATACTAATTCCCAGATATAACTAATCTGGAGTATTTGTGCGGAGCAACTCAAACGATGTCCCACCTCATATCGTGCTCTGTGTGCCCTGAAACTTGCCCGCAGCAAGATTTTGTTTGCTTTCAACAATGCAATCCGTGTGGCCATCTTCTGGGCCGCATCCATATAATTATAACCATGTTTACCGTTGAAATGCTAAGAAGAAGAAGGTAATCACTAAATACTTACTTTGGGACCATGAAAGAAGTTAAAGCGAAGTTTAAAGAATGAAATTCTAAATCACTGAAAATCTGTCACTAAACAAATCGTAACAAAACAAAAGGACATTGCCATGGTATTCAATACAAATGACAAAAAAGAAAAGAAACACTCGTATTTTTAGCTATCAAAAATAATATCTGAAATAGGTGTAGGAAAACCAAAAGTTAGTTTTTTTATAAAAAAACTACTACTGTTTTTGGCACTGCTTCCATGTCATCGCCAGTCGCTTGTCAATTAGTCCACAGTTTAATAAATCTCGTTCAACCGAAAATGGGTTCGAAGAAAATCATCATTGACTTGTGCAGTTTTTCACGAATTTTATGTTTTAGACATCAAAGGGGGCGAAAGTGTGTGCAATAATTGGTCAATGTTAGGAGGTAACGACGCATATCGTCGAACGCGCAGTGCCAAATTGAAAATGGAGAAGAAAAAAAACATTGTTTATGCGACGCCTTATTAAAGAGAGATTTATAGTTGACGTTTCTTTTAAAAGGTTTCTGTTATGGACGACGTTATTTTACAGGAGATTTTTAATTTTGAAATTCTAGAGATGAAAATAGGTGAATTGTTAAATTAATAGATAAAATCTTAGGAATATCATTATCCTAATACTCCAGATTAGGATAAGTATCTAAATAAGATTTCTGCACCGATATTTTTCTTGCACTGATCTTATTATTCTTTTGTGTCTACTTCTAACTCGATTACAATTCTCGATGTTATTATAACGATAAAATTTTTATCATTTCTGTTGCATTACAAGTTTACCATTATAGATGTAGTTTATATTGTTGCTAAATAATTTATAGATCATATAAAACCCCGGTCTAAATATCCATTTTCCTGTAATTAGATTCACTACAATTTATAGTACACTTATAAATTCTTTTATCCTTCAATATGTCTTATTACATACTCACTGTATTAAAACTATAAATTATACAGACACGACAAATATTTCTACAAATTATACCTATGCAACTATAAGTTAGTCTGTTACAAAAAAATGCAATATATTTCACAACCGTAAATCACGATTATTGCACCAACTGACATTTACAAAGAATGTTTACCGAACCAAAAATAAAGGTAGTACCACACATATCGACAATCAACTTGGGAATTTGACAGTTTAAGAATTATTGAAGAAACATCCAATTCTTATTTCACTAGTTCGATATATCACGGAAGATATCATGAGGCAAATATAACGCGATGTTGGCACCGGGCGTCGTCGGGAGAACAAAGACAGAGATAAATAAAATTATAGTGCGCGTGTAGGGTTGTCACGGTCTATAATAATGAGTGAAATTTCAACGAGGCGTTTGCCCATGTGGGACGTATACAGACTGTTGTTTTTGTCGTCGAAATCTACTAATGCTTCTGGTAGATATAATAAATAATGAACAAAAATATATTAAAAAAAAACTTGGTCTAAATAAACAACTACCTCGTTGGTTTCGTGGCGAATAATGTGCTTTGCGATCATGAGGCCCTGGCTTCAAATTCTAGGTCGGATAAATGTAGTTTTTCTATCGATAAATTCCTACTATCAGTCCGAGTCTCAAATTGTACCCAATATATGGTAATAGGCTCCTATGGGACCTAAAATCGTCTGCAAAAAGTGAGCGTACACAGTACACATCTGCCACCTCCGCTTGGGGAATATAGGCATGGCGGTGTTTACATTTATTTTTTGGTATAAAATAATTTAATACCTAGTGCGCCAATTACATATGCCATTATATATATTATTATTCCAAAAAATAAAGCAACAGCCTTTATTCAGATGATGTAACGTGTATTGTTTTTATTTTAAAAAAGATCGTAACTTTTTAAATTATGCGTGGGTACCTCCTAATAATAGTCGTTTAAAAATGTCTAGTTCATTATTGAGGGACAGTTTTCGTCTACTTTTTTGCATTAGTGCTTAGGTTTGTACGAAAAATAATCATTACCTATGATTTTCTTCACCGTTTCCTATTGTTTGGAATCGTACGAAGAATCATCTAAAATATTTTGATCCTATTAAAATCCTAATATCAATGGATTTCTGATCTAATTTCATACAGCCATTAGAACTAAAGGTAACCAAAAAAGTTTTAGATTGATCGGACCGACCCTGTTGGTCTGGCTTCAAATCCTAGGTCGGATAAATGTAGTTAAAAAAAAAAAGCTGCGGGACAAACCGGGCCCGCAGTGTCTAATTATAAAAAAAAAGAAAAAGTAGTTCAAAAAACTTCCCAGTATGAGTCCGGAGTCTGGAATTGTGCCCGGTATATGGAAATAGGCTCGCCCCCTATTATTTATTTGTTATACTTTTATGTACAAAGGCGGACTTAATGCTTACCCAGTCTACCTTAGGGTATTGGCCCCTACCATGACCTAAAATCGTCAGCGAAACGTGGGTGTATTTAGTACACCTCTGCCACCCCGAAATACAGACGTGACGGCGTGTGTGTAATCTATAGGTAAAAGTACTTGTATTTTATTTTAGTTGTAATTAATTCTGCTATAGTAAAAAACGCATGTGTAATTTATTAGGCATGTCTCAGGTACCAACCCTATTAAAACTAAACCACTGGCATTCCTCAAACAATGTATGAGTATTGTAACCATGTGTACGCCCATCATATTATTGAGATGGTACTCATTGATATTGTTAGAAATTCTATAGCCGAGTGTAATTATAATATAATAATTTGATTCCTGGTTTAGCGTCTCTTCTTATCTGGAGTTTGGGATTGGTCTTGCCTGCTAAAAATTCTATGCTTGCAGTGGCTATATGGTGCTGGTCACCTTTCCTCTAATATGGTCGAGGGAGGTGATGGCTGCTCAAGTAGTCGTACTCGTGAACGGGTGCTGCTTGAGGAGACTGGTCCACCCAGAATCCTCTAGCTTTTCATTATAAAATATATTTAAATATATTATTATTATCTTATATCTCAGTCGTAAGGCTGGTGCTAGATGGCATAAATGATTTTGTATACTATAAAAATGTATGTTTCTATACAAAAAACGATGAAAAAATTAGAGAATTAGACAAAAAAGACAAGCCCGCTGAGTTTCTCGCTGGATCTTCTCAGTGGAGGCCGCGTTCCGACCCGGTGATAGATTAGTAAGTAAAAAAAAATAATGTAAATATGACCATTGTAAACACACCCGCAGGTTTTATGCAAAATAAACAATTTGAGTTTTTTTGTTTTATAGCAGATACCTACGTAGATTCCTGCCTTAATATCCTTCTTATCACATATATTCATTTATTGATCACTTACTTTTTTATATGCTAACTAATTTTTACTATATTGTTGGTGCGCATAGTGCAACTGAAAATCAAAAAGTTTTGGGTTCAAATCTTAGATCGGGCAATAGTTATTTTAGGGTTTTCATAATGAAGAATGTTGCTTTTCGATGGAAAGAAATCAGAATCAAAATCTGGAGTCTATAATCGTGAATCGTCGGCGAAAAGTGGGTGTACACCTCTGCCACCTCTGCTTGACGAATATAGGCGTGACGGTTTATGCATGTGCGTCTATTATTCTAAGATTAACATCGCTTCGGCATTTTTTCTGGTCTATGACTAACACTATTTATTTGAAGTGTAAATGATAAACATCGTTGGTATAATAAATATTTTTTAAATAATTTTTGTTTAGATAAACGTGTAGTTTACTTAATGTAACACTTTCGCCAAAAATACTGTTGAGGAATGTTTACGATGAAACGGTACTACCTATATTAACTCCTATCCTATCAGCTGCTACCGCCGTCCGCTACATGTTCTCACCGATCCTCCCGATGCCTTAACATCCCTTCTTTTGGATACAGATACCGCACACGGGATCAGACACCGACCTCATTGGCGAGGTCCAAAAATCCCTTGACCGCCGGCTGGTGCAGAGCACCACGGCGAGACACCTAGTATATGCCCTCCCCAAAGCGACTGCCCAAGCCGAGCCCGTTCCTCCTTGAGGCGCCCTTGAGCTAGTTTCCCCCTTGCCCTTCTGGCTCGAGCGTAGTGGTTGCACGCTCGCCCTCTTGTCCAGTGAAACTGTAAAGGCCCCGCGGCCAACAGCGTAGATCATTGACATACACACACAAAAAAAAACCTATATTAATTTCATCAAAACAATGATCAGTGAACAGCGGGTATCGTAATATTTTTTTTGGAAGCTTATTGTAGAGCCTGATAGGTACATATGTATTTTAAGTATAAATTTACCTTAGACAAATCCACGAATTAAGTAACATTAACTTGAGGTTGCAATGGGTTCCATCTCATATAGGTGTAAGAGGAAACGAGGATGCTGACAAATTCGCAAAGGCGGCTATATTAGAGGGCATAGAATTTAATATTGCCCCTTATTATACAGAACTACTAAATCACTTTAAGGAAAAATGTTTTTATCGTTTTAAGGAATATTTCGACGAGAGGAGTAAAGAAAAAGGCATATGGTATAAAACCATTCAATGTGAGCCTCCGCGGGTCCCATGGTTTATTGGTAAAATAAGCAGATCATGCGTTGTTGTGGCACATAGATTACGTTCTGGTCACTATCCATCTAGAAAGTTTGAATACCTGATGAAAAAAGTCGAATCGCCTGATTGCGAAGTATGTGGTAAAATTGAAGATGTCCAACACTTGCTGATGGAATGTGAAAAGAACCAGACAGAAAGAGAAGTAGTGATGCAGAAACTACAAGTTAGTAAATACGACGTAGGAGCTTTTATAAGGGTTTTGTCTAAGCTTATATCCGATGCAGCAAAATATCTTTATGATATGGTACGATACGCAGAACTACCTCTTTCTCCATCACAATAACTTCAGTTGTTTGTGTAATAGTGTTATATATATATTAGATTAGGGTACGATGGGGCTGACATACCTTGTAGTGTAAAAGCCTCTAAATAAATAAGATTAAAAAAAAGGATAGATAAATGGAATGCATAATAAATAAATGTATGTATGTAGAAATAGGAAATGGACCTGGACGAGCCCTGATGGTTCCACAAAAAATGAGATAGACTTCATCATGAGCACCAAGCGACAAATATTTAATGATGTCTCCGTGATTCATAGGGTAAAAACCGGCAGTGATCACCGAATGGTCAGAGGCACATTAAATATTAATGTCAAAATGGAAAGATCGCGTCTGATGAAGTCTACGCTCCGACCTACTCATGCATATATCCAAAACCCCGAGAACTTTCAACTCGAATTGTTAAACCGCTTCGAATTGCTAGACAGCAGCGCATCAGTGGACGAAATCAACAACAGGCTGGTAAAGACTGTTCATACGGTCGGGTCCAAGTATTTTAAGACCCACCGTAAAAATAGGCCTCAAAAACTATCTGACAACACCCGAAACCTCATGGCTGAGCGACGTTCCATGACGCTCCAAACCTCCGATGATGCTAAGTCCTATAGGCAGCTTAATGGACAGATATTGAAGTCCTTGCGACACGACTTACGGTCCTTCAATGCAAGGCGTATTGAGGAGACCATAGAGCAGAACAAGGGCTCTAAAGTGTTCGCAAGAGACGCGTCTATTGGGCAGAGCCAGTTGACGAAGCTGAAGACGGAGGACGGAAACGTAACGTCAAATAGGTCAGAGGTGCTCAGGGAGATAGAGAGGTTCTATGGACAGTTATATACCTCAGTAGCTAAACCTGTTGTTGACTTGGTAAAAGACCCAAGAGCCAAGCTAACCCGACACTGCACTGAAGATATCCCGGACATCAGCCTGTGCGAAATTAGGATGGCTCTCAAACAACTAAAAAACAACAAAGCGCCGGGTGAAGATGGAATTACTGCAGAACTTCTGAAGGCGGGCGGATCGCCGGTACTTAAAGTCCTTCAGAGGCTATTTAATTCCGTCTTGCTTGAAGGGAAAACGCCGGAAGCATGGAACAGGGGTGTGGTTGTGCTGTTTTTCAAGAAAGGTGATAATTCTTTATTGAAGAACTATAGGCCCATCACACTGCTGAGCCATGTTTATAAGTTGTTTTCGAGAGTCATTACGAATCGTCTTGAACGACGGCTTGATGACTTCCAGCCTCCCGAACAAGCCGGTTTCCGGAAAGGTTTTAGTACCATAGACCACATACATACGCTGCGGCAGATTATACAGAAGACCGAGGAGTATAATCGGCCACTATGCTTGGCGTTTGTGGACTATGAGAAAGCCTTCGATTCGATCGAGACTTGGGCGGTTCTTAGATCTCTCCAGCGATGCCGCATTGACTATCGGTACATTGAAGTGTTGAAGTGCTTGTATAATAACGCCACCATGTCAGTCCGAGTACAGGGGTAGTGCACGAAGGCGATCCCCATAAAAAGAGGAGTAAGGCAGGGAGACGTCATTTCTCCGAAACTGTTTACGGCCACCTTAGAGGACGCCTACAAGCTCTTGGAATGGCAAGGACTTGGCATCAACATCAATGGCGAATACATCACTCACCTTCGATTTGCCGACGACATTGTGGTCATGGCGGAGTCGCTGGAAGATCTAGGACGAATGCTCGGTGACCTCAATAGAGTATCCCAACAAGTGGGTCTTAAAATGAATATGGTCAAAACAAAAATAATGTTTAATGTCCATGTCGTACCCACCGCACTCACCGTTGGGAACTCTACTCTTGAAGTTGTCGACGAATACATTTACCTGGGACAGGCAGTCCGGTTAGGTAGGTCCAACTTTGAGAGAGAGGTCAATCGACGAATCCAACTCGGCTGGGCAGCGTTCGGGAAACTGCGCAACATCTTCTCATCCAAAATACCTCAGTGCCTAAAGACTAAAGTTTTTAGTCAATGTGTGTTACCAGTGATGACATATGGATCAGAGACGTGGTCTCTTACAATAGGTCTCATAAAAAAGCTCAAAGTTGCTCAGCGAGCTATGGGAAGAGCTATGCTCGGCGTTTGTCTACGTGATCGAATCAGGAATGAGGAGATTCGTAGAAGAACCAAGGTCACCGACATAGCCCTCAGGATTAGCATGCTGAAGTGGCAATGGGCTGGCCACATAGCGCGAAGATCGGACGGGCGTTGGGGCAGAAAGATTCTAGAGTGGAGACCACGTATTGGCAAGCGCAGCGTAGGACGACCGCCTGCCAGATGGACCGACGATCTTGTGAAAATCGCAGGAAATCGTTGGATGCAGGTGGCATCGGACCGGTTACGCTGGAAAGCGATTGGGGAGGCCTATGTTCAGCAGTGTACAAGTATAGGCTGAAATGATGATGATGATGATGATGATGTAGAAATAAATAAATGGACTGCCTCGTTGGTTTAGTGGCAATTGCTTGGTGATCACGCGGTTTTGGTTAAGATCCTGGGTCCGAAAAATGAAGTTTTTCTAACGAAAACTTCCCAGTATAGGTACGGAGTCTGGAATTATGTCCAGTATGGCTAAACGCTCACTGCCTATTACACGGGACCTAACATCGTCGGCGAAAAGTGGGCGTACTCAGTACACCTCTGCCACCCCCGCTTGGGGAATATAGTCGTGACGGTGTTTTATTATAAATGGAATAAAAAATGATAAAGATTTGTATGTACCTATATCATCACACCAGATCCTTTGCGGGGTAAACAGAGAGGACAAATTTCCAACAGGATATTGATAGCTAGAGATGGAGAATGATGGATGAATTGATGGAAAATGGATGACTGCCTCATTAGTCTAGTGGAAAATAATGTGCTATGCGATCACGAGACCCTGGTCGAGGGAATTTTCTGATAGAAAAACTACATTTGTCCGACCGAGGATTTGAACCCAAAAGTTCGTGATTGCAACGCGTATTATTCGCCACTACACCAACGAGGCAGTCTTTAGAATAATAATAAAAAATAACATTCATATAATTTTGTCTATGGTATACGGAAACGGATGTTGTTATATTTGACTTTGTGTCTGCATATCTGTTTAGTTTTCAATAAACCATCGCCAGACATACATTAGTTTTCAGAAATAATATTCTAGTGTTAGAATAAATATCATCGTAAAAGATGTTAGATCAAGGATTTTATTAATATGCATTATAAAATTAGATATTACATAATGTGGTTCTGTTGCGTAGACTGGGTTTGTTTGAGATGGTAGATTTTTATGTATTTAACGACTACATATGCTTATGGTGGTCAGGTATCAAGAATATGAATTCTAGGTCAAACAGTGCGGGTCTTTAATCGAAAAATCCACAGTTACTGTTTAATGTCAAGAAACGTGCCGATTATGTCAATAGACTTATGTCCCATACATTGGGACCTGACATTATCGGCGATACGTCGGTGTACATAAAACACCTCTACATAAGTGTGTTTTTCATTCCGATCTTGGTATCAAACCTATTCGCGCCTTTATTAAAAAGGCGACAACCCGATATTTTGCGAACGAGTCCAATCTTAGGAATCCGCTAATCATAAACGCCGCCGACTACGAACCTAAATCCCCTTCTAACATCCGCTACCGCCGTCCTCGGCATGTTCTCACCGACCCTACCAATGCCTTTACATCCCTTCTTTTAGATACAGATACCGCACACAGGATCAGACACCGACCTCGCCGGCGAGGTCGAAGAATCCCTTTCCCACCGGACGTCGCAGAGCACCACGGCGAGACACCTAGTATATGCGCTCTGCCGAGGCCATTCCTCCTTGATGCGCCTTTGAGCTAGTTGCCTCCTTCCCTTCTGGCTCGAGCGTAATGGTCACTCGCTCTCTGGTCCGGTGAAGCTGTAAAGGTCCCGTGGCCAACAGCATAAATCATTTACACACAAACAAGAATGATGTTTATTTAATTTTTGGAGATTTTCCTGAAACGTATATGTTTTGCTAACATCCAGAACGGAGGAAATTAAGATAATTATAATCCCAAAAACTTATCAAAGTGCCCAATAGGTATACATTCTGTTATTATTTTGCTTTCAAGGAACTTTTGGAACTCTGTACTCTCTGCCTTGACGTGATAATGAAGATAGATGGATTGGTTTTAAGGCTTATCAATGTCTTTAATACACGAAGATACCATGATCTTTAAGTTGTGTAGAATTAAAGTACGAAAAAGTGATTACTAGTTTTTGCCCGAGACTTCGTCCGCGTTTAGACTGAAACCAAACATTTTTCCGGAATAAAAAGTATCATATGTGTTAATCCAGATAATGCGTTTTTTGCTTGATTAAGTACTAAACATCTAAACATGTAAACATACAGACTTTCAACATTATATATTGAGAGTAGGATGTGTAGGTATTACTTACACTATCAGCCTATAGTACCCACCGCTTTGCAAAGGCCTTCTCTCACAAATCGAGGTGAGAGAGATCAGGCCATACTCCATCACGCGGACCCAGTGCGGATTGGAGGCAGGTTTGCGGCCACGTGCTGTTGGAACTTATCAAGCCGTCTATAAGGCTTCCAAATCGGCTTAACGACTACCACATTAAGTGGTAACCGGTACCAACGGCTTAGCGTGACTTCCGTAGCACGGAGAGGCTCGAATATGAAAATGCCACAAGCGGTCACCCATCTCAGGCCGACCAAGTCGACCGCTGCTTAACCTTAGTGATCGTTAAGAACACCGCGGTCTCACAGCGTTACGAGCGCCTCTTAGGTATTACTGAACGATGTCATAACAGAGAACAATAACTTGTGGAAAAACACAATTGACAATTAACGACACAAGAATATTTGATAAACAATGAAATGATAACCTTACAGAACTCTAGACGGAAAACAAAGTTTCACATTGTATTGTACAAACAACACTTGGAAGAATCATTCAAACATACAATTGCGCGTATAGTGTCTGACAGTGTTTGTACACGATGAAAATACCTGGTGAAACGTCAAGAGGAGGGAAGCCATTTGCCTAGCAGAGAGACACAGGGTAGGTTGAGACCCCCCCCCCTGCCGCCACCGCCGGCCGCGACATGTTCTCACCGATCCCCCCGATGCTTTGTCATCCATTCTTTCCGCTCAGAATACGGGCGACGATAACGTAGTCGTAGATCCCTTCCCATAGCCGGCGGTTGACCGGTGCACTTAGTAGTGCACCCCGTCCCCCCACAGCGACTGTCCCAACCGAGGGCGCCTCTTCAAGGCGCCCTCGAGTATGTCGCCCCTTGCCCTTCTGGCTCGAGCGTAGTAGTTGCACGCTCGCCCTTAAGTCCGGTGAAGTTGACGGACGATTTAGCGCAGTGGTTAAGAGCTTAAGCCGCTATGCCCACTGCGTCTAATAGTCGCGGGTTCGAGTCCCGCACGGGACAAATCTTTGTGTGATCCACAATTATTTGTTCCGGTCTGGGTATTTGTGTATGTGAATTTTCATGTTTGTAAACGCACCCACGACACAGGAATAAATCCTAGTGTGGGGCTAAAAAAAAAAAAAAAAAACAAAAAAGTCCGTAGATGACATTGACAGAGCATTGGTGTGAATTTTTCTTACTTCCGGGCAAATATTTCAACAGGTAGGTCGACACGGTTATTAATGAAAAGAAGGACTTGAGTAATTTTCATAGGGAACGGCTGTGCTGTAACTGTACGACTGTTATGAGGTGACATTTTACTTGATGACAGCGCTAGTTTTGATTTTGGCTGTGGGTCAAAAGATCCTTGTTGGACTGTATAAGTATAACTTCAAATTAATTGTCAAATTTCTATAGACATTTCAAGGACCACTCATAAAATAAGAATAAAATAACCTAAGTCAATCTAACTCGTAATACACAATATAAATAAAAATTTTATCGGATTCATGACTGCCTCGTTGGTCTAGTGGGCAAAGCACATCGCTTTGTGATCACAAGGTTCTGGGTTCAAATCCTAGGTCGGACAAATGTAGTTCTTCTTACGAAAAATTCCCAGTATGAGTCTGGAATTGTGCCCGGTATATGGCAACAGGCTCGCTCCCTATTACATGGGACCTAACATCGTCGGCGAAACGTGGGTGTACTCAATACACCTCTGCCACCCCCGCTTGGGGAATATAGGCGTGACAGTGTTCCGATTCATGAGGTAATACGGTAAAACAAAATACCCATTTGTTAATTTCCTTACTCGCAATCAAATTGTTATTATAACATTGCATTATCTGTTAACCTAAATTGTCAGACACAATTTAATTGATAAATCAGACGAAAATGGAAACAATAAAACTGTTGAACTATAAAAAAGATAATTGTCTCTGGGTCAATAGTCAGATGACCCATATTAAGTTTTTTTAAGTTAATAATGTGAGATACACAGGTCTCGGTGATCTCATTCTTTAAGCGTTGTTTAGTCTCCGGACGGAATAGTTGATTTCGGACTTCTGTAAGCGAACCTGTTTTTTTGTTTTTGGTTTTATTTTCAGACTTTTTGACTTTTTTACAGCGCCTATGGTCATGGGAACCGATCGGTTGAAGGCACCCCACAAAACATTGATATCAGGACGTTATGTCTTAGGTTTTACCAGAGGATAGGTGCGGCAAAAACAAAATGAAGATAGGTTGATAATAAACATCGTCACCGCAGAGGTGTACTAAGTCCATCCACGTTTCGCCGACGATGTTAGGTCCCATGTTATAGGGGGCGAGCCTTTTGCTATATACCGTGCACAATTCCAGTCTCCGGACTCGTACTGGGAAGTTTTCGTCAGAAAATCTACATTTGTCCGACCTAGGATTTGAACCCAGGAACTCGTGATCACAAAGCGACGGTTTGCCACTAGACCAACGAGGCAGTCAGATAGATAATACAAGTACTATTATTCAGGGTGCTACTACGACGCCCTTAGATGTATTATTGTAAAATTAGATAAAAATGACGATATACACTACGTACTTATTTATTCTCTTTCTCAATGTAACGTAGATTAAAATAATACTACTAAAGAGTTATAAGCTCCCAGGCGTAAGCTATGTGATAATTTAAAATCAGATACCAAGCTAACTGAATACAAGAATGCGAGTGAAGTAGAATATCATCTTATAAGAAATGCCCCAAAGATTTAACAAAACCCAATCGGTCAAGTTCTCCTTGCCCCCGACAAAAAGAAATAAAGTGTACCAACAAGAGCACTGTGAGGAAGATGTAGCATTAGTCTTTGTCCACACCGAAGCACGTGTGATCCGACTACCGACAGATCCTATACAGCATCATTATTTGCATACCGACTGGTTCCGACTATACGATATTAATCAAAGGTTTTATTAGTGAACATCAAAGAATAAACACAATGCTAAGATCTCTTATAAGGTACCCTCAATACCATTGTTACTTTTGTCTGAAGTTGATTTATGAGCGGCCACTGTTGTTGGCCCAACGTATTGTGTTGTCAGTTTTTGTTTGGACCTCGCCGACATTGTGTACTACCCCTTCACTGGTCCAGCGCGGATGCCTTTATTCAGGTTGATCTCACATTGATGCTTCTAAGTCAGTACAATGCCCTGTGAGTCACAGATTTTACATGTGTGGAATTTGCATAATTCTAACCGACGATTAAGATGCGTGGTAACAGAATTATCTGGTGCAATTGTGTTTGTTTGACCTCGAGCTATCGCTTCTGCGCTGATCTCTTTTTGATTATACTGTCACATTAATAGCATTGTTATTGATATATCCATTTACCTATATACATTTGTTTTTCTGTTTTCAAGGCCAGCCTCATATTCCTTTTTAGCGTTTCATGCCAAATCTTTTAAACAATTCAAAGTTCAAACCAATTAAGCTATTTGTTGAAGTGACAAATATATTTTACTTTCATAAGGCGGTTCATCAGGAAATTTAATCAGTTACCCGACTTTTGACCTATAATCCTCAAATCGGTTAAGATTTACGAGACCCGAATTGAAAACTAGTTAATTATGTCTAAGATAACATATTTTAGCATAAACATTCGTTTCGTCGTAATGGGTTCGTCCCATCGCGTAACCCTTTGTCCTTCACCATCAAGTCCTTGACCGTGCATTGTGCCCGCATGGAGCGACACAAAAGCGCGGCTGCGATTGAGCTCCGCATGTAATTTTCATGCTTCGCTCCTCGCATTCACGCTTCTACATCCACTCGCTTCCAAATCATTACGTTCTTCACCTTTGTGTCTGCCTTCCCCGTCTTTATTACGCGGTAATACTTCATTGTACACATCTTATTCTTTATTAGAAATAGCATTGTGAGTTCCTCTACCCTCTTGATTGGCTCTTACAGTTTTTTCAACACGTGTTTTGAACGTTTGCGTCATCAATACTAATGATTGAAACCGGTAGCACAATACTTATTGTTGTGTCGGCTTTTATTTTGTACGCTTCTTTATCAGAATGTACATCGTCATTACATTTAGTTGGTGTTTTATTAGTATAGTTTAGTAACAATAAAATATTGTCGGGAATCAAATGAATATCGACCAGGTGAGTTACTTATATTTTAGTGGCGATAAATATGTCAATAAGATAAACAGTTTGCATTGATTATGATATCCTAATTAGAGATACGACTTGATTTATTTACGAGTATTGACTTATATTATGTATTCAAATTTGAAATGACAGGGATATAAAATTCTGTATCACACATAAAACTTACTACCTGTTAATCTGAGGTTTGGTTGATTAAAGTCAATAAAATTGTGATTCTAGGATCCTCATACAGAATTCTAACCATCATAAATTAAACAACTTTTAAACATATATGATCAGAATTATCGGCATCTGCAACGGCTGAATTATTAAATACGAGATCAGATCTCGAAACGCGAACACGAACATTCACAAGATATAAACCGTTGATAGACAGATCAATTTTATAGCGTAAACTATAATCCACGAATAACTTACAAGAGATCTTTGTCCGTCCAAAGTTTTGTTCATAACGAAAATCGAAGTCATAAAAGTTTCATTATAATCTCAAAGATAGCAGCACAGTCGTATGATTGAAGACCACGTTTGTGGAGTGCGCACGACCATCTTAAAATATAAGGGAGCCAGCACACACGGCCACACAAATCGCAGCGATTAACAACAGCTGTTAGCCGGTCAGATTAAGAATATAAATGTCCTTGATACTTGAAATCTCAAATGATGTAGCAGCCCAGATGGTTGTTATACCATTTGACTATTAATAGACTGAGTTTGGACCACTAAGCACTGTCATTATAAAACTAATTATTGTCGAACTATAATACGCTGTAGGTGCATTAAAACATTACTCCTTCTTATCTCAATAAATTTAATAGAATTTCATTACATCCATGGAGGAAATGAAACAGAAATTTTATGTAATCTTTTATAACAACTAGTAATATTAACAGATAGTTATTTTCTTATAGTAATATACAGTAAATAAGGTTTAAAGTAAAATCGTACTGGCGTTTTAAGTATCTCGGCGTGTCATGGATTTTATGAATGGTCATTACTATCTATAAATACAGCAACTAAGCCCAATGAAGAACGACGCTTACCTAATGAAGATAATGAATGTAATGTATAATAATTGACGGATAAATGTTATAATTCTTTGATATGAAATTAGTATTATTCACTTTTAAAATTACTCAAATGCAGTTCATGAGAAAAAGAATAAAAATTAGCATCGCTGCCCAAATAAAAAAATAGATACAACTAGAAAAGGCAGAAAAAGCTAAATTAAGCTTTCTATTTGTCAACCTAAGAGTGCATATTTAAATAATAATTTTTTTGAATTGTAAATGTAATAATGACATTCGATGCATACGTGCCTAGTAGATTTAATGATCAAGGTAAATAGTTGTATTAAGAAATTGCTGAAAAATATACTTATGTATGAGATTTCTTGTCGCTTGTTCATTGTTAAATTTATCGACGATACATATCGAAAACAACAACTAACTTCGAGATGTATTCTAGTTCCACTTTACTTAATTTCAATGCAGCCAGCAAATCAAATCTGTCAATTCACAGTGATTTGTTACAAAAAGTTTGGGTTCGTTCATGGAATAAAAATTATTATCGCAGGCTCGTCCCAGGTGAGTGTGCAGACTTCCCAACGATCTAAATCTGTACACAATCCAGTCATAAAATATGGCTCCAACAATAAAACAGAAGTGTTTCGTTCTACTTCAACACTGGCGAAAGTGCTCTATATTCTTAGAAGGATGAAGTTTTTATTGCTGTGCACTGTTTAATTTCTTCTAATCCCAACAGATTATACAGTATTTTTGAACGCATTCGGAGTGTTTTGAAGATAATAGATAAACAATGGTATTGGAACGGAGTGGTTCAGTTTGGGGCTGATAATTTTAATGTTCGTATGAAAAAATGTAATTTATGTTTTAGAGCGAGCGCATCATTGGTCTATCAGCGAGTATGCGCGTAGCCATCACGAGATCCTGGGTTCGAATCCAATGTACCATACCAGTCCGGAGTTTGGCATTATGCCCAGTATAATGGCAATAGGCTCGCCCCCTATTTCGTGAGAACTGAAATAGTTTCCCGCTTAGTTCCCGGCTTAGAATAGGACCAACCCATCTCATCCTATCGGGTGTCGTACAAGGCGACTAAGGGAAAACTAGGGAATGGGCAGCAGCGTTCCCTTAACATTTCTACGACCAAAAACTGCGCTCGCCAACCCGCCTGCCAAGCGTGGCAGGCGGGTTGGCGCGGATATGCGAGTGTGGCTAACGCCCCCAATCAATATTAAGGAAGAAAGTAAGAAAACCAGGCCCCTAGTCCCCGGCGGTCCTGTTCGTCCTGGCCACGGTAGCAGCCATGGTAACGACAGGACAAGGGGTGCGAAGAATCTCCGGCAGCAAAAATAAATGTGTCTAAACACCTCTGCCACTTCCGTTGGGGAAATATAGGCGTGATAATATTTTTTAATGATGCCTCGTTGGTCTAGTGGCAAATGATGCGCGTAGCTATCGTGAGGTCTTTGCTTTGAATCCTAGGTCGGACAAAATGTAAATAATTCGATAGAAAAATTCCCAGTAGGCATCAGTTCGGAGTATGGCATTGTGGAATATTGACAATAGGCTTGCCTCCTATTACATGAGGCCTAACATCGTTGGCGAAAAGTGATTGCATAGAGTACACCTCCAACACCCCCGTCTGGGGAATGTAAGCGTACCTAATCATGTTTATTTTATGTCTTAATATTTTAGATGGTGTAGAGAAACTGATATTGGTGATACATTGAAGTTTTAAAGGTGCAAAAAAGAAACCAATTTATTTTGAGTATTTAACTTTCATAAGTCAATTTGGATAAAGGAGTTAATTACGTTTGTATTGTGTGAGTAGCTTTTGAATGGGAAATAATCGACAACACAAAAGGTAACAATATATTAGCGATAGGTGTCAAAATGTATACACAACCAAGTGTAGGCTTTGAAATTCATCGTTACTTAATAAAAAGAACCGAATATTTTACAATTATTTGATAAAAAATATGAATGGAGTGATGAAGGATGCACAATAGTCAGAAATATTAGTAATATGATTGAATTATACGTAAAAAGTATTATTTCTTTTATACTTGACCCGAAAATATGAAGTCACATCATTATCGGACTTCATTCAAAAACATTTCAGTCAATTTTAATTCATATTCAGACATAAAGATGCAAAAAAATATTATTTAAAACCACTATCACAATCCAATTTAAACTTTGTCTAACAAGTATTAAAGATAAATTTTCAGACACAACGTCCTTAAGCGTACCGGGATCGACCATTTATCGCCCGGGACCATGGCCGTGATGAAATTCTATCTATCTATTTGTATCATCACGCCAGATCCTTTGCAGGGTAGGCAGAGAGTACAGAGTTCCAACAGGTTATTTCCTTACATACCTCTCTGGCTTCCTTCACTCCCATAGTGAAATTACTTTACAAAAGAACAATAAGGGACGGATATATTGACCGCAAGCTTGGAAATAATCGATGTATATGCAAAAATAAATTTTATCCTTTTCGAAAAAACACTTCACTATAAAATAAAATAAACTACTATGTTTTTGCTTTTCACGTTGGAAATTGAAAATGTGAAGCAATAAAGATGAGTATAGATTTTTTTCTATCGAGCAAAATTTCGTTTAATCGTGTATTCCTTTTACCAGATTCTAAAATATAGAGTAAAAAACCATAGATCTAAATATGAAGTATCTTCAACACTTTTAAAAAAGAATGTTGCAAACATTATAAGAACAAAGTGCCACGTCACAACAACTAGATAAATCAAAACGAAACAATGTTGTAGACCAAAATACCCCTTTATTATTGTTTTTTATGAATTATCTTTACATGTGACGTTTCTTTTGTGTCTTGCCGATGGCATCCATCATACACAGTCGCGCGTAGTGAGGGGGTGGGAAATATTTTTGTGTAATCTGTGATACATTGCGGAATTCGAAATTTGAAAAACGTAGCTCGATGAATTTGCGTCTTTTTATTTTTAAGACTATGTTTTTTTAGGAATTGCGAATGACATTAGAGGTAAGAACAAAATTGTCTATGCACGCGACGACCTGATGCTCTTGTGAAGTTCCTACGTTGGTGTACACACTGGATCCACATTTTAAATCTTACGTTCAGTCTTTTGACCAGCCTTGTTAGTCGGGCCATGTTTTATTGGTTAAATCTATGAAAAAATGTCGGTATCAATCTAGAATCCAGATCCAGAGAATCCAGAAAATTTATTAACTTTTATACTCATTTCTGAACGTGTAAAAGTTTTCACAGCTATTTTAAACTGATTAGGTTTTCCGACTTCTGGTCACCTGAACATAATCATTTAACGTAATACAATCCAAACGCTCTAAAGATTTGAATTAACAGATTCTATTATGATCTGGTGAAGCTTGCTGTGCACATGCTGTGTATCTTTGGAGGGGCCTTAGTCTTTCAGTGGTCGTCTTTCAGCAGCAGAAGAAATACATTCCAACAAAACACAATTCATAATTCTTCAATCAGTGCGTCCTACCTGTCATGGCATACAGAGCCGAGACGTGGACACTAACGGTGAGACTAGTCCACCAAATGAAAGTTGCTTCTCTGAAGGATCGATTCCGGAATGAAGTGATCCGACAGGGAACCAGGTCATCGTCGGATTTTATCCACACATGTACCCAACACCATTTATATTAGGCATGGTTACTTACCAAAGTCTAGAAGTTAGAAGAAACCTAATGCTAGTTAAGTACTTCTTTCGTTTAATCCGGGGCACCTTATCGAACTCTTCACTACTAAAGACAATTTCTTTTAATATACCATTACCAATCCAACATGTACTTAGGCCGCGACAACGTCCTCTATTTGCAGTGCCTAAAACCAGCACCATAGTCCTCACTACCAGTCCTTTATACATTGCTTTGATACATATTAATAATATATTGCTATGGGATGAATCCTTAGACTTTTTCATGCACTCAGAACCAAAATTCTTAGCATCAGCTAACCTATACCTCGAATCAATTTCCACACCCAGCACAATCTGTTAGGACTGACCTAGTTATCTCAGTTAAATAATTATAAAAAGTGTTCCTTTAAAATCTCCTTATTTAATTTAATTTACATTAAAGAAAATATTTAATTTACGATAAAATTATATGTCACTCCTTATTGTTAAATTCTAATTTTAATTGAACCAATAACTTATATGTGTAGAATTGACTGTTAATATAAGTTGGTTATAAATGAATAAATAAATAAATAAATAGCTAACAGGATCAGCTCGCTAAAGTGGCAGTGGGCTGGCCATATTTGCCGAAGGACCGATAACCGTTTGGATAGACGGGTTCTTGAGTGGAGACCGCGGCTTTGCAAACGTATTGTGGGACGCCCTACAGCTAGGTGGAGCGACGATATACGCAGGGTGGCTGGCACCGGTTGGAGAAGAAAAGCCGAAGATCGGGCTCAGTGGCATGCCTTGGGAGAGGCCTAAGTCCAGCAGTGGACTGATACGGGCTGACGATGATGAAGATGATGATGAGGATGAAAACATAATTACTTTCCAAGTACTTTCCAGAACTAAATTTAGTTACTTAGGTTTTGGTAGGTATTACTAAATGTAAATGTTAATGTGTTAAGAAATAAAATAATGTCTATTTAACTTTCATTTAAACTCCTGCGCATACCCAAGGTCGCAAATAAGAACATAATCCTATGACATCACTTACATTTACTCTTTTAAAATTATTATTACAAAAGTTTTTACAAAAAAAATATTACAATAATGATGAATTCCCAATGTCGTGACATTTAGTGCTTTTGCGTTTTAAATATTAAAAATAATATTCTTTTTGGCTTCGGGTCAAGTAATAGTCTGTATATCAAATTTGCGTTCGCTTACACTAAATCTGTCATTACAGTATTCTCTTGAGTCGTTTTAGGATCAAAGAAAGAATTATAGATAACGGAAGTGACCTACAGACAACTTTCCAGTTCTTGGACCGCGTTAGTCACTATTTATTTAATTGTATTCTTTAAAATTGTGGCCCCACACGAGAAACTACTTCTGTGTCGTAGGTGAATAGTCGTACTTTTGAATAATGTAGTTTTCGATTTAGATTAGACAATCGATTTAGTAGTTTCGGAGTCTATCGATTATAAACAAATAACTTTATCCTTTTCTTAAAAATATCCTTACTACTATATCCTATATATAAGATATACACAAATATTCAGACCGAACGAAACATTTGTGGGCAACACACGACCCCTATGGGGATGGGACCCGTGACTACTATATCCAATGGATGGAACGACTTATACTTTAACCACTCAACCAAGCCGTCATAATTTATAATCAATAATATATTTAATTTTAATATAATATTATAACCTGTTAATAAGAAGTAAATAATAATACAGGTGTTTAATATTATAAGAACTTGTTGGAACTCTGCATTCTCTGCCTGCCCCGCAAGAGATTCGGCGTGATGATATAGATAGACAGATAGATAATAAAGAGGAAAGACTGATATACTCTGAAATTTATAAAACGATTTTAATAATTGAGACGAACTATGAGAGCGGAGGAAGCCAGAAAGGAATGTAAGGAAAGAACCTGTTGGGACTCTGTACTCTCTGCCTACCCCGCAAGGGATCTGGCGTGATGATATAGATAGATATATTTTAATAATTCTTTCACCATCAACAGGCATATCCATAAGTAACATAGATGTGGATCCTTTTTAAGTCTTTTTCTCACTTTCTTTACTATAAAAGAAACTAGAGACACGTTTTAAATGACGTAATAATCACCCAATCAAGATTACCGCTTTAAATAACACCCATTACAATAATAGTATCTACACGCGACAGCATCGTAAATGTTTCCAATACCAATAAAATCTAATAGTCGAAGGAACGTATCACCTTAAATTCTTAACCATAAAACCAGAACTCACATAACGAGGCATTACGAAACAATTTAACTGGGTACTGTTAATACGGAAGCCGGCAGTTATTGGAACTAATTATCTTGAACTATCAAATATTAACAATAAAATAATCATATATATCTATGAGAGTGGCGGAAGCCAGAGAGGCTTAAGGAAAGCCTATACTCTCTGCTTACTCCGAAAGGGATCGGGTGTAATAGCCACCTGATACGCAAAAGCGATTGTTAAATGTTTGACAAATTGATTTTGCCCATGATTATAATATGCGGTATTCAAAAAACTATAAATAATGCCATCTAAATATATTTTTATTAAGTGGCAATAGTATGTAAAAAGCCGACATGTATTTTGAGGTTTCCTATTAATAAGTATTCAGTAAATCAGCTACTATTATCTAGTCAAAGGAAATATACAAATTTCTTTTAAATTGACATTACCACCCAAACATACATCACGATATTTCAGTTGTACGTATTATTTTGCTAAGAGACCCGAGTTTCATTAATCACTTCTTAAAGAAAAATCTACCATATTCGAAAATTTCACTCTCCACTGCAACACTGTGTTAACTGGCAACACCAAAAATCACAGACAACCCATGAATGAACGTTTATAAGTTATATTCGCGTTCCAAAACCGAAATAAACGAACGAACGGAAACGGCCACAATATTATTAGACACGACACTTCTATTATTTTTATTCGTCACACATATCTGTGGATTCATACGTGAAATGTTTAGAGGCTCAGTATGGTAATGATTCTTAGAAGACGCTGACGGTTTTGCGCTTAATTGATCATATGTAATGGATTATTGACATTTTCCATTCGTATTTGATAATGGAATATGAATTTGAGGAACTAGAGATGTTGTTGTTGAGTTTTAAAATTATTCGATAATAAAATTAATAATAAATTTATTTATTTCGCAAAGTTACAGATTTCTTATAACTAATACAGGGGTTTTAGTTATAGTGATATACGAGGTAGAAAAGTAAAACTGAGACAGTGCTGCAGAATTCTGTACACAATAATTTGCAAACTCTGCCTCTTAAACTAGGTAATACCTGTGTTTTAAGCGGCAGTGTTCGGCTAAAGATTATTTACTCATAAAGAAATAGATTTATACAACATGTGGACTGTGTCGTTCTACCATTAAAAGCATGTAAAATTTTAATTAGTGTAATTATGATGGCGTACTCGCGATTGTGTGTGTGTGTGTGTGTGTGTGTGTGTGTGTGTGTGTGTGTGTGTGTGTGGGTATGTGTGTGTGTGTGTGTGTGTGTGTGAGTGCGCGTGGGCGTGTGAGTGCGCGTGGGCGTGTGCGTGCGCGCTTGTGTGTGTGTGTGTGTGTTTGTACTGCTGTGAATGTATATTAGTGTAACCGAATAGATAGGGATTTTTATGTTAGGCGATGTAAGTAAGTAGAGATTCTGTTTGGGAATAATCCTGTTGAAGGAGCCATTCTGTCAATTTAGATTTTAGTTGGTTTTTATTTAGGTCGATAATGTTAAGTTTTTTGTGGATATTTTTGTAAATGTGTGTGCTCAGAATATAATATTGATGTTTAGCGAAAGTGGTTTTGTGACGAGTACCCAAGGGCAGATTAGTCCGTTTGTTAGGGTTTGTAGCAGGAACAGTAGTGTGTTTCCTAAGGATAGCCTGGAGCACGTAGAGCTGGCGGACTGTAAGAATCTTCCAGTTCAAGTAGAGCTGTGTAGTAGGATAGCGGAAGGGTTTGCGAGCCATAACTTTAAGTATTGCTCTTTGTGCTCTCTCAATTTTTAAGAAGTTGGTTTTAGTTGCGCCTCCCCAGACTGAAATACAATACCCAATAACTGATTGGCACAGCGCATAAAAAATCATCTTCAGGGTTTCCGTGCTTGCGGAATCTCTAAGGGACTTAAAAATATGAATTAATCTCATAGTTCTGGTAGTGAGGGTATCAAGGTGTTTTTCCCATCGTAATCCTGAGTCAATTTGTACTCCCAGATACCTTACATTATCAGCTCTTGTGATTTTCGGACAAAGACACGTAGTTGAAGGTTGTGGGCAGGTGTGCGCAATCACTGAGAAGGAGCGGTCAGGTAACGTGTTTTTCCGCATAGCGAAAGGAATGTAGCAAGTTTTGTTGAGATTTAATGTAAGGAGATTTAGATTTAGCCAATTTGTTATTATGATTAATGCTAATTCCGCACTATTTTTAACCCTTTCCCAATTAGGTCCCTGAACTATTATTGCGGTGTCATCAGCATAGGCGAAAATTTTGGTATCAGGTAGAGTCATCTTGCACAGGTCGTTCACATAAATTTGAAACAGGATTGGACCTAGTATGCTGCCTTGGGGAACGCCGTAAGACACGGGTTCCTCGTCGCTAAGATATTCGTCAATTTTAACTCGTTGGGTACGATTGTGGAGATAACTTTTAAAAATTTCCAGGGCGATGCCGCGCACTCCAACGAGTTCTAACTTAGAAGTGAGTATGGGAACAGAAACTGTGTCAAATGCCTTAGATAGGTCTAAAAAGATACCGAGACATTTGATTTTATCGTCAAGATTTTTAGCAATCGACTGTGTCAGATCTAGTACTGCATCTTCAGTCGACATTCCTGTACGAAAGCCATATTGATTATTAGCAATAATCTTATGTTTATCCAAGAAGTTCTTAAGGCGATTACCAAGAACTCTCTCAAAGATCTTAGAGAGTGCAGTCAAGACCGAGATAGGCCTATAGTTGCTAACACAGTTCCTGTTTCCTCCCTTATGAATTGGGTTGCCCTTTTTAGTGCATCCGGAAAAATACCCTTTCGCAAACAACTATTGATAATATGTGTTAGTAGTGGTATTAAAGAATCGATGTAGAGTATTTGTAAAATATTTAATATGAATTATCATTATAGTATTTTTCATTAGGATGGGAAGTAACAGTTCTAATAGCTAAACGAAATTATACTTTATTCAATGGCAATAAGAGGCTTGACCCGTTTCTATACTTATGGTGTTATGCCGTAACACTATTGAATTAAATATTAATTTCGTTTGGCAATTAGAACTGTTACTACCCATCCTATGTAATGAAATACTATAGTTTTTATTCGCTTTGTGTGTAGAATGGAAAAGTGATCTGTGAATTTTTATATTATATTTCGTTTTAATTTATTTATACCTGGAATAATACTACCCTAATACTTGTACTAATATTTGTAACTGGCTCGTTGGTCTAGTGGTAAAGTGCATCGCTTGGTGATCACAAGGTCCTGGGTTCAAATCCTAGGTCAGACAAATGTAGCTTTTCTAACGAAAAATACTTCCCAGTATAAGTCCGGAGTTTGGACTTGTGCCCGGTATATGGCAATAGGCTCACCTCCTATTACATGAGACCTAACGTCGTCGGTGGGTGTACTTAGTATAACTCTGCCACCCCTGCTTGGGGAATATAGGCGTGACGGTGGTATTCATAAATATTTAAATAATTAGGTATACAACACATTTTTAAAGTTTTGTCATCAGTTTTTTTTTGACTTAAGAATAGCTACAGAGCACATAATATATTCAATTTTTTAAATACCGGCTATCAGTAAATCATTTCAGAAACCTATAAATCCATTAATATTACTTAAAGATTTTTAGAAGGCGATAAATTATTGGCGTTACGAACCATTGTGTTAGTCATAAAATATTTCACATGTAGGTAACATTTGTGGAAAATCATATGAAATGCTAAACAGGTGCTACGAATGAAAAAATATTTTCATTCGTAGCACCTGTTATTTTTCTACCCAGTGGCTGCTAAAATCCCACTTGATACGAAATCGTAATATATCATAATTTATTCCTATATTATTTCTATATTCCTATATTATATTCCTATAGCCTAGTGATAGCCTAGTGGTTAGACTGTTGGACTGCAAAGTCAAAGGTCTCGGGTTCAAACCCAGGCACACACCTCTGCCTTTTAGAAAGCATGCGCGTATTAAAATTTAATTATAATTTGCTTTAACGGTGAAGGAAAACATCGTGAGGAAACCTGCATGCCTAAGAGTTTCTCGAGGGTGTGTGAAGTTCAACATCCCGCACTGGGCCAGCGTGGTGGACTATGGCCTAAACCCTCTCAGTTTGAGAGGAGGCCCGTGCCAAACAGTGCGACAGTTTCTTAACAGGGCTAATATTATTATTATTATTATATCAGTTGAGCGAGGATATTATGAGCTGTTAGATTTCCACTACTGAACAAAGGTTTATCCCAAAGATCGCCACGACGACCGGCTTTGAGACGCGGCATCCTGATTTTACCTGCGACCTTCACGAGATATTTATCAACTCTCATAATTAACATAACAATCAATTTTATTAACGTAAAAAAAAGCGCAGTTCGTGTACATACGAGCTGAAACGCACATTAGCATAACTCCGTCACGCCTATATACCCCAAGCGGGGGTGGCAGAGGTGTACTGAGTACACCCACGTTCCGCCGTCGATGTTAGGTCCCATGTAATAGGGGGCCAGCCTTGCCATATACCGGGCGCAATTCCAGACTCGTACTGGTAAGTTTATGTTAGAAAAACTACACTTGTCCGACCTAGGATTTGATAGCATAAAGGACATACATGATTTGCCCCAGAACCAACAGCAATGAAAAAATACTTATATGATTTCAAATTACCCATAAATTCTCTTAAGGTATTTATTATTAATCGGACAAGCGGGGGAATCGCAATATTGCACAAAATGTATAAGATTTTAAGGTTATAATTCAATACATATGAGGTTATATTGTGTGTTGACATTCAGTCTACGACTAAGTCGCGACTAAGATATAAATACTTACAATACTTTAAAATACACTGTTATATGGCATCGGGAGCTGGGTATGTAAGAAGGAGAATGAAAGTAGGATAAATGCGGTTGAAATGCGAGCTCTACGGAAGATGTGCGGAGTGAAGCTGACCGACCGTAATCGCAACAGCGCAGTAAGAAAGCGAGTAGGCATGAAAGATAGTATCGGTGTAAAGATGAGAAAGGGTATGCTCCGTTGGTTCGGGCATATAGAAAGAATGTCTGAAGAAAGAATGACAAAACAGATATACAATACGAAATTGGAAGGATGTAGGTACCGGGGAAGACCTAGACTTACCATGACCAAATAGACCGAGTCTTATCTGAAGGACAAGTCAAGAGTCTCCGTAACCGGCGAGCGTGTATGAGACGAACTATGAGAGTGGAGGAAGCCAGAGAGGTATGTAAGGACAGAACCTGTAGGAACTCTGTACCCTCTGCCTACCTCGCAAGGGATCTGGCGTGATGCTATAGATAGATAAACTTTAAAATAAATTTATATTAGATTTCAAATTGTTTGTTAGATATTTGCCATTATTTTAATAAAATAGATAAATAAGGATGGCATGGGTCAAATGCTTGTTGGTTCTGGGGCAATTGTTGAGAATGTCCTTTAGCAATAGTTTCTGTGCCCGTTTTAGCAATCTACATTTTCGCGTTCAACCGAGACGTCCACAATGCGCGCGCGCATCTTTCATGTTTCCACGCATTATTTATAACGTACACAGTTCTGTTCATTGTTTCATAATAAAACATTTGTTTTGTCAACGGGACACGGGTGGACTCGCAACATTATTAGAACTTCCGTTTGTGTGAAAATAAAATATTCGTATCGATAAACTTATGGTGCTTTTTCATGATAGTAGAATTATTTAAAAAAATAAAACACCGTCAAACGGGCTGGGCCGAGGTGTACTGAGTACACCCACGTTTCGCCGACGATGTTAATTCCCATGTTATAGGGGGCGAGCCTATTGCCATATACCGGGCACAATTCTAGACTCCGGACTCGTACTGGGAAGTTTTCATTAGAAATACTACACTTGTCCGACCTAGCATTTGATCCCAGGACCTCGGGATCCCAAAGCGATGCACTTTGCCACTAGACCAACGAGGCAGTCAAAAATAAACACCTTATATTCCCCAATGAGCGTGTATGAGACGAACTATGAGAGTAGAGGAAGCCAGGGAGGTATGTAAGGTAAGAGCCTGTTGGAACTCTGTACTCTCTGCCTACCCCGTAAGGGATCTGGCGTGATGATATAGATAGATAGATATTTCCCAAGTGGGGCTTATAGGGGTGTACCGCGTAGATCAATATATTGCACAATGTAAGGACTACTGTCACGTTTGTCACATTTGCGTTCACCGTTTCACATGCCAAGCACTGCTTTCGCCGTACCAGTGATAGCTGCCTGAAACTAAAGAACTGAAAGAGTCGATCTATCTATCTTTCTACATCATCACGCCAGATCTCTTGCGGGGAAGGCAGAGTACAGAGTTCCAACAGTTCGATTGATAGAGTCGATTCATCAATCAATCAGCCTATCGCAGTCCACTGCTGGACATAGGGCTCTCCTAACACGCGCCATTGCACACGGTCCTCCGCCTTCCGCATCCAGTCTGTCCCAGCGACCTTTTTGAGGTCGTCGGCCCATCTAGCTGGGGGCCGTCCTACCTTACGCTTACCAAGTCGCGGTCTCCACTCTAGGACACGTTTGCTCCATCGGTCGTCGGTCCTTCTGCAGATGTGACCAGCCCATTGCCACTTTAGCTTACTGAGTTTGCGAGCTATGTCGGTAACTTTGGTTCTTTGTCGGATTACCTCGTTACGAATTTTATCCTTCAAAGAGACGCCGAGCATAGCTCGCTCCATCATAGAGCTCGCTCGAGCATGGTTCTAAAAAAATATAATGCGGTATCATTTCAATTTTTTACGACCAAAATTGTTATAATATTTTTCACATTGCAAGGGTAGTGACAGTTCTAAACACCAAACTATATTAATGTTTAATTCAATGGTGTTCAGGATATGGATATAATACAATGGATTGAGCACTCTGCGAAAAAATGGGATGACAAGGATACTTACTGAGAGCCCTACGTCTCTTTCTAAAGACGGACTTGTTGACATATAATTAACGTATAATTCTCGGGCACTGTTTATTGCCGTAATTCTTTCTTTCGACGCATATGCCACATCTTAAATGAGTAGTAGTCAAAGTTTTTGATTAAATTGTCCATTTTCTTGTTAACTATAGATAGATAGATAGACTATACATTTTTTACATGGACCGACGATCTTGTGAAAATCGCAGGAAGTCGTTGGATGCGGGTAGCATCGGACCGGTTACGCTAGAAAGCGATCGGGGAGGCCTTTGTTTAGCAGTGGGCAAGTATGGGCTAAGATGATGATGATACATTTTTTTCAGAAACTGTAAATTCAGCTCCAAATATCGCAAAAATTTAAGAGCTCCTGGAGCCGTTTTTCTGTATCTACAACGGTTGAGATAGCTGCCCTTACTGTCCCATCTTAATCCATCCTGTATATACAGACGAATTGAGAACCTTGTTCGTTTTGGACTCGGTAATAAATGGTTCGTATTTAAACCATATCATAAATAGGTATAGTCCGTATTAGTTCTACCTTATGGTCACCGTAATGCGTCATAATGGGTGCGAGCGTGACACCGGTCTCCAGGTTATTGCTCTCACTCATCATGGTTTCTCGAGTTGTTTAAATCATAGAAAATTCAATGATGTGTCTGTGAGTAAGAGATTAATTTTCTTTAGCAATATTTTGACAGTATTCAATTCGTTTAGGGTTATAAATTCATGGTTAAGGCATAAAACTATAAGTGTAGAAACGGGTCATGCCTCTTATTGCCATTGAATAAAGTATAATTTTCTTTGACACAACTGTCACAGTACCCACCTTACATGAAAAATACTATAGATATGTATCAATCAGATATCTGTCAATGTTGACAACATACATTTTTGACGGAATAGTGTAATAGCACAACTAAAAAATTTCATTATGTGAATAAACACTCTTATTATAATGACTATAGAGCTTGATTTCTCATTTAGTTGAGCTATTGTTCTGTTTCGGCGAAAATAATATCATAGAGAATATCTACACTCCATGATATGATCATTAATTTCGGTTGTTTTAATATGTCTTCGGTAGTATAGTGGTCAGTATCCCCGCCTGTCACGCGGGAGACCGGGGTTCGATTCCCCGCCGGAGAGTTCCTTTTTGTGCACGCTTCTTATATTTTGCACAATTTTTCTTGTGTTCGTGACTTTGTACGGGTTTAATTGGCAATTTACTAGGCTGAATATAAAATAGGGTAACATTTAACTCTATTTATATTGACTATTGGTTAAATCCGAACAGTTTCTTCAAAACTTAACACACCATTACAATTATGTCACAAGTATTATGACAATACAGATATACAATTCAAAAGTGGAAGGATGTCCGGGGAAGACCTAGACTATTTTACCACGACCAAATAGACTGAGTCTTATCTAAAGGACAAGTCAAGAGATTCCGTAACCGGCGAGCGTGTATGAGACGAACTATGAGAGTGGAGGAAGCCGGATAGGTATGTAAGGAAAGAACCTATTGGAAATCTGCCTACCCCGCAAGGGTTCTGGCGTGATAATATAGATAGATAGATATTTTTCGGATTTTATCGCGGTTTATCTTTGATTTTTAAGTTCTCGACGTTTCGAGTGCTTTGCAGGACCCATGGCCACGGGAGGGACTGATGTGTTAGACGTCCAAAAGGCATAGTTGTTCCGGGGTACCCGCAAACTTCTTAATTATTTTTGTTGGTCCTATCTACGCAGAATGAGCTCACGGTGTCTTGAGGTCTTGCAGTGTTATGCTTGGTTTTGGATTTGATTATATTAATTACCGGATCCCAAGTCGGTGAAAGCACCCAGCCATCTTCTCTATTGAAATTAGGATGTTTTTTAATTTCAATAGCCTCGCGAACAATCCTTGGTAGGAATCGGTGTTCTTTCACGAGGATTTGTGGTCTATTTAATCTGATGTTATGGCGGGTGCGGTCAAGGACATGTTCACAGACTGCAGACTTCTTTGAGCGACGGTGTTTTAGGTCAGCTATGTGTTTTTTAACCCGAGTTTTTACCGGTATTTTTGTTTGCCTTATATAAGAGAGATTACATTCAAAACCGCGATAAAATCCGAAAAAATAGATTTATTTCGAGTACTTTTACGTGAATAAAAAGTATTCTATATGTTAATCCAATCCAATCCGTTTTTCCGAAGCATCCAAACATACAAACTTTCAATATTAGTGGGATTAATTTTTGCCCAACTCTTATATAGATCATTATGATCAACTTATAGCAGTCCACTATTGGCCATCGGCCTCTCTAACTGCACCAATTGTGATTCCGTAGAACATACCATATAGAGAGACTTACGAACAGTGTGTAAATGGGTCTTATTGAAAGGCTATTACCCCCATTTAAGTGGTACAATATGGGAGGAAATTAATATGTTGAGTTTAATCGACGCAGTAATAATATCTATCGAATGAGTTCTGAGATTTACGCGAATATTACACATTTTATAAGCCGCCGAAGAAGATCAGTCAATTTTCACCATCTGTCAAGTGTCACATCCCTCTACAAGATGCAGGAGTATACAAGCTTGATTTTGAATGTAATCTCTCTTATATAAGGCAAACAAAAATACCGGTAAAAACTCGGGTTAAAAAACACATAGCTGACCTAAAACACCGTCGCTCAAAGAAGTCTGCAGTCTGTGAACATGTCCTTGACCGCACCCGCCATAACATCAGATTAAATAGACCACAAATCCTCGTGAAAGAACACCGATTCCTACCAAGGATTGTTCGCGAGGCTATTGAAATTAAAAAACATCCTAATTTCAATAGAGAAGATGGCTGGGTGCTTTCACCGACTTGGGATCCGGTAATTAATATAATCAAATCCAAAACCAAGCATAACACTGCAAGACCTCAAGACACCGTGAGCTCATTCTGCGTAGATAGGACCAACAAAAATAATTAAGAAGTTTGCGTGTACCCCGGAACAACTATGCCTTTTGGACGTCTAACACATCAGTCCCTCCCGTGGCCATGGGTCCTGCAAAGCACTCGAAACGTCGAGAACTTAAAAATCAAAGATAAACCGCGATAAAATCCGAAAAATATCTATCTATCTATATTATCACGCCAGAACCCTTGCGGGGTAGGCAGATTTCCAATAGGTTCTTTCCTTACATACCTATCCGGCTTCCTCCACTCTCATAGTTCGTCTCATACACGCTCGCCGGTTACGGAATCTCTTGACTTGTCCTTTAGATAAGACTCAGTCTATTTGGTCGTGGTAAAATAGTCTAGGTCTTCCCCGGACATCCTTCCACTTTTGAATTGTATATCTGTATTGTCATAATACTTGTGACATAATTGTAATGGTGTGTTAAGTTTTGAAGAAACTGTTCGGATTTAACCAATAGTCAATATAAATAGAGTTAAATGTTACCCTATTTTATATTCAGCCTAGTAAATTGCCAATTAAACCCGTACAAAGTCACGAACACAAGAAAAATTGTGCAAAATATAAGAAGCGTGCACAAAAAGGAACTCTCCGGCGGGGAATCGAACCCCGGTCTCCCGCGTGACAGGCGGGGATACTGACCACTATACTACCGAAGACATATTAAAACAACCGAAATTAATGATCATATCATGGAGTGTAGATATTCTCTATGATATTATTTTCGCCGAAACAGAACAATAGCTCAACTAAATGAGAAATCAAGCTCTATAGTCATTATAATAAGAGTGTTTATTCACATAATGAAATTTTTTAGTTGTGCTATTACACTATTCCGTCAAAAATGTATGTTGTCAACATTGACAGATATCTGATTGATACATATCTATAGTATTTTTCATGTAAGGTGGGTACTGTGACAGTTGTGTCAAAGAAAATTATACTTTATTCAATGGCAATAAGAGGCATGACCCGTTTCTACACTTATAGTTTTATGCCTTAACCATGAATTTATAACCCTAAACGAATTGAATACTGTCAAAATATTGCTAAAGAAAATTAATCTCTTACTCACAGACACATCATTGAATTTTCTATGATTTAAACAACTCGAGAAACCATGATGAGTGAGAGCAATAACCTGGAGACCGGTGTCACGCTCGCACCCATTATGACGCATTACGGTGACCATAAGGTAGAACTAATACGGACTATACCTATTTATGATATGGTTTAAATACGAACCATTTATTACCGAGTCCAAAACGAACAAGGTTCTCAATTCGTCTGTATATACAGGATGGATTAAGATGGGACAGTAAGGGCAGCTATCTCAACCGTTGTAGATACAGAAAAACGGCTCCAGGAGCTCTTAAATTTTTGCGATATTTGGAGCTGAATTTACAGTTTCTGAAAAAAATGTATCATCATCATCTTAGCCCATACTTGCCCACTGCTAAACAAAGGCCTCCCCGATCGCTTTCTAGCGTAACCGGTCCGATGCTACCCGCATCCAACGACTTCCTGCGATTTTCACAAGATCGTCGGTCCATGTAAAAAATGTATAGTCTATCTATCTATCTATAGTTAACAAGAAAATGGACAATTTAATCAAAAACTTTGACTACTACTCATTTAAGATGTGGCATATGCGTCGAAAGAAAGAATTACGGCAATAAACAGTGCCCGAGAATTATACGTTAATTATATGTCAACAAGTCCGTCTTTAGAAAGAGACGTAGGGCTCTCAGTAAGTATCCTTGTCATCCCATTTTTTCGCAGAGTGCTCAATCCATTGTATTATATCCATATCCTGAACACCATTGAATTAAACATTAATATAGTTTGGTGTTTAGAACTGTCACTACCCTTGCAATGTGAAAAATATTATAACAATTTTGGTCGTAAAAAATTGAAATGATACCGCATTATATTTTTTTAGAACCATGCTCGAGCGAGCTCTATGATGGAGCGAGCTATGCTCGGCGTCTCTTTGAAGGATAAAATTCGTAACGAGGTAATCCGACAAAGAACCAAAGTTACTGACATAGCTCGCAAACTCAGTAAGCTAAAGTGGCAATGGGCTGGTCACATCTGCAGAAGGACCGACGACCGATGGAGCAAACGTGTCCTAGAGTGGAGACCGCGACTTGGTAAGCGTAAGGTAGGATGGCCCCCAGCTAGATGGGCCGACGACCTCAAAAAGGTCGCTGGGACAGACTGGATGCGGAAGGCGGAGGACCGTGTGCAATGGCGCGTGTTAGGAGAGCCCTATGTCCAGCAGTGGACTGCGATAGGCTGATTGATTGATGAATCGACTCTATCAATCGAACTGTTGGAACTCTGTACTCTGCCTACCCCGCAAGATATCTGGCGTGATGATGTAGAAAGATAGATAGATCGACTCTTTCAGTTCTTTAGTTTCAGGCAGCTATCACTGGTACGGCGAAAGCAGTACTTGGCATGTGAAACGGAGGACGCAAATGTGACAAATGTGACAGTAGTCCTTACATTGTGCAATATATTGATCTACGCGGTACACCGCGATAAAATCCGAAAAACATAGTTTTATTTCATGTGTAATATTCGCGTAAATCTAAGAACTCAGTATGTTAAGTTCTTGCCTAAAGTCAATTCGCACAAAGTCGCGGGCAGAAGCTAGTCCTACTAATATTATAAATGTGAAAGTTTGTATGTTTAGATGGTTGTTTCTCAATCTCAAAAACGGCTGAACGGATTTCGATTAAATTTGGCACACGAAAGTCTATTACCTGAAATTATCCGATAAAGTGTATTCTATGTGTTAAACATGGGATACTTTTAAATTAAAGACGGTCGATTTGGCGCATTTGTTAAGAGCTTAAGCCGTTCCACCCACTGTGTCTAATAGTCGCGGGTTCGATTCCCGTACGGGACAAATCTTTGTGTGATCCACATTTATTTGTTTCGGTCTAGGTATTGTGTATGTATTTTCATGTTTGGAAACGCACCCACGACCCAGAATTTAATCCTAGTGTGGGGATACGTTTTATTTTGAAAAAGAATCCTGCTAAGGTACTGCGAAATAACTTCCGACTTTTGGAAGTCAAACTCCGCAATCGCTATCATTACCATGGGTGCTCTAAAGCAAACTAAACGTAAAATGGAATTTAAAAACCAAGAACATACCGCGATAGAAACCGAAATATTTTAATGGCAATTTAATCTATGCACAACTGGCTTCTGCCCGCTACTTCGTCAGCATTGACTTTAGACAGTAATCTAACATTTTTTCAGGTTTAAAAGTATCCTATGTTTAACATATAGAATACACTTTATCGGTTAATTTCAGGTGTGACTTTCATGTGCCAAATTTCATTTAAATCCGTTCAGACGTATAACGTTGAATAACAAACATCCAAACATCTAAACATCGATTCATAGAAACTTTTACATTCATAATATTAATAGGACTAGCAGTTTCCCGCGGCTTCGCGCCCGGTTGACAACAGCGCCAGCGGGTCTACCCTCCCGATGCCGATCAGACACCGACCTCGCCGGCGAGGTCGAATAATCCCTTGCCCGCCGGCCGGTCAGGCCACCACGGCGAGACACCTAGTATACGCCCGCCCCCATAGCGACTGCTCAAGCCGAGGCCGTTCCTCCTTGAGGCGCCCTTGAGCTAGTTGCCCCCTTGCCCTTCTGGCTCGAGCGTAGTGGTTGCACGCTCGCACTCTTGTCCGGTAAAGCTGTAAAGGTCCCGCGGCCAACAGCGTAGATCATTTACACACACGCACACACACGCCAGCGGGTCTATGTTACTTCTGGATATTATAGCTTTCCAATGGTGAAAGCATTATTAAAATTGAGTTTATAGATTGTTGTTGCAACAAATGCCGATATTTTAAACCATTTAGTTCGATATTGTCATGATGATGTGGTTATTGAAATGTAATCATTTTATAGATTATTTGAATATTCGAGGATATGTCACCGACTCGTTTTGGTCTAGTCACATAGCTGCCTATTACGATGTTTTGGATTCGAATCTTAAGTCATAAAAGTATTATTAGGGTGTTAATCTATGGAAAAATACTCAGTAGCCGTCTGGAATTGTGTGAGACTTAACGTCGTCAATGAAATGTGAGTATATAACCCCCCTGTTTCGAGGAATATAGGCATGGGAGTGTTTAAAATGTTATATTTTTAACAATCACGTCATGTGGTGTCGACCTGAGTTTCTTACTTGGCGAAGTCGTTATAAAATCCGACGGGAAACGTCCCAAACGGCTCTTTTGCCAAGAACCGTTTTGCACACATGCAAATCTTCTTCAATCCTCAACAAAAACAAAAAGCTCTTCAGAAGGGACGGAGCAAAAAACAAAACAACACGTGCATCCAAAATGGAAGCAAAAAAGGTCAACAATATTCCTAATCTACAATCCATGTCACAGGCTAAAGGTTACAGAAGGTTGTCCAAAAAAAACCATCACAAAACATTGTCTCTTAACGCCGTCACCCACACAATCTAATTTAAACTTCAATTTGCACTAAATAAAGCTCAAATTGCATTGGCAATTGGTACAGGATTTAAGATCGCCATTGTTCATACCTTAGGGAGTAGTGACAACAGATTTTTGTCTCTTTTTTCACTCATTTCACATATGGCATCGCAATCTTGGACGATATGCGACACATGTGTCGGTTTTGAGTTACCCGACAATAATGAGTGGATGTTCAGTTTCTCATATCTGTGGCGTCCATTACGCCCATCCTAATTCAGGGACGGTGTCAATGTACCTTTCTTTTTGATGTTCCAAGAGTTTTTAGTGGAATATGATAGTTGCGGTTGTTTATCAACAGGTATTAGTGTTGCGGTGACCGCGGCAGGTATTTTTGTATAGGATATCTTGTTGGACTGAATTAGCGACGGATACCTTTGGGTTTTATAGAAACAACTGTAAACTTTTTATAACTAAGCTTTAGCGAACGATATAATTAGGTTTAGCTGAATTCTTATAACCACCTTCCGTCTCCATCACCAGATAAGCGCAATGATACTATAACAATTATTTTATTGCCACCGAAGTTACATAAGTATGCCAAACTGGGCTCAACCAAATGACAACAAGTGCTTGAAAAATGGATTGATTAGAGATTAAGTTTGAGGCGCTCGTAGTGCTGTGCGACCGCGGTGTTCTTACCGATCACCAAGGTTAAGCAGCGTTTGACTCGGTTGGCCTGAGATGGATGACCGTTTGTGACATTTCATATTCGAGCGTCTCCGTGCTTCGGAAGGCACGTTAAGCCATTGGTCCCGGTTACCACTTAACGCGGTAGTCGTTAAGCCGAGTTGGAAGCCTTAAAGGCGGCTTGATAAGTTCCAACAGCAGGTGGCCACAAACCTGCCTCCACCAATCCGCACTGGGTACGCGTGGTGGAGTATGACCTAATATCTCTCACCTTGATTTGTGAGAGAAAGCCTTTGCCCAGCAGTGAGCAGTATAGGCTGATATTATGATATTAAATTCAAACCAAAAACGTACAGACGTACAAACTAAGTAAATTAAATTAAATCTAGCAAAGAAATCTTTCAAGCAACACTTACGAGCAAACATTTTTGGAATCGGATATCTGATTTCGTGAATGTGAATGACTCACCGAATGTGAGCAAAACTTAGTAATAAAAATAAATAAAAAAGATGGTGAGAAATCGAGGATTTGTTCCGTGTGGAAATAGAACCTACAACAATATCGAATCCCACCAACGGGTGAAGTGGCCTACGCTCTGACTACTCATAGATCAAGTCTTTATCAACCACTTAGGATGACTTTTAAGATTATCTATATGATCGGTTTGTATATAACATCTATGTATCTAAACGCATCCATAGCACAGGAATAATTTCTAGTATCTCTTCTTGGTGGTATCCTCATAGCTGAGAGTCGCGTCAATATCAGGAGGTTGCCATCTCACAGGTGATTAGAAGTCTTCTTAATTCTTCTCTATTTTGGGAATGCGTAAAGCGGTGTTGAAAGACATTCCTGTCAGATCCCGTATTTGGTCGGACCCCCGTATCAGTGAAAGGTCTCGAGGCCTTTTACCGTCTACTTTGCCTACTATCACGAGATTTAGGAGGTTATCTTCATCACGCTTAACTATAATTTCTAGTATAAAGCAACATTATTAGAAAAAAGGGCATTGTTCTGCGCCCATTCATGATGTTCCCCAGAACCAACAACAATTAAAAAATACTTGTATGATTTTAAATCACCTATAAATTCGCTTAAGGCATTTATTATTAAATGGACAAGCGGGAGAATCGCAATATTGCACAACAAGTATTAGATTTTGAGGTTATAATTCAGTAGCCATTAATATATATGAAGTTATAATGTGTGTGTTGACTTTCAGTAAAGATGTCGGCGACTTCGATATAAGTACTTACAATACTTTGAAATATTCGTTTTAGATTGCATATTGATAATTATATTCGAGTTAGATACGGATATTTGCCATTATTTTAATAAAATAGATAAATAATGATGGCATGGGTTAAATGTTTGTTGGTTCTGGGGCAATTTTCGACAATGTTCTTTGATTGAGTCTTCATTTTCATAAAAAATAAACGATTCGCATATCCTCAGGACTATGTACGAAAAGTTTGAGGTTAGCGTGACGCTAGCGAGTCAATGTGCTGTCGCGTTCATGTTCAATAGTATTTTTTTTGTTTGACAAGGATGACTTATCAACTCGCTTACGTCACGCTAACCTCAAGCTTTTCGTGCTAAGCCCTCTGATAAGTAAAATCGAGGGAGACTGCAAACCGATGTAAAAAATACCTAATAATATCAGCCTATACTGCTGGGCAAAGGCCTTCTCTCACGAATGTAGTTGAGGGAGGTTAGGTCATACTCTACCACGCGCATCTAGTGCAGTTTGGTGGAGGCAGGTTTGGGGCCACCTGCTGTTGGAACTTATCAAGCCGCCTATAACTCCTTCCAACTTGGCTTAACGACTATCACATTAAGTGGTAACGGCTTAGCGTGCCTACCGAAGCACGGAGACGCTCGAATATAAACATGCCAAGTTCCTCGAATGATATACCTATTATATTATAAAAACCTATTTACGGCTAGGGTTACGAAAAAAAGGTGCTTTTTTAAACCTAGGAAAATAACCGTCATATAATCCCAGATTTGATTCCTGATACTTTTACGAGGCAAACAAAACGAACATAAATCGTATGCAACTGTAACTGAACTCGCGGCTACCGCGCCGCGCCTGCCTAATAAATTTCCAACGCCCATAAATAGAACTATAAAAAAATATTTTACGATAAAACAGATACATTAAGACAATGTTGGATCACAATGGCTACATTATGACTTAATTGATTCGGCCACAATGCTCTTTATAAGGCTACTTGTGGCACAAAGATAATATTGTATGGCACAGACGTCTGGTACCACTTGAGCGAAGACAAAATGGCTTTGTGGTGTTTGGTTCGGGCGCCATCCGTAATATAATATGGATTCTAATTAATTTGATGTGCATTCATGTTTGGGAAGCATTGTTGGTGAATGGTCAGTTCGTGTTTTGCGTAAGTTTTTGTGGTGGGGAAAATCTTCAATGTTGCTAATTTAATGATTTTTTTGTTAAACGGTGGTTTGTTTTTGTGTGTGTGTGTGTGTGTGTGTGTGAATGATCTACGTTGTTGGCCGCGGGGCGTTTACAACTTCACCGGGCAAGAGGGCGAGCGTGCAACCACTACGCTCGAGCCAGAAGGGCAAGAGGGCAACTAACTCAAGGGCGCCTCAAGGAGAAACGGCCTCGGCTTAAGCAGTCGCTATGGGGGAAGGCGTATACTAGGTGTCTCGCCGTGGTGCTCTGCACCGGTCGGCGGACAAGGGATTCTTCGACCTCACTGGCGAAGTAGGTGTCTGACCCTGTGTGCGGTATTTGTTTCCGAAAGAAGGGATGAAATGACATCGGGAGGGTCGGTGAAAACATGCCGCGGACGGCGGTAGCGGCTGATAGGAGGGAAGTTAGGTTCGTAGTCGGCGGCGGCTACGATTAGCGGATTACTATGATTGGACGCGTTAACAAAATATCGGGTTGTCGCCTTTTTAATGAGGGCGCGAATAGGTTCGAGACCACGATCGGAATGGAGATCGACATTCTGTATGAATCACGGGGCTCCGACAGCTTTGTGAGGGAAACGGGATTGAACCGTTTGGAGTCTATCGATGCGAGAGCGGGCGGCGTGCCCAAGCGTACGTCATGATGGGCCATATACAAGTATTGTAATGTGTCACCTTATTCCTAAGAGACATTTTACTCCGCTTGCAAATCATCAGGTAAAGATGACGGTGATTTGTTGCTAATAAAACGATTAATGATTTGTATGTTTAGTCAAAGCTCAAGAAAACAGATCGTTTTTTAAAAGGAGAGTCAGAATTTTTTAACAAGCCCACAATGTTTACCGTTCCGATCAGTAGATGTAAAAAATTAAATGTTTTTTATTAGGCTTTAAATAAATGATTTTTGAATTTGACTACGACAGACTTCAACGACTTGAAAAGATATCAAAGTTCTTTTTACCCAATTATTGGCCGCTAATCAAAATAAGCAATAAAAAGTAATCAAATTAAAAGCTAATTGTAATTACTTACATAAATCACGTTCGGAATAATAAATTGAAGGTTCTTACCTACAACAATAAAACAATGATTAATGTCATAATAATAGAAAGTTTTATGTAAATGAGCATAAGATGAGTCAAACAATAAGATACCGTTTTAAAAAGACATAACTAGTAAATCAGTAATATAAATCAAAATAAGTTCACTTTACGCCCACGCCATGATTTGTGGCTAAAAGTCTTAATGCTCTAAAAGAACTTATGATAAACTTTCACTCCTCATGTCATCAATTTGGACTGAAAATCAGCATCACCAAAACTGAGGTAATGGCAATAGATCGCACGGACCTAAGCTTGCCACTCGAGAGTCATGTACGTAAGCAGGTAGACAAATTTAAGTATCTTGGTAGCACCATAACTTCCAAAGGGGACCTCGATCCAGAGATTAACAGTAGAATTGGTGATGCTTCGGCAGCTTTCGGAAGCTTCGGTAGAAAGTATTTAAATCCCACGATCTTTCTTTAAGCACGAAGATCAAAGTCTACATGGCGATCGTTCTCCCGAATCTCCTGTACTCCTCGGAGACGTGGTGCTTGTACCGCAGGCACATACGCGAGTTGGATTGGTTTTATCTTAAGTACCTCCATGATATTATGAACATAACGTGGTCAGATCGTGTCCGGAACACAGAAGTATTGAGAAGAGCCAATGTTGCTGGAGTGGTGGCTTATCTAATAAGGCGACAATTGCGCTGGTGTGGTCATATGCCAAAGATGCCCTATAAGAGGGTAGCAAAGCGTATCTTCTATTCTGAACTCCAAGAAGGTAAGCGAAAGAGCGGTGGTCAATTCCTCAGCTACAAGGATGTTCAGAAAAGGCACATGAGAAGATGCAACATAGAACCTTCGCAAATTCTTTCCGATCGGCGGCGATAGGTGCAACGGAGTGTTTACGGACTTCAAACGTAATGAGCAAAAAATAGGCAGCCATCTAATATGGAATATAACTAAGTTAATGGTATTCGGACGTGTCGCATATGTTTGCGAACCTTAAATGCCAAAATGTTACCATATTCATGTGAAGGCAGGAACGACGCCTTGACAACAATTAAGGAAAACAGTGGTCGCCGTGGTCGAAACGGCTAGGAAGAGAGTAGTATATTGGTAGGTAGCAGAGGTGTATCTACTGTATGTACCCTTCACAGAGATAGTTATAATAAGAGACTGTCTGAAAAGGTGTTATTATTATGATTTCCGTGGTACCTTTACATCGCTGATCGTGTTACATCCTAATATGACAGACGTGCTCATTGCCTGTGCTGTGTCTGAGAACTTTTTACTTTAGAAAAAACACACTAGGATTTAAACCCAGAATCTTATGATTCATAACTATCCGCCATTAGATCAACGAATGAGTAAATATCTATTGCCTACTAGCTGTCATATGCGCACGCGTTTATATTGTAATATATTTATATTAATGACGGACGATTTGGCGCAGTGGTTAAGAGCTTAAGTCGCTCCGCCCACTGGGTCGAATAGTCGCGGGTTCGATTCCCGCACGGGACAAATCTTTGTGTGGCCCACAATTATTTGTTTCGGTCTGGGTATTTAACCATGTGAATTTTCATGTTAGTAAATATAAGCACGTTTTAAAAAAAAAATTTTTTTTTGGAAATCCAACTGCTATATACAAAATTGTAAGCAATAGCGCAGTTACAGGTTTCCACGTATAGCTTATGAAAGAATTATTTGATATCATATTTTTTATTACTGAAATACAATATAGCCTATGTTACTTCTGGATTTCCGGATATTGTAGCTTGCTAATGGTGAAATAACTTCGATAAAATTAGTTTGGTAGTTTCAGATTTTCTCGATTACAAACAAACAAATCGTTCCTCTTTCTTCAATATTAGTATTGATAAGGACTCAACATTTTCTAATCCATACAACAATTAAGACAATATGCCCACATGTAGGTGACGCATAAAAAAATCGCAAAAACGGGACACGGAGAAATTCGATATTATTTTTTTCCCTATACGTCCATAGTAAACCACATGTGTTAATGCATTCCATATGTCCATTGAGTCGGTACAATGCGTTCGGATGCGTGAGGTGCTTGCTCTGTGTTTTGTATTTATAGAATCGATCACTTTTGTTTTAGTTGTGGCATAAATCAGTTTTATTAATACGCGGTAAAATTATTTTGTTGTTATTGTTATGAATGATAGTGCTGTTGGCCTGGGGGACTTTACAGCTTCACCTGGATAAGAGGGCGAGAGGTGGATGCTCCAGGATGCTGGAAGACAAAAAAGGTGACTTACTCCAAGGCTGCCTTAAGGGAGGGACAACCTCGGCGACGACCTTATTTGGCTGACTAATAAAAAAAACCATCGTTTCGATGGCAAACTGTGGAATGAGGTGCCGGCTATTACATATATACTTTAACCAACTTTAATGGTACCAGTAAATACTATTCAAGTACACAAATATATACAGGAAATGTTTATTTATTCTACAGCACTTTTTTCCGTATATTAATGGTAAAGTTATTTCCATTTAAACTAATAGACATATTATCCGCTATTCATTAGTCAATGCTCCAATCCCGGCCTTCTACTAAATCACCCTACGTCAATAACTAGCGTCATTAAGTCCTCTACCGTTAGGGTGACCATCTCTTGAGTTAATATCAGGACATAGACACGCAATTATAAGGTTGTTTTTATCTAGAGCCGAGCTTCAAGTTTGTTGAGTTAGGGATGAGTGTAATAATGTAACTATTATGAAATAAATAGCTTTGTATAAGTTAACCCAAAAAATATTAAAAAATATACGTATATTTGGCGTTAAATTACGTTAATTTAATTTACATAATACGAGTGTCAAAGCATACCAAGGATATACTTCGTAGTAAATAAGTGTCAGGGCAAAAACACATTCTGAAACATACAATCTATCCATTAATTGTAGCTATTCTATTCTATAGATTAAATTACTTTTTAGTTATAAGCAATAGTAATCCGATCTTTAGGTCCAATAAAGTACCTTACATCATTTCTAGCCTAAACTAGTACTACCGTCAAGGGTAGATAGCACAGTGACATACATAGCTGTAAACTAACTTAACCACAAAAATACATGACGGACGATTTGGCGCTGTAGCTTAAGCCGTTCACTGGGTCTAATAGTCGCGGGTTCGATTCCTGCTTGGGACATATCTTTGTCTGACTCACAATTATTTGTTTCGGTCTAGGTATTTGTGTATATGAATTTTCATGTCTATAAACGCACCCACGACCCAGGAATAAATCCTAGTATGGGGAGATATTTTTTTTATCAATAAATAAATGCAAGGCCGCTAAAACAGGACATGTCCTAACCAATAAATAACAGCATGGTGACCCCACAATCCCGGGAGCAGTCATTCTAAACAATAGTTTTAGTGACTGTAAAACGAGTCTGCACTCGATAGTTTAGAAGTTTCAGGGATACATAAAATCTGTCACTGTGGTAATAAAAGGGACAGTGAAGCGAAGAGCGAGTTATGTCAAGGAAGTGAATGAGTTCGGATCCGTTTGAGTAACAAACTTCTATCTATGGGTTAACTAGCGATCAGCCCCGGCTTCGCACGGGTGAATTATACACATAATTATTCCTCTTGATCACATCCATTCCGATTGATCACTCCATACATTGGTGAAACCCGTATGAAAATCCGTTCGGTACTTATTGAGTTTATCGCGTTCAGACAGACAGATCTTTGTTTTATAATATGTAGCAATAGTAATGTTTGATTTTGTGTATAGAGTTTCGGGAAGATTTAGACAAATAATTATTTATTTGTTTGTTGATATAGGAGTAAATAGCGCGGTTAGCTATCACACTGTCCTGATTTCGAATCCTAGGTCGGCCAAAACTGTAAATATTCTGTAAAAAAAACTATCTAGTATCAGCCCGGATTTCAGAATTGTGTCCTGTATCATAGCAATAGGCCCCACCTGCGTTTGAGGAATATAGGCGTAAGGATGTTTGTTCTTTTTGTATTGACTTGTTGGTCTAGGCTGGTATGGATAACTATCACAAGGTCTTGCTTTTGAATGTAGACCAGACAGTATTATTAGCGATTATCTTTGGGAAAATTCTCAGTGGAAGTGCCAAGAATGAAAATGAATATAACACCAAAACCTGGTCTGTTTTCTCTTAATTGCCCAATTTTAAAAACAAATATTGCAGGGTGAAAATTCATTTATTTTATTCTCCCATTGATTTCCCAACTCTTGCTTATCCCAACTGTATCAATTTAAATGTTTTTAGTTGCCACACCATATTTGTGAATAATTGCCCACTTAAGAAAAAAACAGACATTATGAAATGTGGGTTTTTATAGTTTATCTCTGTCACCTGCGTAATGTAGACATGACAGTGTATTGTCTTACTATTTCTCATAACGTAAAGACGATCGTTTACCCATCAAGTTACGTGTACTAATATCTACTCAAGACTAAAACTAAATCATTCAAGATCCACTTTCAATAACAAAACCCATTCTCACGGGCACGAAATAAGAGCACGTGTGTCTACAGCTATTGTGCAGGGTATTATGGCGTTTCCTCTCGAAGCTCAAACGTCCCAACAATCGTACAGGAAACCCTTTATTTTATATATCCAGGCGGGAGGACAGAAGGCACGTAGCCCAACAATTGGACTTGAAATTCGACGTTTGGTAGAACATGATTTTTTATGTTTAAAGGGTCGCTTCTAGGCGAGGTCAAATTTGAAAATAAATTAAGTCTGAAATCTATCTCGATTGGTGCGACTGGCGATCATGGGATTCTAGGCACGAAGTTTACGCTGAGTGTTATTAGAGGATTTTTCATGCTTTTCTGTATTACAGTGCCAAATTCCTTGCAGGGTAGGCAGAATGTAAGAGCGTCACAGATTTTCTGTACGAAATTTCTCAGTGGGTAGTAGAGTCTGGTTTAAAAACGTGTTGGTTTTTATGAGTAAAACGTTAATTTAAGAAGTAAATAAAACACCTTCTCCTCACAATCCCCCAAAGAGCCTCGCATATCTTCTGCAAGCCGGAGTGGCAGGGATAAACACATCGTCACGCCTATATTCCTCAGGCAGTGGCGGCAGACATGTACTGTGTACATTTAAATTTCTCAACGCAAAAAGGGGCGCGTGGTTCCCGGCTTAGAATAGGACCAACCCATCTCATCCCATCGGGTGTCGTACAAGGCGACTAAGGGGAAAACTAGGGAATGGGCAGCAGCGTTCCCTTAACACTTCTACCATCAAAAACTGCGCTCGCCAACCCGCCTGCCAAGCGTGGCGAGTATGGCAAACCCCCCCAATTTATTAAAATGAAAGAAAAAGATAAAACCAGGCCCCTAGTCCCCGGCGGTCCTGTTCGTCCTGGCCACGGTAGCAGCTATGGTAACGACAGGACAAGGGGTGCTAAGAATCTCCGGCAGAGATTCGGCTACCACCAACTACGAAAATTGGCCCTGGTGACATACAACGCACGCACGTTAAGGACAGATGAGAAGCTTCTTGAGCTGGAAGAAGAGATAAACAAGTTGCGGTGGAATATTGTTGGTTTATCGGAGGTCCGAAGAAAGGGCGAGGACGCGATAACCTTAAAATCCGGCAACTTGTTTTACTACCGGGAGGGCGAACAGCAGTCCCAAGGTGGTGTCGGATTTATCGTCCACAAGTCACTCATAGACAACGTTGTGTCCATCACTAGTGTGTCGAGCAGGGTAGCGTACCTGATACTCAGAATATCCAAAAGATATTCGCTGAAGGTCATACAGGTCTACGCACCGACCTCGGCATACTCAGATGATGACGTCGAAGTAATGTATGAGGACATTAGTAGAGCCATACATACTTCCAAAGCACACTTTACAGTGGTTATGGGTGACTTCAATGCGCGGCTGGGCAAACGGGGCGATGATGAATTGAGAGTGGGGCAATTTGGATATGGGCAGCGCAACCCCAGGGGTCAGAGGCTGGCCGAATATCTGGAGAAGGAGGGACTCTTTATGATGAACTCTTTCTTCCGGAAGCCGCCTCATAGGAAATGGACCTGGATGAGCCCTGATGGTTCCACAAAAAATGAGATAGACTTCATCATGAGCACCAAGCGACAAATATTTAATGATGTCTCCGTGATTCACAGGGTAAAAACCGGCAGTGATCACCGAATGGTCAGAGGCACATTAAATATGAATGTCAAAATGGAGAGATCGCGTCTGATGAAGTCTACGCTCCGACCTTCTTATGCACATATCCAAAACCCCGAGAACTTTCAACTCGAATTGGCAAACCGCTTCGAATTGCTAGACAGCAGCGCATCAGTGGACGAAATCAACAACAGGCTGGTAGAGACTGTCCATACGGTCGGGTCCAAGTATTTTAAGCCCTACCGTAAAAATAGACCTCAAAAACTATCCAACTACACCCGAAACCTCATGGCTGAGCGACGTTCCATGACGCTCCAAACCTCCGATGATGCTAAGTCCTATAGGCAGCTCAATGGACAGATACTGAAGTCCTTGCGACACGATTTACGGTCCTTCAATACAAGGCGTATTGAGGAGACCATAGCACAGAACAAGGGCTCCAAAGTGTTCGCAAGAGACGCGTCTATTGGGCAAAGCCAGTTGACGAAGCTGAAGACGGAGGACGGAAACGTAACGTCGAATAGGTCAGAGGTGCTCAGGGAGATAGAGAGGTTCTATGGGCAGTTGTACACCTCAGTAGCTGAACCTGTTGTTGACTTGGTAAAAGACCCAAGAGCCAAGCTAACCCGACACTACACTGAAGATATCCCGGACATCAGCCTATACGAGATTAGGATGGCTCTCAAACAACTCAGAAATAACAAAGCGCCAGGCGAAGACGGAATTACCGCAGAGCTTCTGAAAGCGGGCGGAACGCCGGTACTTAAAGTCCTTCAGAGGCTGTTTAATTCCGTCTTGCTCGAAGAGAAAACGCCGGAAGCATGGAACAGGGGTGTGGTGGTACTGTTTTTCAAGAAAGGTGATAACACTTTACTGAAGAATTATAGGCCCATCACACTGCTGAGCCATGTTTATAAGTTGTTTTCGAGAGTCATCACGAATCGTCTCGAACGCAGGCTTGATGACTTCCAGCCTCCCGAACAAGCCGGTTTCCGGAAAGGCTTTAGTACCATAGACCACATACATACGCTGCGGCAGATTATACAGAAGACCGAGGAGTATAATCGGCCACTATGCTTGGCGTTTGTGGACTATGAGAAAGCCTTCGATTCGATCGAGACTTGGGCGGTTCTTAGATCTCTCCAGCGATGCCGCATTGACTATCGGTACATTGAAGTGTTGAAGTGCTTGTATAATAACGCCACCATGTCAGTCCGAGTACAGGGGCAGTGCACGAAGGCGATCCCCATAAAAAGAGGAGTAAGGCAGGGAGACGTCATTTCTCCGAAACTGTTTACGGCCACCTTAGAGGACGCCTTCAAGCTCTTGGAATGGCAAGGAATTGGCATCAACATCAATGGCGAATACATCACTCACCTTCGATTTGCCGACGACATTGTGGTCGTGGCAGAGTCGCTGAAAGATCTAGGACGAATGCTCGGTGACCTCAACAGAGTATCTCAACAAGTGGGTCTTAAAATGAACATGGACAAAACGAAAATAATGTCTAACGTCCATGTCGTACCCACCGCACTCACCGTTGGGAACTCTACTCTTGAAGTTGTTGACGAATACATTTACCTGGGACAGGTAGTCCGATTAGGTAGGTCCAACTTTGAGAGAGAGGTCAATCGACGAATCCAACTCGGCTGGGCAGCGTTCGGGAAACTGCGCAACATCTTCTCATCCAAAATACCTCAGTGCCTAAAGACTAAAGTTTTTAGTCAATGTGTGTTACCAGTGATGATATATGGATCAGAGACGTGGTCTCTTACAAAAGGTCTCATAAAAAAGCTCAGAGTTGCTCAGCGAGCTATGGAGAGAGCTATGCTCGGCGTTTCTCTACGCGATCGAATCAGGAATGAGGAGATTCGTAGAAGAACCAAGGTCACCGACATAGCCGTTAAGATTAGCAAGCTGAAGTGGCAATGGGCGGGCCACATAGCGCGTAGATCGGACGGGCGTTGGGGCAGAAAGATTCTAGAGTGGAGACCACGTATTGGCAAGCGCAGCGTGGGACGACCGCCTGCCAGATGGACCGACGATCTTGTGAAAATCGCAGGAAGTCGTTGGATGCAGGTGGCATCGGACCGGTTACGCTGGAAAGCGATTGGGGAGGCCTATGTTCAGCAGTGGACAAGTATAGGCTGAGATGATGATGATGAAAAAGGGGCGAGCGAGTTTTCATATGCCGGCACAATTCTAGATTCCAGACCGCTGGTGAAAATTTTCCATAAAAACTAACTAAGACGTGTACGAATCTAACCTCCTTAGAAAGACCACCTGAGTTACACGCGCATATTTTCTTCCCCATATCCTACGCACATTTATGTTTACGAAATAATTCCAGAAGCAAGATTAACATGTCTTATCAAACGAAACGCAGTAAATCTCTATCTAATTTAATTTTACTCCTGTCATTTTAAATAGCACCTAGGTAACGGTAGTTTGAATCCCCAAAAACCGATTTTAACAGAGATTAATGTGATTCCCATATAATTTATAGTTGAAGCGACGTTTGAAAGTAAACATATTACTATCGCGGACATGTTTGTTTGTGGAAGGGAAAAATGGCCGACGGAATAAATATCGATTGACATATTGCTTCTATATTGTGTTCGGATTGATTTAGTTATGGATAATTATAACATTGGATTTCAAAACAAAGTTTTTTATCTATCTATATTATTGTCTTCATATATTGGTCGCTTACGATAGGCCTCATAAGAAGGTTCAAGGTAACCTAAAGGGCTATGGAGAGGAATATGCTCGGAGTAACCCTGCAGGATCGAGTCAGAAACGAGGAGATCCGCAGAAGGACCAAAGTGTCTGACATAGCACTCAGAATTGCCAAACTTAAGTGGCAGTGGGCGGGGAACATCGCTCGTAGAACTGACGGCCGTTGGGGCAGAAAGGTTCTTGAGTGGCGACCCCGTACCGGAAGATGTGGAGTGGGCAGGCCCCCTACAAGATGGACCGTCGCGGGTAGAAGTTGGATGCGTACGGCACAAAGCCGTTTGTTGTGGTGGTCTTTAGGGGAGATCTTTGTCCTGCAGTGAACGTCTTTCGGCTGAAGAAGATTCTTTCTATATGCCCGAACCAACGGAGCATACCCTTACTCATCTTTACACCGATACTATATTTTATACCTACTCGCTTTCTTATTACGCTATTGCGAATACGGTCAGTCAGCTTCACTCCGCACATCTTCCGCAGAGCTCGCATTTCTACCGCATTTATCATACAACAGCGTTGGGACAAGAACTCCGTTATGTATGGCCAGCTGCGCCTTTTGGCTTAAGTGGCCCTGCATTCACTCTTCTCTCTATATCAGCGGTGTGTATCCCATCCTTACTGAAGGCGCATCCAAGATATACAAACTCATTCACTTACTCCAGCACATCGTTACCAACCACAATAATTACATTCGTTCTGGTTTCTTCCCGTTCAAAAACCATGCCACCGCCAAATGATTGAAACCGGCTGTCAATCGTTTGTATTGTTTTTTTTTTTAATTTTTTATACCTACAAGTTGACTCGACTAGTTGGTCAATTTGTAATGCATACAAAAAAATTAATCGTGAAAAATAGTTGTAGAACAAACATAGTTTATACTGATATGCTACATGACCAAATAGACCGTGTCTTTCTGAAAGGCAAGTCGAGTGTCTCCGTAACTGGCGAGCGGGTATGAGACGAACTATGAGAGTGGAGGAAGCTGGAGAGATCTATAAGAAAGTAACCTGTTGGAACTCTGTACTCTCTGACTACCCTTAAAAAAAACAAATAGACACTTGTTTTTTTATTCTTTCAATATTTGCAATAATGATACTCAAGAAATAAGGTGTATTACAAGTTTTTTATACATTAAAAAAAAAACAAATACGTAATAAGTATGTTTTTTAATGAATAATGATGATAGTAACATTATAAAAAGGTTTATTATCATTAAAATTTTATAAATAATGATACAATGATTATGCGCAAAGTTTTTATAGAATTATAATTTATAAAATTAGCTAGACTTTTTAAACGGTAAATGTGTAGAGTTTAAAAAATCTAGCATATTAGTGAAGTAGCGTATGGTACGGCTGACGATCATAGAGTCCTGGATTCGAATCCTAGGCCGGACAAATTGTTAATGGGTTTTCTCTATCGGCAAATTTTTAATAGCAGTTCGGGATCTGGAAATTGAATGTTGTGAATAGAGGAATACGTTCGCCTATAACATTGTCGGCAATAGTCTAGTGGCGAAGCGCATCTTTATGTGATCACGAGGTCCTGGGTTCAAATCCTAGGTCGGACAAAAGTTTTTCTAACGAAAAAAATCCAGTATGAGTCCGGAGTCTGGAATTGGGCCCGGCATATGGAAATAGCCTCGCGCTCCTATTACATGAGACCTAACATCGTCAGCAAAAAATAGTTGTAAACAGTACAGCACTGCCACCCTCGTTTAAGGAATATAAGCGTGACCGTGTGTGCACTTGGAAAATGTAGACATGACTGTTCTTTTATATATCTGAAACATCATGCCAGATAACTTGCTCGGTAGGCAGAGAGTTCAGAGTTCCATTAGGTCCTTATCTTACAGATCTCTCTTGTTCTTTTTTTATATTTTGAAATCTTATCTCTTATAAATATAATAACACCGTCACGCCTATATTCGCCAAGCGGGGGTGGCAGAGGTGTACTGAGTACACCCACTAATCGCCGACGATAATTAGTCCCATGTAATAGGAGGCGAGTCTATTGACATATATGGGGCACAATTTCAAACCCCAGTCTCACACAGGAAACTTTTCGTTCAAAAAACTAAATTACCACTAGATCAACGAGGCAGTAGTATCTCTTATAATTTTATATATAACGGAGCAGAATAAATTTTCATAAAATTGTATGGCTACATCGCCTACTATGTAATCTGCCTACTTAAGCACCATCATAATGAAATCTATTTCTGTCCATGAATGAAAACTATGAATGGATTATAAAAACTTTACTTATAACGGCGGTGATCGTTACAAACACATTGTTCTGAAGCCCTGATAGTCGGAGAGTTGTCTGACATTGTGTACTAATTTTATTAAAATAAAAAGGACGATTTAGCGCAGTGGTTAAGAGCTTAAGCCGCTCCACCCAGTGTGTTTAATAGTCGCGGGTTCGATTCCCGCACGGGACAAATATTTGTGTGACCCACAATTATTTGTTTCGGTCTGGGTATTTGTGCGTGTGAATTTTCATGTTTGTAAAATGCACCCACAACACAGGAATAAATACTAGTGTGGGGCTAAGTTTAAAAAAAAAAAAAAAAATTAGTTGACCCTAACCGAGTAAACCCAAATTGTCCCAATCTTGATTTTAAAATCATTACGACCAGATTCCTTGCTTAAATGTCTTAATTGTATTTTTTTATGTATAGAACGCGATTGGTGCGCTTACGAAGTGCCATCTGGCAGCAGCTTAAGTTAATACATATAAATTACTCGATAAACAAAACTCAACTAAATTTAGAACTAGAGTTACGTTAAGAATAAGAGACAATAGGTTCTTTTAAAAGTCTCAGAAACAAATATCTTCAGTTTATTCAAGAAAAGTGTCATGGATTTTCCCAAAATCAGCTCCTATCTCTAATTACCTCATTATATTCAGAGTACCTACTCAGTATCTATGAGCATCTCAAGAAACGTGCAGTCGTACAAGCATAGATATAAAGCAAAGAATTGGGTACTGTCAAAAAATTGCCAAAGAAAATTAAACTCTTACTCACAGACACAACAATGAATTTTCTATGATTTAAACAACTCGAGAAACCAAGATAAGTGAGAGCCATAACCAGAAGCCCAGTGTCACGCTCGCACCCATTACGATGCAGTACGGTGACCATAAGGTAGAACTAATACGGACTATACCTTTTTATGATGTGGTTTAAATACGCTGTAAACCATTTATTACCGAGTTCAAAACGAACAAGGTTTTCAATTCGTCTTTGTATACAGAATGGATTAAGATGGGGCAGTAAGGGCAGCCCTTGTAGATACAGAAAACGGCTTAGGGGACTATCCTAAATTTTTGCGATATTGAAGCTGAATTTACAGATTCAGTAAGAAATTGGGCAATTCAATCAAAAACTTACTACTACTCATTTAAGATGTGGCATATGCGTAAAAAGAAAGAATTACGGCAATTAACAATGCCCGAGAATTATACGTTAATTATATGTCAACAAGTCCATAATCGTACCAATGCTTGGTCACCCTACTTAGAAAGAGACGTAGGGCTCTCAGTGAGTATCCTTTTCATCCAGTTTTTTTCGCAGAGTGCTCAATCCATTGTATTGTATCCATGCATACAAGAAATAAAAATCGGAACTAACGCTGTCATTAAGTAAAATGTCACTTCATGAAAGTCGCAGAGTTGCCGTTTGCTATGAAATTTACCTAACACACTACACCTTACATTACACAAATTTACCTTACACTATTTAATTTATTTATAAGTTTTTTTTTTCAATTAGTAACCGTGCTGACTCTCCTGTTGAAATATTTCACTGAAAGTATAAAAAAAATACTAAACGATAACCCTAATTTTATACCAACGGCCTTCTGTCAATGTCATCTATGGGCCAAATGATCCTTGTAGCTCTGTATTTTTTCTAATTATGTCAAAGTTATTGTCAAAGTTGTGTCACGCTATTTTGATTTTCTTAAAGCCAAGCATCTCTGTGTTCTACAAGAATAGAGTCTAATCTCAAGAAAAGTATCTCTGATTTTTCTAGAGCAATACGATCATGAAATTTTAATTTAAAAAAAAACTTTTTTAAAAACAAGCTTTATTAGCAAAAACACTACGAAGATATCTTGCTTAACTAGGGAGTTTTTATGACTTCTTACCGGCTCCATCATCAGACCCTGAACACCATCCGGGTCTAAAGTACTCGGCAAGGCAAATCCTACGAGCCCAAACACGGCGGGGTTACATTGAGTAACTGGGTAGCCATTGGCCACCTTTCGGCTTCATCATCAAACCTTGAACATTATTTTGTCATATTGTACTTGTTAATACCAATCTTACGAGCCTAAACACGAGGGGGTTGCGTTGCATATTTCATATGTTCCTATGGCCACCTTTTGCCTCCATCATTTAACCATGGTACCATATTATTACATTGTCATCAAACTTACATACGTATGCCAAATTTCAACTCAGTCAGATACCCGTAAGTGCTTGAAAAACCGATCACAAGATTTGAACCGGAAAGACAGACAGACGAACATTGCAAGTTAAATACAAGTTTGTAAAAAGCTGCGAATTTTTCGATTTCCACCTCTGGGACTATATCTAGTCCTGCATCCTCGGTACACAGCGTTCGATGCGTGGCTCGTAAAACTCTTTACGATATAGTATGAACATGATAGTTCTAATTTTACGGTTAAAAATGTTATAATAATAATCAGACGCGTTTGTTTCGGAGACTTCCGTCGGTGGCGGACTGGTGAAATAGAACGGAATTTTATGTTCCGTCTCTTATAGAACTGCGAATGGCGTATGAAAAATCGATATTTTTATATTAATATTCAGAAAATTTTAAGTTCTACAGCGACTTACTAATGCGGGCTTAGTAAGCCGCTGTAGAACTTAAAATTTATGGGGTTATGTATTTATTTCTGGGGTACATTTTAGTGAAGTAATATTTGTGTCTTTTAAAAAACGTTTCTCTAAAAATGTGACATACAGATTGGTTTTGGTTTGAGTACCTACAAAAATTTTCTCCCATATAAGTGTTTCCGCCCAGTATTCTATTTTATTCAAGTCTTCTAATTTCTGATATAATGCTTAGATGTGTAGAACACAATCACTTATACATTTTGAACCAATTAATGCACATGCATTAGGTACATACCTATGCATAAGCTTTTATGTAGCAAAATATTATCAATACATTTTTCTCTAAACAAAAAAACAACTGAGTGAACTTCGACACACCGACTCAAGACCTTAGCACCAAAGTAACGTAATACTATAAAATCCGAGTCGCATTTCTCTGACTAAATCGTGTCAAGGTTTCTTTCCCTAACAAAACAACACTTCCTCAATATTGTTCACGGAAACCCTTCAATAATTGTCCAATAATCGGACAATAAAACACGTGCTGGCGAACAGAAGGGTTTACTAACAATGCCATGAGTAGTGTAGGTACACCTACTGGGAATTCTTTTGAATGGACCTGGTCTATGTATTAGACTTAAGCGTGTAAATCTAACGTTGATACTTGCTCCAGTAGATTAAGCAAAGAATAATAGTGTTTTGGTTTTTTTGCGTGTGTATCTGTAGCGATATCCACTGCTGACAACAAGCTTTTTCTCACAGATAATGGAAAGAATAATCATAGAAATAATCGTTTCCACTCCACCACACAAACTCACTGCGGGTTTATAGTGAAACATACCATGCTGCCCATAAGGTTTCCAAATTGGCTTAACGACTATCCGAAAAAACTAAGATCAGTGGCTTAAAGTGCCTTTTGAAACAAGGAGCTCTTAATGGAAATGAAATTCATACAGTTGAATTTCATTTCCATTTTGGAGCGTCTCGAATGGATTTTTTTTTAAACGTAGCCCTATATTGTGTTTCACTTCTTTGTCATGGGTGCGTTTACAAACATGAAAATTCACAAATACCCAGACCGAAACAAATAATTTTGGATCACACAAAGGTTTGTCCCGTGCGGGAATCGAGCCCGCGACTATTAGACACAGTGGGCGGAGTGTCTTAAGCTCTTAACCACTGCGTATCGTTGCACTACAGAAGAAGAGCCTCCTAAAACCCCCACGGCGTCGGGATTTGTGCTGTACCATCCACCTACAATAATTAAATACATTTATTTAACATGCGATCACCAAAGTTTATGCATTCCACCACCAACCCACAGTGGGTCTACGTGGTGAAATACAAACTATTCTTTCCTCACCCGATCTGTGAGCGAACGTCTCTGGTCAGTAGTGGACATTTACAAATAATATAATATTAGCCCTGTTAAGAAACTGTCCCACCGTTGGACACGGGCCTCCTCTCAAACTAAGATGGTTTAAGCCACAGTCCACCACGCTGGCCCAGTGCTGGTTGGCGAACTTGACACACCTTCGAGAAACTCTTAGATATGCAGGAAAAGACAGAGGTGCGTGCCTGGGTTTGAACCCGAGACCTCTGTCTTTGCAGTCCAACGGTCTAACCACTAGGCTATCACTAATTTACGGCAAAATAAATAAAATTTCTAATTTGTATAAGCCTTTGTATCACCGCCATTATTAGTCTTCGGAAAACTAGGTTTCAATGCATAGTATTTTATAAATGGAACACATTAAGTTTTTTTTAAATTTTCGGCATAAATGCTAAAAATTTCCATGGCTATAAATTCCAGACTATTCCAAATCGCTTGTAGATTATAACTTGCAAACAATCATTTGTCCTTTTCTAAGACCAGCCAGTGAAAGAAACGGAAGGCGTTTGTCTACGGGAATCGACAAATTATATCAAGGGTTGGTATTGGAAGGGCGCGAACTATTGTGTTTCGCTCAATGACGTTTATTTAGCATAAAAATTGGTGTAAATTTGTTTTAGAGGGGTGCTAATGCACTTGCAACTACTAATAAATGTATTTGAGTTCGAATTGTTGTAACTTCTCAAGGGACCTGATGTGATGATATATAGATCGATTGATTTTAAGTTCTTCAGTTTGAATGCCTTGTTAGTCTTGTGGTGTATGGTACGGTTGGTTATCTTGAGATCCTAGGTAGTTAAGTGCTCTTGGTGTATTTCAAGAGATAAATGATTAGCGGCAGTCCGGAGGATGTAATTGTGCTAGATATAATGATAATACGCTATCTAGATAGATAGCCTCTATAGACAGATCGCATCATCAAAATTAGTAGATTTATAATAAAAACCTTTTCTTTATACCTAGGACCTACACATAGAGTCCTACAAGGATCTTTTGACCCGCGGCAAAAATCGGAACTAACGGTGTCATCAAGTAAAATGTCACTTCATGACGGTCTCAGAGTTGCCGTTAGCTATAAAATTTACCCAAGTTCTTTTTTTAAAGTAACAGTACCGATCACCCTGCTGTATTATCTCTTTGGAAGTAGGGAAATTTTACTAAATGTTAACTCTAATTTCACACCAAGGCCTATCAATGTCATTCATATGCCCAAAGATCCTTGTCGCATCTATCATTACTGTCTATCAGTTTATCGACACAACAATACCTAGGTACATTCATACATGCCATACAATTACGTACTAGGCACGTTAAGTCCCCATAATCATACCTAACACAGTGGTACAAAGCGAACAAAGCTCAGAACAAAATACGAAAATTCCATTCAATAAGCATACGAGGCGCTATCCGTATTTCTATTACACATGTATTCACAATGGGACGAACAAAGACGACGTCGAGACGTGTCGGGAATTAATAAAAAAAAGACAGAAAAAACCGAGGGCAAATGTAGGGTGACGATAACGCCGCCGAGTTACGTCAACCGCTCGTCACAATGGTAACGACTACGTGATCGACCTACTTAATTCTGTAGGATTCGTTAGATTTATCTTGTAAATCTGATGGGTGTGTCGGATAAGAATCATAATAATAGGGGTCTGCGTTTTCTCTTCACGATTCTTCGTTGCGCAATTTTCAGTTGGAAATTATTCAGGACGTGTTCTCACAAGTTTTTGGTTCGCGGGGAATTTGTATTATTTAAAAATCCTATTTTGTAGTGTGAAGGTGACATCTGTCTGTATATTCAGCACCATATTTGGCTGGTTTTTGTTGAAAACAATTGTAACTATAATGTCTAAAGAACGAAAGTAAAACGAAGACGATCACACGAAAGAGATTATGTAAAGAACGTCTTTTCGTTCCTATTATCTTGACCATTTAGATTTAGTTAAATCAAGTTCTTATATAATTAATAAGCATTACCTAAATACCTGTATGAATCTAGTTGGATTAGTGGATCTGGAAGGTCGTTTGGTAAGATTTATTACGAGCACTTGTGCAGTAATCAGAATTATAATAACTAATTATGCAATAATGTTTTAACAATATAATAATCACACGTTTTAACAATATAATCTTCAAAATACCAACATTTTGAAGAATTTGAGCTTTATCTGAGCTGGTTTATGGTGAATTTCCCCAAACATAAAGTATATTGTTAAAAGGTTTTTGCATAACTGCGCTCCACTAACTGTATTACTAAATGTTCTACTCCGTCGGAGTCGCTCAATCACATTCATCTCACTCGCGCTATTGTGATTAAATAAATGGACATGAAGATGGGATGCGCGAGAATGTAAGCCACGGTGGTGACTAGGCAATCGGGCATGAAATCGGCAGAGTGCTTATATGTTAAAGGACATTATCGAAAATTGACCCAGAACCAACAAACATTTGACCCATGCCATCATTTTAATGAAAATAATGGAAAATATGTTATAAGTATCTACCGGACAATTTACAATTTAAAAGGAATTTTGTAAAGTATTGTAAATACTTATATCGAAGTCGCCGACATTTTTTCTGAATGTCAACACACAATATAACCTCATATGTACTAATGGCTACTGAATTATAACCTCAAAACCTAATACATTTTGTGCATTATTGGGATTCTCCCGCTTGTCCGTTTAATAATAAATTCCTTAAGAGAATTTATGGGTGATTTAAAATCATACAAGTATTTTTTCATTCTTGTTGGTTCTGGGGCAAATCATGTATGTCATGTATGACAATGTCCTTTATATGCGTCCACTACTCAGTATTATAAACATAAAATTAACACTTCCCTGACCACCACCGCTGGAGTGAATTAAATGCCAATTAGAGGTGTGTATTTATTTCAAGTATTAGGTATACCTGAGTAATGTTTGTCCTTTTTTAACAAGTAAGAACCACTAGTAAATTACACACCAAAATGAGCACTATGAGGAATGATTCGTATGAAAAAATAACTCAATGATATAGACTAATACACATTTCTACGACGATGTTAGGTCTCAATTTAATAGGAAGACAAACGAATGGCCATACTCCAGGCCCAATTCTCGAATTCGGACTTCTACTGAATTTTTTTGATAAAAAAAGTTACTAGTTCCGACTTAGGATTTTCACTCAGGTCCTTGGAATCTCCAGCGCCATGTGCCACTAGACTAATGAGGTAGTACCTCTTAATAAATTAACGAACACTATACTATTGAAAGGAAAAAGGCTTCTCACACAAATGGAGCTGAGAGAGAATAGATCTAACATCGCCACGCGAACCCAGTATGGATCGCTAGTAGTATCATACCTCTTACATTTAATTTAAATCCTAAAATAACTAAATCACTTCACAACCCTCTTAATCAAAGTAAAACATGAAGAGCACACTCAAAAACATATTACCATTCCCTCATTACCTTATGAATCGTAAACCCGTTTTATAAGTCGCATCCGACCACTGTGTTTGATTTAAAACATCGCGGATCTTAAAGACAAAACCACATCCTATAGAATATACGTTTTAAAACTAATAAATCGGTTATAAAAATCAACCGCATCTTAAACTTTTAACGGCGTGTACTGGAACATTTGACGTTACCTATTTAGTACGGCGTTTGGTTAAATAGTTATATTTTTTTTTCTACATTAATATTTCTCGCATCCGGCCACGTTACGTTTTATATTCGATTGGATTTATGTGTGTTTTACTGCGGTCAGTGTTTTTAATATGAATGCGCGTCTGTTTCCCGTTGGTTAATAACAGGAATAATATTTATTAAAAACAATTGGTGTAGTTATCCTAGTTTCTGGAAATGGTGTTTGTTTGTGTTTGGATCGTGGACTGTCTGGTTGGTCTAAAAAAAATAATAATATTAGCCCTGGTAAGAATCTGTCCCACTGTTGGGCACGGGCCTCCTCTCAAACTGTGAGGGTTTAGACCATAGTCCACCACGCTGGCCCAGTGCGGGTTGGCGAACTTTACACACCTTTGAGAAACTCTTAGGCATGCAGGTTTCCTCACGATGTTTTCCTTCACAGTAAAACAAGTGATAGTTAATTTTTAAAACGCACATGCTTTCGAAAAGATAGAGGTGCGTGCCTGGGTTTGAACTCGAGACCTCTGACTTTGCGGTCGAACTGTCTAACCACTAGGTTATCACTGCTTTCTGGTTGGGCTATATTTCAGCTGGCAAGCACGAGGTCCTGGATTAGATTCCTGGGTAGGATAAGGGTGGTATATCTATACCACCCTTATCCTACCCAAAATTGAAATTCTCTATAGCGCTTAGGAGTCTGGAATTGAGCCCGCCATAATGGCAATAGGCTTACTCCCTATTACATTGTGACTTAACGTCGTTGGTGATATGTAGGTGTATCACTTTATGCCTCTTCCAGGCTCGTTTGACAAATATAGATGCAAGGGAGTATTTTCCCATTTAAGTATTCTACGCTCTTTCCGACCTAGAATTTTTACCCCAGACTTCGTGATTGGTGGCAAAACCGTGCTCTATTAAACGAATTATCTATCTATATCATCACGCCAGATCCCTTGCAGGGTAGGCAGAGAGTACAGAGTTCCAACAGGTTCTTTCCTTACATACATCTCTGGCTTCCTCCACACTCATAGTTCGTAGCATACGCGCTCGCCGGTTACGGAGACTCTTGACTATCAGATAAGACACGGTCTATTTAGTCGTGGTAAAATAGTCTAGGTCTTCCCCGGTACCCGCTTCCACTTTCGCATTGTTTATCTGTTTTGTCACTCTTTCTTCTGACATTCTTCCTATATGCCCGAACCAACGGAGCATACCCTTTCTCATTTTTACACCGATACTATCTTTCATACCTACTATCTGAAAAGACTTAAAACATTCATGTACTTTATGTGGTTGAATCTTCATTAGGAATAATAGTGGTAGTCTAATTTACGGCTTAATGATATTAAAGTCTTACATTCAGTTTATTTGACCAATAATTTTAGTAAATGTAAAACTATAAACTATTGATTTGAATACCTGCTCGTCATAATTCTTATCTAAAGCTGTTAAAATCATATTTATTATATGTCTAACACAAAAATCAATAGTATCAAATATTATATTTATCGTGTTTGAAAATACTTGCAAGCGAATTTACTTGTAGGTTGGGAAAACACGCGAAATCTCCTCAAAGCGCCGTAACCAAGCAGCCCATAGGTTAACATTATTCCTGACCTACTTACCCTTAGTAATTTAAAAATAAGACGCCATCACGCCTTTATTCCTTTAGCGAGGATGACAGAGGTGTACTGTTTGCAGTAACATAGGTATCCTATTGCTGTTATGTCTGACTTAGGATTAGAACTCAAGACCTCGTGACCCCAGTTAATTATGCACCACTAGACCAAAAAGTCAGCCAACGAATCTCGACAAGCATATGTAAAGGATTTAAGAATAATAAATATTCAAATATAGCATTGGTAAGATCGTTGGACCGCACCTCCGTCTTTTCGGAAGAATTGTGCGTTTAAATAAAAAAAAAAACTATCACTTGCTTTAACCGTGGAGGAAAATATCGTGAGGAAACCTGCATGCCTGAGAGTTTCTCGAAGTTATGTGAAGTTCGCCAACCTGCACTGGGCCAGCTTGTCAAACAATGGCCTATATCCTCTCAGTTTGAGAGGAGGCCCGTGCCTAACGATGGGACAGTTTCTTAATAAAGCTAATATTATAAATATTCAAGTGCACCCAAATGTTGTTCTACATAAAATTCTAATCCATATTCTTAAAAAATATGCACAGTGGTACAAAACATTTGTACGCCGTCCAAAACTGTCAATAATGCGAAAGTGTGCGAATGCGAATCGCGAAACGAAGGCGCTAATTGATGACTGTCTGCTGCTCTACGGCGGGCGGTGATACGCTTTGCATTTAACAACACGACAACTGCGAATATCCTATACAAAATGCTAGGAACAGAAATAGATATGAACTGTTGTTAATTATCTTCAAAAAGTCCCATTTTAATATAATCAGTTTTTGCAGAAGGATTATAATTTGGATTCTCATTACCCAAGTTCTGGGTGATTGCAGTCAACTATGGCTTGATAATTAAGAATTAGGTACAGTTTCGATTCTTGATTAGCTATTGATTTTAGAACTTAATGTAGATACATACCATGACTTGAGAAGAGAATCTGAGAAATCATAATCAAATTTCGACGGGCGGTGATATGATTTGCGTTTAACAACACGACAACTACGGATATCCTATACAAAATGCTAGACTATGGAAAAGTCAAGAGTCTCCGTAACCGGCGAGCGTGTATGAGACGAACTATGAGAGTCGAGGAAGCCAGAGAGGTATGTAAGGAAAGAACCTGTTGGAACTCTGTACTCTCTGCCTACCCCGCAAGGGATCTGGCGTGAGGTTATAGATAGATAGATAGAAAATGCTAGACACAGAAATAGATATGAACTGTTGCTGATTATATAGAAAAAGTCACTTTTCATTATTATTATTTTTTATGAAAGGATCATAGGTGTGATAATCCATTTTTTTTTTGTGATTGGAGACAAAGCTATGGTCTGGAAATTAAAGATCTTGGATCTCTACATTCTCGACTAGTGTAAGATTTTAGTAATAAGATCATGTGTGAGTTATGACGAGAAGAAACTGCTCCAAATCAAGAAAAAGACATAATCAAAGGCTTCATGAACTAAAATAATCTAGTTAATCTTTTAAGATTCAAGAAAGTAGATATTGGAAACTAAAAATGTTGCAATAGGAAACTTACACCCTGCAGTGGGTAAGGGAAGAGCTTACCGAAAAGCATTTAAAAAGAGAAGACTTCATAACGTTCATTTATAATTTCATGATCAAGTCCTGAAACCTCAAGAAGTTTTAAGCTATGTCAAAGGATTTCTAGTAGGACTTGAGAATCTCCTACTCTTATTTAACGATCAAACGGAAGAAAAAGTCCTAAAAACTAAAGTCATCATCCAACCAAATTAAAAAATATAGCTGCTTTAAGAAAATTTCTGACAAAACAAAAAATTAAGTTCAATAATCCCTTGTTTTTGACTTTAACTGTTGACATCTTTCAGTTCTCTTACATACAGTTACAGTTATTAGCGTTATCTTATGACCAAATAGACCGGGTCTTATTTGAAGGACAAGTCAGGAGTCTCCGTAACGGACGAGCGTGTATGAGACGGACTATGAGAGTAGAGGAAGCCAGAGAGGTATGTAAGGAAAGAGCCTGTTGGAGCTCTGTACTCTCTGCCTACCCCGTAAGGGATCTGGCGTGATGATATAGATCTTATGAGCAATAACCACAATTTCTTTTTTTTAAACGTAACCCAACACTAACCACTAGGCTATCACTGCTTATTTACCCTCTTAGTTTGAGGGGAGGCCCGTGCCCAACAGTGGGACAGTTTCTTAATAGGGCTAATATTATATCTATAACCCAACACTAGGATTTATTCCTGTTTCGTGGATGCGTTTACAAATATGAAAAATTCATATACACAAATACCCAGACCGGAACAAATAATTGTGGATCACACAAACACATGTCCCGTGCGGGAATCGAACCCGCGACTATTAGACACAGTGGGCGGAGCGGCTTAAGCACTGCGCTAAATCGTCCGTCAAAATCGAATTAAAAGAAATTTCAGGTGTTATTAAACTCTCTCACTCCATTTCGTGTAAGGAAGTTGGCAGTGCGACAATAAATACATGTCTTTAGGTTGATGATAATGATGGATATATAAACTTCAATACCAAGGTTAAGCAGCATTCGGCTTGGCTAGTCTGAGATGGGCGACATTTGTAGGAGATATTTTGAGCGTACTTTTGAAGGCATATTAAGCCATTGGTACCGGTTACTACTCAATGTGGTAATAACGCCAAGTTTTGTAAGCCTGGATGGAAGCCTTTACCATTAACACCCATTTGCACTGGGTCTTCGTGATAGAGTATAATTTATCCTCTCACTTTAGCTTACTAGCGGGAGAAAGGTCCAGGGTAGTAACTAACTAGGCATAGGCTGATTAATTAATATACCTACATTTCTTCATAACTACTAAAGACATATACCTAACACCGATAAAATTAAACGACTGAATTTAACTAGCGACATTATACTTCCAAGAACTCTACACGAAAAAGCTTTGTAGAACTTAAAACGCTAATATACAACCAAGTTTTAAAATAAAAAGTTCTCAAAACTCCCTTCATTATAAAGAAGACAAAAACACCCAATTAAATATCACTGCATACTTTATTTCACTCGAGCAATCGTAATTCTTAAGGTCTTAATATCGTTAACAAATTGACACGTTTTTATTACTAAAAACTGGCCATCATTAAAAGAAAATTTAAGAACGAAATAAACAGTGGTCCAAATGCCGAACAATTTCGACAAACAACAGATCAATTCTCTTTAATTTACCGCATACTTAATATTTAAAAAAAAATTAATTGGGGCAATTTGGACGTCGGTTTACCTCATCGACAATGGTTCGATGGTAAAATTTTACCAAACAATGGTAATATTAAACATGTAAATTGTAAAGTTTAACGGTTAAACCTGTTATTATTTACGAAATGCCCAATTAACGGGTGTCACCTGAAATTAGTCTTGTGACAGTCTTTGTTAATGATGTCAAAAATTGGTCCCTTATCTCTGTTAAAAGGGTTGTCAGGACTGAGATACGCAAGTAACAGGTGTGCGATATTTAACAGTATTAATTTAAACTTATTATTATATTCGTAATAAAATACTTAAACCGGCGTGCAATTAAAAGGATAATAAAGATCTATGGAATATTTTATCGGAACAGTTCTAAGATATAAGAGTAATTTCAAGTCTATATTAATCTTTTGAGAGAACATTACTAAAATTCTAAGGCGGTTCTATAAATTAAGGATTTAATATTATATTAGTGTTAATGCGTTGAAAATGTAGGTACTGCTAATGAAGATTTGTCTTCCATTTATCTATCAAAAATCGATGTCTATCGATTAGGTAGATCAAGTATCTCCTAACATAGATATGATGTAATCTTTTTAAATCAAATACACTTAAATCTTAAATAAACCGATAAAATCTATTGTATTTAGATAAACATATTCGGACATGTCAAATATCGCCAATGAACTGTCCAGTTGCAAAACTGGTTTCTTTACAAATCGGTGACAATAGATATTTGTATTGCATAGTAGATATTTCAAAACTCAAGTCCTCAAAAGAACGTACGTATTAACAAGAGAAAAATATCTTTTTTGTTCAAGACTTTTGACCGTTGAAACACTGTGCAGGTTGTAACTCGTCAAGGATGTTGCTAAATATTATATAACTGTTATCTTTGTCCATAGTATTTAGGTTGAAATTACTTAATTAAAATTTCTTATTAGATAATTTGTTTTTACGAAGGGCAAGTCATAAATTTTACTATGACAGGGTGGTAAAATGTTATAAATCATATTTATAGTAGCAGGTTAGGTAAGTAAACACACTTTTAAACGAAGTAAAATCAGGACAACTGATATAAAAAAATAAATACAAACTAGTTACCTTCAGGTGCGTTACCATTGTTCCTCTTGCGTTTCGAGACATCAGAAAATAAAAAAAAACTGCGCCGACGAATAAAAATAAATTACAATAAAATAAAAAACTTTAAACAACACGTCAAATCGTCCGATCACACCGTTTCTTTGGCATTATTTCCTCACAATCGTTCCAAGTTCTACAGTACAAAAAGTCACAAAACAATTAAAAAATCACACAAGCAACCAACCAATAAAAAAAACACAAATATACTTAATTAAACAACAGTCAAACACAAATAACGTTTCGGAGCGCGCGTTAAAATAACAGTTCGCGTCGTTCCGCGATCGAACGCAATTCGGATATTCGAAATAGGAACGTAATACACGTCTTATGAACGCGCGCCGCGGATACACAATGCTGGCAGATCGAAGCGAGCCGACAATACGCGCGCGCTACAATAACCACCGCCCCCCGCCCCCCGCCCCGCACGTGCGACAAGGACGCACCGACCTAATGTCACTGCCCTGTGAACAATGCCGTCCTTCGAAGCCCAGTGCTCGTTTAAAATGAATCGAACACCAAATTCCGATACTAGATCACAAATTATCACATTACTATACATCAGATTATCTTAAAATCTACTGCAGTTGTATTGAAACGATCGTTTATAATCAATTGTCTACGCGGAATAACAGCTTTCATCCCGCGGAATCTATACAAAGCAGTTCAGCCCATCCTTTTCTAGCGGCCAATGTGTGCGTGCGAGTTGCGCACTCTCTCCCGCTCGTTCGTATTCTTTGGCGGCTAGGCGAGGTGTTATCTCGCTCTAGACTCCGCCCAGGCGAGCGTCTTTGAGTGTGGCGCCGATGCCCAGTGTGCGTGTTGCGTTGAATAGCCGAGCATTGTAATATAATTTCGCACACCACAATGAAACACAGGTGGGTGTGCGCTCGATCTATGAGGGCGTTTAAAAAGTCAATACAATCTGTGTTACGTTTGTATTCGTGGAGAAAATTTTCTTTACGAATGTCGGATCCATGGGCGTGTTGTGCGAGCATTGTGTGCGAGGCGTGGCCAGAAGAAAACGCTATTGTGTGTCGCTCCGATTGTGTGATTGGCGAGCTCTATTGTTGTCGGCACAACGGACTTTCCCACCGAATGTAGTGAAAAGATACGCCGGAACGATATGTTTTTATATCACGTTGTGTATAAGATGTTACAGTATTGTATTACACGAACGGGACACTCAAAATAACTTAATAACAGTTGAATGTCAATGTTAAAAACTCTATTAATAAACGCAGTAAGATTCTAACTGATGTAGGTCATAACATAGAGCGATCCACTCTCTGCAGTTGTTTATATAAAAACCTTCATTTAAACACCGTTGCGCCTAGTCGCTAAGCGGGTCGACAGAGGTGTTTTATGTACACCCATATTTCGCAGACATTAATATGTATCAATTTTAGAGTGAGTAGACTATTGCCATTACACCCGGCACGATTTCAGAACCCGGATTGCTACAAAAAAAATTTCCCATAGAAAATCTCCAAAAGGCAGTCTGATAAACTTCGAACCTAAGGCCTTGAGATCGCCAGCCGTATCATACGCTACTCCACCATCCAGTTAGTCGTGAATATTATTTCTGTAATCTGACAGCTTTCCAAAGTGCGAGCTTTGCTCTATTATCTTTTTAAGTATCGTTTTATAGTTAATTGATTCTTCGTGTTATTTAAAACCCAGTAGTAGTTCACTTTACGACACATGATTTTTGGGGTTCCATACATCAATCTGAGAAATGGAACACTTGTGTTTGTGTGTGTGAATGATCTACGCTGTTGGCCGCGGGGCCTTTACAGCTTCACCGGACCGGAACACTTTTAGGATCCCTTTGTTGTCCGTGTTTCTCTATCAGTGTATTACACGGATAACCTATCAGCCGCTTTGTCAGAGCGTTTTAAGGCGATTTTGCGTATTTTGCCACTGCGAAACAAATCGCCAAACGCAATCACAATCGTAAAATCGCCTTAAACGCCTCTTACACTAAAATCTAAGATTTCTCAACCTCGGGTCAGATATGAAGATTGAAATTAGGGTGTACAGTTCCTTGTCTGTAAAAAAATCAAGTTCCTATGTCAGTGCAATAAAAATATATCCATTTAAACACACTCGTCAAAATATATGAGGTATCCACCTACTCATGATTTTTGAAAAGAAGTAAAGGCTCATAGTACCTATAACTAGTAAAGGAAAAGAATTCGAAAGTTGTTAATTTATAATTATATTACCGATCTACAAACCTCGTTCGATTTTGAATAACGTTAAAAAGTAGTCGCACGTGTACGGAACATTTAGATGTGAGTTCTACTTACACTTGTCCGGTTTTTATTTCATTATAAAAGTTAAATGTCATTAAATAGATATCAAAATGATAAACAGTGGGAGATGGTTCGGTCATTTGTATAATATATAAATATATATGTAGGTAGATAAGTCGTTTCGTTTGTATACCTACATTATAGCTAATTATCCGGTTAATACGGTACGGTAAATGCCGGTTAATGTAATATTGTTTCTAATTACCATCGATAGTGGAACCGTTAATTCGGTTTTTTATTCGTTAAGTATGGTAACTTTTTTGGGCTGGAAAATTGACGAGTTTAGACCAATGGGCCTGGAATTTTAACGGGAAATGTTAGAGTGATGGGCTTAACGAACTATTTAGCGCAGTGGTTAAGAGCTTAAGCCGCTCTACCCACCGTGTCTGATAGGTTCGATTCCCGCACGGAAAAATCCTTTGTTTGACCCACGATTGTTTGTTTTGGGCTGGGTATTTGTGTATGTGATTTTTTTTGTTAGTAAACGCACTCACGACACAGAAATAAATCTAGTGTGGGGCTACGTTTCAGAAAAAAGTAATACTTTAACGCCTACTACTTCGATTCAAGCGGAGTCGTTGATGTTAGATTACAATCACTAAATATTATAAAACGAAGTCCCCTCGCCGCGTTTGTCTGTGTGTGCTACCGAAATAAACTCAATAACTACCAAACAGATTTTCATACGAGTTTCACCAATTGACGGAGTGATTCAAGATGAATGCTTATGTGGATAATTCACCCTGGTTTCTATTCATTCGCTTTTGTATTACTGGTTATTGAGAACCTATACTCGGCACATTCCTAAACTTATTTGATAGAACAACCATTGTTTTTTCAATTTAGTTTTTGACCTAAGGCCTCATGATTGCACCATTAGACCATCGAGGTAATTGTGACCACTGCATTGTTTTCTATCTATCTATATCATCACGCCAAATTCCTTGCGGGGTATGCAGAGAGTACAGAGTTCCAACAGGTTCTTTCCTTACATACCTCTCTTCCTCCACTCTCATAGTTTGTCTCATCCACGGTCGCCAGTTACGGAGACTATAGACTTGTCCTTCAGATAAAACTTTGTCTATTTGTTCGTGGTAAGATAGTCTAGGTCTTCCCCGGTACCTACTTTCGCATTGTTTATCTGGTTTGTCATCCTTTCTTCTGGCTGCATTGTATTACTAATTAATATTTACTTGACTCTACTAAAATTTGACTGCCTTGTTGGTCTAGTTGCACAGCGCATCGCTTTGTGATCACAAGGTCCTGGGTTCAAATGCTAGGTCGGACAAATGTAGTTTTACTAAAGAAAAATTTTCAGTATGATTCCGGAGTCTGGAATTATTCTCGGTATATAGGCTCGCCCCCTATTACTGAGTACGCCTCTGCCTCGTCCGTATCCGGAGCGGAAAGAAGCGATGTCAAAGCATCGGGGGGATCGGTGAGAACATGTCGCGGCCGGCGGTAGCGGCAGGGGTCGGGTTCGTAGTCGGCGGCGGCTACGATTAGCGGATTCGCATGGTAAGATGCGTTTGCGAAGTGTCGAGTAGTCGCCTTTTTAATATAGGCGCGAATAGATTCAAGACCGAGATCGGAGTGGAGCGCCAAATCGTCTGTCAGTGTCTGTATATGTGGGACTGTATAAAGGTTTCGACACACAGCCGACGCAGCGCGACGGGAGCGCGACGGTGGCGCGGTTTGGGGAGTTGTAATCACACAGAGCAGTCACGCTCGGCGCGACGGCAAACGTCACGACTGGACGTAGCCGAGCGCTTCTGTCACGCTCCCGTCGTGCTCCGTCGGCTATTTGACCAACCTTAAAAGTTGTATTTTATCTTCTGGACGGACGATTTAGCGCATTGGGTAAGAGCGTAAGCCGCTCCGCCCAGTGTAGCTAATAGTCACGGGTTCGATTCCCGCACGGGACAAATCTTTGTGTAATCCACAATTTATTTCCGGTCTGGGAATTTGTGTATGTGAGTTTTCATGTTTGTAATACGCACCCTCGATACAGGAATATATCCTGGAGTGTCATATAAAAGTTTGTATGTTTGAACGGTACCGAAAATGGCTGAACGGAACGTTTTATCCCGGAAAACTGTAAGGTTGCTGTCTAAAGCCATCGCGGATAAAGTCGCGGGCAGAAACTAGTGTGTAATATTCGCGTAAATGCAAGAACTACCATTTATCTTTCTTGAGGTATCCTAGGATAATATGACCCACATATTGTAGAGAGCGCAAGCGTGAAATAATGTGTGTCGGCTTCCCCACACGGTTATTATCTGGTAGGGGGAAGGGGGAACACCCTTCAAGCTTTTATTAGCCCTAGGTATTTGCTGTGAACGCGGCGCGTTACGAAAACTTTGTGAAATGAACGTGTTTTGGTATTCTATAGTATCATTAAACGGTCATTTCACGAAGCTTTCGTAACGCTTCCTTATTAGCCCCGGGTCCTTATTGGCTATGACTGAACGCGGCGCGTTAAAAAACTTTGTGATATGAGCGTGTAATGGTATTCTATCTATCTATATCATCACGCCAGATCCATTGCGGGGTAGGCAGAGAGTACAGTTTTTCAACAGGTTCTTTCCTTACAGACCTCTCTGGCTTCCTCCATTCTCATAGTTTGTGTGCCCGCGCGTGTGTGTGTGAATGATTTACGCTGTTGGCCGCGGGGTCTTTACAGCTTTACAGGACAAGAAGGCGAGCGTGCAATCACTATGCTCGAGCCAGAAGGGCAAGGGGGCAACTGACTCAAAGGCGCCTCAAGGAGGAACGGCCTCGGCTTGGGCAGTCGTTATGGGGGAGGGCGTATACTAGGTGTCTAGCCGTGGGGCTCTGCACCGGCCGGCGGGCAAGGGATTCCTCGACCTCGCCGGCAAGGTCGGTGTCTGCTCACTCATAATTTGTCTCATACAAGCTCGCCCGTTACGGAGACTCTTGACTGACTGTAAAGATGGTATTCTATAGTATCATTATACGGTTATTTCACGAAGCTATCGTGACTTATCCTTATTAGCCCCGGGTCCTTATTGGCTATGACCAACCGCAGCGCGTTACCTAAACTTTGTGAAATTATCGTGTAATGGTATTCTGTATACCACTGCAGTACCATTAAACGATCACATCACGAGGTTATCGTGACGTACCGCGTTACGTATTTGATTAGATATAGCGAATAAGAATTCTGTGAGGGTAGGTAGAGTGCTTTTTGTTTGACTTTTAATGTGTTTTGGTATTTACAATAAGGTAAGTAGCAGTGATAGCCTAGTGGTTAGACCGTTGGACTGCAAAGTCAGAGGTCTCAAGTTCAAACCCAGGCCCGCACCTCTGCCTTTCCAGAAGCATGTGCGTAATAAAAATTAACTATCACTTGCTTTGACGGTGAAGGAAAACATCGTGAGGAAACCTGTATGCCTAAGAGTTTCTCAAAGGTGTGTGAAGTTCGCCAACCCGCACTGGGCCAGCGTGGTGGATTATGGCCTAAATCCTCTCAGTTTTAGAGGAGGTCCGTGCCCAACGGTGGGACAGCTTCTTAACAGGGCTACCTGACCTAATAAACCTGACTCTACCAGTCCGTAATGGGTCCGCGTGGTAGAGAATAATTTATTCTTTCCCTCTCCAATTGTGATAAACGGCATTTACCCAGCAATGGGTCAGTATACCTACAGGATAAGTTCTTTAATAACAGAACAAGCTAAAAAAACGTTACTAGGCTAACGATTGTCACGTTGTTCTAGTGGCAAAGGTCACGAGGTCCTGGGTTTAAATCTTAGGTTAGACAAATGTAGAAAAATTCCCAGTATGTGTTCATTGTCTGGAATTGTGCCCGGTATATGTCAATAGGCTCGCCCCCTATTACAAGATAATTAACATCGTCGGCGAAAAGTGAACATTCTAATACGGAATATTCTAATCTCCACAAAATGCGACCTATTCTCTCACATTTCAATTCGTGAGAGGTATTTGCCCAGCAGTGGGACATTATACAATCTTATTTATTATTATTATTTACTACCTACTACTAAATAGGTAGAGTCCCCACATCTGTTTACACCCGCCCCCACTCAATCCCTTTGTCCCTAAGATTATCGACGAAGGAAGCGGACCGACTGGGCGCGGCCAATTACTTGATTGGTTTTTAGCTTTGTTCACCCCCCAGCGCAGCTTCAGACAGCTGGTTCATTCCGCGAGAATAGGTAACTATAATATGCCTATTTAAAAAATGATTGACGAAATAGCTAACACGACACACATGATAACATCACGGCTGTCATTTCATTAGTAGCTGTCAGAATTTTCCGGAACAATTGAACATTCCATAATAAAAGGATGCCACGATAATTAACTTATTTGAATTTAAAACGGACACCGTTACAAAGACATTGCCAGGACTGGTTGCTTGATAGGATATCAAATTATACTAATATTGGGTAGCTTTCAAACTGGAAAAATATGCAAAGCTGTAACATCTTATCAATTTAAAATGCTTTAACCATGTTTCTAACAAAGAAACAATCAGAGTTTTGTAGCCAGAATTCAGTAAATTCTTTTAAAATCGGTATCTAATGGTTACAGCACCAGTGAAAGAAAACGATGCATTAATTTTAGCGATTATGAAAGAGTTGTTTAATAACCAAAATGCCTAGGAAAGCGACGTACTTAGAATGGATCTAAGAGAATATAAAAAACGCATTTTGCAGCGTGCATGAAATCGATTCTAGCGATGACACTATGAAGTGGGCTATCTATGTTTTATGTTGTGTTTTCAGCTTTGTTCACCCTCTCCCCCCACATCGTGATGGAGGCTTGCTCCTTTGAGAGTTTCTTTAGTTTCAAAGATTATTTGGCCGTAAAGAGATTTTGTGTTTCGATAAGGTTTTCTTTAGTGCGAATTTGATGGAGGTTGTATTATGTTTGTTGATTATTTAATGAAGTTGTTATAGTTATAGGTAGGGCTTTGAATACTGGTAGCTAAAGATTCGATTTTCAGTTATATATAATTGGCCTTGGGCATTGGTACTATCTAGAAAATTTGGTATCTTACCTCGAAATATTATACTAACTATCTAGTAGGTATAATGAGTTATTAGATTAACGCGAATATTACACATGAAATAAAAATATTTTTAGAATTATGTCGGGGCTTTTGATTATTGAGTTACCGAGTTTTTAAATTTAACGTCGGGAACTTAAAAATCCGAAAACTGGTTTTATTTCATATCTTGTAGGGTGAAATTGGGTTAGTAATATAATATTATACCTACTTATACCTACTTAATAGGGGACCTGTACTTAGTACTAATGTTAATTTTTTTTTTTAATTTTTCTGTGGCTACTATAACGCCTAAGACTAATAGATGCTATACGAAATATTCATTATCTAGAAATAAATGAACATTTTTAATCAATGCTATATTAAATCCTATATTTCATTTACTCCAAATAAACCTGCAAATTTCACAGATTAATAAAAACTATAAAAGATATCAATATGGTATCGATATTTAACTTTATAACCGTGTAATCGATGATGCACAAATTAAATCGAATCAAATTATTTGTCTAAAGGCGCCTTTTTAATGCCATACAAAGGAAATGGCTGGTTATTAAATTATACGCATTTGAACTTGGAATCCTAGATCAAAACTACCGCACCTAAATGGTAAATAAATGCATCGTGGTATTTAAAAAAAACTTCAAGAATTAAAAAAATTAAAACGGAAACGCTTAGTAATAACGAAGCTGTTCTGATTTAATCAAACGAATACCGTTTTAGATTGCGAATAAAAATGATAATTATCTGTGCATTATTAGACAATATTCATATTTGGGTACATATAAAAACATTCAGTATCTTTTATACCAAACTGTCATAAGCACAACACGAAATTAATAATCAAAAAATAATCTCTAGATAGTATATTCAAAGTTAAAAGTTTAATCAGATTTTGCTTGTGTTTAAAGGTAAACATGGGAAAAGTCAGGTTTATTAAAAGAAATAATATACCTACTCATAAATAAAATAATATAAGAATCGATAAACTGTTTTAAAAAGAGACTGCCTTTAAGTCTTTATAAACAAAAACGGATGGACGGACGATTCAGTGTAGTGGTTAAGATCTTAAGCCGCTTCGCCCACTGTGTCTAATAGTCGCGAGTTCGATTCCTGCACGGGACAAATCTTTGTGTGATCCACAATTATTTGTTCCGGTCTGGGTATTTGTGTATGTGAATTTTCATGTTTAATAAACGCACCCACGAAACAGGAATACATCACAGTGTGGGGCTACGTTTTTTAAAACATCAGAATAAATTAAAAAACTCAAGGAATTTTTCTTGATTTCACATACAGAATCGGGCTACCAGCTTCATCTTTACTAGTATCAACTGAGTTAGAATTTTAAAAGTTAGTACCATTACCCTTTTTTTTAAATAATGGTTTTTAAATACAAAACAAATTTCAAACAATTATTCAGTCACGTCTAAAGTAACGACGAAATTTAAATGCAGAAGTGGGTTGCCAGCCTCACCTTAACTGGTGTCAGCAGAGTTAAAAGTTTGAAATTAGAATCGATATGCTGTTTAAAAAACAATAGTCTTTAAAAACAAAGCAATTAGGTATTCTGTTACGTTTAAGGTACGAAATTTCAAATGCAGAATCGGATTGCCACCTTCACCTTAAGAGGTGTCAACTGAGTTAGAATTTTAAAATTAGAATCAATATGGTGTTTTAAAAAAGCCACAGTCTTTAAAAACAAAACAATTATTCAGTCACGCTTAGAGTAAAAACGGAATTTCGAATGCAGAATCGGGTTGCCAGCTTCACCTTAACCGGTGTCAACTGAGGGCGCGCCTTCGGCTAATTGGCATCACTTAGCGCGTCCGCGGTCTATCTATTTAAAGATCTTCTCTCTTTGAATCTAATCCGCGCGGCTCCGCGTCGCATTGTGGCATTTCCGCCTCTGTTACCTTTCGACGTCTATGGTTTCTTTTTGTTTTTAATTAGGGTTCATGAGTTTTTTTTTTGGTTTGATTTTGGAATCAATTTAGCGATTTTTCTTACTGTTACTTTGGTGAATTGGATATGCTTGTTGGTCAGATTACAGTATGTGTATTCAGTTAAAAGAAAATATATAATCGATTGGAAAATAATTAGGAAAGCTTATAGTGGTTAGTAAATAAAATATTTTAACCATAGACAAGACAACTAAAGTAAAAATTAATCAAAGTCATTCTTTGGAGTTTTTTGGCGGGAAGTCGAAGAATGATGTTGTCAATTTGTTTTAATTTCCAAAACTTGTGTTATTTCGACTAATAATGTGTAATGTTGGTGGAATATTAACCATTATGTGTTCTTATATGTGCATGAGTGAAGGTAATTATAACAAAATGATGAAACGTGCCTTTTCGACTTCCCTCAAAACGGCCGTTGCAATTGGTATATAAAATATCTACCGCTTTACTATCCAGGGTGGGGTACTTCATTAATTTCATTATCATCGTTGTCCTCAAGTTGATCGGGGATTCGAATTAATTTAAACAAACACGATTATATATCCCACTGGACACTGGCAAAATACACTTATAATTAGTGTGAAGCCATAACTTGAAGAAGAAGAAAGTCATTCTTTGTTCACCATACAGGAATACCTACGTACCTATACCATTGCCATCTAAAAAAGTTTCAATATAATAGGGGGCGAGCCTACCGTCATTATTTTAGACTCCAGACTGCACTGAGAAGCTGTGCTGCGAAAAATTTCAATAACACTTTTTCCGAATCGCCGTGCCTTCGCGATCCATACTATGCGCCACTAGGGCGACGAGACAGCCGAATAGTCTAAAATGGTGTTACTCTTTTATCCAAAATATATTCGAAATGACAATGCATTTGGGTTAAAAATATGCAACCCAGAAATTCAGTTAATATTCGCTACAATCCAATCAACAATAACCCAACACACACCTAAAATCTCGTAAATATTCATAAAAAGACAATCTCAACTATAAACAACCAACCATAAAATCTACCTGATATTAACTGGTTTTTTTTATGAATTTTTTTTTTTTTCTTTTAAAAAACGTAGCCCCACACTAGGATTTATTCCTGTGTCGTGGGTGCGTTTACAAACATGAAAATTCACATACACAAATACCCAGACCGGAACAAATAATTGTGGATCACACAAAGATTTGTCCCGTGCGGGACTCGAACCCGCGACTATTAGACGCAGTGGGCAGAGCGGCTTAAGCTCTTAACCACTGCGCTAAATTGTAATATAGTTTATTTATTATGAAGAATATTATATACAGTATGTACAATTATATAAAAAAACTTGACTGGCTCGTTGGTCTGGTGGCAAAGCGCATCGCTTTGTGATCACGAGGTCCTGGGTTCAAATACTAGGTCGGACAAATGTAGTTTTTCTAACGAAAACTTCCCAGTATGAGTCCGGAGTCTGGAATTGTGCCCGATATATGGCAATAGGCTCGCTCCCTATTACATGGGACCTAACATCGTCGGCGAAAAGTGGGTGTACTCAGTACACCTCTGCCACCCCTGCTTGTAGAAAATAGGCGTGACGGTGTTTAAAAACCACAATAAACCAATATAACAACTCTAAAATCTAGCCAATGTTTCCCAAAATCTAACCAACAATAAACCAACATAACCAGTCTATAGCTCCCACCCCAGATAACGGGTTCATTTTCACCCTCCCATGTTTACCCCATAACATAAACTTATGGGAAACTTCTGTGGGGGATTTTCATGCGGTTAGCTTGTGGGGGCGCGCCTTGTGCTCACAATTTTGATTAAATAAACCTACATTATGAAAGTTCAAAGGATTTTGTGTTAGAAGTTTGATGTGTGGATTTTGATTGACTGTTTTATGGTGTTTATTATAATATTAATATTGATTATAATTATAATTTTATATATAGGCTCTCGTAGCGCTGTGCGACCGCGGTGTTCTTCCCGATCACCGAGGTTAAGCAGAGTTCGACTCGGTCGGCCTGAGATGGGAGACCGTTTGTTGCATTTACATATTTGACCGTCTCCGTGCTTCGGAAGGCTCGTTATGCCGTTGGTCCCGGTTACCACTTAATATGTTAGTCGTTAAGGCGAATTGGAAGCGGCTTGATAAGTCCCAACAGCAGGTGGCCACAAACCTGCCTCCACCAATCCGCACTGGGTCCGCGTGGTGGAATAAGACCTAACCTCTCTCACCTCGATTTGTGAGAGAAGGCCTTTGCCCAGCAGCGGGCAGTATAGGCTGATATTATTTACAAGTGAAATTTAGCTACTTAACTTTTAACTCCGCTAGCGGGGATGGGATTGATGCAGGTTGGTCAATCACGGCCGGCTGCCTCTGATGCCACTGAGGCGCAGCATGTAGTGGTGCCCACGGAGTAACCCTGGGCACCGCAAACGAAGTCACCTGGGTGGCTGATTCCGATTCCGGGCAGTAGACTACTGCCAAACTCGCGGGGGAGACGCCGTACTGAGTGACACCTGCATTTAGTAGGGAGGAAAAGGGAGCGCCTTTTACATGCTCCCAGGGTGAGCCCTAACAGTGCAGGTCGCGTCGGGGTCGCGATGTGTATCTAACGATGGTCCCATAACCCCGACACTCGCGACGGTAGAGCGTCACCGTAGGGTTTTTAGTCGGTACACTTGGTCTACTGAAAGCCGGGTCACTCCGACTGGCAGTGGATCAAGGACTCTGAAATAACCCCTCCACGTCTCCAGAACGCGGACGGGTACCCATAAAGGGATTTTCCGGCGTTAAAAAAAAGATGCAGGTTGGTATTGGATTTTTATTCTATTTATTCCTCTTAAGCTGTGGTAGGTACAGAGTTTAGTGTGTACACCCATCCATCACTGACAATTAGATTCCAATGTTATAGGGGTATCTACTACATACCAGGCACAATTCCAGACTCCGAACTGTTAATAAAGATATCCTATTGAAACTATCACTCTTTATCCGATTCGAATACCGAAGTTCGTGATCACTACCCGTTGATGCGCCACGAGATTCACCATCGTCAGCGAAATGTACACAGCACACCCCCAGTTGAGTAATATTCCTCAACTCTGATGTCCTCTCTTTTTATAATACACAAAAATGCATGTGCGTTCGTAGGACCACGTTTTCATGGTCCATACTTAAGTACCACACTTTTACACTTACATGCCACGCTTACATACATATACCTATAGGTAAGTATGTATGTGTCTACATAAATTTATTATGAAAGATATCAACATGAATATGTGAAGAACCTTTTATCAAAACATAAGGCTTTGATCTCCCTACCGCCTTTATAATTAGCTCGTTATTAAATTCCATGAAAGATTGTTTATCTTAGGTTAAAATTGTTGATAAGTGAGAATGTAGTACATTTTGGTAATTAGAAGATGGCGCGTTACTGTTGTACGTATGAAATGGATATATTGATGTATTGTAAATGATAAAAAAACAATCTATGTAAACCACCTATAGTATACTGTCTCGTTGATCTCATCATCATTATCGTAATCTCAGCCTATACTCGTCTACTGCTGAACATAGGCCTCCCCAATCGTTATCCAACGTATCCGATCCGGTGTTACCTGCGTTCAACGACTTCCTGCGATCTTCACAAGATCGTCGGTCCATCTGGTAGGCGGCTGCCCCACGCTGCGCTTGCGAAAACGTGGTCTCTAGAATCTCTCTGCCTGAACGGCCGTCCTATATTCGCGCTATGTGGCCCGCCTGTTGCAACTTCAGCTTACTAATTCTATGGCCTATGTTCTATTCACGTACTGATCACGAAGTCCTGGAGTTAAATCCTATTGGACAAAGTTTTTCCATCGGGAAATTCTCGGTATCAGTCCAGAGTCTGGATTGGTACCCGGTTTTACGGCATGAGCGTCATATTACATGGGACCTAGCATCGTCGGCGAAAAGTGGGTGTACACAGTATACCTCTGCCACCCTTTCTTGGGGAATATAGGGATTTCTATTTAGTTCATCAATAAATAGACTCTTTCATGAGGAAGGATTCGGTATAAAATTTAAGAATATTTTGTGCTAATTTGCTTTACTATGATGATATATGGCGTGCTACCTGTAAAGCGGTGTGGGCCGCTTGTATCTTAATTCTTAATAAATCCACCAATAAATACGGTCCCATAGATTCCTAAGGGCCCTCTTGCACAAATCGAGGTGATACTTTGCTGCGCGGACCCGTGCAGAATGGTGAAGACAGGATTGTGGCCACCTGATGTTGGAACTTATCAAGCCGCCTATAAGGCTTCCAACTTGGTTTAACGAGTACCACATGAAGTGGTAACCGGGACCAAAGGTTTAAAGTGTCTTCTAGAGCAGGAAAGTGTTTGTAAGGAACTGCAACAAACGATTACCTATCTCAAACTGACCGAGACCAATGGTGATCACTTCATCAGCCCCGAAAGTACCTCATAAAACTAGACACTCTTATTTCCAACCGCAGATGAATAACTTGGCTAGATGAAGCATCACGCGTGCGGAAACGGCATGCAATTTATATATCCATGTAGGTGTATGTATGTATGGTAGATAAATTGTAGTAGGTACGCACTCATTGATAGCTGTTAAACAAATCGAACACTTGCATCACGCACACATAATAGTGATGAGACTCGACTCATGCTTTCACTCAAGTGACTTGAGTGAATTTGCCTAACTCGGTACTCGAGTAAAAATAAATTTTACTCGGTAACTCGAGTGCAAGCGGACTCGAGTAAAAATAAATTTTACTTGAGTCCGCTTGCACTCGAGTTACCGAGTTAACTTGGCGCACCGAGATGATTCGATGAGCACTAGATAGATGTCACTTTACTAGTTCATTACCTCACCAGGTTAAAACACGTTCATACTTGCATATTGGAAAACAAACAAATATGAACTTAAATCGATTTGTGAAGTGGTTCTGTTATAATTGTTTGTTCATATTATTTATTTAATATAAACTAACCTATTTAAACCTATTTAAAAATGCTTTAACCACAATAATCGAAGCTCTTAACTCAATTTTCACTCGAGTTGCCGGGACTGTCAATAGTAAACTCGAGTAACTCGAAAACTCGAGTATAACTTGAGTGACGTCATAAAATTACCCATGAGACTAGAGTCACAAAATCCTACTCGAGTCGCATCACTAACACATAGTGCGTCACTGAGGCCGCTTTTAAGAAAACTTTAAACATTTCTTACTTTTGACAGTTTCTCAAATATAACATAAAAAAATGATGTGCTAAGTAAATACTTGAGTAAAATCAATAATTAGACAAGTTTATAGATACGGGTGTTAGTTTAAGTTTCACGTCAGCTTATTATTCTCTTCAAACCTAAATCAAAGATACATCACCAACATAAGTCCCAACCACAGTCATCATAATAATTACGATTTCTGTGGTCCTAACAAATCTTACTCTTTAACGAGAAGTAGGTACGTGTCTACTTTATTAATTATCTTATCTGTCATCAATTAGTAGCCAGCTTAAATTGACCCATTGAAACATTCATTATTGAGATACGACCGATAGCGTCTGGTTCCCACAACCCGACATTGGTCTCTTAAGAAACATTTGATTTGTTAATTTCTTGATAAATACATCTGTTATGAAAGTGAAGACGATATGATAGTGAAAGTAATATGCTTTCTTCTGTTTGGTAAATAAGACAATAAATCGTTATTGATATTCTGGAAGCTGAAAAATCGAGTTTAATTATGATAATCAGAAACATTTCGACGGCCCCATAGAACAAAGTTACATATGCCAAACAAAATAAGTGGCATTTGCAACTTTCGTGCCCAGCGATAAGGTTATTTATCGCAAATATAAATACTGAATTATAGGGTTTTGTTCGATGGACAAGTCCAATTTTTAAGCTGTACAAAGCTCTATAGAGAGCTATATACTTACATTGTTACACATTTATACACAAATAAATAAAATTGAAGTTTCTGTTTGTAATTTCAAAATGACAGCTTTTTACTAAAGGCTTCGCCACACGACACCTCGTTGGTCTAGAGGCAAAGCGCATCGCTTGGTGATCACGAGGTCCTGGGTTCAAATCCTAGGTCGGGCAAATGAAGTTTTTCTAATGGAAACTTCCTAGTCTGAGTCAGGAGTCTGGAATTGTGCTCGGTATATGGCAATAGTCTCGCCGCATATTACATGGGACCTAGCATCGTCGGTGAAAAGTGGGTGTACTCAGTACACCTCTGCCACTCCCGCTTGGGGAATATAGGCGTGACATTGTTTCGCCACTTAGCCGACGCAGCGCAACGGGAGCGCGACGGTGGCGCGGCTGCGGGAGTTGTATTGTACTGAAATGTACGGAAGACGTCACACAGCACAGCCCCGCTCGGCGCGACGGCAAACTTCACAACCGAACGTAGCCGAGCGCTACCGTCGCGCTCCCGTCACGCTCCGTCGGCTATTTGACCAAATCTTAAATATATATGAAAGTATATACTTTCTTATGGTTTTAATAAAAAGCGGTACCGTAGGTATATACGGTACTTATAGCAAAAAAAAAACAATTTTTAAAATTTTGTGTGTCTGTCTGTTTGTTCCGGCTTATCTCCGAAATGGCTGGCCCGATTTTGACAGGATTTTCACTGCTAGATAGATAAAACCCATGAAATCCACGCGGACTAAGTCACGGGTAACAGCTATTTGTTACTATTTTGTATTTTATTTATTACTGATTTTTTTTATTACCGGCTTTGTCAATGGCTAAACAGAGTTCAATACCTACCTATATTTACCTACCTGTATTTTTGGGACACATTTAAGTTAGTAATAATTGAGATTGACTTGCTCTAGTGGTCAGAGCGTAGGCCGTTCCCTGGATTGGAAAGTCTCGGGACCGATCCCCACACGGGACAAATCGTTATGTGGCCTACAAACCTTTGAACGGATCCATGACACTAGAATAATTTCTACCCATGTGACTTATGATACAGATGGAGTCGAACGTTGCTCTATCTTCTACTAATCACTAAGAATATATCAGTGGGAAATTATAAGAATACCTTCATAAATATACATATTACCACCAAATAAACCTATATATTTTTATTTATAAGCAGTGAGCCTAGTCGTTATACCGTTGGACTGCAAAGTCAAAGGTCTCGGGTTCAAACCCAGGCACGCACCTCTGTCTTTTCGAAAGCATGTGCGTATTTAAAATTAATTATCACTTGCTTTAACGGTGAAGGAAAACATCGTGAGGAAACCTGCATGCCTAAGAGTTTCTCGAAGGTGTGTGAAGTTTGCCAACCCGCACTAGGCCAGCGTGGTGGACTATGGCCTAAACCCTCTCAGTTTGAGAGGAGGCCCGTGCTCAACAGTGGGACAGTTTCTTAACAGGGCTAATATTATTATTATTATTTTTACTCCAACAATCTTCTTCGTCTGAGCGTGTTCCCGGTAGCATCCTCAGCCGCTGCTTCGGAGCCTGGGGTCCGCTTTCTGGCTTCTTCTTTTCCACTTCGCGCGGTCTTCGGCATCCTTTGTGGCGAGGCCATTGGCACGCATGTTATCCCTGACGACATCAAGCCAGCATTTCTTGGCTCTACCTCTTCTTCCGGGACCCGGCGGAGGCGGCATGGCCAGTCACTTGTTGCCCACGTAATTTGCCGGTTTCCGTAGGATTTTATCTGCTATATCACGGACATGAAGGCTGCCGCGGATGCAAGAGTTCCTGATGCGGTCTTTTTACGCGACACTCCACACATCCAGCGCAGCATCTTCATTTCCGTGACACGCAGCTCTTGCTTGTGCCGTTCAAGCACTGGCCACGTTTTGCTGCCATATAGAAGGACAGGCTTAATGATTTATACTCTAACAACGTTACCCAAACAAAATTGATAAATTATCGTTTAAACGTCACCAAATGTATATAGACGTAACAATATCGGACCATGCTATTCTTGGACGCAGGTTTGTAGCCACCTGCACTTGGAATTTATAAATATACCTATAAACCTTCTACACTGGCTTAAAGATTACAACTTGAAGTGGTAACCGGGATCAACGGCTTAACTTGCCTTCTATAGCACAGAAACACTAGAGTATAAGACGAACACCAATCATAGAATAATGGAGTCGAACGCTATTTAACCTTGGTTATCGCAATCCAGTAGCGCTATAAGCATGTATTTTTCTTAGCAACATATTATGTATATGTAAATACTTATTTACCCAACCACTCTAACATACCCGAATACACTTAAATGCAACGATAAATTAACGTTTAAACGTCACCGCACATAGAGACGTAAAAGTGTCCGCACTACCCCCCCCAAATGGTCCATTAGTCGCACTAATCTGCATTTGTAGCGACCGCGACGCCCTGTGACATTACATCCGTGTTTTTTCCATGGGATGACCGTTTTACCTAGTTTTGAGGGTTCCGTAGGGTCGATAAAAAATCCGACGGATAAAACTTAGTAATTTAGCTATTAATACTTACTAATGGGTAGTTTTTTTACTTTAATATAAAGATAACTACGTATGGGTAGATATAACTGTTCATTTTTAAGTAGATCGATATAATGTACCTAATAGGTAATAAAAAGATAATACTGCGACTGCCTCGTTGGTCTAGTGGCAAAACGCATCGCTTGGTAATCACGAGGTCCTGGATTCAAATCCTGGGTCGGACAAATGAAGTTTTCTAACAAATAAACTTCCCAGTATGAGTCCGGAGTCTGGAATTGTGCCCGGTATATGTCAATAGGCTCGCCCCCTATTACATGGAACCTTATATCGTCGGCGAAACGTGGGTGTACTCAGTACACCTCTGCCACCCCCGCTTGGGGAATATATGCGTGACGGTATAAAAAGATAATACATTATGTAGAGTTAAATCCAAACCTATGATTGCCCATTATCCAGTTTCAACCATTAGTTTCTCTTTGCCTACGAAAACATTGCAAAATATATGATAATTACAAAATCGAAAATTTCAATAAAAAAACTTAAGAATCTTATTGAAAACCGAGTGATCCTTAGAAATTAACCTCATACTGGGAATTCTGGGTGCACTCACAAACATAACATTCAGATACACAAATGTTCAGACCAAGACAAACATTTGTGGATCAATTTGTCCCATACTGTGATAGAACTCTACGTATGCGCAATCCAGTATTCGTAGTAGTTTACTCTCTAACCACTAGACAAAAACTTTGACATCTACGGAACCACATTGAATATTTCCGAATACGCAAGTGACCAATTTTATAAACGATGCTTTTACGGAAAAATAAGTACCCGCCATTTCCATTTGGGGCGCTTAAGTGGGCGCGATGTTTTTTTTTAATTTATTACTTGTTTATACTTTTCGTTCTAATGTATTTTTGACTTTTAAAAATCGTGTCTCTTGCCCATTTAACTTTGTTATAGGTATGCATAAATATATTTGTATAATAAATTTGGGTTTGTAAATGTTTTTTTGTTCTTTGGATTTTTAGATGAGAATAGAGTCGGTAGATAGATATAGAAAATAAAGCTAAGAAGTTGATAGATAGTAATATAGATTTTATGAGAGCTTACACAAATTTTCGTTACCGTGTAAGATCTAAAGTATCTCTTATCTCTCTTGTAAGTTTTCAGACATATTATTAATTGTAGACATATTATTAATTGAACCGGTGCACTTAGTAGTGCACCCGTCCCCCTACAGCGACTGTCCCAGCCGAGGCGCCCTCGAGTATGTCGCCTCTTGCCCTTCTGGCTGGCTAGAGCGTAGTGGTTGCACGCTCGCCTTTAAGTCCGGTGAAGCTGTAAAGGCCTCGCGGCCAACAGCGTACATCATTCACACACACACATTAATTGTAATTGAAAAATCGTGAAATCTATCTATCTATATCATCAAGCCAGATCCCTTGCGGGGTAGGCAGACAGTACAGAGGTTCCAACAGGTTCTTTCCTTACATACCTCTCTGGCTTCCTCCACTCTCATAGTTCATCTCATACCCGCTCACCGGTTACGGAGACTCTTAACTTGTCCTTCCGATAAGACCCGGACTATTTGGTCGTGGTAAGATAGTCTAGGTCTTCCCCGGTGCCTACATTTTTCCACTTTCGCACTATATATCAGTTTTGTCATCTACCTACCAATTTTTACCTATTTTATTTAATAGGTCAGTACTCTTAAGGAAGGGAGATATAGCCATAATTTAATACGGATCTAACAATCACACTGTCTTTATCATCACACCAAATCCCTTGCGGGGTAGGCAAAGGGTTATAGAGTTCATGCAGGTTCATTCCTTACAGACCTCTCTATAACAATATCTACTAAAAATACCAACTAGCTTCGTTGCTGATCAGGGCCTAAGCCCAATTTAAAAAAGTGTAGCAGACTTACCCAAAATCATTTGTCTATAATCCTAAACAAACAAACCTGCGAATCGTCATCGACGAAAAAAAAAACAAATATAGTATATACAACATCCGGGCGGTTCGTTCAAACCACGACAATAGGGCATTGTGGTGGGGGCGTGGCCCATTGTGCCGGCCAGCCAATCGGGGCGCCGCATTCAACAATAGCGCACCGAATTGGTGCTGCGTCATATCTATTGTTAGTAGTGTATTGTTCTCAATTCGAAATTTTCCTTTTGGCAGTTAGGTATCGTTCTCATTTTAAAATTTTCCGTTTGACCGTTACTTTAGTATCATTATTCGTGCTTGAATAAGCAAAGACAACTGAAAATAGCATGTTCAGTTATTATTATTTCATACGGACGATTTAGCGCAGTGGTTAAGAGCTTAAGCCGCTCCACCCGCTGTGTATAATAGTCTCGGGTTCGATTCCCGCACGGAAGAAATCTTTCTGTGATCCACAATTATTTGTTCCGGTCTGGGTAATTGTGTATGTGAATTTTCATGTTTGTAAACGCACCCACGATACAGGAATAAATTCTAGAGTGGGGCTACGTTTAAAAAAAAAAAAAAGAAAGAAAGAAAGATACTAGCTGTGCCCGCGACTTCGCCCGCGTGGAATAGTGTTTGTAAAAGGCACGTTTTATCACTTTGTTACAATTATCTTTACTTATGCACATATAAGAACACATAATGGTTAATATTCCACCAACATTACACATTATTATTCGAAATAACACAAGTTTTGGAAATTAAAACAAATTGACGACATCACTCTTCGACTTCCCGCGAAAACCCCCTAGTATTATTCGTCCTTCTGGATAAGCGAAGACAAATCAAAATGGATAATATGTTCAGCTATTATTATTTCATACTAGCTGTGCCCGCGACTTCGCCCGCGTGGAATAGTGTCTTCGGGTAGCATTTTTAGTTATTAAGGCTAATTATTTTACAAATAAGACACATACGTATAAATACTTTAATGAGCTATTTGCAGTTGAGCACACTTAGGCATATTTCCCCCCATACACCGCGCCGTGCCACGCCGCGCTAACCCCCCCCCCCCATTTCTTACTCGCTTTAACTTCAGTTTCACATTTTGTAATGACTCCGTAAATGTTACATCAGAATAGCTCAAATATTTTGTCTCTTGTCGCAAACTTATAAAACATTCACATAAACCTTACATATTTCCATACAAACTTTCATCCCCTATTCCCTATTGTTATTTCACACCCTTGAGGGTAAAACTTTTACAAACTTTGAATGTCATATTTATTTATATCGAATTAACTGCCTAAAAAATAAGTTTCAAGCTTCTAGCTCTAGAAATAACAATACTTCCATACGACTTTTCATCCCCCCCTTTTAACCCGTTATAACCCTTTTTTCGCATTAAAAAGTAGCCTATGTCCTTTTTCAGGCTGTAGATTATCTGTGTACCAAATTTCATTTAAATCGGTTCAGTAGGTTTGACGGGAAAGCGCGACAGACAGACAGACAGAGTAATTTTCGCATTTATAATATTAGTAAGGATTGCCTCTTTCTCTCTATTAATTTAGTCAAATTTATAATTTTTGTCTCATTTTTCTGTAAATAAAGAAACCATGTAGCCATTCTCACGAATAGTATAACTTGGTTAATTTAACTTACACTTACCTGGTGGTGGAGGCGCTCGTACCGCTGTGCGACCGCGGTATTCTTACTGATCACCAAGGTTAAGCAGCGTTCGACTCGGTCGGCCTGAGATGGGTGACCGTTTGTGGCATTTTCATATTCGAGCGTCTCCGTGCTTCGGAAGGCACGCTAAGCCGTTGGTCCCGGCTACCACTTAATGTGGTAGTCGTTAAGCCGAGTTGGAAGCCTTAAAGGCGGCTTGATAAGTTCCAACAGCGGGTGGCCACAAACCTGCCTCCACCAATCCGCACTGGGTCCGCGTGGTGGAGTATGACCTAATCTCTCTCACCTCGATTTGTGAGAGAAGGCCTTTGCCCAGCAGTGGGCAGTATAGGCTGATATTATTATTACCTGGTAAACCAGCCTATATTGTTCTCCCATACTCCACAAAATGTAATAGAAATAATTTATTTATTTATAATTTATTTGCCCTACTTCTCTGCAGGAATGACATTCTAAGGTGCTGCTAAAGTCTTTGTTAATGTTTTTTTTTGGTTATGGCATCACGACGACGCATATTCTGCCAATGTCAAGTATTACGGATATAACTATTCATTTCTAAATTAATTCAACTCCCCGATGAACTTGATGACAACAATGAATATGAAATTGATGAAGTGCCCCACCCTGGATAGTAAAGCGATGGATACTTTACACACCAATTGCGACGCCCATTTTGAGGGAAATCGAAAAGGCACGTTTTATCACTTTCTTACAATTACCTTCACTCATGCACATACATAATGGTTAATATTCCACTAACATTACACATTATTATTCGAAATAACACGTTTTGGAAATTAAAACAAATTGACGACATCACTCTTCGACTTCCCGCCAAAACCCCCTAGTATTATTCGTCCTTGTGGATAAGCGAAGACAAATGAAAATGGATAATATGTTCAGCTATTATTCTTTAATATTGCCTCTCTTCCTTCTATTAATTTAGTCAAATTTATAAATTTTTTCTCATTTCTTTCTTTGCAAATGAGGGAACCAGTAGAATTTAACTTAGACCAGCCTACATTGTTCTCCCATAGCTACTGCACAAAATGAAATGGAAATAATTTATATTTTATCTGCCATACTTCTCCACAGGAATGACATTCTGATGTAGCGGTAGAGTCTTTGTTACTTTTCTGACGATTCAAAAATACTATAACGGTTTATATGAATAAAAAATATTCTGATTCTGGTCGAAATTTTCTTTTAGGCCTGTTATCGAATCTGAATTTTATATTTGATTTAAAATTTTCCTTTCGACTGTTAGATACCGTTCTTAATTTGAAAACGTACCTTTGGGCGTTACCTACTGTTCTAAATTTGTTCTTTTATTCTTTTAGCGTTTAACGTTTTCTCAATTTGATTTTTTTTTTGGCATTTACTATTCTCAATTCGAAATGTTTATTAATCGGGGGCTAGGTATTTCTGTGTGAGTGACGATCACAGAGGTGTACGATTTACATCTAGATTTCGCTACAGCATCCCAAAGTAAGGGGAAACTATATTGTCGTTATATCGGGCATAATTCCAGACTCCGGAGTGCTACTAAGGAGTTTTGGTTGTAAAGAATGTCCCCAAAAGTGAATACAATAAAAAATAATATAAATATTTTGTCTGACCTAGGATTCGATCCAACGACCTGGTAATAGGTAGAGTGCCTACAGAGAAATAGAGGTGTTAGTTTTTTTTTCCTAGTATGTACGCCTTCTTCTTATCATCCACATTTCAACGTGAAATAGGAAATATCTACGTCGGAAATTTTAAACTCGAGTTTAAAGTAGGTAGGAGGTAGGTACAGGTAGGTACTTAACAACAAGGTATTAATAACATATCTCTAAACTCGCCTAACAACATCGCCTAATGTAGACACACTACTTAAAACATTTGAATCCCTTTGAAAAACCACATTTTATATTAAACTTAACACTTATTTACATAACACGTCTCCGTTTCCAATGGAAATAGAATGTCTATTTATAGCGACATAGAAATACTGGCATCGAACACTTGGTCAATAAAGATATACATACTCACCTATTAGGGGAATTCATGTTGAGGTGAGGTTCCAGAACCACAAGTTATTAAGTCTTGATTATCATTTGTTTGTTTCACCATTTGATAAGCAAATATAACCTTTACAGATTTTTATTTAAAATAAGTATCTACCTTACAAATGCGTTAGATTTAAAACTAAGCGTTTAAGACTCAAAATGCTTTACCAATACGCCCAATCAAAGCTTTATAAATACTCAACAGTGTCATGAAAACAAATTATCATCTTTACAATTCTGATTTTAAACAGTGTAAACTAAACGCAAACGCTGCGGTAATCGGCGATTCTACCCATGCAACAACGTTCTAAATACCACAGACAGTTTATTAAAAATTTAACTCTATTCCATTCACTAAAAGTTTAAATTACACTGTAACATTGACGTTAGTTGAAACGTTTCTAAATTCGAACATATAATGCTAGCGCTCATTAAGGAGTGCAATAGCTGGCCGGATGTACCGACAGGTGTCACTGACTGACCGCCTCGTACCACGAGACGCGAACGATATTGTACGCGTATTGATTTTAAAAATAGAACAAATTTTATTCGATTTTAAAACAGCTTTAAATATTTAGCTTGTTTAATTAATTTTAAAAATGGAACACTATTCGAATTTAAAATACGTATATTTGACTGGCAGAATGTAATCCTACTAATAATTTAAATGTGAAAGTTTGTATGTTCGGATGCTTGTTACTCAATCACGCAAAAACGGCTGAACAGATTTGAATGGATTGGCATACAGATAGCCTGGCCAGCCTTTATTGCCTGGATTAACACATAGGACACTTTTAATTTCGGAAAAATGTAAAGTACTTGTCTAAAGTAGGTAGTTATTGGTGCTGCCAGAATACCAGCGCTGAACCATGATCCATCGTTATGGTGTAGCAATATGCTGAGGCAGTATCCTATTTAACACAACCTCTGGTGTCTGTAAATGTTTTGGCTAGCTTTTTTTTTCTTATTTGTTTTTTTTATCTTTGTTATTATTTTCATTATTAATTTTAGTATCTCAATTACTATGTGAGTGTGGTTGAATAAATGTCTTTTCTTTCTTCTTTCTTTCTTTCAAAGTCAACGCGGACTCGCGAATCGTGAGTAGAAAATAGTAAGGAAAAAACCATTGATAATTTATTCCAATTAGCACTCTAATTGGGATTATTATAAACTTGGTCTAAGACATAACACATCTATAGTTACAAAAAAATCATCTAAGATTAAAAAGCTAATTTTGTCGACACTTGCTTTTTTGCCTGCCTCGTTGGTGTATGTCGATCACAAGGTTCTGGGTTAAAATCCATAGTTTTAGTTGTAGAAGGATGTTTTTTTATTTGTTTGACACATTTTTGATAAAATTTCATCAAAATGTTAACACCGTCACGCTTATATTCCCCAAGCGGGGGTGGCAGAGGTATACTGAGTACACCCACTTTTCGCCGACGGTGTTAGGTCCCATGTAATTAGCGAGCCTATTGCCATATACCGGGCACAATTCCAGGCTCCGGACTTATACTGGGAAGTTTTGGTTAGAAAAACTACATTTGTCCGACCTAGGAGTTGAACCTAGGACCTCGTGATCACAAACGCGTTTTGCCAATAGACCAAGGAGGCAGCCAAAATATTAAAAGACCTTTAATTTCTGTTCACTTGAACAAACTTCCTTAATTATTATTTTTTTACAAGTACTAATACTTTTTTGATCATTGAGAGTTTGATCGCCAGTATCCAGTAGTCACACTCTTGTCACAATCTTGTCACTGATATTATACTGATATGATATGGCATGTTTTTTTTCTACATAATGCATTGGTAGTAAGAAACGCGCCATAAATATAACCTTACTATCTTCATCCACGGGCCAGATCTACTCGCTTCTTAAATATCTTAAGTTACGACCTTAATTATCCTCTTTTTCATTACACTTCATAGAACTCTCTAGAACACAGTCTACAAAGAAGAATTCCTTTACTCTTCTGTGGCTTCGCTTCATTTCAAATAAACGAGTTCACAGAACCATCTCTATAAGATAACCAACCGACATAATATGACCTCCCTCACCTCCCCATCCCACCATAACAAAGACGAGAACCGAGTAATGTAATATATTCTTAAGGGTCTATCTTAAATGGATATTGTGTCGCGAACTGACAAAGATAACATTTGCACGTTCTATCAACCTTATTTGCCTTAATATAAAGTTGATATTAGCTTGGTTGTTGTAAATAATAAGTTTGTAATATACTTGCTAGTATATGTCTTCCCTCACCCCATACTTAAAGGCCACCCACCACCCCTAAAGCAACGTCTTGGAAATGTTTAGTCTTGCCTCTATACATGTTTTGTTTGCCTTTTATTCTCCTCTATGTGGAGCAGATAGCTACCATCTTTATGTCGGTTTTGTCGTTTGAAATTGTGGGTAGTTATTATCTTGGAATATTTTAAGTTGCTTTGAAATTGGCGTTCGAATTTCGACTTTATTGTGTGAGTGAAAAGGTGTCTCTGAGGTATTTTTGTGTCAATTATGGAGGTCAGAGAATTTAAAAAATGGAACAATACGTGCAGCCATCTTGTTTTTGTTACATAGTGAAAGAGCTACCTCTCGTTTGCACGGATGCTTATTCTGCACGCTTTACAGCGCTTTCACAAAAATGTCCAGTTAGCCATTTATTATATTCCAGCGCTCTACGCGCGTTGAAAGCGCTCGTGCGAACGCAAGGTTAATTATAGTACAGAAACTAACGAAATGTAACTTTTGTGTTTTGACGTTTTAAGTGTTATCAACATAAGTATTCCAAGTGTTGTTTTCCTATCAAAAATGTTTCAATACTAGTCTGGAGTCTAGAAATATGCTTGGTTTAAAGACTCAATATTATAGCTATTGGGACCCTTTTTTGTATGTGTAAATGATCTGCGCTGTTGGCCGAAAGGCCTTTACAGCTTCACCGAGCAAGAGGGCGAGCGTGCAATAACTACGCTTCAACCGGAAAGGCAAGGGGGCAACTCGCTCAAGGGCACCTTCAGGAGAAGCGGCCTTGGCTTGGGCAGTCGCTATAGGAGAGCGCGTATACTAAGAGTCTTGCCGTAGTGCTCTGCACCGGCCAGCAAGGGATTCTTCGGCTTCCTCGGCAAGGTCTGCCTATGGAGTAGTGCCATTACATGGAACTTAACATATTGGTTGAATTGTGGGTGTCCACTGTACACCTCTGCACCTACTCCGCTCGTGCTTATTTTTTCTTTTTTTTAAGCAAAGCCGGTGTTTATTTTTTCTTTTTTTTAAGCAAATCTTAAGTGAGAGAACATTACTAGCTCAAATATTCTCTGTCTTACTCATTTTCAGGATTTTATTTTCATGTCTAAATTAAAGCAGTACTCATAAATACCCATAAGTGTAGTTAGGTAGGTACCTTTGTGTATTGTGTAACCAGGTAGGTGCCTGTCTGTATAAGTAGGTACAGAAATTTACTTTCCTATGTGTATAGGTACGGCTAGGTATACAGATCAGAAAAAAGTTTCTTTTATTCTATTTATTTCTAGCCTAAAGCAAACATGAGCAAAATATAATCATATTAATGATAACACTAGCATTTTGTAATATTCAATCATGATTCAAGATTAAAAGTGTAATTGCCATCGATTAAGATTACGAAGGTTAATTGTACTCGTTAACCATTAATACACCCACATGCCTATATTACCCAAGCAGGTGTGTGTGTGTGTGTGAATGATGTACGCTGTCGGCCGCGAGGCCTTTACAGCTTCACCGGACTTAAAGGCGAGCGTGCAACCACTATGCTCTAGCCAGCCAGAAGGCGCCCTCGGTTGGGACAGTCGCTGTAGGGGGACGGGTGCACTACTAAGTGCACCGGTCAACCGCCGGCTATGGGAGGGGATCTACTACTACGTCGTCGTCGTCGCCCATATTCTGATCGCAAAGAAATCTCAATACAAAAATATGCATTCATAAAACCTCTAATTAAAACTCACGACTCTGGAAAATAGGCTGCTTACATAAAACAGAAACAAAACACAAAATGGGGGTGCAAAGAGACAAAAATAGCATCGCATCGTTGGACATAGGACAGAGGGACATAGGGGGGAGGGCAGGGGGGACCAAAAAGTAAAAAGTGGAAGGAAGAAGCAGTGGAAAAGAGCAGCCGCGCTTTTGTGTACTACCCTCCATAATGTAGAGATAACAAAAAAAATTGAGTAGAAAAATTAATTACCTACGGAATTTTTTATTCGGCTGACTACTAAAATAGCCATCTGTCTGTTTATCGATACGATCACGCCAAATTCTTAACGATGTAGGGCCCGAACAGAGTTTCAACAGGTCCTTTCCCCGCTTGCGCCTTCCCTTCTCCACTAAAAAAATACGAACACCGGTTATGGATATTCTTGATTTGTCTATCTATCTAGGTCTAAGCCTAGGTCTTCCCCAATACACACATATACCCTTCTTAGACTAACATTCTTTTACTTTCTTTGTTTGATTTTGTCTTTCTTTAGAAAGTAAAATAATACATTTATTTTTAAAGGAATTGTGTAAGGACAATAATAAGTAACTATAAGAACTTACATATTTTAACAGTAGATTAATTAACTTCGTCAAACACTTCATACTCAAATAATATTATGTATATTATATCTAGGTATATTCTTGAAGCAGGGCTGGCGGTGAAATTACTGTGCAGTCCGTGTAGATAGCCCCAATGTAGGTAGCACGGGGCGATTTTATTTTTTTAATCGTAGCCCCGCACAAGTATTAATTCCTGTATCGTGGGTGCGTTTACAAACATGAAAATTCACAAACACAAATACCCAGACCGAAACAAATAATTGTGGATCACACAAAAATTTGTCCCGTGCGGGAATCAAACCCGCGACTATTAAACATAGTGGGCGGAGCGACTTAAGCTCTTAACCACTGCGCTAAATCGTCCGTCAATCGTCCGTGCCATTATACTACTATTTAAAAAGAAAACCAAATATTAAATCCTAACTAGAATTCGAACCCACGACCTCATGGTCGCCAGCTCCACAATGTGCCTCTAGACCACCGAGGCATATGATCAGGCATACCCATAACGCAGATTTATTTTAGCTTCATATATACTTCTTTTTTTAAGTTAAAATCTAAAACACATAAGCTTATTGGACAGAATAATGTTAAGTTACTTTGTTTTACTTGGTTTATACTTTGTTTGAGGCATTAAATAAAGAATTTATTATTATTATTATAAAATAAAATAATATTAGCCCTGTAAGAAACTGTCCCACTGCTAGGCACGGGCCTCCTCTTCAACTGAGAGGGTTTAGGCCATAGTCCACCACGCTGGCCCAGTGCGGGTTGGCGAACTTCACACACCTTCGAGTAACTCTTAGGCATGCAGGTTTCCTCACGATGTTTTCCTTCACCGTTAAAGCAAGTGATAATTAATTTTAAATACGCACATGCTTTCAAAAAGACAGAGGTGCGTGCCTGGGTTTGAACCCGAGACCTCTGACTTTGCAATCCAACGGTCTAACCACTAGGCTATCACTGCTTAGTTTTTTATTATTATTATAGGTATGACGAAATAATTCGAATATAAATAAATTTAAGTTTTCTCTGCCATCGGTACCTGCAGAGAACTTTGTAAAGCTCGTCTGTGGGGGAGGCGAAATTAAGAGACACTTTGTGTAGCTTCATAAAGGAATTTTTACATACATATGTATCCACATAACCGTAATTAACTTTGATATTACAATGTATAAATATACACTTTATAATAACAGGTGATAAGTACGTACGGGTAATACAGGTAGTAACTACGAGTATGTAATCGAGTGACAATTAATTGTGGAGTGACTTTAAAAAGCAACTATTCTTAAAATAAAATATAGTCACACCTATATCCCCAACAGAAGTGGCAGGGGTGTACTTTGTACAATGTTATAGGGGGCAAGCCTATTGCCTATTGAAGACAGCATTTACAAATAAAAAAACAAAATCAGAAACTAATATTTCTGTGGCACACAAAGATTTGTTCCGTACGGGAATTGAAGCCGCGACTACTAGATTCAGTGGCGGGGCGGTTTAATCTATTAATCACTGGACTAAGCCCTTGTCAATACTTGATACCTCTGCCTATCCCTTTAAGAAAAGCAGTTTTAAATAGCTGTTATCACTGTGAGACAGAATCAAGGTTTGGTAAAACAGCCAACGGAGCGCGACAGGAGCGCGACAGGAGCGCGACAGAAAAGCTCGGCTACGTTCGGTTGTGACGTTTGCCGCCGCGCCGAGCGTGACTGCTCTATGTAGCGTTTTCCGTACATTTCAGTACATTACAACTCCCCAAGCCGCGCCACCGTTGCGCCGAGCGTGACTGCTCTGTGTGGCGTCTCCTGTACATTTCAGTACACTACAACTCCCCAAGCCGCGCCATCTTCGCGCTTCCATCGCGCTGCGTCGGCTATGTGGCGAGACGTTTAATGGTACATCGCCAAGTTAATTACAGGACGGCTATGATAAATAGAGGTGGCCCAGATAAGCCAAGATGCGCAGGAATACGAAGCCACATCATAATATCATTGGCAGCTGCATTTAATGTGCACCCAATCTATTGTTATTAATAGTTAAAAGACGGCTTGTTCCAGTTGTTTAGAGCCATAACAGTCACGAGATTGATCCCCCACAAGATTTGTCATCTTTGTGTGACCCATAAACGGATTCTCGACGGACGATTTAGCGCAGTGGTTAAGAGCTTAAGCCGCTCCACCCACTGTGTCTAATAGTCGCGGGTTAGATTCCTGCACGGGACGAATCTTTGTGTGATCCACAATTATTTGGTCCGGTCTGGGTATTTGCATATGTGGATTTTTATGTTCGTAAACGCTCCCACGACAAAGGAATCCACATCCTAGTGTGGGAATAGGTTTTCAAAAAAAAAAGGAAATAAAGAGAACGTGGGATACTTAAAATTGATTAACGATGTTTTGTGATGACTGCCTCGTTGGTCTGGTGGCAAAGCGCATCGCTTTGTGATCACGAGGTCCTGGGTTCAAATCCTAGGTCGGACAAATGTAGTTTTTCTAACGAAAATTCCCAGTGTGAGTCTGGAGTCTGGAATTGTGCCCGATATATCGGCTCGCCCCCTATCACATGGGACCTAACATCGTCGGCGAAACGTGGGTGTACTTAGTACACCTCTGCCACCCCCTCTGGGGAAGATTGGCTTGACGGTGATGTTTTGTGATATTCCATATTTGTCCTCGCTTCTGTTAACATAATCATAAAGTCCTTTACAAGACCCCATAAGAATAATAGACGGCTGGTGTCATAGCCTATTGCCCCAGGAAAATTGTGAAAACCGTCACGACAACGTGCTTTATTTATTTTTATCACTATCACTACCTCTGGATATCAGGATGGCCACAAATCGCTTGTCTTTCAAAAGTAAATTTCAGAATTATCTGCACAAAACTTTGGAACCAAACAACACAAAACTTTCGACGACGAGTTAGCGCAGTTGTTAAGAGCTTGAGCTGCTCCGCCCACTGTGTCTAATAGTCGCGGGTTCGATTCCCGCACGGGACAAATCTTTGTGTGATCCACAATTATTTGTTCCGGTCTGGGTATTTGTGTTTGTGAATTTTCATGTTTGTAAACGCACCCACGACACAGGAATAAATCCTAGTATGGGGCTACGTTTTTTTAAAAAAATAAATAAAAATAAAATAAATATCAATGTTAATTTTGTAGTACTAATCTACCACCGGATCGGAACGCGGCCTCCACTGAGAAGATCCGGCGAGAAACTCAGCGGGCTTGTCTTTTTTGTTTAATTCTACATTCATTTTTTTTCATCATTTTTTGTATACATACATACAATTTTATATTATACAAAATCATTAATACGATCCAGCTCCAGAGTGATGCCTTACGACTGAGATAGAGGACTATTTTTAAATATATGCTATAATTAAAAGAAACAGGATTCTGGGTGGACCAGTCTCGACAGGCAGCACCCGTTCACGAGTACGACGACTTGAGCAGCCATCACCTCCCTCGACCATATTAGAGGGAAGGAAGTGATCCGCACCAAATAGACACTGCAAGCATAGACTTGACTATGTGTACTTATTATTATAGTATATACAATATATGTATATGTATTTATATACATATTTTATATCGTTATATGTTACTAGCGATATGTATGTACGTAGTTAGGATCTATGTATTTTGGTTAGTTCGATATAATGTTTATTTGTATATCTTGGATGCCCCTTCAGTAAGGATGGGAAATACACCGCTGACATAGAGAGAAGAGTGAGTACAGGGAACAGAGTGAATGGTGCGATGGGAAAGCTTCTTGGGAGCCGGCACTTAAGCCATAAGGCGCAGCTGGCCATACATAACGGAGTTCTTGTCCCAACGCTGTTATATGGTAGCGAGAGCTGGGTATGTAAGAAGGAGAATGAAAGTGGGATAAATGCGGTAGAAATACGAGCTCTGCGACAGATGTGCGGAGTGAAGCTGACCGACCGCATTAGCAACAGCATAGTAAGACAGCGAGTTGGTATGAAAGATAGTATCGGTGTTAAGATGAGAAAGGGCATGCTCCGTTGGTTCGGGCATATAGAAAGAATGCCAGAGGAAAGAATGACAAAACAGATATACAATGTGAAAGTGGAAGGATGCAGGTACCGGGGAAGACCTAGACTATCTTACCACGACCACATAAACCGAGTCTTATCTGATGGAAAAGTCAAGAGTCTCCGTAACCGGCGAGCGTGTATGAGACGAACTATGAGAGTCGAGGAAGCCAGAGAGGTATGTAAGGAAAGAACCTGTTGGAACTCTGTACTCTCTGCCTACCCCGCAAGGGATCTGGCGTGAGGTTATAGATAGATAGATAGATAGATTATATATATGTTACATAATTTCCTCTTAAATTTTTTTGCGTCTGTGGTTTTGCACCTACGTCGTTCGTTTCTGCATCCCCCTAAGGTAGACTGGTAGAAAATGCCTCAGGCATTAAGTCCTTTGCACCAATAATGCATAAAGAATTAAATAAATAAATGGCCACAATACTGCCTTGCAATATGCCATGGATTCACTTGGAGTACCTAGTCTCTCTCACCTAGATTTGCGAGATAATGCCCAGCAATAGAATAACATAGGCTGATTTATTATTTTAGCAAGGTATTACAGTACATTGTTGCTATAAAACATTTAAAACATCTAGGTACCATCATTCACTTTGCCAGCGTGTTCTGTTCCGCATTGAAACAAAACGCAAAAGCTTATGATTTATTAGACAATCAAGATTCATTACAATTGATGCAGCTGTGCATTGTTCAGTTACGCTTCGGAAGGTGCGACTAGGGCTGCCAGGTGTCCGGATTTAGCCGGACATGATTCGGTTTCATGTCCGACTTGTCCGGCTTTCGTTAAGCTTTTTCTTTATTTTCAGGGTAACCCGTCGCATGAGATTAAAATTGATTGATGATAGAATCTAACAAGGATGATGCTGGTCTACCTATATTATCATGCCAGATCCCTTGCGGGGTAGGCAGAGAGTACAGAGTTCCAACAGGTTCTTTCCTTACATACCTCTCTGGCTTCCTACACTCTCATAGTTCGTCTCATACACGCTCGCCGGTCACGAAGACTTTTGACTTGCCCTTTAGATAAGACACGGTCTATTTGGTCATGGTAAGATAGTCTAGGTCTTCCCCGGTGCCTACATCCTTCGACTTTCGCATTGTATATCTATTTTGTCATTCTTTCTTCCGACATTCTTTCTATATGTCCGAACTATCTTTTATACCTACACGCTTTCATACTACGCTGTTGCGAATACGCTCGGTAAGCTTCTCTGACCTAGTCTGGAGTAGTGTTCGTTATGATAGAAATGCTGATGCTAAGGGGATGTAGGTTGATAGAGGGTAGATGGTGTTAGCTGTCGAAAAGAGACGTAAATATACACTGAAGTATAACTCGTCTTTATTACAACGAAATCAAATTACAGTAATATTATTAACTATGTTGTGGTAGCCTTCCTTTTTTTTCATTTCTGACTAAATTTTCTAATTTGTAATGTTTGATAATTTTCTTATATTTTCAAATATTTTAAAGTTAATAACATTTAAATGTTACTTTGTCATACATTATTAATCATCATCATCTCAGCCTATACTTGTCCACTGCTGAAATAGGACTCCCCAGTTGCTTCCCAGCGTAACCGGTCCGATGCCACCTGCATCCAACGACTTCCTGCGATCTTCACAAGATCGTCGGTCCATCTGGCAGGCGGTCGATTCACGATGCGATTACCCATACGTGGTCTCCACTCTAGAATCTTTCTGCCCCAACGCCCGTCCGATCTTCGCGCTATGTGGCCCGCCCATTGCTACTTCAGTTTACTAATCCAACTTTATTATACAAACAATATTAAATAAACAAAAAAAATAAATTTAAAATGATGTATAAGCAGTGATAGCTTAGTGGTTATACCGTTGGACTGCAAAGTCAGAGGTCTCGGGTTCAAACTTAGGCACGCACCTCTGTATTTTCGAAAGCCTGTGCGTATTAAAAATAAATGATTACTTGCTTTAACGGTGACGGAAAACATCGTGAGCAAACCTGCATGCCTAAGAGTTTCTCGACGGTGTGTGAAGTTCGCCAACTCGCACTGGGCCAGCGTGGTGGACTATGGCCTACACCCTCTTAGTTTGAGAGGAGGCCCGTGCCCAACAGTGGGACAGTTTCTTAACAGGGCTATTATTATAATGATTTATAAGTACGTCATTTTGGAAAAAATATGTTCATTAATACATTTTAATATACTAATTACAGCGCAGTTTAAGCTGTAACTTCTAGTCGGAACTTTTTGATTTTACAATGACGTTACTTAAAAGTTTTCGCAACATTATGTGTATTTTACTAAGCACCAGCCAATATCCGTAACAGTTACTAACGTACAACAGTTAGTAACAGGTTACACATCTGAAATCCTGTTTACACAAAAATTCAAATAAATGGGGATCACACAAAAATTCAGTATTAAATTGAAAATGCGCAGAAGAAAGCTATGGACCAATAGGTTCATAGCTTATTAGTAAGCTTAACAATAGTAAAGCTTACCAATAAATCTGCTTACTTAGCATTGTGTAAATATAATATTAGCCCTGTTAAGAAACTGTCCCACCATTGGGCACGGGCCTTGTTTCAAACTGAGAGGGTTTAGGCCATAGTCCACCACGCTGGCCCAGTGCGGGTTGGCGAACTTCACACACCTTCGAGAAACTCTTAGGCTTGTAGGTTTCCTTACGATGTTTTCCTTTACCGTTAAAGCAAGTGATAGTTGATTTTTAATACGCACATGCTTTCGAAAAGACAGGTGCGTGCCTGGATTCTAACCCAAGACCTCTGACTTTGCAGTCCAACGGTCTCCGGTAGTAACCGGCGGTAACCAACGAGCGTGTATGAGACGAACTATGAGAGTGGAGGAAGCCAGAGAGGTATGTAAGGAAAGAACCTGCTGGAACTCTGTACTCTCTGCATACCCCGCAAGGGATCTCGCGTGATGATATAGATAAATAGATAGGTAGACTAACATATTAAAAATACACAGCAATTCATAATTATATCTTTATTTGCGAAATATAAGTATTACAGATCTTCCAGTTCGAGCGCTTCACCATCGCGTAACTATTATCCAGTGAAACCCCATCACTAATACACAGGGGCTAAAATACACCAGTCATTAGAACACGATACAGAGGTTTAGCGTCCCAACTCAGTGGTTATTTGGTCGTAAATTATTATAATTTGCTGAGCTGCCCACCCCGCACCAGTTTAGTGTCCCGTGAATATAATTATTAGGGTCGGCTGGCGAAAAAAAAAATACGTTTATGATTTATTATGTGGGTTTGGGATGTTTGTGATTCGGAGTAAGATGAAAATAACATTATTTTAATATTAGGCTTGGTTGCAGTTAAAGATTACAGTTAAAGTTAACTTTATGTTAAGGGTTGTTAGAATTCAATTTTCCTTGTATCTGTGGAATATTTTGAGGACTACATTAAATTGTCCAATTCTACAATATACCTTTTTTGTAGTAATGAAAATACGTAAAATAATATGGAAGTATGGTATAGTCGTCAAAAGGAATCTCCCCGGCGGGGAATCGAACCCCGGTCTCCCGCGTGACAGGCGGGGATACTTACCACTATACTACCGAGGACCTATGAGATTAGGTTAAAATTTTACAGCGGTAGGCAGTGGTTGATATTACGATCGCTTTGAAATACAAATTAGTACTCAACAAAAACTTAATAATGTTACCTTAAATGAATGCATAATTTATTTTGGTCGTATTTAATAGACGCTATATGATTGAAATTGCTTTGCTAACAGCATTATAAGATACCTAGCATTTGGTATGCACACTGGCTGCTTGATGCAACAAAGATATTAAAACAACTCCTATGAATACTGTACCATAATTCATAACCATTTAATCCCAGCAAAATCACAAACAATAGTCCTACGAAACCCATAACTTACACTTGGCCTAGAATTCCGTCTAAATCCATTCTGTCTCACAACAGCTGTTATAACCTCTTGTTATTACAATTAATAAGCTTCACGCCAACAATGAGATGTGGCCCTGACAGTGGCATCCGTTTTATGTGTGACTTATGGCCAGCGAAGTCAATTGTCTGAGCTAAATCTGGTTGAAATGAAAACAAAAGTTATTTGTGCTCGTGTTGTAGTTGTAGGCGAAGCGAAAGATATTCTTAGCCTATAGAATTGTTTTTAAATTCAGTAAAATAAGTATTCTATAACAAACTGATAAAATTAATATCTGACTAATGAATAGAATGCCTTCTCCGTTTGAAAAAATGTGCCACACTGGATTTACTCGTGGCGTTTTTGCGATGAATACGATCAAGCATTAACTACTTACTTTGGTAGCTTAATAGTATCCTTTTGTATGCCGTTACCTAAGTACATAAATACCTAAGCACGCTTTCACTGTATTTGTGTAGGAAGGTACACAGAATGTTCTCATCCCTTTAAAACGATATCCAACTGCCGTCGTTAAGACTCATGTTTTTTTATTTATTCACCTAATATAAAGATACTCAAGTGATGCCATATACCGCGTATAAATAGCAGAAGTAATGTTTTTATAAATTCCGTATGAAATTACTTTTCAGGTGTATACAAAATTTTCATCTTACATATTTATTGGTTAAGTGGGTCACGTTATCCTTATTATCGCTATAGCATATCTATTAGTAGATGTGCAACTTTATTTAATGCCAAAGAGAGCTTAGTTCAAGGCAGTACGAACGGCTTTATTAAATTAAACAACGCATTACTTTGTTTTTCGTCGACAGCGAGTGACGGGCATCGCCGCGGTTTATGAGTTCCTCACCGAGCAGGGAACATTATTTGTTTAGTGGAGTATGACATTTGAAGTAAGAAATATTAATTTCGAAGTTGTTAGATTGCCTCATTGTTGTTCTTTGGTATTTTTAGAAAGAGAGGAAGATTTTTTTAATACAGGATGCCTTGCTTTCGTCTTGGTAATGATCAGAATAATATTGTCTTGAGCTAGGTTACTGCTGGCACGTCCTTCCAAGCCTGGCAGCAGCGGAGGAGAGGGCGAGTCACCTATAGACTTACTCAGATAATCACCGGTCACGGTTGTTTCGGTGATTATCTGAGGAAGATCGGACGCGAGGCAACGATGACCTGTCACCACTGCGGTGGGGACCAGGATTCCGCCCAGCATACGCTCGAAGAGTGCCCAGCGTTGGCCTCCGAGCGGCGGATCCTGGTAGATCGGATCGGACCGGACCTCTCCCTGCCGGCAGTAGTAGCGGCTATGCTGGCAGGGGAATCGGCGTGGGGGGCTGTATCCTCCTTCTGCGAGACTGTGATGTCGCAGAAGGAGGAGGCCGAGCGGGATCGGGAGAGGGCTGATCCTGCTCGACGAAGGCGAGGGCATCGGGGCGGGTGCACAGCCCGCCCAGGCCACCCGAGCCCAATAGCCCGGGGCTTAAGAATACGGGCTAACTCGCGTCCCCCGCCGTAATATCTGGCGGGGGACCCCCCCTGCAACAACATCAGCAGGGGGCCTTCGGGGTCGCGGACGCAAGGGGCGGGGGCTCTGAGCGTCCTTCACGAGCGACCCCGATTTCGGTGGCTGTTTAACATAATGGTACGCTCGTTGTGTCAGACTGCACACAAAGAACCTGGTGGTGCTGATTCTTCATACTTGCAGTTAGACGTGGAACACACAAGACATGGTGGTGAAAGAACCAGATTAAAAGAGAATAATTGACTCTAAAAGTTGCCATGTCCGGTGAGAAATTGAGCCACACAGTGATCAACCGCCAGCCATGTTCTCGCGAAACGCTCACGTACGGACAGAAAGAACAGGTAAAAGTGACGGCCCTTTGATGTTGTATCCCATCTTTCCTGCTAGGAGATCCTCATAGGCGATTGATTGCGGTTTGAATAATACAGTGATTTTACAACGCCCTAGAGGCAATAGAAACTCGGTGTTTAAGTTGTCTCGAGTAGAATAGTACATTGACGCGCGTCTCTGAACCTCAAGATCGACTGGAAACACGCCTGCAAGTACCGGTAGGGTTTCTGTACTGACTGTTCTATATGCTTTACACAAAAATCAGTGCCCAGCGTTGACTCTAAAGCAATTAACCCCGTGCCGATTACGTGGATATTTTTTCGTATCATATGCTTTACAACTGGGCTTATCCTAGTTGTAGTCTCCTTCTCTATGGCTGATGCCAATTTTTTGTCTCGCGCTTTGCAAAGAAGGGAAGTGGAATTTTATTTTCCCTACTCCTCCTGTTCTTCTTTATAATTAAATATGTTGCGAGTTCCAAGACAATTAAAGCACTACCCCGGACACCCCAAGGTTCAAACCTTGGTGTCATCTAAGACGACTTACAAGAGTTACAATGGTGGATATATGTGGCGGGCTTAGTCCCATTAACAAAAGAAAGGCTTTTGATATGATCGTAGGCCCCTTATCAAGTGATGCCGGAAATAATTCCAGTGCCAGCGAAACAAACAGCGAACTAACTCTTCTCAACTGATTCAGTATATAAGCGCTGTTGAGTTTGAAGCTGTAAGTTATTCAACAGATATTTGTATTTTACTCCATACCTTCCTATCTCCACGACAAACCATTGTAAAGGGCAGTCAGACAGACATTAGGATCGACGTCCGCGTTTATTAGCCCTTTCCCAGAAAGCGTCGAGGCGGCTACAATGCGATCTTGTTTGACGACATGTCCACAGCTGAGGCACTTTGCGTTTTATTGAGAACTGATCTTTGAAGTGAATGGCCACTTCTATCTGCATTCCGTTCTAATAGATTGTTTGGGTTATAACTTTGGTTTATGATTGGGTTGACAAGACATTTGTTGTTAGACGGACTTTCACTGTGTTCGGTAACGTTTCCCCGACAAGAGGAGACTTTGAAAAGGCATGTTGAGTATTGGTTGAAGAGTGCGTGATTTGATGCCTAACTAGAGAAAGGGACAGAGCTATAAACTGTCCATATACTAATTCTCTCACTTCAAAATAACATTAAATTAATACTGCTAAAGGTAATTGTAGCACCCCGGTCGTGTGTGTTGAGAAAATAAAAAAAGCCAACCGCAGAAACGCTTTGAACCAACTATTATTTCTTCAGCCGTAGTACCTATACAGAATATAACATAATTGGTGGAAATCAATTCAAACTTAGTGATAATCCAATGCATCAGTTTAGTATAATGCCAAAGTTAATCCCGAGGTTTGTCAGTGACAATACAAATGAAAGTCGTAACCAAAAATGTTAATAAATTGAATTATTTTTATCAAACTTGGTCTAGTATTAAGGTCGTTGTAGCGTTCTTAGGCAAGGCGTTTATTCTGCTTTAGAAATTTTTGGACTGATTATGATGGTTAGTCTGGACCTCATGCATAGAGAGAATTTTTTTTTTGTGGGGATGAGAATTGCTCATTATAAACTGTTGTGAATTTAATGAATTTAGTGTGTAGGTACAATTTCCTTCATAATCTGAGGGCTAAGCACGAATATTTTAACGTGAACACGATGTCAGTATAACGCTATCGACTGGATATGCCATCCTTTTCATACAAAAAATTTACTAAATATGCAAATGCATTTGTCTCTGATTTAAAGAAGTCAATATCGGATCAGCAACAGCTGATTAAAATCAAAACGTACCAGGGTATCATAAACTTCAACAAGCATCTATTTCCAACAGCAAAGCTAGGTCACAAGCAAATATAGCGATACTCGTAAAACATTTGACATGTTTCTCGATTACAGTAGTGGCAGTAAGAATTGTCCCCGTCGGACGCATATTCAGTTGTCTGGGCCCTTATTCGTGACCAAACTCGGCACGTTACGAAAACTTTATGAAATGATCGTCTGATATTATTCTGTATGAAACAGGAGTACCATATGGAAATGGCTGGATTTAATATTTATATCAAGGATAAATTTGCTTATTGTCACTAGAATTTTGACGGGATTAGTTACAATATATGCAAAAATTCTATCCGTAGTAATCAAATTCTTAGGTTAAATATTGAAACCGGCCGTAAATGATCATTTCACGATGTTACCGTAACGCCCCACGTTTGGTCATAGCGAATAAGGGATCTGTTTGTTGTAATCACTTGCGCGCGCAGCTCCCGGTGTGCGCACGCGTCGTTTCTGCTTGTTATTGCACCGTCACACTGTTTTGTATGAAGTTCGTGTAGTCACGCTCGTGGAAATTGGCCGTTGATTACAAAAGTATGGAAATCAATTAATTTTTTTTAGATCTGACAGCGTAGCGTAATTAGCGTAGCGTAGCGCTATTGAGAAAGCGTGCTGTCACGTTCATATTTTCCGACAGCGACATACCAAGCCGAGGCCATTCTTTGAGGCGCCCCAGAGCTAAATAGCCTTCTTGCCTTTCCGGTTGGAGGGTAGTTATTTCACACTCGCTCTGGTGCCCGGGGAAGCTGTAAAGATCCCTCGGTTAACAGCGTAGATCATTTTTGTTAACATTAATAATAATAAACTTTATTGGCAAAATTTACAACCTTAACCTATCTAATTAATACAATAAAGTGCAAGTGCTTGGTACTATACTTAATTATATGGTTATTTGATCACGAATCTTACTGGCTTCCGTACTAGTATAAAACTGTCTCACGGTTTGGTAAATATGTAGTGTGAAAAGAATGCCATGTCAACTCGACAGCGTTGCGCTATCGTCAATCCGTTTGTACTGAGCCCTCTGTACTAAAACTCAATAGCCAGATTCACATCAAAATGATGTTTCATCATTTATTGCTCCCGAAGTAGTATTGCAAATTATTTTGTTTTCTTCGTTGCATTTTTTTAAAAATATGTATCGTGGCTGTCTTTACAAACATTTTTCGTTTGTGAGTCACCTAAAGATTAGTCCTGTGGAGGATCGTACCCTGGTGGGGGTGACTACAAGGTTCAGTATGCGGAGTGGCCTACGCTCGAACTAATACACCAGCCCATCGTGAAATCACATTCCTATATACTTCTAAAAGTTGTTGCTCCTATAACCATTCTCTAAGTGATACAAATCATAAATAAAAAGTCAACGGTCATTTCGCGGCACCAGTAGCCGATCAATGCTACGGTATTATCTGCGCGCGCGCATAACATTTATGAATTATTGTGGTCTATTCTGAGACGTGCTCGCTTAAGAATGGACGGAGCGGTGCGCCCGCGCCGCCGCCAACCCTGTTTTTGTTCCTATATGTGCGTGTATTGTGATATCTGTGGGTATTGGATGTTATGATTTGAGATTGTTTTAGATTAAACATAACATATATCTATCATCACGCCAGATCCCTGGCGAGGTAGGCAAACTGCAGACTTCAACAGGTTCTTTCCTTACTTTTCTGGTTTCCTCCACTCTCATAATTCGTCTCTTACACACTCGCCGGCTACGGAGACTCTTGATCTTCATTCCCTAGTTGGTCATAGTAAGATAGTCTAAGTCTTCCCCGGTAACTACATCCTTCCACTTTTTCATTGTATTATATCTATTTTGTCATTCTTTCTATATCACGCCAGATTCTCTTGCGGGGTAGGCAGATAGTACAGAGTTCCGACAGGATCTTTCCTTACATACTTCTATGGCTTCCTCGACTCTCATAGTTCGTCTCGTTAGTCTTTCTTTCGACATTAACCATAACATCATCGGCGAATATAAACAATTAGCTGTCAATGCGTAGTTGGTCTAGTGGCGTATAAAGCTGTGCTGGGTTCGAATCTCCGGTCGGACAAAGTTTCCCCAGTGCGTTCTTTTAAAGATCCTGGAGCAACCTACCGAGGTATTGCTTGGTATTTTCAGTGTATCAAAAGTCACATACCTCAGTACAAGTTTGGACGAAGAGTACCGTTTTTCCCGAAAAATTCTCCAAAGCAGTCCTAAATCTGCGTTGCGGATTTTATGATGTTTATAAGTTTGTTTTTTTTCGGACTAAACCCGCCACACATTGCTACCACTAAAGCTCCTGTGACCAGGAACCAGATTTGAATATTGAAGTGTCCCGGGGAGCTCTTTAATTGCCTTGGAACCCGCAACAAATTTGTAAGCTTTCTTACCTCTTATTCTTTCTTACCTCTATTACTCTTTCTTGCCTCTTATTGGGACCTAAAATCGTCAGCGATAATGAGTGGGTGCACACGATATAATGGTGACAAAGTAATATAAAGATGTATGGTGCATTAATCAACTCCTAATATATAACAATAAGTGCATTTAATGAGATAATTTAATGAGAATGATGTGCAAATATTTCAAATCAACCACAGTGCACTCAACCCTGAAGTCGAAGAGTTTAATGTTAATAAGATTATTGATTGCATTAGAAAAGGATTTAGTAAAATTTTATAATATATGCCGACTACCTCGATGGTCTAGAAGCGAATAATGTGCTTTGCGATCAAAAGGTCCTGGGTTCAAATCCTAGGTCTGACAAATGTAGTTTTTCTATCTATAAAATTCCTAGTATCAATCCGGAAATGCGCCCCGTATATGGCAATAGACTCGCCCCCTATTACATGGGACCTAATATACAGCACAGCTCTGCCACCGCTTGGGGAATACAGGCGTCACGGCGTTCTTAAAACTTATATAATAATACGTATTAAGAACGCCGTGACGCCTGTACTCTGTTCTCAAGTCATACTCGTGAACGGGTGCTGCTGGTGGGGACTGGTCCGTCCTCTATCCTTTAACTGAATAAACATGTACCGTAGTTCTATTGAGTTTTGTCTCGTTCGGCATCGCACTAAAGCTATAACCAATTATTTTGTACGCACTCTTTACATATTTTATAGTAACCCTTTCTACTACTATTATTATTATACTTTTTTATTATATACCTTTACAAAGTCCTTATTTTGTAAATGAGAAGACTATGTAGATACTGATACCATGAATCTAAGTACACTTATGTTTAATCTATACTTAAGCACATCTATTTAGCTCGTTCTGCATTGTTCTCCCATGCCACGTGAATGCAATGTATACAAAAAGAATTGTAAAACTCTCACTTTTAAAAAGAATAACCGTGGAGTTTCTTGCCCTTTTTCTCCACAGGAATGACTTTCTGAACGGGTGGTGGAGTTTTAAGTAATCAATGATTTTCTAATTTTGACTATTCATAAGTGCCTTTTGGTCTACATGAATAAAAAACTTTTGATTTTGATTTTAACACTTTTACGGTTTTTCACCAACCCACTCTGAGTCGGAGTCCGCGTGGATGAGTATGTATGACCTATTCTGTCGTATACCCTCGTATACAGTAGGTATAAGCTTTGTTTAAAAAAAGAAAACGTAGCCGTACAATAGGACTTGTTTCTGTGTCGTAGGTGCGTTCACAAACACGAAAATTCACATACACAAATACTCAGACCGAAACAAATAATTGTGGGTTACATAATGATTTGTCCCGTGCGGGAATCGAACTCGCGACTATTCGATCCAGTGGGCGGAGCGGCCTAAGCTCTTAACCACTGCGCTAAATCGTCCGTCTGCCAAAACTGATTTGTTATTAGGGTTCTGTACCTCCCTTCATGTACCGGAAACGTATTACCCTTGGTATTTGCTTTGTGATATTATCTCATACCAAGAACGCGTCTCCCAATTTTACTTTAAAATGATTCGCCTTTCATGATACCATACTTAATAAAGTACTTCCTTACCTAACCGTCTCATTTTTAAGACGTAAAACTTTTAAAAACTCGTATAAAAAATAATCACATATACATTTAATTTAATTCCATAGACATTTCATTTTAATATCAATCAGCCGGCAATCCGAATGCAATATTTCAAAATGAAGAGACAATATTTTTTCAGCGGTAATGGCGGATGTTTTGGCGCGAAATGTCCGCGCTTCCGGCGGCGCGCGCACGATCGCCGCGTCCGGTGCGCGGGCGCGGGCCCTGAGTGCGCATGTCGTTTCTTTTAGCGATGCGTGTTTTCTTCTTTTGTGTTTGCATATGAATTACGGAGAAAAAAAATACTGGAATTCTTATAATATGATCTAAATCAAAAAGGTAGCTTGTTTTTCGTGTATAGTTATCGTCTGAAGACATTTACCCTTCTCCTTCTGCTTCACAAAAACGACATTCCGAATTAGAGAAAGAGTATTTGTTACTCTCTTGTCTATTCATAAGTAAAGGTAGTTATATAACGGTTAACATAAGTATCTGAGGCAAGCCAAGAGTCTCCGGAACCGGCGAGCGTTTATGAGATAAACTCTCTTATAGAAAGGAGAAAGCGAGAGAGGTCTGTAAGAAAGGAGCTTGTTGGATTTTTTAGAGATCCTGGCGTAATCATAAAGATAGTTGAACATAAAATTTCAGATTTTGAAACCCGACGAAATATGAATGAAATTATTTATTTTAAGCGCATATAAAACAGTTTCATGAACAATCAATTATGTTCACACATCGGGTAACCTGTTGAATGCACCGATAAGCGGGCTACCCCGTAACCGCAACAAGACAAATGTTTGCGCGTTCCACCCCTATTATTTGGGGCAGCATTGTTCGCAGGGCTGTGACTTCAATGTAAAATAAAAAATAATGGATCATTTATAATCGGAAAATAAAGTTTACATCGTGGTAGAGGCAGATTTGTGGTTGTTCGCTATTGGAACTTAACACCTATAAGGCTGCCAACTTGGTTTAACGTTGACCATAATTATGATGTGTAACATAGATCGACATTTTCATGTGCTTACGAAAGGAGCTCATTTCAGAAGCGTTAAATATGGAAATTTTACAAACTATACCTCATTTCAGGAGGCCATAAGGAGTGTCTAAACAGAACTAATACGAACGAACAACGAGTAATGATATAGAAAATGGTTAGAGGAGATGGAGATTACACTCCGCTAATCCGAATTCTAAGTAAGGTACTGCAAAAAGGTACTAACGGAAGATCAGCCACAGCCAGCAAACCTGCTGAGTTAGGACCTATTTTGTAATGCATTTTAAAGTTGTTCCGCCTCTTTTAATAGGTACTTACCATATTTACTTATGCCATCATGTACTTTCACCGTGTAATATTTAATCTTATCTCTGTATTGTGCGCTGCAAAATAAACGTTTCATTATTATTATGTATCTCGCTGAGATTCACGGGCTTTACCCGGACCTTTGAAAGGCTTGCATGGGGACATGGGTCCAACACGTAGAGGCCCTTTGCGAGAAGTTAATGTTATGTAAGCCACCTGCTGAGATCACTTGCTGAAAATGAAGAAACATAACCAGCAAACTGACCCCGGCAGGTGCAAGGAATATTGTAAATTATGGAAAGAAAACAAGGGCTATGTAATTATTATTATTAAGTATGTAACTTTAAATTGTAAAAGCGAGGATTCGTTCATATCACAGTATACACTATTGCACGCTCATGCGCATACCTGCCGTTTAACAGGGCACAGTCGCGTTTTTAACACGTGACGTCATCATGTAAATATAAAAAAATGCATTTATTCCTCATTTCACCATATAAAAAGATAAACATTATTGTAAAACTAAAATTATGTGTATTTCAGTGTATTATTTGTAATGATGTATTCACCAGTTTCCGTACTGAATTAGCTTAAGAGCACCTCCATAATTTTCCATGGTTCAGACTTATCAAGCTAAATGCGACCTAACCTTTATAATCGCTAAGAAGTGCTCATCTATCTAGCGTTATAAGCGTTTCAACAAAAAAAAATCAAATGTCGGTCAAGTGTCAAGACGTGTCAGCCCTAGTTAAAACAAGCAGTAGCTAAGTCCACTTGTTGCTCCCCCCAACAATAAGTTTATATCAGTTTAATGTCCCGCCGCGTTGTTGCCGCGGTGGTGCTCCTTCGGCACCACAGCTAACATATGTAAACAGTTGCGCATCTTAGTTATAGCGCATCTTATTTATAGTGCGTCTTAAGAAGAAGACGTACGCTCTAGGCGGCTTCTCGGCAGCCCTCAAAGGGTAAGCAAATGAATATTACTGCAAAGCCGCGTAGAGCGCGCGTCTGTGTGTATGATTCTTATTTAGATCGTTAGTACTAACATGCTTTACTGTTTATGTAATGTTAACTGTGTCGGTACCGTGTTGGTACCGATGTAATGTGCGTCTCTCACGCAATCCTACCTGCCGGAGGCTTACCTGTAACAAAAGATAAAATTTATTATTGTCTACTGAATTTATACCTACGTCGATTTTCTAGTTTTCCATAAATAAATTCCTAAGTTGGACGATCCAAGAAATTTAGACTTAAGTGCACGACACGTCTACAAACATACCTGTGTTTTTTTAAAATTTATGTAAAATTTAATTTGGACCTCCACATTACACTGCCTCGTTGGTTTAGAAGTGTTATTGGTTTTTTTTCTGTTGAAAAGAAAAATTGTTGTAGTCTTGATTCCAAAATTTGGTCCAATATAATAACAATAGTCGCTCCTAATTACATTGTCAAATAGCATCGTTGTGGCAAATCAAAAATTTTGAAAATTTGGGGTATACGAGTATCTACTTAGTTCCCTTGCTATGAAAATATAGGCGTACTACTAAATTATTTTTTTACATTGCATCGAAATCATAGCAAAACGCCCATACTACGGAGATATAGTAATGACAATCGGCTACTTTACTGTTGTGTAATGGAATTTATTAATCTCCCTTCACGACATTTACACGATAAAGGAGTTTGGCTGTACAACTAAGAAACATTTGTTTAATACCTACATACTTTTAGAGACGACGAGATTCGGCAATTTTGTTTTAATGTAATGTCAATATATGTCTTTTTTTATAAAAACGCTGGCCCGCACTAGGATTTATTCGTGGGTCGTGGCTGCGTTTACAAACATGAAAATTCACATACACAAATACCTAGACCGAAACAAATTATTATGGGTCACATAATGATTTGAAAATAAATAACATATGACCAAACTCAGTTTGCTAACTATTTCTTGACTGGTTTATCTAAAAATAGTAAAATGTTACCCACTTGATTTTTTACTGTCGCTTTAAAATATACTTACAAATGTTATTTGTATAACTACATTGTATTTCATAATGATAATGTAATTAATATAATGATGTTATGTAATTATACAGTTGGTGCGCTAAATAAATAAATGTTTGTCCCGTGCGGGAATCGAACCTGCGACTATTAGGCACAGTGGGCGGGGCGGCTTAAGCTCTTAACCACTGCGATAAATTGTCCGTATCCTAAAACTAAAATAATTTCGATAGTGTTCAATATAGGTATCCCAATATCGAAATTCGCTCGCGAACACAACATATCCCTTACTTTACGATTACAGGGCACACAACAAGCGAGGACAAGCGATTGAGATGTTGCGCCCACGCATCGTATTGTATGCTGGTGCCAACATGCGCGAAACGCGTGCGTGCGAAAAACCATTCGCTTATTCATGACCCAGGCGTCATGTAACTAGTGGAATGTATTGAGTTTTCGATGCCTCACGGTTGTAATACTAGAAGGAATAGAGATAGAAAAAAAAAAGTCTCATTTCTAGCCACATAGTTATTTTCCATCAGATAGTAGAGTTTGTCCAGCAGTGGACTGCTATAGTTTGATGATGATGAAGATTGTAGAAGCTCAGAACTAGACCAGGCCTCGATAAAAAAATATATGCTTAGCTCCTGTACTACCTTATCGTAAAATAGTGATTCTAAAAAGAACGAAGAAGAAACGTATCGCTTCGGGTAGGAACCAAACCCTCGTATACTGAAAAATTGAAACATTTCATCGACTTATGTCGCTATCAATCCATATTACAATAAAACTGTAGTCTAATGGCTAAAAAATATTACAAAAATAATTAATTTACAAGATGGATAATGAAAAAGTTAAATAAAGTTACATTTTGCAGTGTAATTAACCAATTATTTAAGTATTTATTTCAGCATCTTTTCATTATTTTCATGATAATATTTTTCACAAATTCAATCCCCTCCATTTTCTATTTACCTTTATTATATCATACAAACATTTCAAATACCCATAAACTCAAGGGCCGTAAACTAAGGTCCCCTTTACCCGTGCAGGGCGGTCCAAAGATTTAATAGTTGTAATACTCGGCAATTGTCGTGTCAACTTCGGCACCGATCGGCTTTACTACGCTTTATGGATGTCGTGCGCATGCGTCGGTGTTGCCTAGTTGTAGATAATATAATTGTCTGAAGCCCGCAGTACACTGGTTCAACGTGTTGGGCCAGCCTGTTGGGCCAATATTGTAGGCCAAAGATGGTTATTTACACATTGGCATATTGATCTTTGTGCATTGGCTGTTGGATAAAGATGAATGTGAAAATTAAAGCAGCCTTGGCAGCGTATTTATACAGCTGATTCAATTATTACCTAAATGTGCACCGTAGTATATATTTAATTTATAGATAGATATGATTACAAGGATATTTTGGCCCGTAGCCAAAATTGGAACTAACGTTGTCATTAAATGAAATGTCACTTCATGACAGTTGCAGAGTTTCCGTTTGTTATGAAATTTACCCAAGTTCTTTTTTAATTAGTAACCGAGCGGTTCCACCTGATGAAATATCTTTTTGAAAGTAGGAGAATTTTACTAAATGTTAACCTTAATTTTACACCAACGCCCCCTTGTCAATATCATCTCTGGGCTAAAAGATCCTTGCACACTATATGTTAAAATTTTACTGGTCTATTTCCAATTATATCCCGCAGATAAAGGTTTCGACACATAGCCGACGCAGCGCGACGGGAGCGCGACAGTGGCGCGGCTTGGGGAGTTGTTATGTACTGAAATATACGGGAGACGCTACACAGCGCAGCCCCGCAGCGCAGTCGGCGCGACTGCAAACGTCACAATCGAACGTAGACGCACTCCGTCGGCTATTTGACCAAACCTTTAATGTATCATCATCATCATCTCAGCCCATACTTGTCCACTGCTGAACATAGGCCTCCCAAATCGCTTTCCAGCGTAACCGGTCCGATGCCACCTGCATCCAACGACTTCCTGCGATTTTCACAAGATCGTCGGTCCATCTGGCAGGCGGTCGTCCCACGCTGCGCTTGCCAATACGTGGTCGCCACTCTAGAATCTTTCTGCCCCAACGCCCGTCCGATCTACGCGCTATGTGGCCCGCCCATTGCCACTTCAGCTTGCTAATCTTAAGGGCTATGTCGGTGACCTTGGTTCTTCTACGAATCTCCTCATTCCTGATTTGATCGCGTAAAGAAACGCCGAGCATAGCTCTCTCCATAGCTCGCTGAGAAACTCTGAGCTTTTTTATGAGACCTATTGTAAGAGACCACGTCTTTGATCCATATATCATCACTGGTAACACACAAACCTTTAATGTAAGGACCGGTCAAAATATAAATAACGCACTGAGGACGAATTATAACGAACTGCGTTAGACCAAAGTGTGAACGCTGTTGACGGATCGCTCCAAGATCATTTGATGAATGCAAGAAAAATCAATCTACACTATTCTGTTGGTCAGTATTGGCTGTCAATGACCACAATACTTCAAGAGGACGCTCCACGTTGGCCCAGCAGGTTGGCCCAATACGCTTTGTCAACGTGTACAGCGAGCTTAAAGCTATTGATATTTATTGGAGTAGACTGTTGCGAATGGCTTGTAATGTTAGAGATTAGTGAAAACATTTTAATTATTTTTGCTAGTAAGTAATTTGCATGGACCTGTCCATTTTCATCCATTAATTGGCGATTAACGTAAATAAATATATCCTTTTTACATTTGTTCCTTGACGGACTACCTTCCTACGGTTACCTTCCTTGAGGGGGTTAGCATGAGACGAACTATGGGATTGGAGAAAGCCAGAGAAGTTTGTTAGGAACCTGCTGAGCCTCTGTGCTGCCTGCCTACACTGCATGGGATCTGCCGTGATGATAGATAAAAAATAGGATTAGCAGAGGTACTGGTTGTAGTTTCCCATGTTGTCAAAGTATTTAGCCCTAATTTGACTGCTGGTGAACCTGTCGCCAGTCGCCATTTTTTGACCTTGTTTAACAAATCGAGTTAAAAGTGAGGTGGTACTACAGCTCTCATACCCAGTGTGGATAATTAAACTGTCACCATATAAAATCAACCACGAAAACAAAAGACTCATAAAATTACACTTTTTGCATACTCATATATCTTTTTTATCGGCCATCTACCAAGCTTACAAGATCTTAAAAATCAATAAAAATAGCAATTTCACAACAGAATCTTGTAATACAATAAAATACATGAAACTTTAGGAAGACATATTTATTATCACGGTTACACATTACAGAGACGTGGTAGAGTGATTGTTATAAAATACAGTGGGGTATCTGAATGAATCGCACTTTCATTGATGGTGATCCAGAAATACACTGCGCGTGAGCCGAGAACCCCGGTGCCCACAGGCACGAGAGTCTGATAGAGGTGAATCAAAATAAATTTAAATTTTTGTTAATTTGTGGATTCTATTTATCCGGACTCAAATAAATAATTATCAGCCAGGCATATAAGTATATCAATCTATTTACAGCGATTTTAACCCTACTATAAAAATTCTTAATTCCAATATACCATACCAATCCATATTACGTCCGCGTCCGAGTATGATCAAAACTCTGAGTCGTCAGAATTGCTTGCGTCATTGCTTTAATTAGAAACACTAATATAAATTAGAGTTTCTATACTAGATAGAATCAGAAATGAGACTATCCGTCATAAAACCAAAGTCACCGACATAGCCCTGAAAATCAGCAAGCTAAAGTAGCGATGGGCTAGTCACATTTGGCGTAGAACAGACAACCATTGGAGCAGACCAGTTTTGGAGTGGAGACCACAAACTGGCAAACGCAGTGTAGGACGAGCGAGATGGAGTGACAACGTACGTCGGATAGCCGGTAGGAACAGTATGCATCAAGCCGAGGATTGTGCTATGTGGCGCACATTGCAGTGCAGCAGTGGACTAATTTGGACTGATGATGAAATAAATTAGATTCCTATCAAGATCCCTTAGTTTTATAAATTAATATCAATCAAATCCAAATTTTCAAATCAATTCTCACTTATAGCCATGTCAAAGACATATCAAACCCAATGCGTGGCGGAACGTTCTTGTTCGGTTCGCTCTGTGTTTGCATATGTTCCATTCTATATATTCTCTTATGTCTACGCTATTCGGAGATGAAGTGCAATGATTATCTCGGGGCATTTCCTACCGACGTCTTATTATTCTTGCAACAACAATGCGCTCAAACAGACAATCGGAGTCTTTTTACTGATATAGATAGATGGAATGCCAGATTGTTGCTCTGACTCACGTTCGGTAGATGCCAAGGCGTTTCTTGTTTGTTTTTGGGGGAGATATATAAATGTTCGTATGTATTATCACACCAGATAAAACACTACCCAAAATGTCTCCATAACCAAGGACAAAATCTTCTGGTGTTAGCTATGCAGAATCTATAGTTTCTATAGTCAACGCTATGACTTTAGCCAACGCTAAAAGATATTGTCGTTATAGACCTTTCTTGTCTGTGTTAGGGTGAAATAAGAATATTAATGGTCCCATCTTAAGGGGGCCTTACAAAGGCGGTTGTTATGGTGATCTGGGAAAAGCCTGATGATACAAGGTAGACTAACAGCGGATCGTAAAAGGTCACCAAGTCTAAACGAAGTTCAAGCCAGGAATGGCACATGGGAATGGGTCTCATTCAAGCTAAGTCGGAAGTATGACAAGGTTTTTTTTGGAATAACAGTATCTCTGTAATTTAAAAAGAAAGGAGAAAAGTGAGCTCACATGCGATTTACTATCCAGCCTTTATCAGGAAAGTAATCTCTAAATAAAATATGCCCAATGAAATCTTCAGAAAATATTCTTAAATAGTTTTACGTCTTTCGAGCAATAATTACCATCATCGAAATAGTTCAACAGTGATTTATATCTATTGAAAATGGGTCAAACGTTGACTGACCTCTACTAAGTAACTTCCTCCGATATTAAGATCCTCATTACCACATACTTGAGGACTGACGAAATTATATTCACTCACTAGTTGGCTAAGATACAACGGTATTGCAAAACGATCAAAAGGTTCATTCATTCAGAGAATTCTCTTTGGAGGAACGAGAGGCAGATATAAATGGGTGGTACGTGTGAAAAGGATAGATGAAGTCCTTTACTCGAATCTTGGCAATTGTCCACAGGAAGGCGGTTTTTGCAAAAAGACACTTCTGAATATGAAACTGAAATACAAAGCCATCCCATTCAGTTGGTTGACGAACATAGAACGTAATTGGCTTTGAAAGGTCAATTCATCATGCTGTATGCAAACGGAATGAAAGATTTAGTAGCAATTGTTCTATTAGGATCATCGATATATTATTGGAACTACTAGATTGCAGATCATGAACAAAATGTCAGCCTAAAAACGGCCTCGTTTGGATATACTTACGCATCTACACCTAATGATAGCTAGCAACTGTAGAAAATAATTTTAATTATAAATTGGTTAATGACCTCAGATGTTTTTAAAAGCTTTTATTTAACTTTCAATGTTCATATGTCTTTCCGGATCGAATCTTGTCATCTATTTTTATAGCACTTGCCGGTATCCGATTGAGCTGAAATTTGGCATACGTATATAAGTTCTGTAACAATACTATAATATGGAACCATGGAGATAGTCTGATGATAGAGTTTGAAAGTGGCCATAGGAACATAAGAACTATATAACATAACCCTTCTCGTGTTTAACCTTGTTAGATTAGTATTGACAAGTACTATATAACCTCGGCGTGTTTAGTCTCATTGGATTTGTCCTGATGAGTACTTTAGACTCGAATGGCGTCCAAGGTCTGATGATAGAGCCGTATGGAAGCCATAGAATCTCCTGAACTAAACAAAATATCTTCGTTATGTTTTTGATATAAAAGATGGTTTTAAAAAGGTCTTTTTAAATTAAAATTGCTGTTATTTTGGATGGTATTAATTTGAAGTAAGACCATATTCATTCTTGTACTTTTCTGGACTTTTTTGGACTGCCCTTGTGTATCTTAAGTAAAAGATGATACAACTCTACCTAATATCACTGTTCAAATTTAATATATTCGTGTATGAGACGAAGTATGAGAATGGAGGAAGTCAGTCAGAGAAGTTTGTAAGTGGAAGCAACCTGTTAGATCTAAGTGCTTTGCCTACCCTAGAAGTGATCTGAAGAGATGTCATTAACTCTGTGTCTTTAGTAAAATGTGATATAATTAGTGCTAATAGTACTACGGCACGGGTCGGTTTAACAGACAACTTTCCATAAACATTCGTTTTGACCGTCATTATTAACTTACAAATGTTACTGCCGATTACAATGCACCCGTTTTATTAAACTGTCCCAACTTGTAATATGTTGTTTAACATACAAGCCAACACGTCGTGTATCACCAAATTAGTGTTGAAATAAAACCCTAAGTTATTTCACATCGAATCTTCATAAAGACGTTTTATATCGTTCCGTGCCACCATTTTAAGACGCAATCAATCAAGCTTTGTACGATTTCTCGATGGAATTTTAAATTGGATTCCTGTTAACAATGAAAGGATTAGTGTGCGCTTACTATTGTCCGCCATTGTACGCCGAGCCTCCTGGTTAGCCGTACGTGCTTCCACGTCATCGTATGAACGGGTTTTATGTTACTACTGCAATACATTACTGTAGAAAACGAGCAATGTAAACACTGTTTATGGGTCCGGTCGTTTTATTATTGGTGGCTTGGTACCGAGTACAGTATTTTACACTGCCGATCGCTGGTTTCAATGGTGTTTAGGATTATACGTTATTTATGGGGATTTCGTAGATGAGTCGGTAACGTTTTGTAGTTTTAAACCTGCTCTTATAGGGGATAGATAGAACTTGCGTTGATAGATTGATAATCTAAATTGAAATTTCAAAGATATCGAATAAGGTGTGATGATATTTTTCATTAATATTGTAGATAAAATCGGAAATATTGATAGTAAATATTACTAATAACGTAATGTATTTAACCTCGATAAAACGCTTTTTGTGATTTTTGGTCATTTATATAAACTGGGCCTGAAATTTATTATATTTATTATTCCATAACAGAATCATCACCATCATCGAAGATATTTAATACGCTAAAGGTATTCCAACACTCAGAACTAGTACTTATTACAATGGCCACTTACTATGAAACATGTGGCCCCACCAGATAATAAGTACCTGCCCTTGAACTAGGAATTATTCATTTATTGCGGACGGGTCTATAAACACTACCTTCACCAGACCAGACCAAAACAAACTTCTCTGGATCATTGGATTATACGAAGATTCCTCCTGCTTATTTATCCAACTTGCGACTACTCCAGAGACGCGGCCAACCAACGTCAAGACCGCTAGACGACCGACCCACCTACCAATTTTGTCTACCTAGCCATATCCGTAAAATATATTCGATTACGTTAAGGGTAGCGGGCAATAAGTAAAAAAGTAGGTACCTCTCTATAAAAGCTTTTACTATAAAATATTACGATGCACATAAAAAGTCCACAATAAGTTACGCGCACTCGGTTCGATTATCTGGTGTGTTTGTTGTGTTTTATAGCGGTACTCCTCGCTTTTTTACGGCTTTTCGATATTATTTCGCGTATTTTTTTTTGTGTACGCTACTGCGACGCATCCCTAAGAGGATGGAATACTGTGGATGTGACAGCTTTTTTGGTGTTGTTGTGTTTAAAGAAAATACAGGACAGAGAGTATAGGCAACATGCTTTCAAATATCTTGTCAACTGTCGTGTTTTCGGGACTTTTTATAGTAGAGTCTAGCCGAATCTGAGAGAATAATTTTGTTTTACACACATGAAAATTGTCGCGCATTAATTGCAATCAAATTACACGATATGGCGCGAATTCGTCACTAGCCTAACTTTTTTATTTACCTGTGGATAATCTTGCATAGGACTTCCGCGAGCATCGGGGTCGCTTGCGGGGCGTGTCGGATTCCTACTGACTAAAAACCACAGGGTGGCCAACATCAGCACTTTGGAGGGGCTCCGGGATCTCCGTATGGAACGCACCGGTACCCCTCTAGTGCCGCGCTCTGAAGAGCCCGCCTTCGGGGGGAGACTTAATGACACGCTCTCCCCGCACCAACGCCGTGCTCACGGCGACGTGAGCCACACCACGCTGCCGTCCTCCTCGGGGCGCTAACTTAACCTAACCGGTGCTAAGTTTTATATCACTAAGTAGCATATCTTCACTCTTTCTACTCTTTTCTGTATATACAGTAGCATATTTTATTGACCTTTAAACATTGGCTATTAACAAAAAAATTAAGCCAAAATATAATGTGCACGTTCTACTAACTTGGCAATAAGATACCTAGCTAAAATGTACAGTAAGTGTATATCCATACTATTCAAACAGGTGCACGCACTGTCCTCTCCACAATACCACTCCAGCCTATCGAGCGTTCGAAAAAAATGTAAAATCACCCCTCGACCATAGACAGCCATAAACTAGTCTGTGGCCGCGGCGGGCGCCAATTAAATATGAATGTACTGGCCCACTCTCATTACCACGTGAAAATTTTAGTCGGATCCACCCTATTTTAGGGGCCTATGGGATAGAAAAACGGCACGAATCCTCAAAATATCCATTGTATGTTTAGCTACAAACACATTTTTACACTGTATAATTATCCTAAGACTTGAAAGTAGTTTGATCCATAGTCAAACTGGTTGCACAGTTTTAAGGGGTTATTATTTAACATTATGTAGTATTTTTTTCATTTATCTAGACCAATAAATATAAAAGCGCAACTGAATCGAATCCAACTATGTTAATTACAAGTAACATTTTTAAAAAAAGCACATTATTTATGTAAAATTACTGTGACTCATTTAAAAAAAAAAGTTTCTCTTTACGTAGTATAAAAAAAATAACCATAATTCAAAGACCTTTTTAATAATTCTCAATTTCAACATTGCTCTGTTTCGTTCGTGGTTAATTTGGATATCATTGTACTTAACCCCTCTGATGTATATGAAAATGGTAATAAATATTTTCAAAGTGGATTCTAGCGACTTTATAAATTCAAATATACAGAACGCATGGTTTATGATTACTCTCACTCTTGTCCATTTTTTATTTCGAATTTATTGTGTTATACGATATTGGATAGGTCAGTTACGGATAAATTATTGAGAATAGGATATAATAGGGTGTAATAGGAGACCTAGTTGTTATAAAAATACGAAATTTTTCGCAAAATTAGATTTATAGCTATAAATAGAGGTTGCGTAATGTAGATCCAAAATTTGAAGCGGAAATTCTAGTAAAGTATATTGGTGAGAGCATATTACCTTTCGTAAATAGTATTTCTTACCAACCTCGTAATTTTAGCATATTCCTTCAGACAGAACACAGAACACAACTTTCTTATCTTTGGTGGATACCGTCCCGGTCACTGAAACGATTAGTTGCAGCTTCGATTTATATAAGGATACTCATCTATGTCTTATCCATAATTTATTTTTACTTTTTTTAGTCTAGATGTATATGTTTGTGAAATTAATATTTCTTGCCTTACCCAAGACACAGAAAAAAATCCTAGTGTATTAATAATTGATCTTGTAAAGTAATTTTATTAAGAAATGCAATTTTGGTCTATGTAATACCAGTTTCGATGCATCTCAATTATAATTTAAATTAATATAACATATTTTTTATCAATAGTAAACACTACGGAGTACATGACCAAGACTTTTAATTGTATTTTTATTATTGACATTGATCCCTTAAAATAATAGTAGGTAAATTAAATACAAAACACACCTTTACCTAACAACTGTTCTTAATTCCTATAATACATTACAACAAATTTACGAAAAAGCATCCAATAAATAATACCGAACCTTATCCCAAAGGACAAAGACACACTATCCGATTTAATAACCGCAAAAAATATTTGTCGAGATGCCTATATAAGGGGTGTCATAATTACGAAGTGAGACAAAGTCCCTTCAAAGGCATTGTGGTGTTGTATAGAACTTACAGGCTCTTAAACATTCGAGTTGATGTCAACTGTACTGTCGTAATTACGCGTCTCTCAATAGAAACACCCCGTACAAAGCGTCTTGAAAAAGAACGACAAATTAATGAGGGTAGTAACATTTTCTTTTCATTGCGTCAGTTGTTTTAAACATTTTATTGGTGTAAAAGTGTGTTTGTGGTTTCTATTGTGTTATTGTTTGGTAAATTATGTACTTACAAAATGTTGGTAATTTCTGTTTTAACCTTGAGTATAAAAATTGAGGGTTCATTATTTTGTACGAGATGAATGCGGTATCTATATTATGTACTTATTTATATATTATATGACACGCATGAAAATAATAAGTTATATACTTATTTAGTTCTGAGTATAGGTTGATCAGACAGTTGAAGTTGTAGGACGTGTGCAGAACGTGTGCAGAGGGTAACGTAACCCCAACAACACCTTAAGCCATACGGTTTATAGAAAAAATACCCATACTGATAGGTACTTAAACGGTGAATCTCACCACCATCCATCACAGTTAGCTACCGTGGGTAAATCTTTGTTTTAGAGAGCACAAGGGATCTGTGACAAGAAACATCTGGCTGCCGGGCTTCAACATGTCAAGCAAGTCCTGCACGACAATAAGCTTCGAGTCCTACGCCATCGTCACAGTGACCGAGTGAAACTAGCCATAGTCGAGCGTCTCCCTGTTGTACTACCTTACTTAAGAGGAGTCACAGACAAGATTGGCTACATCTTAAAGCGTGCTTCAATTAAAATATTTTATAAGCCGCCGAAGAAGATCAGTCAGTTTTTACCATCTGTCAAGTGTCACATCCCTCTATAAGATGCAGGAGTATACAAGCTTGATTGTGAATGTGGTCTCTCTTACATAGGACAAACAAAAAGACCAATAAAAACTCGGGTTAAAGAACACTTAGCTGACCTAAAACACCGTCGCTCAAAGAAGTCTGCAGTCTGTGAACATGTCCTTGACGCACCCGCCATAACATCAGTTTTGATAGACCACAAATCCTCGTGAAAGAACACCGATTCCTACCAAGGATGGTTCGCGAGGCTATTGAAATTAAAAAAACATCCTAATTTCAATAGAGAAGATGGCTGGGTGCTTCCATCGACTTGGGATCCAGTAATTAATATAATCAAATCCAAAACCAAGCATAACACTGCAAGACCTCAAGACACCGTGACCATGGGTGCTGCAAAGCACTCGAAACGTCGGGAACTTAAAAATCATAATAAACCGCGATAAAATCCGAAAAAATAGTTATATTTCATGTGTAATATTCGCGTAACTCTAAAAAAAATTGTATTTTGTACACCTGAATTTTCCTAAAGATTTTATGTCCAAATGTTATGGGGGTAAGCCTATTGCCATTTAATTGGGCAATATTTCAGTCTGTTATTGACATTCTTAATAGCGTCCGGCAAAATGTAGGGTTTCAAGCGAAAATTTCTCAGACAGTTCATGTGTGCCCGGCTCGCCCCTTATTACATGAGACCTAACTTCGTCGGCGAAAAGTAGGTGTACACAATACACCTCTACAACCACCGCGTGGGGAATATAGGTGTGACGGTGAAAGCACACTTTTTCCGACCAAGGACTGCCTGTCTTAGAATTCGAACTCAGGACCTACATGTATTAGAGAATTTCTACTGTAAGCAAGCATCGAATAAGGCACTTCTACATATCGACGTCTACACTCCTAACTGACAATAAGCATTGATCTTTATCAACACGCCTGATCCCTTGCGGGGTAAGCAGAGAGTACAGAGTTCCAACAGCTTCTCTCCTTACACGATAAGCTTTGGTGATGACGATTAAACTCGGATCAATAAACGTCACGGCTTATCACACAATCTCCAGAACCCACGGCAAGAACACAACAGATCCGAAGTCAGACTTGTGTAAAACTGAATGATTAATGGGTTCTCACATTAGATCCCGTATCCACCCTCCCGCGGTAGTGTGGGGTGATACGGAGCTAGATGTACGGCTGCTAAACAAGCGATTTAGTTTAGTGGTTAATAACATTCGAACACTATCTAACAGACAAAGTACGACTTAAATTGGTAGCTTGTTTTGCACAAAAAAGGAGTCACAAAAGCTGCTTGTCTTTTTTTCTTTTTTTTTTTTAAACTTAGTCCCACACTAGGATTTATTCCTGTGTCGTGGGTGCGTTTACAAATATGAAAATTCACATACACAAATACCCAGACCGATACAAATAATTGTGGGTCACACAAAGATTTGTCCTGTGCGGGAATCGAACCCGTGACTGTTAGACCACTCACACACTTAGCGCATTAAAAATTGATTAAGATTATGATTAAGGAGTTAAATACGGGGTATCGGGTTTACGGCTAGTACTAAAATAAGGTTGTTGGATATATGGACGTGGATATCTTAATTTTTCATAATCTTAAAGAATTTGAGGGATATTTTATAGACAGAACAATGCTTTTGTTGGTGCGATTTATAATTACTTTCATTTGGATTCGCAAATTCAAATTATTTTCATTTTAACATAATACATGGTATGGCGGGAAATCTTAAAATCTATCCAAATATCTAAATCATCACGCCAGTTCTCTTGCAGGGTATGGAAAGAGTCTTAAAATCTACCGATAAAATAATTTATTTTAGCCCTATACAGATTTCTTTATCAAAAGTAAGATTTAAAACATAGAGCACATGCAATAGTCACAAACAGAGAGACAAGATAACAAATTAATTAAGAGAAATGGTACAAGTGGCTTATTTACACTAGTGTATGAGGATACAGTTTGACGGACGGCTTGATCCAGCCGTTAAAAGGGTGAGTCGCTTTGCCCACTGGATTGAATAGTCGGTTGGATTCCCGCACGAGACAAATATTTGTTCCAGTCTGGGTGTTTATGCATATAAATTTCATGTTTGTTAATGCACCCACGACACAGGAATAATCCCCAGTGTGAGTGTTTTTATTTTAAACAAAATAAAAAAATAATCGCTCGCGTCATTTTAGTAAATAAATTAAATAAGCAATAAGCCACATGATATTAGTATATAAATAAAATAAAAAGTTTAGTACATAAACAGTTAGGAAACAGCTAGTTTCATGGCCCCATTCCTTTAATACCTCAATCGATTTGAGAGTGTAAACAAGAGTCGCCCTTTCCGTTTTCACTAGTGCCTTATACACAAGATGAGCTGTATCAAATGATTCAACTATACGTATAGTAGAGATGTAAAGATGAGAAAGGGTATGCTCCAGAGTTGTGGGTATGTAGAAGAATCATCGAAAGAAAGAATGACAAAAACGATATACGATGCGAAAGTGACAGGATGTAAGTACAGGAGAAGACCTTTTTTACGTGGGGAGCTGGCGGGGCATTTCGGACTCTTACCGACTATAACCCTACGGTGGCCGGCAACGCCACTTCGGGGGGAGGCACCGGAATCTCAGTTAGCAACGCACCGGTGCCCCACTGTGTCATACCCCGAGAAGCCCGCCTTCGGGGGGGGGGGGGGCAATGGACCCGTTCCCCCCTGAACCGTTGTGATGTTTACGGCGGCATGGGCCACATTACGCCTCCGCCCCAGCATCCCACGACCCCAAGGCCCCCATAGAAGACCTCAACTATCTTACTATGATCAAGAGTACCCGTAGCCGGCGAGCGTGTATGAGACGAAATATGAGAGCGGAGGAAGTCAGAGAAGTTTGTAAGGAAGGAATCTGTTGGTACTTGGCACTTATGTAAAAATAAATGTCTTTAAGTATGCGACTTAATAATCTTCAACAATAATTGTATTAGATAGTTACGAGTGAATAGAACCGCGAAATAATGTTTTAGTTGTCAACCATTGACGTAATGTTTTTACAGCTAAAATTGAATCCTCATGATATTGTATTAAATATGAAAATTGTATAATTCGGATGAATATACATCATAGTAGACAAAAATAACGCCACTAAGCGTACACAGTATATCATAGTATGTCATAATGAGATTTCCGTTTGATCATTTGGGCTGACTTATATGTTTTATACGTGACTTTTCACTAATGTTCGTGGCTTCATATTTTGATACCTATATGATATATTTAATATTGTATTAGTCTAATCTACCTATGTATTTTTGGGTTGATAAAATATTATTGATTGCCTTGTTGGTCTAGTGGCAAAGCGCATCGCTTTGTGAGCACGAGTTCCTAGGTCTGACAAATGAAGTTTTTCAGTTTTTCGTAAGTCCGGAGTCTGGAATTGTGTCCGATATATAGCAATAGGCTCGCCCCCTATGATATGGGACCTAATAGCGTCGGAGGAAAGTGGGTACACTCAATACACCTCTGCCACCCCCGCTTATGGAAAATATGGGCGTAACGTTGTTAAAATATTATTTAAATCATATTAATGGGGTGTGGTAATTCACATGGGCTTATTGAATTGTTGCGTGTATGAGACGAACTATGGGAGTGGAGGAAGCCAGAGAGATATGTAAGGAAGAATCTCTGTAAGGAAGGATATGTAAGGAAGGAACTCTGTACTCTCTGCCTACCCCGCAACGGATCTGGCGTGATGATATAGATAGATATATAAAGAATTTATTCTTATAAAAACATAAATGTTATTGACAATGAGATAGAAATTAATTATGAGTAGATAAAACCTGTTTTTATAAAGGTGCAATTTATTACATTTTTTTTTCAAGATGATACTCGTATTTCAGAAAAAAGAGAGAGAGAATTAATCTGTTTTTAGGATAAGAAGAAATTGGTCATCATTATTTTTAATTTCCACAAATATTGTTGTATGATGATATGATTTATAAGCAAAATACAAATGTAAATAATGAAATTGTGTTCTATTTTCCTGTTTAATCTTCCAAAAGAGGATGAATAACAGTAGTATTACGAAATGTTAACTTTTATTAATGACAGAAAATACCCTAGAGTACCTCAGATGATATATGATTTAAAGAGAAAACAATTTGAAAAATAAATTTCTAAAATCGAACGCGTGTAACGATCACGCTATCTGTTCTACTAGCAAAATACCACTAACGGCCGGTTTCAATATTCAATTCAAGAATAAAGTTGCTTACGTCAGTAAAATGTTTACAGATTTTGCATACAAAATATTTCAAAATTCTATCCGTAGTATGTAAATCTATCCTTAAGTTAAATATTGGACCTGGCCGTAAGGGTACGGCCAAACCATTGCGTTTAGCGGCCGCGGTGGCGTGCACGTTGGCGATCAGCTCCGGCAGTAATATTTGTATGGAAATATTCACACCAACGCGTCCTGCGTCCTGTACGCGCTATTTGGACGGCGGCGTCTGCACGCGCAATCATAGGGAGATACTGATCGCGACCGTGATCGCCGCCGGGGACGCCACCGCGGCCGCAGCTGACCGCGTTGGTTTGGCCGTAACTTAGAAGCGTTTAACATTTTTTTTGTTTCCGTACTTTAGCTAAATATGAAAAAAAATGAAAACAGCTTACCGCTATTGATGGATCGCGGTAATAATTCTGTTTTTACGTCATTATGTTAGTTAAATACATAATTTGATCTGCAGATTTAAGTTCAAAATACCCAAATGTAAAAACTTCTGTTTTTTAGTATCACAATTTAAGAATACATTACGAACATTATGAAAGTTCCATCCGTGGGAAACATGGCCCCTTATAAATTAAGTATTAAGAGGTCAAAGTCAGGTCAGGAACCAGCAGTAAATATATAAAGACTTTATCATTGACACCTGATATCGTAAATTGAACTTTATTAATTGTTGTGCTGGTGTTAATAAATATTAATATCGTGTGCATTATTAAGGCCATGGGAAGCAATAAATTCAGTAGTGAGAAGATGAGTGTTTTGCCGCCATATCTAATAGGCTACGATTAGAATATACGGTGTACTTTTGGTCATCCTGGAGCGAAAGCCCAGGTATACAGAGTACACTGTTCTTAAAAAAAAAGAACACTTCAATAAGTAACATTTCCATAACAATACTAATTAAGTGTATTAAAAACCACCTATGCCAAGCGCAAAACGACAATAATGTCAGCTGGCCAGTAGATATCTTCGATGTTCCGGATTTTCACCCTAGCTATGATATTCGTGTCAGTCAATAGGTAGATGCTTCTTATTGAAGCGATATTTATAATCATTTCTTTTATTACTAGTTCAGTAAGCATTGGACCAATTAGCTGGACTTTAGCTCTACCGACAAACACCGTGTGTAATAATGATGGGCACTTTCTCGCGGCTTCGTACCCGGACACAACAGCGCCATCTACCGTGTCCAGCTATAGCTAAGAACCCTCCAGGTGACCCCATACGTACAAAAAATCATAATCGGTGAAGTTGGCCTGTCAAGTCAATGTTGTTCTATTTCTGTTCAAAGGCAAATATATCGGTGATAGCCTAGTGTTTAGACCATTGGACGGACGATTTAGCGCAGTGGTTAAGAGCTTGAGCTGCTCCGCCCACTGTGTCGAATAGTCGCGGGTTCGATTCCCGCACGGGACAAATCTTTGTGTGATCCACAATTATTTGTTCCGGTCTGGGTATTTGTTTGTGAATTTTCATGTTTGTAAACGCACCCACGACACAGGAATAAAAAACCTAGTGTGGGGCAACGTTTTTTAAATAAAATAAAAATAAAAATAAAATTGGACTGCAAAGACGGAGGTCTCGGGTTCAAACACAGGCACGCACCTCTTTATTTTCGAAAGCATGTGCGTATTAAAAAATAATCACACTAACGGTGAAGGAAAAAATCTTAAGGAAACCTGCCTATGAGTTTCTTGAAGGTATTTATTTATTTATTCATTTATTAGGACAACCAGTAATTGTTACATTTGAAACTTATTTAACTTGCATAAAAATAAAACTAAATGTACAATTTTTTAAGGTGTCGCAGCATGCATAAAACAGTAATGTATTGTTTAGGAAAGAATGAAATTAATTGGTAATGTTCTTTTTATACAAAATTTAAGCCAAACCGGGTGTAAATATTAAGAAAATACAAGGTAAATTAATAAAATAACGATAAAATAACAATAAAAACAAAACTATTTAATATTAAACAAAACTATTAAATATTAAACAAATCTATTAATTTTTTTTTTCTTCAAAAACATAGTCACCCTACGAAAAATCACCTGAGTGACTCCCAAGACAAGTCTTCGAAATGTATGTAGTGAATCATAAAATATGTCCACTTCACCACCAATCGAGTTGAACGTTTTAGATAATCTGGATATAAGGGAGAATTGTTTGAGGTTAGTTCTTGCAGGGGGTTGATGCAAATGGATAACTCGTGATGTGCGGATTGGCAGTCGGCATGGAACGCGTAAACTGAAACTTTGCAATAGAGCTGGGCAGTCAATTTTATTTCTTAGTATTTTATAAAGAAACAGCATGTCGAGAAGCTTCCTGCGCATGGTTAAACTGTTCATTTTAAAGTAGTTCAGTTTATCAGTATATGTGGGAAGTTGTACTCTACAGGAGTAGGCAAGATGTCTCAAAAATTGTTTCTGGATACTTTCTATCCCTAGTTGACGAACATTGTAGTTAGGTGACCAGACAACGCAACAATACTCAAGAATACTTCTAACATATGCATTGTAAATGGTTATTTTTGTCGTTTGGTTGCGAAAAAATTTACCGTTACGAAGTATAAATCATAACATTTTATATGATTTATTTATAGCGTTGTTTATATTTTTCTTTTCTTTTTTTAAAAACGTAGCCCCGCACTAGGATTTATTCCTGTGTCGTGGGTGCGTTTACAAACATGAAAATTCACAAACAAATACCCAGACCGGAACAAATAATTGTGGATCACACAAAGATTTGTCCCGTGCGGGAATCGACCCCCGACTATTCAACACAGTGGGCGGAGCAGCTCAAGCTCTTAACCACTGCGCTAAATCGTCCATCGTATGAAAGTAAGTTTGGTATCGAATAAAACACCTAGAAGGTGGGTGAAGTTGCCAACCCGCACTGGGATAGCGTAGTGCACTATGGCCTAAGCCCTCTTAGTTTGAGGGAAGGCTCATGCCCAACGATGGGAGAGTTACTTAACAAGGCTAATATTATAATATTTTTGGTAAAGGCCTACTCTCACACGTCGAGGTGCGAAAGTTGAGTATTATCTTAACCACATGGATCCAGGCGGATTGGTGGAGGCACGTTTGGGGCCACCTGCTATTAGAACTTATCGCGCCGCCTTTTTAGGTTTCCCACTAGGCTTTACGAGTACGACAATAAGGGACCTACGGCTTGATATGCCTTCCGAAGCACGAAGACGCTTGAAAGTGAATATGCTACAAACGGTCACTCATCTAAGACTGACCGATTGGGATGTAGGTACTTATCTATTCTGCCTCGTTGGTGTAGTGCGGATATTGCGGCTGGCAGTTACAAAGTTTTAGGTTCGAGACTTGGAAAATATTGTAATTTTTCTATTGAAAATTTCCATTAACATTTTGAACTGTAACTCTAGATTTGTGTGCGTTCGAACCCAAAAACTCGTCAACTCTAGCTTAGCGCTATTTGACCAAGGCGTTATTTTAGCATAGTCCCAAAATAGGAATAATTAATGTTGTGTTTTGGGTGCATTTACAAACATAATATTCACACAAATATTTGCGGATCCCGCAAATGTATTGTTCCATGCGGAGATCGCACCCGCGACTATTTGATCCGAGCAAATTGCTATATACCGGACATAAATTCCAGACTCTGGGCTCAAACTGGAATTTTTGTTCCAAAACTACCTTTGTTCGACCTAGGATTTGATTCAAGGACCTCGTGATTACAAAGCGACGCCATTTGCCACAAGACCAACGAGGCAGTCACTCATATGGAGAACTATTTTTTTTATTTATATGGAGAAATACAAGTTATAAAAATCGTATGTGTGCGCTTTGCCACTAGACGAAAGAGGCAGTCAACGGGCAGAAATTAGTAAGAATACGACAAATCTTTGTCAGAAACGGTAATTCGTACCAACCCGTCTTGTGGCCGCGACGGTCGCATCGACCCCACGTTACTATTACAATAAATAATTTGAGACATTTAACTGTACACTCATTTTATTGAAGGGTCATAGAATGGCGTTGATGGATCGGACCTCACATACCTCGATAGTTTCCGCGGGAATGACACATATTACCCAATGAGCTATGGCTGGTTTATGTTGTAAAATAAATAGCGGTTTATTGACAATAAATCGCGTACATTTCTATCGATCAGAGCATAAATATTACGTTTTAGTAGTAACATTTGCAACTCACATTATTAGATGCGCTTATTGATTATAAACACTGTTACACCAATATTTTCTAAGCAGGGGTGGCAGAGGTGTACTGAGTACACCCAATTTTCACCGACACTTACCGGACCGACTGATTACCGGACTCATACTGAGAATTTTTTTCATAGAAAACCTACATTTGTCCGACCTAGGATTTGAAACCAGGACGTCGTGATCACAAAGCGACGCCATTTGCCACAAGACCGACGAGGCAGTTACTCATATGGAGAACTATTTTTTTTTATGTATATGGAGAAATACAAGTTCAAACATATAAGAAATCATCAAATATTGCTTGGTACAGTCTGTATGCACACTGATATTCGCAATGGCCACATTTAAATACGATTCCTTCGACATATGTATGTACTTTTTCTTTTCATCATCAGCTTATATATAGAAGTCTACTGCTGGACACAGGCCACTCCAATTGCACACTACATATTATTTTTGTCAAACAAATTTTATAATATCAAGATCCACAACCAATAAAAAAAAATTGCAATGGTGTAAGAAAAACATTACTTAATAGAATAGTGGGCGAAATAAAATGCTTATTTTTTTGCCAAATCTAAAGTAGTAAAATTTATTGAGGAACCCAATACTCAAGCAAGTAAAATGATGGAAGAATTCTAGCAAAACGCAAATATTTTGGCGTGCAACACACTACGCGTCAGATGTCTTCCCGGCCCGCAATCAATTGTCCTCGCCGAGGACGGCATAAATTTCGCGGTACTAACCGCGCCTCTAATTAACCCTAAACAGACGCAGCGGCCGGGTGCCACGTAAATCTCTCCAGTACACTGTGAGAATGCCTCGTTGTCTTTAATTGAGCACTGAGTTTTATTTGCCCGGATATTTGCGTGGGTACAATTGAGGCCGTAATTGCGTGAGATTTTGTCAAGATTTTTGAAATATTAATTAATTATGCTCAATTTTATTTTGAATATTTAAAGTGTGTTAGTGAGGAGCTCTAGAAATATCTTAAGCTACAGTTAGGGTTACTTATTAGTATTGTCATGGCATTTGCTTCAATAAAACAGCAAAAGGATAATTTGAAAAAAAAATTACAATTGTCCTCATAATTTAGCGTGATCTGGTTGATGTTATGTGATTCCACTCTTACTTAACATATAGATTTATTAATTGAATTATGTCAAACGATAAATTTACTCAACCTATGAGATTGTAGACTTAATAGCAAAACAGTAGGTTTATTTTCGTCATCATTATCATCACTTTTCTACAACGCACTGCAGGTCATAAGTCTCCTACCTTTTATGCTATACTTCGCGATCCTGGGCCAACCTACCCCATTATGTTTTTATTATTACGAAATCACATTTTTCTAGAAGATTGTAACAAAAACATAATGCATTTATTTGCATACGATATACCTATTTACTAAGAAATCGATATCCAATTAACAAATCTATAATTGGATTCCGCAAGTTAATTTAAATTATACCGGCTACAAATTCTCGCTCATAAAAATATCCACATGTATTAAATTACGCATACATTTTACTATATTATGCCAAAGAACTTACAACACAAAACATCTCGGCAAGAAAGTCTTAACAATTAGACCCAATCAATATGAATCAGTCACATTAAAGAGTAAAGGGCCAATAACACGCGTGTACACTACTAAATTACAGTATTTCAGTGGAAACTTTTCAAAAGAAAAACTTCACAAGGATATTTTGTTTTGAGCGGACAAATTTGTGGTTTAAAAACGTTCTCGCGGTACTTTATTGTTATAATAAAATTTCGCGAAATTATTTGGCACTTGGGGTCTGATTTATAGCGTGCTCGCGCTTGGCTTGGCGCCTCGTTACATGCTGCATTTTAAGGGTTATTTCGCTGCATGCTACGTCATGTGCGCAGTGGCTGGCTTTTTTATACTTTTTTATTGTACTTTTTTGAGTGTACGTATTTTCGGTTGTACAGAGATGTTAACAACGCGAGTAATGTAGGTTTTCATTATCAAGACAGTTGTTTCAATTCAGTAGTTATAATAGACATATTTTAAAATTAGGTACATTTTTATTTGGCTTCTGTTTTGGGTGACGTATGAATGTACCATATAATCTAAGAACAATATTACCTACAATATACTTTACAACTCTAAAAGTTAATAAGATATAAGTATTTCATTTGCTCATTTTTGGAAAAACCATAAATAAACTAATAATATAATAATAATAGTAGCCCTGTTAAGAATCTGTCCCACCGTTGGGCACGGGCCTCCTCTCAAACTGAGAGGGTCAAAAAAAAACTATGGAAACAAAAATACTTTGCAACGCTTTGCACACGTAACTGTAAAAATACACTAAAAAACTAAAACAAACAAACTCTAAAGTATGCATTCATGAAACAATACAAAAATAAATGTTTACTTAAAAAGTGCTTTGTCAAAGTCAAACACTAATAAATGATCTACATCGGCGCGAAAAGGGTTAAGTGTTGAAAGTCAAACTTTAAAACTAATGCTACAGGGCTAGCACGGGCGGCCAGGCTTTTCTCGCGCGGGACAAAATTTTATCGGCCCGTGATCCGAATCTTGTAAGTCAAAATAGTTTTATTTATACATCAATACAACTCTTGAAACAAGTTTTTTCTATCTAATTTTTGTCGCAATAGCACGTAAGCCAAAACAGTTATTTCACGCCTACGGTAACAAAATACGAAGACATGAGTCTAGCCCGATCGTACCAATTCGGAACTTAGTCTAACTTCCGTCTTCGCAGCCTATTTCAGAGCGAATAGGCTATTTCTGAGCCAGCCAGCCACACCTGCGACGCCACCGTCATTTTCCATCAGTTGAGATAGGGGCCAATCCTTCTATATTAAGCACAGAGACATATACTGCAAGACAAAGCATCCACCAAGATTGTCAAGAAGGCCCGTTTTGTGCTGTATGCATCCAATTTCACCCGCGATCTTAACTAGGTAATTGGGCCCTTTTTTAGGCGGCCTGTGCACCATGCGTCTTCCGGACCGGTCCTTTAAAAAATCCGTGACAAATTTCTTGTCACAGCGCCTGAGCTGTGCTAACCCTGCTGGAGTTTTGGCGAGTCACTCACTTCGTACAATTGCTTTTGAGTAACGTGTTTCTTTACTATTTAGAATTTTCTCGAACATTCTAACTGACAAGGAGATGAGAAACCCTTTAGCGTATGAACATACCGAAGCTAGTAAGATTGCAGCGTATTATATACGTTATAATGGCTGTACATTGTAACTTGTTCGTTGAAGTAAAAAAATACACAGATATCATTCAAGTCATCGAATCCCTGTTAAAAATATATCCCTGAAAAGATAGTCAGAAACATTTGGAATATTTTAAAATCTTTCCTCAGTGCTGACTGTATGTAAACAACATTTTACCATAATTTAAACCAGTACGGTAATTGAATTGTACTTCCAAAACATAGTTTCAATATGCACACATACTGATTTCATAGTTGATTTGGTTAACATCGAAGTTCCTAAAACAATACCAATTAACTTAGGTTGCCTTTCGTATTGTATTTGTAATACACTAATATGATGGAGGTGTCTTAAATTTCTCGTTTCTCGTTGTATATACACTGACAAAACAAGCAAGATTCACAAAAAAAAAAACAAAAAAAACAATCACAATCACTCGACGTTCCTGATCATTCAAACTCTTCAACATTGCTTATTTACCAGTCTTCGTTACACCATTCAGTAGCTTTTGTACTCATTTTATGTCTGACTTTCAAACTTAACCTATTAACTATGTTTTTAGGAGGCCCACTTGACAGACATTCGTCGGTAGTTTTGCAAATCATTGCCTCTAATTAAACGGCTTATTGCATCTGTTGGTATGACTGACAATTGTTAAAGAAACACTCGACTTAAAAGTGTGTAGATTTGAACATAATGCAATTATTTTGTTTGCTGTTTGATGAGTTTTTGTTGGCAGACAAAGATCTTTAGATTGGTAAATGCATTCGATTTTTTGTTGGTAAATTTAAGTGGTCTGAATTTTTAAATTCAGGAATAGTCAAAGGCTTAGACTAAAACTTGTCTAACCAGAGAATTGTTAACAAAAATGGTGCCTTAAAGCGGCCTCAGTTACACACTATGTGTCTCCATTCCGATCTCGGTCTTAAACGTAATCGCGCCTTTATTAAAAAGGCGACAACCGGATATTTCACAAACGCGTCCAATATATAGGAATCCAATAATCGTAGCCGCCGCCTACTACGAATCTAACTCCCCTCCTATCAGCGGTTACCGCCGTCCGCGGCATGTTCTCACTGAGCCTCCCGATGCCCTTACATCGCTTCTTTCGGATACAGATACCGCACACAGGATCAGACACCGACCTCGCCGGCGAGGTCGAAGAATCCCTTGCCCGCCGGCCGGTACAGAGAACCACAGCGAGACACCTAGCAGACGCCCTCCCCCATAGCGACTGCCCAAGCCGAGGACGTTCCTCCTTGAGGCGCCCTTGAGCTAGTGAGAAAGCTGTCAATTGAAATGTTAAGAGACTAGCGGGAACGTTTGCAAATGTTATAATTAGGCCAATTAAAAGAAAGAAATTCTGAACTAAATGTTATTATTCAGAAAACCGTTTGGGTACTATATTGGTCTTTATATTTACCTAATTGAGCGAGGATCAGACTTTTTTGTTATTCATTAATTCTCAAAAGGTTTTTTACTAATCTCTATATCTATATCATCACGCCAGATCCTTTGCTTGGTACAGAGTTTCAACAGGTTCATTCCTCACCAACTTTCTGGCTTCTTGCACTCTCACAGTTGCAGAAACTCCCGAGTTACTCTATACTATTAAAGTCCTAATTTTTTAGAAATATTCTTAGTATTTTGCGTATGTCTGTATTGAGATTACTCCTGTCCCACTTTATATATAGATCTATCTATATCATCACCCCAGTTACCTTGCGGGGTAGGGTAAGAGTACAGAGTTCCAACACGTTCATTCCTTACATACCTCTCTGGCTTCCTCCACTCTCATAGTTCGTATCATACACGCTCGCCGGTTACGGATACTCTTGACTTGTCCTTCAGATAAGACTCGGTCCCACATATATCACCGATAAAAAATATTGTATAGTTTAGGTTAGGAAGATCGAATTGACGAGTTCCTCCATCCATTATAAGATCTGAACATTAATACTACCGCCAAACGAAGCGTGGGATTCTTATATTATACTCCACAAAATCCAATACTATTTTTATATGTCCGCGATTAAATATTCATAACAGCTAATTGCCGTTAAATAAAGATACTTTATTTTAGTATCACGTATCTTTATGTACCGCTAACGTTTCTCTAGCAATTAAATATATTAATTTTAATACAATAAAATTCCGATATCAGGTAGCATTATAGTTATAAAAATACTTAAGAAACCACTTAATTTTACAACCTGTGACAATGTGGCGGCAGTATGGGTGGGCTGATTGTCTATTTTCGTGTACGGACAAAACTCAAAAGTCGCCGTAAATAACTCGTTTTCGGACAATTAATAATGGTAGCTCTCCTGATCTATCATTAGATAGTTTTTATTGTTATTTTTGGATGTTGTTTTCATGTTTCAGTTTTGTTTTGTTATGTGGCTGGCGTGTGACAGCGTTTGCGTTTTAGGCGACGGCAAACATCTCTATCGCGAGATTTCGTTCAAGAACAACTTTTCGCGAGCATTTCTTTGAAAAATGTGACGGCGACTTTTCATCGCCATCAATATTCATTTACGGATGATGACGTTATATAATTTAATATTAATATTTATAATTTTATATTTGTTCTTTATTCACTGGGTCCTCGTGGTGGTGGTATGACCTAATCTCTCTCACCTTGGTTTGTGATAGAAGGCCTTTGTCCAGCAGTGGGCAGTATAGGCTGATATGATAATTTTATATAGTTATTTTCTAATTCATTTGTCATACGTAATATTATAGGAAAATGAAATGTAATTTGTATAAAACTTTTTTTGACAACGACTAACAACTTGTGGGACATTTATTTATAAAAAAAATCTACAATGTACGCTATTTTTTGATCTAAATTAGTTCCTAAACATTTACATGAAATTTCACTTATAAATCTCGATCATATGTTACAAATAAAAATCATTATATATTTTAGCTAATAACAAATTAAATTCAAAATGATTATGTAAATTCCAAAGTAAAAGGAGACAAAAATAATATTTTCACATACATATTGTATGCAATTAATTCCGTTCATAAATAATTAGGAAACATTAAACTTGTGTCTTTGGGTTCAGAAACAGTAGCTCTTATCTCTTCGATACAAAGTTTATTTTACGATGGCAGTTAACTACATAGTGATGGTCACATCTTGACAGAATAAGGCAAATTGTTATTATATTATTGATGTGTTTCCGTCCAAAACAAACTAAGAATTTATTATTAAACAGGAAATGTTTGATAATTTGACTTCGAGCTTATGATAAATTAAGGGCTTTTGTCACATTACAAATATGCTGTCGTAATGATATTATGAAAAATTCATGTCAAAACTAATTTTTAATTTGGTCCCATATTATGGGATGCACCGTGAAATGGAACTGGCATGAAGTACTTATGTCTTCAACTTCTTTGCCTTTTGAAATAAGATGTGACAGGGTTGTCCCTGTCACATCCACTAACCTGTGGTAGTGGTCACTTCTTCAGTGGTCGGGACGACGAAGGGAAGAAAATACACACAAACACACACTGTCATGTCACACGTCACAAATACCCAGTTTTCGCCGACGATGTTAGGCCCCATGAAATAGAGGGCGAGCCTATTTCCATATACCGGCCACAGTTCCAGAATCCGGATTCACACGGAATTTTTCGTCAGAAAAACTACATTTGTCCCATCTAGGATTTGAACCCATGACCTCGTGACCACAAAGCGATGCGCTTTCTCACTAGAGCAACGACGCAACCAACACGACAACTTAAAAAAAGAATCAAAATATGAACATTGGTTGACTAACGAGGTTGGCCTGAAACACCTAGCTAGCGTTTTCATGACGAGGAAATGGACATACATATAAAAAGAAAAAAAAAACTTGAGATACTATCATAATATTGAAATAAACTATTTATCGATTTATTTTTGAGTTCCTGACACCTGTGACCTGTGTGTTATAATAGCCGCGTAAATATAAAATTCGAAATTTAGTACTTTATTTGAACTCGTACCAGCTACTTGCATCATTAATTATAAAGTAATCAGTTTTTATTCAATAAACACCCACCATTTTTTCCTTTTTTTAGGGGAAAAATAATAAGGAAGATTCTTTGACTTCTAAGTGGAATTAACTGTGGTACTTTTACCACACCAAAAGAATGCCTCGTTGGTCTAGTTGCGAACGAGTTCGTCATGTTTCGATTGAAATTTTTCTATATCAGGCCGGAGTTTATCATCGTGCCCTGTACAAGCGGCACACCTTACGTCCCACTCTTGAGCAAAGGCGAATTTTAACTATGTTTTATTTATATAATCGACAACAAATACATTGTAGTACATCCCTATTTAAGTTAAAGTTCCAAATTCTGACCACACTGTAAACGTCAATTTACTCCGTGGATATGTGAACAGCTCTAGATAAAACCCTATAATATAACTGATTGTCCAAAATATATTGCTCGTACATTCAGCTGTTAATAATAACTCGGTACTGGCTAATGCAGCCAATAACTTAGTTGGAAATAGTGTAGTTACCCAGTTCTCATTGATTTAATGTATGTGGAGGTTTATTAAATTTAGATCTTAGCATTTCATTCATTCAAACTTGAATGGATTTTGTGTAATAGGTATTAAATTAAATAATTCATATTAGAATTTAATGTTGACTAAATAATTACTTTGGAACAATATTAGAAATAATGTTTATTGTAACTAACTACACACACATAAAATGTATCAGTAATTATATATACTATTTAACAAAAAACGTAGACCTACACTAGGAATTATTCCTATGTCTTGGGTGCGTTTACAAACATGAAATTCACATACACAGACCGTAACAAATGTTTGTGGGTCACACAAAGATTTGTCCCGGGCGGGAATCGAACCCGCGACTATTCAATCCACTGGGCGGAGTGGCTTAAGCCGGACCAAGCTGTCCGTCTATGGATCGTTACACCTATATTTTCCAAATGGGTAGCAGTTGACAGAGTCCCAATCTAATATTACTTACTACTTAACAGATCAGACATTATTATATTAGTTATACAGTTTCTTAACAGGGCTAAAAGCCCTGTTAAGAAACTGTTGGACAGGCCTCTCTTTCTGAAGTGTGTCCTTGTGTGGAGTTTAGGCCATAGGAGAGAGTTTAGGCCATAGTCCACCACGCCCAGAATGGCCTAGTGGGGGTTGGCGAACTTCACACACCTTCGAGAAACTCTTAGGCATTCAGGTTTCCTCACGATGTTTTTCTTCACCGTTAAAGCAAGTGATAGTTATTTTTTAATACGCACATGCTTTTAAAAATACAGAGGTGCCGTAATATACAAAATGTTGTTGCAGTTTCTCAATCAAAAGCTTCTCAGGAGCAACAGGCTCGCCCCTAATATAAAGAACTAAAAAAGAACTGCGTACTTTCTGCCTACGCCGCAAGGGATATAACGTGATGATAGAGATGTGCAGTCATAAGAATGTAGAAAATAACACCCCTTTTTTAGAGACATTTCTAAAATAGGGATGTAACAATATCGCTATTATAATATCGATAAGAATGATGAATGTATCGTATAGACTATTACGATAAGAAACGTACTACATTTTAAACATCTAATAACGTAAGATATTTAGTATGCAAAATCAATAAGTCAGTATTGGGTGTACAATATAAAATACAGTGTAATAAATACACAGATATTAACATAATATTCGCTGGTATGAATTAATTATTAACATTTATTTATGAATGCCACTATTCAAAATTGACAATTTAATAGCATGTTATATAAAATAAGCTAATATTTGAATTGGATATGATTCTGGACATGTTCATCAGTTGTAATTTATTTATTGTTTAGAAAGCACAATCATTTTTATATTTCATATATGACGATACAGCGCATCGTAATAGGTATGAATATTGCAATAACCTGCGGCTTACAATTATCGAGTGTGATGTTACAAACATTCCTGTAAAGTATCGTTGTATTCCAAAAAAAATACAATTCTAGCCTTACAGTAATTGGTACACTCCTTATTACTGTTTGATTTATTTAGACTGTTTCTAGAATATAATTTTAAATGTTATGTCTTTAGCAATGGACACCTAATTAAGTTTTTCTTTTAACTATTACTTTTATATAACTATTACTTTTTAACTCCTACTAGCGATCCGCCCGGCTTCGCATGGGTGAATTACACATAAGCCTTCCTCTGGAATCACTCTGACCATTAGTCAAACCCGTATGAAAATCCGTTCCTTAGTGAGGCAGACTGACAGATGAGTGGACCTGAGTTTATAATCTGTAGTGGTTTTATTTTAAATTAATAACTATTATTTTTTATCTTCTGTGTAAAATTACGGTGTGTCTGTATTTGTAATTTTTCTTCTCCTAAACATTTTAAACGATTTTAATGTTTTTTTTTGTAATTATGGGTGTTAGTCATGGTTGGACCCGGTAGGTGGCGTTGTCGCCGACCAAGTCCAAAGCCACGGGGAATTGCTAGTGTATTTATAAAAACGTTGCCCCACACTAGAAATTATTAATGGTTGCGTTTACGAGTAAGAGTTTCACATACACATATATTCAGATCGAAACAAAGTTAGGGGGTCACACAAATATTCATCACGTAGTTCAAACCTACTTTCTAACTACTCGTCCTGGCTATTATAGAATAACAATTAACAGATCGTTATCTTAACAGATCAGACATTATTATATTGGTTATAATTTTAGCCCTGTTAAGAAACTGTTGGGCAGGCCTCTCTTTCTGAAGTGTGTCCTTTTGTGGAGTTTAGGCCATAGGAGAGAGTTTAGGCCATAGTCCACCACGCCCAGAATGGCCTAGTGGGGGTTGGCGAACTTCACACACTTAGGTTTCCTCACGATGTTTTTCTTCACCGTTAAAGCAACTGATAGTTATTTTTTAATACGCGTATGCTTTTAAAAATACAGAGGTGCCGTAATAAGACCTATATAATTATAGAAGAGACCTTTTACTAGTAGAGGGACAACATACTTTAGCAAAAAAAAAACAAGAAAAATATGTAAATGAACCCATTGGCCTTTTCTAATAAAATCTTCATCGTTGGAAACTAACCAACAATAGTTTAATTTAGACAATAATTTCGAAAGAATAACATACGAAACACAGGCGTGGAAGTATTGTGTGTCCAATTAGTAAAACGAAGGGCCACCGAATGTTATTTCTAAAAATATATAAAAACACACCGTCACCATTTGTCACTGCGCGCCCCGTATTTATCAAGATACCGTGATGCTTCTATTAGTACAGGATGTTTTAATAATGAGCAAGAAATATTAGGGGAGGACACTGCATTTATTTTAGATTCACTTGTAACGGTCTACTTCTAAAGAAAAATAAAAATCCGTCAGGTCAATATTCCCCAAAAGCGGTGCAGAGGTACTGCGCATACCCAGTTTTCGCCGACGATGTTAGGTCCCAAGTCTATTGTTATAATCTATCTATATCATTAGATCAGATCCCTAGCGGGGTAGGCAGAGGGTACAGGATTACAACAGGTAATGCCATTATATCGGGCACAATTCCAGTCTCGGACGACAGTAGGAATTTGTACCGACTGACCTAGGATTTCATCCGTCGTGATTGCTACGTGCATTATGCACCATTAGATCAACTAGCCAGACAAATAAATAATTATGTCAATTTTTTTTAAAGTTTTGACATCCGTCACATTATGAATTGACTTACATTTGGTATTCTGCTCCACTAAAGTATCGATCCGATTTCAGTATCATCTGAGACTAATTTCGATATAATGTTAAGTTGTTTAATTTAATATATATGTGGAATGAGGACTATTTGGTAGGTTATGAATGAAGACTTTTTGCCGGATGATTTCCTTTTAAGATGTAAATATTTGAATTAAGAGTGATAGTGATGTATGGAAGACGTATGTCACAAATTAGATGACGATGAATGAAGATGCTATATTATGTTGTTTAATAATTTAAGATGGATTTAAGATCATAATATAAAATACACCAAGAATAAGACTTTATTCATTTTCTGCGAGACTCCCGCGACCTCCCTCAGCTCCTGCCATCTCTCTCCATCTTACATATATTGTTAATCATTTGATGATCACATGTCAATCTCAGGAGCCACAGCCTTGACGATGTTTTGTATATTCGTTGTTCATGACAATTCTAAATTTTTTCGGAATACCGTTTACATTTTCTTTAATTTTCGATCCAATCTCGATTCGTTCGATGTCACAATTTTACGAGAATACCATGTGCGATTTATGACATTGAGAGTAGATTTAGACTGCATTTTGCACACTTTTAATTACGAGAATTGGCCTTCCATACGTAGTTCACTGAGAAGATCCGGAGGTATACTTAGCGTAGATTAGATATTTCTTTTGAAATACTATATGTAGATGTGAATTTAATTAGATATTATAAAACAAAGTACCCTCGCTGCGTCTGTCTGAACGCAATTAACTCAAAAAACTGTCGTACGGATTTTCATACGGTTTTCACCAATGGACGAAGTGATCCAAGAGGAAGGGTTATGTGTATAATTTACTTGTGCGAAGCTGGGGCGGGTCGCTAGTCTACTATAATTTAGGATCCGCTTATAGTCTCTATGTATTCTTAAGTACTATTAGGACAAGGGACCAAAATATAATATATTAAGAGACTTAACTTTTTTTTTTAACCGTAGCTCCACACTAGGATTTATTAATGTGTCGTGAAAATGCACATACACAAATACCCAGACCGAAACAAACAATTGTGTTCACACAAAGATTTGTCCCGTGCGGGAATCGAACCCGCGACTATTAGACACAGTGGGCGGAGCGGCTTAAGCTCTTAACCACTGCGCTAAATTGGCCGTCAATCAGCTTAAACTTACCTTTGTTTGAACTTCCATAAGTAAACCAGCTGACATTATTATGTATCTGAAACAAAAAATGAAAGAAGGTATTTAAAATGATTTAAACTAATATTATTATTATCTTTAATCTGCAAATGTACCTACATGGGCGACAGTGATTGCTTGCATCAGGCAATCCGTTGCCTCCTCTTCGATTAATATATAAATAACAACCTTTTTACCTCACTCGAAAAGGTTGCGAAAACACGCGAAATCGCGTCAATTCGCCATGACTGAGATTAAGAAAAAATCAATATAACGTTTTTTCACAGAAAACCGAATCCCCTGTACCAGTAGCCATGGAAATAAACACGCTTAACATTCCTATAAACAAGATCGTGCGGCTTGCGCGCGAGATTGATAGCCCAGCGCGCGCGCAGCTCCCGACGCTATTAGTGACGCGTTATGGGTAAAATAGTTCGGGGGGTATAAAAAGACACGTTTTGGTCACATTGTGTTTTTAATTAGGCAAATGGTGATAATTATGGATTCTGTTTTTAAGTGAGTGATGATAATATTATATCTGTGAGGCGCTCGTTGCGCCTGGCTGCAGGGTTCTTAACTGTCACAAGGTTAAGCAGCGCTCGGCTCGGACGGTCTGAGACAGGTGACCGTTTGTGGCAAGCGTCTCCAAACATTGGAAGCCATTGGCCTCGATAACCACTTAATGTGTTAATCGTTATGCCAAGAAGCCTTATTATAGTCGGCTTGATAAGTTCCAACAGCATGTGGCCACAAACTTGCCTCCAGCAGTCTCCTCACTCTGATGTATGAAAGAAGGCCTTTGCCTAGCAGTGGGATAGTAAAGGATGATTTATTATAAACTAGTTTCTGCCCGCGATTTCTTCCGCGTTGACTTAAGACAGGAACATTACTTGTTTCAGGATATAAAATACTATGTGTGAATCCAGGTGATAAACTATCCGTGTGCCAAATTTCATCCAAATCCGGTCAGCCGTTTTCGCGTGATTGAGTAACAAACATCCAAACATACAAACCTTCACATTTATAATATTAGTAGGATAAGTAGGATAATGCTATGTAGCGATGATTGGGAGCCGTATGAGATTACTTAAATAACATAAAACGGGCAAGCCCCCCACAAGTTGGGCGGATAACCATGTGGAGATCTCGGGTAAAACAGCACGGAGTAGAAGAAAGAAAGAAAGAAAGAAAATACATTTATTTAACCACACACAACAAACTATAAAGCGTCACGCCTATATTCCCTAGAGGCGGTGGCAGAGGTGTACTGAGTACACCCACGTTTCGCCGACGATGTTAGGTCCCATGTAATAGGGGGCGAGCCTATTGCCATATACCGGGCACAATTCCAGACTCCGGACTCGTACTGGGAATTTTTCGTTAGAAAAACCTCATTTGTCCGACCTAGGATTTGAACCCAGGACCTCGTGATCACAAAGAGATGCGCTTTGCCACCAGACCAACGAGGCAGACCAACTATAAACAAAAGGTAAATATACAAAATACAGTATACAAAATACAGCATATGCCAGCGATTGTGTCGGGGCTAAACAGGCTACTGCCTCAGCATATTGCTGCACTATAAACACTTAAGGTGCAGCGCTGGTATTCTGGCAGCACCTATGGTAAAAGTACGGCCAAACCAACGCGTTTAGCCACGGCCGAAGTGACATCCCCGGCGGCGATCACAGTAGCGATCAGTATCTCCCTATGATTGCGTATGTAAACGCCGCCCAGATAGCGCATGCCATAAGCAGGACGCGTCAGTGTGTACATTTCCATACAAATATTACAGCAGCACCTGATCACCACCGTGCACGCTACCGGCCGTACCTTCAGTTGTTGTGGCGATCTTTGGGAAGGCCTTTTGTCTTGTAGAACATGTCTGTCGACTGATGATGGTAATAAAAGCTATGGTTTTAAAAAAAATTATAAAGGGGGTGGGGGGAGTAAAATACTCCTACTTAACCTAAAAATATATTTTGTATTAAGATAGAGTTCCTGCAGGTTCTTTCCTTACAGACCTCTCTGGCGTCCTCCACTCTCATAGTTCGTCTTATACACACTCGCCGGTTACGTAGACTCTTGACTTGCTCTTCAGATAAGACAATCTCTGCTTAGCCCGCAAGGGATCCGGCGTGATGATATGTATGTTTTGAGACACTTTATTAGGGTTAAAAGTTATTACTGTAAAATGCTATCGAGCGCTTAGTACAGAAATTTATAAAAAGTCAAAGCATCTGAAATAATTTGAACAAATTTTATATGACACAATTTATTATGGAGCTTAAAATAAAAACACGCCGAGTAACAATATCAGCAATTTGCCAAGTTCTTGCAAATTGCATATTAGCTTTATTAAAAATTCACATGCAACAACAAATTACTAGATTTAAACCCATGCTGGTGCCAACAACAAATCTATCCTATTAAAAATCCAAGTTGTCATATTTCTAATATTCATAACGTTATATATTGCAGATAAAGTGCATTCATTAGTCATCTAAAAATATGATGAGAAATTTCTGAGGGAGAAAAAAATGTTAATTTTTCTGTATGGGTGGCATGTAATTTATTAGATAAATTTTAAAAGAAGTTGTATTTAGGTAACAACATACATAGGTAGATGCGCTCATAGAACTGTTTGACTGCGGTATTCTTACAGGTCACCAAGGTTAAGCAACGCTCGACTCGGTCGGTCAGAGATGGGTGACCATTTGTGGTGTTTTCGTATTCGAGCACCTCCGTGCTTCGGAAGGCTTGCTAAGCCGTTGGTCACGATGACCACTTAAATTGGAAGCCTTATAGGCAGCATGATAAGTTCCAACAGCAGGTGGCCACAAACTGCCTCCACCAATCCGCACTGGGTCCGCGCGGTGGAGTAAGACGTAATTTATCTCACCTCGATTTATGAGTTAAAAACTTTTCCCAGCAGTGAGATAGTAGCAGATAGTAGGTAGGCTGATATTATTATGATTATGTATACATAGGTTCTGGATTGGTGCACACGTACCGGATGACGTGAAGTGGGCAGGTCCCACATAAGGTGGGCCAATGACTTTCCGATCTCGGACTCGAATCTATTCGCGCCGTTATTAAAAAGGCGACAACCCGATATTTCGCGAACGCGTCCAACCATGAGAAACCCCATAATCCCAACACGCACCGACTACGTAACCTGACTCCCCTACTATCAGCTGCTACCGCCGTCCGCGGCATGTTCTCACCAACCTTCCCGAAGCCCTTACTTTCCTTCTTTCGAATACAGATACCGCACACAGGATCAGACACCGACCTCGCCGGCAAGGTCGAAGAATCCTTTGCCCGCCGGCCGGTGCAGAGCACCACGGCGAGACACCTAGTGTAGTATAGTAAGGCGCTCTTGAGCTAGTTGACCCCTGCCCTTCTGGCTCGAGCGTAGTGGTTGCACGCTCGCCCTCTTGTCCTGTGAAGCTGTAAAGGCCCCGTGACCAACAGCGTAGATCATTCACACACATACACACACGCACGCACACACGGTCCAATGACCTGCTGAAGGTCACGGTCAAGGACAAGGTCACGGTCTTTTAGCATCACGTATTATCAAGACTTGTAGGCCTAGTAACGTATGGTGTGGGTGGTGGTTCTTAGGTTCATTGGCATTTTAGGTCGGTTAGTGTTATTATAGTGGACTGAAAAGTCAAAGACCGTTCAAACCAAGCCAAGCACCTCTGTCTTCTTATAAGCATGTGCCTATTAAAAAAATAATCATCACTTGCTTTAACAGTGAAGGAAAAACATCGTGAGAAAACCTGCATGCCTAAGAGTTTCTCGAAGGTGAAAGTTTGCCAACCCGCACGGGGCCGGCGTGGTGGACTATGGCCTAAACCCTCTCAGTTTAAGAGGAGGCCCGTGCCCAACAGTGGGACAGTTTCTTAACAGGGCTAATAGTGTTATTGTGGTTTTCCGTCTAAATTGACGGACAATATGGCGCAGTAGTTAAGAGCTTAAGCCGCTCCGCCCACTGGGTCGAATAGTCGCGGGATCGATTCCAGCACGGGACCGTTTGTTGTGTGACCCACAATTATGTGTTCAATAGGAGTTCGGGCTCTGGAATTGTGTCCAGTTACTATAATCCTTATGCCCTACCATATTACAGTTTTAATATTGTCAGTCAAATGTGGGTGTGTAGTGTTCACCTTTGCCACCCCCACTGCGGAATATAGGCCTAATAGTGTTTTTATTTACATGCTATCATTCTTTTTTATCTCACTTTTTTTTTCTTTTAAAGAACGTATCCCTACACTAGGATTAATTCCTGTGTAGTGGGTGCGTTTACAAACATGAAAATTCACATACACAAATACCCAGACCGGAACAAATAATTGTGATAGTTTTAAATAGTGTATCTACATGTTTAGGTTACGTTATATTAATAACGTTATTTTTTCTAACTTTTGTCATAAACGGTAAAACATCACTACATATTAGGTCCCCAAACTGAACGAAAATTCATACGACTTTTATCAACAGACGGAGGGATTTAAGAGGAAGGTTCATGTGTATAATTCAATTGTGCAAAGCCGAGACGGGTAGCTAGCTATAAAAATAAATAGACTGCTAATATCATCTGCATCAAATAACGTGAAATTCAAAAGTAACGTCTTCTATACACGTACAAGTCAAAACGGCACACAACGTTACATAAAATAAAACGTAGCATTATTACCCCCGTGGACTATTTAAAACGATATTATCTAATATCTTTATTTCTGTGACGTTGCGTGCACTCGATATATCATCCGGTGAATCCCACTAATGTACCGCGGAAACGCTGAAACGGCCGAGCTTATGATAATTTATATTTTCAGCGCATCATAATGTTGTAAAATAAGACATTTTACTGTAACTCTCATCTGTTGTACTCGCATTATCTTATTGCACAATAGATTTTCACGTATAATGTGTTTGAAAATATCTGTTTTATATGTAGCTTCGGTATTTTTTAATGGAAATCATAAAATATAAAATCGGTAGACGATTACATCTACTAGTAAGATTAAAAAAAATCCTGGAGTTTTGCTCGGTAATGTTTAAAAATTTGTATTTTTAGAACTATGATACCAGAAATATGTTTTTAATTATTTATGTATTCGTTATATATGTTCTGTCAATGATGAACAACTTTGGCTGAGTACCTGAAGTTTTGCATTTGGAAAATATGCACAGTTTTATATTTTTGAAAATATGGAACTAATATTTCATAAATTACAATCTGCCAATGATGAATAAATTGAGAATGAACCTTTTAAAATACAACTGATTCCTTTCCAACAAAAAGAAATACACAAAACCCTACAAGTCAAGAGACTTCATAACCGGTGAGCGTGCTTGAGACGAGCCATGAGAATGGAGGAAGCCAGAGAAGTCTGTAAGGAGAGAACCTATTGGATCTGTACTCTCTGATTAACACTTCCACCCCTGGAGTATATCGACGCAGGAAAGCATTACCTTCCTACATTGATATAGCTCTAAACGGATTCTCTCTGGACGACCAATGCAGCCAAGCCAGATTTAAGAGGTCTGGTTACCACTCTACGGTCGAAGACACGCCAAGCTGGGGGCTTTGACCGACTCTCTGGAGCATCGACTCTCGGGCCGTGGTGTTGTAACTAACCAACAGCTCGCCACTAGCTATCCCGTGGGCGTATTATTAATATTATTATTCAGCCTTTTTTTTTAATAAAACAGAATGACTACACAGATATACAATGCATAAGTGGAAGAGGCAAGATGTAGGTATCGGGGAAGATATAGATTATCTTACCGTGACCAAATAGACCGTACCTCATCTGAAGGGCAAGTCAAAGAGTCTCCAGAACCGGCGAGCGTGTATGAAACGAACTATGAGAGTAGAAGCTGTAAAGGCCTCGCAGCCAACATATATCATTCACACACACACGACGCCAGAGAGGTCTGCAAGTAAAGAATCTGTTAAAACTCTGTACTCTCTGCTTAGAGATCTGGTGAAATGATATACATAGATGTGTAGGATTTTTTTAACTTTTCTGCCACAGCCTAGAAACTCAGCTAACACAGGATGTATAAATTATCATTGTGCATTCATTATACGCGTATATGAACCGTAATGTTCTTTCCCTTCCAGTCCTCAATTGATTGGAGCTCAAGCGCGCGTAATGTGTGTCACAGACAAATTTTCTGGCGGATAACTGCGTATTAATTATAATCTCGGTGACGCGTTCTAAGTAATGAGACAATGATGCTGCCGTTTGTTGGGTGTTACTATTTAATATAATGATAATAAATCAGCCTAATAATATAATAATAATATCAGCCTATACTGCCCACTGCTGAGCAAAGGCCTTCTTTCACGAATTGAGGTAAGAGAGATTAGGTCATACTCACCACGCGGGTCCAGTGCTGATTAGTGGAGGCAGGTTTGTGGTACTTGCTGTTGGAACTTATCAAGCCGCCTAAAATGCTTCCAACTCGGCTGAACGACTACCACATTAAGTGGTAACCGGGACCATCGGGCCTACTCTGCACAGGGACGCTTGATTATGGAATTGCCACAAACGGTCACCCATCTCAGGTCGACCGAGTCGAACGCTGCTTAATCTTGGTGATCTGTAAAAACACCGCGGTCGCATAGCGCTACGAGCGCCTACATTCATCAGCCCATTTTTTCCTATTCCTGGGTGAACGACTTCTCTGACAAAACCACACTAGAGAATAAGTCATACTCCACCACGCGGGCCCAGTGCGGATTGGTGGAGGCAGGTTTGTGGCCACCCGCTCTACAATGAATTTATTTCTTTGAGATCATTCAAAAAGATCTTAATCCCGATTAGACTAAGATGAAGAGTATTTTAATACCCCTCTACGAGATATAATCATTCAAATTACAGTGGCGTAATTGTAATTATGTTGCATTAAAATGATCAAATGAATGTTATCCGACGCTAATTTATACAAGTATAGGGCCAATTTAAAAATGCTAAAACAAATATAATTGGTGTTATTTTACATGATATGACGTTAATCCGAACTTTATAAATTAAGTTACATTCACATTCACGTGGCGTAACCACAACTAGTTCTAACAATGCCACGATAACGTTACACACTAGTTTACTCTCGCATTCAAGGTCTCCGAAGAAGGTTACGTATATAATGTACGATTACGATATATTTATTATGTGACAACTGGATCTTATTTAGAATAACAGTCGTGAGGCAACAGTCCGCCATGCACTCTGGCCCAGATATCGAGTGTTTGTTGTCGCTTCTTATTATTCTTATACTCACTGGACGTATATTTTTCAACTCTCTTCAAAATTTTCATTGCAAGAAGTCTTCTATATAAGGTGTTCACAGAACGTGTCACTAAGAAAATGTTTTCTAAAAATTAATTAACGATATCCTACCAGTATAAATTTAGTTATGTCGGAAGAAAGAATGACAAAACAGATATACAATACGAAAGTGTAGGGATGTAGGTAACATGACCAAATAGACCGAGTCTTATCTGAAGGACTAGTCAAGAGTCTCCGTAACCGGTGAGCATGTATGCGACGAAGTATGAGAGTAGAGGAAGCCAGAGAGGTATGTTAGGAAATAACTTGTTGGTACTCTGTACTCCCTGCCTACCCCGCAAGGGATCTGTCGTAATAATATAGATAGATAAATCTAGTTAGATTCACATTAACATGGCGTAACCAGCACTTTTAACAACACCATGATTATGTTATATACTAGTTTACTATCCCAAGTTCTCCAAAGAAAGTTACGTACATGATGAACGATACATCTATTACACGAAACTGCACTTCAGTTAGAGTAACAGTAGTGTGGCGATAGTCCGCCACGCAACACTGGTCCAGATATCAAGTGTTTGGCATCACTTCTTATTGTTTTCACACAGTCATGTTTGAAGTTGTAACAACTCTTCTTTGTAATGTAATATATTTTTTCCCACAATATTACGATTTTCCAAAAATTTAGTTACAATCACATTCACGTGGCGTAACAACGCATAATTTTACCAATGCCACAAAAATATTATAGAGTAATTAATTCTCCCAGTCAAAATCCCCTAAGAAGGTTACGTGCATGATGCTCGATGGATGTTACATGTATTATGCGACAACTGCACCTCAATCAGAGTAACAGGAGTGTGGCAACAGTCTACCATGCAACAGTGGCCCAGATATCGAGTGTTTGTCGTCGCTTCTTATTATTCTCATACTTGTTTGACGTATATTTTTCAACGCTCTTCAATATTTTTGAACGGCTATTTTCGTTGCAAGACCGCCTCCTTCGTTTGCTCAAAGATTAGCGTAGTTATTTTGGTCAGATGCGACAGTTCGGATTTATTTTTAGGATTAGTTATTTTAAACTTTATAAGTGATGGAAGTTTGAATTTTGATTTTCAATATGTTAATAAGTTTTAGATCACTTTTTGAAGTGAAAACTTCTTTAAGCGCGTTGAGCATTTTTTGAGATGGGAAACAACAATTTAACTCGCGACAACGCGACAATCGATTCCAACTATTTTTAATGTATATTACATTTTTTTTAAATTTGAAAAATAAGCTTTTACTCCTTCAGTGCGCTATAAAAAACGAAATTTATTCTTGATTCATAGCAATAAGGAGATTACAAATGCATTCCTAACCCATATTTCTCAAAATGCATACATACACATACAAGTTTCATTCTTAATTGGGGTTTTATTGTTAAAAAATGGGTAAAAGCCTTTAAATTTGGAAATTTGGTTTTCTCTTTGAATTTATGAAGCAATTCTCTAATCGGGGTGTCTGAGGTCTTGCGTTTATTATGTTACAGCTTGTATAAAAGAAAATCAAAAAATGTTTCCTGACGATTCAAAAAATACACACGTAATTGTTCAAGTTTTCACTTCTGTCGGCACTCCCAGAGTGCCACTGTTAGTTTTTCGTATTTCTTGTATTTTAAAGTAATCAAACAGCATGATTTTACACAAATATTTTGGGTATTTAAAGAACATCAGGTTATCAAATCTATCTAATATTAGGTTTTCTAAATCTTAAATCCTTAATGGTATATTAATTTAAAATCACTCAGATAGCATAGCATAGTAAGTAGATAGCACAGTAAGAAGTGTCTTACAGTTTAGTTAAGGTCTATTAATCACTTTTCATATCTTGTGAGTGATCCTTGATAACAAAAGAAATTGCAGATATAGGCAAATAATTTAATCAATGTGCAATAAGACTAGTCTGGTCCAATAAAAAAAATCTCATTTGATTTATTAGAACCAGATTACATAACAATTTCATCTAAAAACGGTGTTATGCCTACAAGAATATCTACAAGAATATCGTAATCTACATTTTCACACGTCAGTCACAATGTCGTTTTGTGGGCTATTCTACAGCTCTTTATTGCCGCTTGCCCATTGTTTATTTAAACAATAACTGGACATTTTATTGCAGCGACATTTTTAACGATTATAAACTATGGCAACACCGCGCTGTCATCCTACTTTTTTCATAAATATTTTAGTTTTATTGTTATAAAAGCAAGTGAAACGTGACCACATGATACGATAAATTTACTTTTTTAGTGATGTTAATCGTAAATAACGTTAAAATTACGGCCATGTTTTGTAATAAAGAGAAAAAAAGTATTCTAGACAAAAAATGCGTTTGATTTAATGTTCGGATTGTACCGTATATTTAATATGTGCGTTACATTATTAGCACTTGATTAATGAAAATTATTAGCACATGAACTGGCCGGTCTCAACAAAAAAGTGAAAGTAGGTATCCTTATTTATGGGAAAAAAGATTTTAAATTTCGTTAACTGATTTTAAATCTAACTTTTTTGGGATAAAAAATAGGACATTGTATAGTAAAATATAGCATGCCGTTGTTTGGCGAAAAAAACAGTGACGTTAAGATTTGTCAATTCCTAAAACTTGTGTTGTTTTGAATAAGAATGTGTGATAATATTAACCTGGTTGATTTACGTGTATAAAAAAAGGTAAAGTAATAAAGTGATTAAATGCGTCTTTTCCATTTCTCTTTAAATGGCACTCGTTATTGGTCTGTAAATTTTTTACCACTTTGCTGTTTGGAGTTCAATTTCATTTATTACTATCATTTTAATCTTGAAGTCATTCAATTCAGTCAACATCAAAACAATTTCATATACACTGTCAGAAATTGCTTAAATTTGTAACCGATTGTCATTACCAGAAAACAAGAAAAAGAACATAACAACAGCACGTGAGATAGAAAGAGAAAGGAGAAAAGCAGTTTGTAAGTAGTAACTTGTAAGAACCCTACTGACGACCAGAGAAATCTGGCGTGATGACATGTTTATGTATTTCCAAGTCTATATCTACTTAAAAAATACATAATTAATATTAAAAAAGAAAATCCCCTCACCGAACATACTAAATTAAATCCGTGTAAATTATTGATAGAAGGAATTCGTACAACAGACATGCAGCTATTTGTAAGATTATTAGCGACTCGCGCGCTAGTATAACAAAAGCCATTTCTTCTATTTAACCCCGTTGTTTTGACGTGACACTCTATTCTGGTATTCGGGGAATCACTAACAAATCAGCACCTGTCACTTTTGTTAACACAGCCAAGAATAACTCGGCCATTGTTTTAAAACTAGAAAACAATTCAATCTTCACTTTAAAAAATCTCGCGTTATTTATCCGCGTGTTTTTAATGGTGTGACGTAAATTGTTTTAGAATAACTCACTTACTACTGTTAGATAATTTCCACTTTAGCTTTACGGTGTTAGATTCAAATTGGAATGGTTGATGGTTTTGAAATAAGACGTTTCGTTTTAGAATCGTATTGGTAACATTGTTGTCAACTTTTACAATAGGGATGTACGCGTTGACAGTTGATTATCACCGACAGTCTCAACGAAGACAATGGAATTTTCAGTATTGTCCGAAATGAGTGACAAATTGCTCGTGTGTAACGTTTTTTCGACGTTTTTCTTGGCACATTGTTCCTCATTTCGTTATGAATAATAAAAATAAACACCATCTTTTTTTTTCTTCGTACTTTTTTCTTTATTCGTTATTTATGGCTTGTGTTAATGTTAATATGAGTTATGGGATTATTACTTTTGTATAATTTGTACGTCTCAGTGAGCTAAAGTGACTTTTAATTTTATTATTTACTGCTTTTGTCTGCGTGTTGTTGGGCTTAACTGTTGTTTTTAGTGTTTTCAAGTTTGAAAAATCGTCTTGAAACGTATGAAGTCAAAATATTTTTAGTAAGTTTGTTTAAGTGGGACGTGTGAGGGTTATTATTTTTGCCTTGTGATTTTTGGTGAAATTTTGTAGTTGTGATGCGTGGACTTAGTTTGATGTTTTTACATTATGCTAGAAAGATCTATGATTAGGTTAGGAGGCCTAATAATTGTGTATGTGTGTAGCGTATTAACAGAAACTGTGGATTAACGTGAAATTAAATATATAAAATAAAACAATACATTTTTTAGCTACTTCGCTAATAGTAATACTATTAGGGTAATTAAAATTATGATGAACATAGCTACTACAAGGATTTTTAAATTTAGGTGTGAATTTAATATCATTATAAGAATCTTATTTTTCTTCTAAATTAAAATATGTAGGAAGCAAAGTATGTAGATGACCACGTTGTTTAGGGGCTTATAATTTCTATACTCAATATAATAAGTGATCAAACGAACTTACCTGAAGTGAAGTTCGATCATTATTATACGAAGTCCTTCGTTCGAAGATATAAACGATATTAGCAGCTCTCTCGAGTCGCTTGGCAACCGCGCGTCATTTAGCCCATTAAAAAGTCAACGCCGCCTCTATGGTATCTGTGGACATAACCTCTGCAAGCATTCCTTTTAGAAGTAGTACATTTCAACTTTACCAACGGGCAGGGCGGGTTGGGTACTTATATCTTCGAACGAAGGACTTCGTATAATAATGATCGAACTTCACTTCAGGTAAGTTCGTTTGATCACTTATTATACTGTGTCCTTCGTTCTCGATATAAACGATATTAGCAGCTGTTTAGAGCTATAAGGGTAAAGTTGAAGTATACCACATAAAGGTTTTTTTTTTTTTTTTTTTTTTTTTTGTTTTTTTTTTTTTTTTTTTTTGAGCGTGACCTCTAAAAAATAACATATCATTAGTATATTTGTACTATAACACATTCCCGTTCTTTGTTTTGCCATACAACACAAACAACAAATATATACACATATATTGTTTCTTACAACCAGTCTGTCTAACTTATTTAAAATAAATTTATATAATTAAATTCTATAACATATTATGTTATGTAGTGTAGATCCATCCCAACAAAACCTTGAAAGCACCTGTTATATACCTTTATACCACACCTGTTGTCCAAAATTCATTAATACCGGGTAATATTAATCAATCATTACTTATCAGATATCAGTGCAGTCTCTATCTGTTATGTCTTCTATAGAGATCTTTCTTCTATAGATATCTTCTATATAACAAGAGTTGAGGAATTGCCCATCTAGAGTTTTGTTTATATAAAATTAAATCCTTTATAATAATTCTTGTATCATTGACAACCATTATGAGACGAACTATGAGAGTGAAGAAAGCCAGGCAGGCATGCAAGGAAAGAACCCGTCGGAACCTTGCACTTTCTGCCCACCCCGCAAGAGATCTGGCGTCATAATATGGATAGAGATAGATAGATAGCTAGAAACCTTTACTGTGTACTAGACCTGAAAACAAAGTCTGTTAGTACCCAATCTATAACAATATGATACAAATATAACAGGGAAACCTATTTCCCCAATAATGTGTCTTCCAACTGTTTTTTGTCAAATGATCTCCTTTTGAGTACGGTACCAAACGAAGGCTACGAATTAACTTGGTGATTATAAGAATGGTTTTGCTATCATTACATATTTAATTTATGTTTTTTTTTTTTTTTTTTTTTTTTTTTATAATATCAACATTCGGCTATATTTAATGTTAGTTATATTTTTAATCTTTAAAGATGTACATATATCAAAATTTAAAATTTTTTGTACTAGAGGCCTTTGTACTAATGAACTTATATGGAATTAAGTCCGGTGAAGCTGTAAAGGCCTCGCGGCCATCAGCGTACATCACTCACACACACACCTTATCTGGAGATATTCCTCCCATAAGGCTATGTGCTTTACCTATATAAACTCGCGCCCCCCCCCCCCCCCCAATTTTAGTCTGGAACGAAGTGCAGTACTAATGCGTGGTAAACAAACATAACCTACCCCAGTGTTATTACTATACCACTATTATTAATTCAATTTAAATTTCGAAACTATCCCGGAATCATTTCCATGTTCTGAGTGTGCGCCGACCAATAAATCCTTGGCTACATAAATATTTATGTATTACTTAACGATTCGTTCCTGCGCAATAACGCCCGCGAACGTTCGTTTTGGCAATACGAATGGACCACTCCTGAACCAATTACATTACTGATACTAAAAATACTAAAAAATACACTCCTAATTTAGTAATAACTTAAGAAGCGAATAAGTTACAGTCGACTAAACCGAACCATGGGTTACAACTGTATCATATTGGGAATCCTATTCATAACTGAATTATTTCATACCATGAAATTTTCATTTCATACCACACTTCCTTTGCTTCTTTGTATGTGACTGTATTTATAAGTAAAAACAAAAATTGCAATGGGTAACTTTCTAGTTAGTTCTAGATGTCCAACCGTGAGAATTGAGTGTTACTCAACTTATTATTATATATCCCCCATTAATAATAAATAAATAATATCAAGTTCCTTAGGACTTAGATTATTTCTGATACTACATAATATTTATCATACCTGTGATAAGAATATACTTTTGATTATGCTTGTTTAAGATAATCCATACTTTCAAATACTGTAACTCAATATTTCATCCACCGTAGCTTGTCAACATAATATCATTAAATTTTCAAATGGATATTATTATCAAGTCATTTGCATGACTTTATTTTCTTTTTATATATAGATACCTATTTATAAGATACATGTAACATGTGGATGTAATAATTTAAGTATAACAATACCAAAATTGCAAATTTTTGTATGATATCTCAATCCAATATTTTTTACTGAAACACCTTTAAATAAATTACAACATATATAATGCTCTAAAACCAACTTGTTACTTTAATGGTAGCAGTTTATACTTGTGTTATCATAACTATACCAAAAAACATCACTGGTGTTCAAAATAACTGTACACATTCCAAACTAATTACAAAACTATTTTTTATAGTTATTAATTTCTTGAATAATCTTATTTAATTACATATTATTTATTGATTATCATATGATCAAACAAAAAACAGTAAAAACATCTAATTCTCCAAATCATGAATTGATGTATAGCTTTCCATTGTGTGTGCCTCAACTTTCTAATATTATTAAGTACACTATAATTGATGCAGGAAATAATCAAGAACCCAAAACCATTGAACTCATTACATGATAGAAAACTGAATAGGTACTAATAAATTTTTTATTAGTATATTTATTATGACTGTAAGGTCTAACCTGTTAGCATTAAGTTTTTATCTTTAATTTTAATAAAAATAGCTATAAATTATATTTCAAATTATTAAACAATACTGTTTCTAATAATAATGTTTCTATACATAATGTTAAACATATGTAGGACAAGATTCACTTGTCTGAAGTGCAAGTACTTGCACAAAAACCAATAAAATTATGTTTGTCGTTGAAGGCATTATTAGTGTCATAGATACATACCACCGTCAGTGAATACCTTTAGCCTCCAATATTATGGCTTCTTTGTAAAACCCATGTTGTATTCCTGATAGTTTTTCTGAATTTTTCAGCAACTTAAAAACCAAGTCCTTGTGTAAAATGCCTATCATGCTTTTTGTACCTCACTTTCTTTGGTAGGAGATTTCCAATGTCCAACGTGATGTTGTTTTTGGTGAACTGATAGGTACACTGTGACTTAATATTTCCATACCCAGGATGAGGATTGTTGTTCTATATTGGTTACAACGGTGGTCGATTTATGAAATTTTAACTACTGGTTATGACTAGCTAGTTAATAATTCCATATTGATAATCCACTATATTAACACTCCTTTTATGCAAAATATATACTGCTGACCTTAAAGGTTCTTATCTCAATAAAGGTTTCATGACTGTATTGTTAGGATTAATCTTTTCTGGCTACCCTGCAAGGAGTCTAGGTTGATAATATTGATAGATAATTATTAGTTCTATGTTAACTGGATAGACCAGGTATTTTATATTATCTTTTAAGTATCTTTGTGCATAACACAAATTATCCCACAACCTGCCTGCCGCAGCATCGGTAGGATAAGATATTATATTTGGAATGTATCCACAGTCCTGTTGCTTGTCAGTTACAACAGGCATTGCCATTAGTATATTACTTTGGCTTATTTGGTTATAAACCCTGTTCAGGAATAAGTATTGCTGGATTTAACTTTTTTAATACAAGTACTCATAATTTTGCACAATTCTTTGTGTAATAAGCTCCAGTTTGGGCTATTTCAGTATTATTATACAAGTATGTCTAATAATGAAATCAATAAAAACACTATGTTTCTGCAAAGGAGTGACTTTTGTTATTAATAATGTATTGTTATACATAAACAATGTCACTTTAATTACCCTTTCAGTAAGTCTCCTTTTGGAGATATAATATGACAAATTGCTTATAGTTTATAGCAATAGTCTTTGTATTTACTGTTTTAGGCATGTTTAAGGTATGTATTTTAGGTAACATTTTTGATTCTTACCATTATAGAAATGTGAACTGCACAGGTACACCTCATGGATGAAACCTATGAGTAGTATGACCTTCAGCACATATCTCGTATGGGCCCCAAGTCTTGCGGATCACGCCGATGTATCTCGTACACCACTCGTGTCCTTGAATTATCGTCAAGTCTTGCGGACCACGTCGATGTATCTCGTACATCACCCGTGTCCTTAAAATGCCATCGATCCTGAACAATCATCATAATTGATGAACGTCCCCCTAATTTCTCTTATTGGAGGTATAACATTGCCAATTTATAGACGGTTAATCATCGTTTCCAGGTATATTTCGTGTTAAACTGTTTGTACACGAATAGGGACGTAGACTCCATAAGTTTACTTTTCGGACGACGAAGCTTTCCCAAATTTTAATATGACGTAACTCACGTCTCCAAATATTAGATATTAAATAAATAAACAAGTTAAGCTGAAAACACCACAAATAAACAACTATCGGTTGATCTTTTTAGAATGTACTTCTTTGCCAGGACGTAAACTTTTCTAAATTTGCCTATACGATGTTTTAAATTTATTTCACAAGGTCACTTGAGTATATTACAACCTTTTTGTTATAAAATTTCAGTGCAATAACAAGTTAGTAAATTAAATGTCGACCAAAAACTTTATTACAAAGCGTCGGCTGCCGCGCTTTCAAAAGAATGCTTGCAGAGGTTATGTCCACAGATACCATAGAGGCGGCGTTGACTTTTTAATGGGCTAAATGACGCGCGGTTGCCAAGCGACTCGAGAGAGCTGCTAATATCGTTTATATCGAGAACGAAGGACACAGTATAATAGTAGATACTTTTTCTTTAATATAAAATCACGGTCTTTAAATTGAAATCCCACAGTTTAACAAAAAAAAAACAATCTACATTTGCAGAAGTTGAATTTTCTAGTCTTGTAGAATGGTCCCCAAATAACGTTACTCATATTGACATTTTTACTCTACAACAAGAAATTAAAAACTGGCTACTTTCCCACTAAAGATAAAACCTAAGTTCCTCAGCATTTTTTTTATATATTCCTATTATTTGTCCGACGTAGAAGACGAATATAGAGCCTCGTGATCGCTAGCCAAACTTTACCCCACTAAACCAGCAAGACAGTCAACCTAACATATTCCAACTAATATATCATTCTGTGAAATATATTATACTAATCACATTGTTTTCCTATTCGGACGATGACTTATAACGCTTCTTATAAGAAACATCTTACGTTTAGCGCGTTAATCTTCAAGATTATCGCGTCAAAGCGAATGTCACCTAACGTATACTTTGACAGGTCTCGAAATACGTGACTCTCGTGTTTACATTAGAACAACACTAGTTAAGAAATATTAGTACGACTTAACAAAGGATTATATACTCTATTTATATTTCAGTTTGGTTGAAATTTGTTTGGTTAGTGTTTTGTTTACATTTACACCGAGTGATTGTATTGTCATAACGTTCGATTTTTAGAATTTTGAATCATTTTGTTGTCGTAATAGTGAAGGCATTGGGATTAGGTAACTTAAAATAGTCATTGGATGCACTAAATTGCCCAAGTATAGGATACATCACATACCAGTAAAGAAATTATGAAAATTGATATACATATATTAAATTAATTAATACAAAAAAAAATATTAAAAAAAAGACACCGTCACGCCTATATTCCCCAAGCGGGGGTGGCAGATATGCACTGAGTACACCCACGTTTCGCCGACGATGTTAGGTACAATGTAATAGGGGGCGAGCCTATTGCCATATACCGGGCACAATTCCAGACTCCGGACGCATACTGGGAATTTTTCTTTAGAAAATCTCCATTTGTCCGACCTAGGATTTGAACCCAGGACCTCGTGATCACAAAGCGATGTGCTTTGCCACTAGACCAACGTGGCGGTTTTTTTTTAATTTATAAAACCTAGCATTTATACACCCAGGTAGTGGTGCAATTTAAAATGGTCAATCATAATTAAATGTATATTATACTAATTTTCGTGTCTATACCGTGTGTGCGTGCGTGCGTGCGTGCGTGCGTGCGTGCGTGAGTGCGTGCGTGCGTGCGTGCGTGCGTGCGTGCGTGCGTGCGTACGTGCGTGCGTGCGTGCGTGTGTGTGTGTGTGTGTTAATGATCTATATACTGTTGGATCTATACAAGAGGGCGAGCGTGCAACCACTACGCTCGAGCCAGAAGGGCGCTCAAAGGCGCTTCAAGGAAGAACGGCCACGGCTTGGGCAGTCTCTATGGGGGCAGCCACATACTAGGTATCACACCGTGGTGCTCTGCACCGGCCGGCGGGCAAGGGATACTTCGACCTCGCCGGCGAGGTCGGTGTCTGATCCTTTGTGTCTATACCTTCGTGGAGTTCCTTCATCATAAAATCAGGTCATAGTTTCTTCAATATGTCAAGTTTCAACTACGTGGTTCTAATTCAGATTACAAGATTTGACCTAAACAAACTAACAAACATTGCTAGTTAAATAGAAGATTGTAATAATCATTAGATATACTTCAGGGTCAAAGTATAGGATACATTATATACCAAGAAGAAATTTATGAAAATTTACATACTATTATAATAAACATGGGTACACCTATATTCTCTAAGATATATTAGAGATATTTGTAAGGCGTCGCTTGTGGTGGTGAGCTGTGAACTTTATTATTAGGTTTAATCATATAACATGTCCGCTCGATTTCTTGAAAATGTAATAAGGTCTTCCAGTGTTAATGAGCAGGAAGCCTTCTATGAATTCAGGGTACCTTTATAATGCCATTTACGCTCAGTAGTCCCATCTAACTTAGACACTACCAAGTAAATTAGCAGCATTTCGGAAGCTCCGTCATGTCTTCTCGTCACCCATCCCGCAAAATCTAAAAACGAAAGTCTTTGACCAGTGCGTCTTGCCGGTCATGACCTATGGAGCTGAGGTGTGGACTCTCACGATGGGACTGGTCCGTAAGCTAAAAGTCGCTCAGCGAGCTATGGAGAGAGATATGCTTGGAGTTTCTATGCTAGATAGAATCAGAAATGAGACTATCCGGAATAGAACCAAAGTCGCCGACATAGCTGTGAAAATGAGCAAGCTGAAATGGCAATGGGCTGGTCACATTTGCCTCAGAACAGACAACCGTTGGAGCAGACGCGTTTTGGAGTGGAGACCACGAACTGGCAAACGCAGTGTAGGACGCCCCCCCGCGAGATGGAGTGGCGACATACGTCGGATAGCCGGCAGGAACTGGACGCATAAAATCGAGGATCGGGCTCTGTGGCGCACATTGGAAGAGGCTTATGTCCAGCAGTGGACTGATTTGGGCTGATGATGATGATGAAGTAAATTATTAAAGTATCCCATGAATCAGTGGGCTCATTTAAAAATTTTAGTACGCTCAAGTTACGCAATACAGTATCAATCAATTTTCTAAATTGGGTTGGAGATTCTTTATTAATTAATGACAAACAAAATAAAGATTCCACATGATTCTGTACTAGTAAACGATTATTATGAAACCTGTTTTCCGGCAAATCCCAAGCATGACTATAGTAGTTAGAAAATGTAAATTCTAACGCACTGATGACTTGTAATATTAGTTCTCAATCTAATAGAAGGCGAGTTTATTTAGGCTATACCGGACTACAAACTCCAGACTCTGAACTATTACAGGTTTTCAATGGGAAAACCACACTTTTGTTGGACTTTAGGACGTTGGGATTAAATTTCGTCGCTGACAGGGGTAAAAATGCGTTACTAGTACAATAATGGAGTAATGTTTTGACACTTTTTCGAATTGACGTCTACAAACTAGGCTAATGTAAGTGACGCACCAGTGCGATTAATTCACTTGAATTCCAGAAAAATATATACAGAATAAACGACTGATTGGTTCACTAAACCGAGTAGTGGTGGGTTTCGTCCCCTACGAGAAAAAATTTTGCGTAAACCACGAAATATTGGTTTCGGTCTGCGCGGTTATGGATGAAAACAGAGAAATATTTGCTAGTGTAAAGCTACTTTTAAAAAATAGAACGTTATTTTTTAGTAGCGGCAAAATAGCCCATGCTATTTTGACTCTAGTGTTCCGGTAATAACAATTAAAAATAAAAAGATTTTGAATATAGAACAACTATTTCTGACGTCACGCCAAGTTAAATGTATTTAGCAGCTATTAATTAGCAATAACGTTTTAAAAACATCCTGAATTCCAATTCAATTTTGATCGTATCTGCTGGTAATAAAGTTCATTTATGAGAAAAGTGTTTTAAGTTGTTTAAAGTGTTATTGTATAACATTGATAGAGGACGCGGAAAGCGCGATCAATCGTGCTGTATGAGCAATTAATATGAGCCCCAAAGCTATATTTTTCCGCGCATCGCTGACGTCAAACAAATGCTCTAATATATATTTTTTTTGTTTGAAACAACTCTTCGCTGTCATAATTCTTCTGTAATGTGGCACACTGATTTGTTGTAAGGAGAATCAGCTTCTCGTGCGGTTCCATTATTAATATTATGTACTTAATTTAATGCGATATTTATTTATTAAATTTAATATGTGACTGTTAAATAGCTATAAATGTGAAATAGTGTTGTTAATTTCGTTATCGTTATTTTAACGTTTTTTGCTATAGGTGATTTCCTTATAATCCGTTGGTCGAATATATTAGGTATATCAGTCTTGCCAGTGTTTTTTAATACGTTCATTGTTAACATAATATTTTTTCTAGTAACCCCTAACTCTACTAAAAAAATTGTCCTTAAACCAAATCTTTCCCACTTCCGATATTGTTTTGTAACACTTGTAGTACCTATACAAAAACAACAAAACCACATTGATTGTGTCCGTTACACCTATTTTTTTAAAGTGGGGAAATCCTCGTGGATACCCGTTCACGACGGGGACGTAAACAGGTTATGTGGGACTCCTCAGTCCTCTCTCCTCTGTCCGTTTTTCGGACTCAACTTTATCGGGGTATCCCCGCCCAGGTCCTTCCACATGGTGAGGGCGCACCGGAACACTTGGCGCGTCCTCTAACCTCGGGGGCCAAATGTTCTGCGGAGGCGACAGCAGCCGCCGTGACGGGGACCTGCGGGCGACAGCAACGGCGGTTGCTGTCGCCCGCAGGCTTCCGTCACGGCGGCATAAGGTCGATAGCCGACCTAATGCCGCCGTGATGGGGAACATGTCCGTTACACCTACCTTATGTTTTCAGTAGGCACTTACGTATATAAAGAGAAATTTGCACCCATATTGATAAATTGACAATTTTGGAAAAATGACAAATTTGAGTTAAGACTGCCTCGTTGGTCTGGTGGCAAAGAGCAACGCTTTGTGATCACGAGGTCCTGGGTTCAAATCCTAGGTCGGACAAATGTAGTTTTTCTAACGAAAAATTCCCAGTATGAGTCCGGAGTCTGGAATTGTGCCCGGTATATGGCAATAGGCTTGCCCTCTATTATATGGGACCTAACATCGTCAGCGAAACGTGGGTGTACTCAGTACACTTCTGCCACACCCTCTGCGGAATATAGGCGTGACGGTGGTGTGCATATACGGCTTGGAAAAAAATCTTAAATTCTAGTTTCTCAAACATCTTTACTGCTATATAATACATGTGCTACAGCTGTATAAAAATATAAGCAATCTGAAATATGTACATAAATGGTACCTATTAGTTAAAAGGATAACCATTGCATTCTGTGTATTACTAACGTGTTTAGAATATATTCTACACAAAAATGTGTGGCAGGCATTCCCTGCGCATCGCATCCATCTTGACACAATGTTTTTAATTTTGTCACATTTGGTCGTAAACGATCAAAAACAAAACAGTTCAACCATAATTAATATCACATTCGAATTTAAACTCTAACTATATTTTAATAAAATTTAATATTAAATAGAAAATTCTAATGATCAATAATGTTATTGCGATGTATCATAATGTCTATAAATTATTGTGATTTATGTTAAAATAGCTGTTATTATAGTATTTGAATAATAACACTATGTTATTGTGATATTTATAATATTTGGTCGTTTAACTAAATAGCGTTTTATTAGCTATTTGTCTATGAACCCTAATCTTTAGCTGTTATATTCGTCCTAAATGATCCACAAGACTAATAATTTATAGAGTTCCTATGTTTAAAAAAATCAATTAAATAATATGTTTTTTTACCCAACAGTCCTAGGAGGGCACAGTTTTCTGAGTGTAGTCTTTTGGATTGTAATGGATTTAAGCATGTGGATTATCCTTAGATTCGTTGTAATTGTGGGAGTAGCATAGGGTCCAACATTTTATTACTATAAAATAATATAGGTATATTATATCTCTATCAACTTGATTTGTGAGAGAAGGCCTTTGCCCAGCAGTGGGCAGTATATATATTGTTGTTTTAATATTATAAAAATTTAAAATATTACATGAGACGAACTATGAGAGTAGAGGAAGCCAGAGAGTTATGTAAGGTAAGAACCTGTTAGAACTCTGTACTCTCTACCTACCCCGCGAGGGATCTGGCGTGACGCTACTATTTTAACATAAACTACAATTAGCTAAGCTAGTTGAGTAATTCGTGTTTTATTATTTTTTTTTTGTTTTTAAATTTTATTATTTTTATTAAGGAATAATTAGGTGTGTACCTTTTACTCCACTTATCAAAACTAATTCTGTTACTCTGTCATTTACTCCGAACAATGAATCAATAAAGAATCCTTCACAATTTATACATCTCTACCCACCTCTACAATAATAACATGAATGATAAACATTTTTTTCATTATCTCCAACAAAGGAACACCTCAAAACCTTTAAAAAATACAATCAGCTTAAAAAATCTGAGAATGTCACCGACATTATTAAAATATAAGTTTGTCGACGCATCATTACAGTCGATTGCTAATTTTACACTCACAAATTGGATATTTTTATACGATATACGGTCATTTTTACGTTCACCGCGCAAATTTCGATTAAGACTCGTCCCCTTTATGTTTTATTAAACGTGGTTTATGCGCCTGAGTGTACTTTTAGTAGAAGATGCAGATATCATTTGCTGCCTTAAAAATTCGGTCTTTTATTAGTCCTTATGATTGTGTCCTTTTTATTGTGTTATGGATTATTTACTGTTTAATATTAAGATTTTTAGTAATATATTCTGTTTAATTTCGCTTCCATACCGTCACGACCGCAATCCCAGAAGAGGTCGTCAGAGATTTTTGGAACAGAATTTCTATTACAAACATACACGTTTCACGGAAATATCTTTGATTTATTTTAATAAGTAGTTTTTACGTAATGCCTGAATAAAACATATAAACCGAAAAACGGACAAATAATAAATATTGTTTTGTTTAATAGGACTTTTAATTAGTAACAAACCTTATATATGTATATATTTTTCATATACAGTAATAGCCCCTACACATTTATAATATTAGACACTAGGGACCCACCCTGGCTTCGCTTGGGTAGCGCAGACAAATCGTAGTTCACCGAATTCGCAATTATATACCATTCCATCCATTATTGTTAAGAACTTAAGCGAAGCCGCTCCACCTGCCTATTGAATCGAGTAGTCGCGGGTTCGACAAGTCTTTGTGTAACCCAGAAATATTTATTTCGGTCTGGGTATCTGTGTAGAAGACTGAAGACTGTCTCGAAGACGTCTTCAAGACGCTGGACTGGACTGGGCGGGGCATTAACATCAACGGCGAATACATCTCACACCTTCGGTTTGCTGATGATATCGTCATCGTGGCAGAGTCACTGGAACATTTAAGCGAGATGCTGCATAGCAAATGGAGCCTCTCGAGGTGTCGGTCTCGGCATGAACTTGGATAAAACCAAGATCATGTTTAATGAACATGTCACGCCGGGACCGATCTACGTCGATAATTCGATGCTCGAAGTTGTTCGGGAGTATGTCTACCTTGGACAAGTTGTCCAACTTCGTAGAAACAACTTCGAGAAAGAAATCAACCGCAGGATCCAATTGGGTTGGGCAGCATTTGGCAAACTACGTCACGTTTTCTCTTCGCCTATACTGCAATGCCTGAAGACTAAAGTCTACAACCAATGCGTCCTACCTGTTATAACTTACGAAGCCGAGACGTGGCCACTTACAGTGGGACTAGACCACAAATTCAAAGTCGCACGACGGGCTATGGAGCGAGCTATGCTCGGCGTCTCTTTGAAGGATAAAATTCGTAACGAGGTAATCCGACAAAGAACCAAAGTTACCGACATAGCTCGCAGACTCAATAAGCTAAAGTGACAATGGGCTGGTCACATCTGCAGAAGGACCTACGGCCGATGGAGCAAGCGTGTCCAAGAGTGGAGACCGCGACTTGGTAAGCGTAAGGTAGGACGGCACCCAGCTAAATGGACCGACGACCTCAAAAAGGTCGCTGGGACAGATTGGATGCGGAAGGCGGGGGACCGTGTGCAATGGCGCGTGTTAGGAGAGGCCTATGTCCAGCAGTGGACTGCGATAGGCTGATTGATTGATTGGTTGATCTGTGTATGTGAAGTTCACGTTTATAAATGCACCCACGGCACAGGAATAATTCATAGTGCCGGTCTACTTTAAAAAAAAGTCGAAATATAAATCCGTGTCGTACTTTTAAAATTTAAGCGCGTACATAATACGTAGATAACCGCTACGGGCTATTTCAATTAATAAAGCCACTAGTTTTCGCCTGCGGCTAAGTCCGCGTTGAGTTTAGACAGGGCCCTAACATTTTTCCGGGATAAAAAGTATCCTATATGCTAATCCAGGTAATAGATTATCTGTGAATCTGACTAGCCCGCTGAGTTTCTAGCTGGATCTTCTCAGTGTGAGGCTGCATTCCGATCCGGTGGTAGTTGTAAAAAATATCATAACTTTTGACGTTTGTAAGTGCTATTGTTGGCGTATACAAATAAAATATTTTGACTTTGACTTCGACTTTGCGTCCCAAATTTCATCCAAATCCATTTAACCATTTTTGCGTGATTGAGTAGCAATATAGTAGGACTAGTTTCTGTCCGAGCCTTTGTCCATGTTTACTTTAGACCAGAACATTTTTCCGGGATTAAAAGTATCCTATATATTAATTCATGTAATAAACTCTCTGTGTGCTAAGTTTCATTCGATTCTCTTCAGCCGTTTTTGCGTGATTGACTAACAAACATCCATACATCTTAACATACAAACTTTTATATTTATAATAACACCGTCACGCCCTTATTCCCCAAGCGGAGGTGGCAGAGGTGTACTGAGTACACCCACGTTTTGCCGACGATGTTAGGTCTCATGTAGTAGGGGGCGAGCCTATTGCCATATACCGGGCCCAATTCCAGACTCCTGACTCGTGCTGGGAAGTTTTCGTTAGAAAAACTACACTTGTCCGACCTAGGATTTGAAGCCAGGACCTCGTGATCACAAAGCGATGCGCTTTGCCACTAGACCAATGAGACAGTCCCGACATATTAATATTAGTAGTAGTAGGATACCCAGATCTATAGACAGATTCATATCTATCGTCACCTTGTATACTACCTATACAGAGATGCAAAGAAAATACTCCAAATGAAAAACAATAAGTTCCCACAACCCGCCCTTTCCGATACCATCAATAACCCTCCCCCGCTCCCCGAATTTCCAACAAATTACTCGGGGTGCGTCAAGTATAACGCAATTATTGGCGCGATCCATCATCGTGGGTGACGTGTGACACAACTAAATAATTTACGGGTTGAACATTTAATTCTGTGGGGTTAAAACAACGATACGTACCTATATGGTCTATTTTTTATTAGCTTGTTTTACTGTCCCCCTCCTGAGCACAGGCCTCCTCTTTATATCTCCACAACTGTCGATCTATTGCCATTTCGGGCCACAAAGCACCTGCAAAGGTTTCCAAATCGTCGCGCTACCTTTTCCTAGTCGTCTGCGACCACCGCTGGGTATTCAGTTGGTGACAGCGTTTGCCCATCTCTGCGAGTCCATGTCACGTGGCCAATCCACTCCCACCTCAGTTGTACTGCTTTCATACCTACGTCCGTAGTACGAGTAATGGAGCGCAGAGTGGTATTTCTGACATGGCCGATCCGTTTCACACCTAATATACTGCGCTCCATAGCTCTTTGGCAAATCTTGAGTTTGGACTTCTGTTCTTCAGTTAATGACCATGTTTGAGCATCGTACGTTAACGGGAAAAATACACGGTCTATTTATATAAAAATAATATTAGCCCTGTTAAGGAACTGTACCACCGTTGGGCACAGGCCTCCTCTTAAACTGAAAGGGTTTAGGCCATAGTTTACCAAGCTGGGCCAGTGCGGGTTGGCGAACTTCACACACCTTCGTGAAACTCTTAGGCATGCAGGTTTCCTCACGATGTTTTTCTTCGCCGTTAAAGCAAATGATGATTAATTTTTAATACGCACATGCTTTTGAAAAGACAAAGGTGCGTGCTTGGCTTTGATCTTGAGATTTCTGACTTCGCAGTCCAACGGTCTAGCCACTAGGCTATTACTGCTATGGTCTATTTGTTTAGCATAATATTTTTTTTTCTCTTTCTCTGTACATTAACTTAATCCAGATGAAAGTGACGTTTTCTTGATAGCGTTACACTAACGTCAAGACCTCTCTTCGTTTTATAATGCCAAGAATGACAAGATTGTATATTAACATGATTTCAGAATGACAAGATCGCAGAATGTGCTGCCATTTTAAATCTACTGCTATTTTTGGTGTGTTTGTAGGTACTTACGTACATTTTAATAGGCTTTACCTTGTCGTTATTCTTGGCATACCTTTTAAAAACTTGTTAGACTATTTGGAGATTTTTTTTTAGAATATTTTGACTGTTATATTCCAATCTGAACTTAGGTAAATTGCGAAATAGGTGTACTTACTGGTAAGACGAGTCACAACTGACATTATTAACGTAACAAGGATGATATGTAGATGGATGCAAGGACGTCGCTACGTCTTAGAAATTCAGAAATCCATCTTTCTGTCTTTTTTTTTTTCTTTTTTTTAAAAAACGTAGCCCCACACTAGAATTTATTCCCTTGTCGTGGGTGCGTTTACAAACATGAAAATTCACAAACAAATACCCAGACCGGAACAAATAATTGTGGATCACACAAAGATTTGTCCCGTGCGGGAATCGAACCCGCGACTATTCGACACAGTGGGCGGAGCAGCTCAAGCTCTTAACCACTGCGCTAAATCGTCCGTCAAATTTCGATTCAACACTAACCTGCTCCATCAAAAACGCTAACGCAAACTTCACTAATAAACCTAAAATCCTTTAAAAAACAAATTACACACCCTACATTCCGCTATACAATAGGCTTTCCTAATAACGGACCAAACAAAGCGCACCCTACCGCCACCCCGGGTAATCTCCATTCAAGTTGCCGGCAATCCGTCAAGAGATGGCGCCACAATAGGGGATTAGCGGTCGTTATTACGTCACCTTTGTGGTTCGAGTCCGTGTTATGATCGAGAGCCGGGGAATATTAGGGATTATGACGGCTCCCCCTTTTCTTTGGGGAGTGATTGGGAGTGGAAATGGGTATGTGCCTGTTTCGCGAATATATTAAAATTAAAATATGCAAAATTTTGTAGGAATTGTGATTGTAGTAATTAACGCAGGCGACTAGTGTGAAAGGAAATGTTCTTAGAACTCTTACATTTTGTGCACATTTTAAATATTAGCTTAAAGCTAAAAAATAATTTTAACTGATATTTATTTAATATCATAATTGACTAATTTATACAGATTACCGTGTAAATAATTGTATTTTGATAAAATATAATGTGATAACTAACCAAAGTAGTTAACTAGTTATCTAGATAGCTAGTGCCTATTTTTATTATTTCTTAAATACACAAAGTAGTTACAACTATTCAAAGCAAGATTGAACTAAAAGGCCACTTGCTAGGTTTTGAATATCAAGGACAGGTTTTCATTTTTGTCACAAAGTTTTTCACTTGTAGTATTCGATAAAATAATAAAAACTGTTTGTTTTTTTCAAGGAATATAAATAAAGATGGATATACGAACAGCATACCACTGGATGCGCTTACAAACATAAATTTCAAGAACACTAATACCAAAGCCGCAACAAAGATTTGTAGGACATACAGAGACGTGGAGAAATTGAGAGAGGTCTGAAGGGAAAAAATGTGTTGGAACTCTGTAGTCTTAGCCTATCCCGCAAGGGATCTGGCGTGTTGATATAGACAGATAGATAGATAAAGATTTGTCCCGTGCCAAAATTAAAATCATAACTGTTTGATTCAAGGTATCAAGATCAAAACAGACACAACGATCATATAGTAATTATCTTTAAGGAAGTACAAAGCTCGTAGTCTCAATAGTTTGGGGGGTAGTTGGGGGTGTAATAATGCGCGGATTACAACGGTATTATCCTTGTACGAGGGCTAATATTTGTTGGTTGCTACAAGCAGGAATTTGCGGGATAGTGTGATACGGACGGATATTTCGATATTCACGCTTACACACGGACACGAAAAGACAAGTATAACCGTAAAATACTTTCATTTTCCCAGTCCCGACCAGTTTTTGTTAACCTTATCCAATGTATATACTACTCAATATTTTTTAAAGTGGAAGGATGCAGGTGCCTGGGATGAGCTAGACTTACCATGACCAGATAGACCGTTTCTTATCTGAAGGACAAGGCAAGAGTCTCCGTAACCAGCGAGCGTGTATGAGACGAACTATGATAGTGGAGGAAGCCAGAGAGGTATGTAATTAAAGAACCTGTTGGAACTCTGTACTCTCTGCCTACCCTGTAAGGGGTCTGGCGTAATGATGGTTCTTTTTAATAGACAGTTCTTTTTAAACCAAGAAATATTTATGTCAATGCAATCTAATTTACGAATATTTTCCTTTAAATAGGTGAACAAGATCATAAATAAACTGAATTGCACATTCTCAGCGTACTTTTCGAAAATATCAAGACAAATGGCACTCTACTATCAACATTACTGTCAAAGAAGACTGAAAAAAACCTGTAAAAATACCTGTCAGTCTGCAAATAATAATTTGTTAAGGAAATAATAGCTTAGACTAACGCAATAAGGTAAACGGATTTTCGTACTGTCAGGGATATTGTAATAAATGTATATTTTAGAAGAGCAACTGGAATCGACGTTATGTTTTACCCGGAGAGCCATTGGAATGAGTGAAAGCAATATTTTAAATGAGCTAAGATTGCTTGATTAAAAATGAAACATGTTTTAAGGATTGCAATAATTTATAAAGTAAACAGTAAGCTATTGAATGGCAAAAATTAACTATTTAAAACCAACACTGTTGCAGATTTGAGACAAACTTCTTCCAGAAAGCTTAGCATAATCAGACTAACAGCTTAACACTATCGAGTTAATATGCCATCCTCTTCACACCAAAAATATATTAAATAAAGATAAACGTTACTGGCCGATTTCATCTGTCTTTTTTACTTATTAGTCTGAAAAAGCTTTTTTTCACACAACTCACCCAAACCATAATGATGTGCGAATTAATGAGTATACTAGACATAAATTAGCATAGAATTTATTAGCAAGTACCAACGAACATAATTTTCTTTTACCAGTACAAATTCCAGTATAAAAACAACCGTGTCATGTTATAAAAAGACAAGATGACTAATGAATCGGAATTGCATGTCTTGATACTAGATAAATTTATCATGATGTGAGTATGCAGTAATAAATGCGTTTTTGACTTTTTGAACTAGAAAATGTATCCTACTAATGAAAAAAATGTGAATTTATAATTGGATGTTTAAAGGTTTGGAAATTTTGATGCTTACACTTTTATTTATGTTTGGTTAGTTGCAATTTTAAATTTGGTGAAAATGTGTGGATGTTGGGATTGTTGGACCTTTAGGTGATTGGAGTATAGGGATGATTTGGAGATCTATCTATATCATCACGCCAGATGACGAACTATGATTTGGAGATGATGAACGTGATAAAGGTAAAGACATATTCGTGTTTGGATATTTGATTGATTTTGATTGTTGGACTTTTGGGTGTTTGGTGGCTTAAATGTCTCGACGTTGAGATGTTGTATAATTGGATGTTTGTATGTATATATATAACTTAATCTTATTTTAAGAGCTAAATGAATTTAGATTAAATTTACCAAAAGGGTAGAACGCATAAATAAAATGTATTATATATTATATTAAAATTTGTAAAAAAATAGATCGTAGGTAGAGCCACGGGAAAAACTATTTTTTACTACTGAGATAATATATTGATTTTTGCATCAAAATAAAATTGAGATATACACTACATTTATGAACGGTTTACGTGTGATTTTAAATGAATGCATCTAACAAATCTAATTCATTAACAACTACCTAGGGAATTCTTTGAAACCTCTGTTTGATGCACAGTCGGGGCGTAACGTTTCTGACTCTTCTTCTTTTTTGTCTAAGTATTTTAATATGTTATTAACGTAGCTAGAGTGTCGCATTCTGATTGCGATCCTACGGACCTAGCCTAGTTACAAGCATTTTCTGTCATTTTTTCGCACCTGATAGCACCTTGTTTTAATCACTTTTCTGTAACCTGTAGTGACTTTCTTTGGGAAATGTTTCCCGTACATTTTTTTCGTTTTCTATTTGTATTAACGACTCTAGAAAGTTAGTTTCAGGAGCTGCTAAAATGAGTTTGTCATCATGATGAACGAAATCTTATATGAAATATTATGTTTTTAAGTGAGCTTGAAGACAAAATATTATTATTTATGATTACAAAGGGATCTTTGGCACTCGTGTGTGTGATCATTCAATGTTTACGTTTCCTCCCTTAATGACACTGATATTGTAACTCATGTCCAGATACACGTAACTTAGATTAAGATTTCTTACAAAAAATTATTTTTAATCCAAAATTATAAGACAAAACGTCAAAAAATACATTAAATCAACCGCGCAACGTATGCCCGACCATGTTATGTAAACACAAATGTTCCCTGTCTCTTGCGTACGACAAAATTATATTATTTACGGCGTATCATATACATCCAAATTTTGTTTATAATAATGTCATGGAATGAAAATTATAAAAGTATAATTTATTATTCTAGTAAGAATAACAATCGTATATATACCAATAAAACGTGTCAGCAACGGAATAATTGGGCCGGAAAATTATTATAATATTATAAATAGTTTAGTCTGGTGGTAATTCTGTGCTGTGTCGTTTAGGAACACACTGCGGTCGTAAATCATAATTCTGTTAATAGGCGTGGGTGCATCTTGATACTTTCAAGTTGGGTATTTTAAACAATTTTAATATCTCTATCATTAACATAGTAATTAGAATTGCAAAACTAAGTGTCATTGGCGGGAAACATCGCTTATAGAACTGAAGCCATCGAAGCAGAAAAGTTTTCGAGTGGTGTACCAGTACCAGAAGACGTGGATTCCATACGATAGACCTTGTGAAGGTCGCGGGTAAAAGTTGGATGCGTTCTGCTTAAAACTGATCATAAGGTGATCTTTGTAGTCAAAATCGGTATCGATAGGAACGCATACTAATATATTAAAAATAATATAATTAGATAAGGTTCATTAAATCGTTTTTAAATATGACCTCTTATTAAGTTTATTATTGTAAGTCATTTTTTGAAATATCTGAACTTTATTCAATATTAGCAGTTTTAGCGGCTTTGCAACCAGTCGACAACAGTGCCACCTACCGAGTTTATGTTACTTCTAGATAATATAGCTTTTTAATGGCCAAAAAATTATTGAAATCAATTTGGTAGTTTGAGGGGTTAAAGATTACAAAAAAAAAAAACAAATCTTGCCTCTTTATAACATTAGCATACATTTACATTATTTTAGCTCACGACTTAGAATACTTTAATGAGTATAATCAAGAGGCCCATACAGAGTAATTAAGAGCATTTAATAGAGTTACAAATGCAACCGGTTCTACAGGAAGATGACGTAATAATATAAAATATCAAAACCATTCGATGCGAGTAGAATCGGACAAAGATTTTGTTGTACTCGATAATAAAATAATTCATATAAATAAAAAGCTGTTGTTTATTTCGTCATATCCGAAACTACATGACATGACGTGCAATAATTTGATAGTTTTATTGGTTATAGTCTACAGAAAATATCATGAAAAGGCGGGCTGTTTTACGATTTATTGTGTATTTTATATTTTGTTTCCGTCTACAATAAATTAACTATTTTTCTTTTTACTTTCGTCATTAGGGACGTAGTCTTTTGATCTTGTTCTAAGTTGAATTGGCCTGTTAATTTTTTTTTAGTAAAATTTTTATTAAAATGTTTTTAGTGTTAATATTAAATAATACCCGATTACTGTCAAAGCAGTTGAGGTCAGCAGACTTACTCAAAGATTGGAAGGCAGGAAACATAGATAATATGAGAGTGGAGTTATTAGTACTCCAGAGGAAATACGCTTCGTTTGCTGAGACATAAAAAACAAAGTTTTATAATCTGTGGCTGGCGTAAGTATTTTTAATAACACTAACAATGATGGCGGGTTATAATAAAAACAATTTATTGGTGGATCTCGGGTATGTAAATTAGGTGATTTTCATTTTTTAAGATAAATTTTCTGAATCTTGTTTCACATATAAAATTAGCAAGCTATTAACCACATGCTAATTTTATATAAGTGGGGTACAAGATCTTTTAAAATATATTTGTACCTTGTCTCGTTGGTCTATTGGCGTGTTATGTGGATGGTGATCACAAGATTTTGGGTTGTAATTCTAGTTTGGGCAGTGTGGTTGCCCTATCGAAAAATCCTCAATACTATTCTGGAGTTTGGAGCTATGTCCGATGCTATAGCAATAGGCTCGCTACCAATCATATAAGGACCTAAAATTAGTGTATACAGTACTCCTCAATCACACCCGCTTCTGTAATAGAGGCGAGGTGGTGTTTATTATTATTATTTATTGTTTCATGAATTTTGTATCCGTATATATAACACTACAGCAAAGCTGTGTCCACACGGTTACACCGTCGATATACCCCAAGAGAGGGTGGCAGAGGTGTACAGAGCCCAGGGCGAAGCTTCACCTTAATGATCACTAAACACTTCGGCATAATTTATAATAAAAAATAAACTCCATCACGCTTATATTCCCCAAGTGGGGCTGGCAACGGTGTAGTGTCAACACCCACCTTTCACCGACGATGTTAGGTGCCGTGTAATAGGGGCGAGCTATTTGCCATATACTGCGCACAATTCCAGACTCCGGACTGATACTGGGATTTTATTCTATAGAAAAACTAGGAGATAAGGCGATCCTTGTGTGGTTTCCGCACCTGCTTCACTTGTTTTTGCATCAGCCTAAGGTAAAATGGTAGAAAATACCTAAGGCATTAAGTCGGCCTTTGTACCAAGAGTGCATAAAGAATTAAATATAACGGCGCTTAAGTTTTCTGGATGGCCGTTTCAATGCTGGTATGCATGGTGGTCGAATATAAAGTAAATCTTGAAATAACACTGGGGTCTCGTCCGGTGATTAAGTCACATGGAATGCAGTGAGGTTAGCTGCTCCGCGATCCCTCCGCTCCTTGGCCCGTTGCTAATAGACTAACGACGCAGCGCCGTCCGCCATCTTACATCGACTATTTGTCATCGGTGATTCGTCATCTGACAGATGGCATCTGTCATCGCTTCACAACTATACACACTCGAGCAATCATAGAGTATGTTTATGAGAAGATTTCAAGGTTACTAAAATGAAAATAACTGCTCGCCATTCCATTAACTGATTTTCAAATAATAGGATACGACAGATGTGAACCCAGGACCTCGTGATCGCAAAGCATATTATTTGCCACTAGGCTAAGGAGGCATTCTGTGAGTAACCAACTTATAATATAATAGCGACACGTCCCGGTTTCGCACAGGTGAATTATACACATAAATCTCCCTCTTCGACCGTATAAAAATCTGTTTGGTAGTTCTCGAGTTTATTGCGTACAGACAGACAGACATACGCGGCGGGGGGCTTTGTTTTATAATATGTAGTGATAGTATAGGGCAGCGGTCAGTAACCTTGTCATCTAAAATAGCCAAATATAGACAGTACACTGTTGAAATTTATTCTATATACACATGTTTTTTTAACTAAAAACAGTAAAAATACATTTCGGCGCGAGCATTTAGCCGGAAAAATAAATAAACCACATGTTTGCGAGCGCCTATCTGTGGTATTGTTGCTATTTTATAGGCTTATCACACAAATATTCCCCAAGCGGGGGTAGCAGAGGTGTACTGAGTACACCCACATTTTGCCGACGATTTTAGGTCCCATGTAAGAGAGGGCGAGCCTATTGCCATATACTGGGCACAATTCCAGACTCCAAACTCGTACTGAGAAGTTTCCGTTAGAAAAACAACACTTGTCCGACCTAGAATAGAACCCAGGACCTCGTGATCACAAAGCGATGGGCTTGGCCACTAGACAAACGAGGCAGTTTACAGACTTGTTTCAAAAATTTTTACTCGTCTCTTACTACTAGTAGGCATGATAATAAGTAATATTCCGTGCCTGCACTAAACAAGTCGTAGAAGAGCCGCAGCCGAGGAGTCAAAGAGCCGCATGCGGCTCACGAGCCACGGTTTGCCGACCACTGGTATAGGGCTTTACAAAAAACTTATCCGGTGGAGATGTAAAGGGCCCGCGGACAACATCGTAGATCATTCAACACAACAACATACATCATCATCAGCCCGTGTCGGTCCACTGCTGGACGTAGGCCTCTCCCATGGCACGCCACTGAGCTCGATCTTCAGCTCTCCTTCTCCAATCCCTGCCCGCTGCCTTACGAATATCGTCGCCCCACCTAGCTACAGGGCGCCCTACACTACGTTTGCCGACACGCGGTCTCCACTCAAGAACCAGTCTGCCCCAACGGCCATCGGTTCTGCGGCATATGTGACCTGCCCACTGCCACTTCAGCTTGCTAATTCGCTGAGCTATGTCGGTAACCTTGGTTCTCTGACGAATAACTTCGTTCCGGATTCGATCCCTAAGAGAAACTCCGAGCATTCATTCGCACAAACAAAAATAAAATACAGTTCTATCTAAATAATCCATACGTTTACGCAACGCTTTGATCATACTATCTCAGTTATTATCAAAACCCAATCACCAAGTTCAATTCAAGTTAATAAGTTTTGTGTTCAAGTTAATCTTTCGGTCAGTTGGCGCAATGTTTGCCGGATTACAGTGGCAATCTCATCAAACTTGAGCGAGAGTATAGCGGTTAACAGGAGCTCTGGATTAGGGGATGCGGTTATAATTGTGGATTCTAGTATGTATAGGGTAAGGGATAGTTGTAAAAATTGTATGGTATTAATGAATCTATCTATATTATCCCGCCATATCCCTTGTGGAGTAGGCAGAGAGTATAAAGAGTTCTAACAGGTTCTTTTCTTACAGATCTCTCTGGCGCCTCATAGTTCGTCTCATACGCGCTCGCCGGTTACGGATACCCTTGCCCTCAAACTCAAATTGTTTATTTTGCATAAACCCTGCGGGGGTCATAAACAAATGGTTATATTAAAAAAAAAAATTCACTTACTAATCTACCACCGGATCGGAACGCGGCCTCTACTGAGAAGATCCGGCGAGAAACTCAGCGGGTTTGTCTTTTTTGTCTAATTCTACGAGTACATTCATTTTTTTCACCATTTTTTTATAGATACATACATTTTTCTATTATACAAAATCATTTATGCCATCCAACTCCAGTGTGATGCCTTACAACTGATATATAAGACTAATAATAATACGTAGCGCTGTGCGACCGCGGTGTTCTTACCGATCACCAAGGTTAAGCAGCGTTCGACTCGGTCAGCCTGAGATGGGTGACCGTTTGTGTCATTTTGATATTCGAGCGTCTCCTTGCTTTGGAAGGCACGTTAAACCGTTGGTCTCCCAGTTAACACTTAATGTGGTGGTCGTAATGGAGTTGGAAGCCTTAAAGCCGGCTTGATAAGTTCCAACAGCAGGTGGTCACAAACCTGCCTCCACCAATCCGCACTGGGTCCGCGTGGTGGAGTATGACCTAATCTCTCTCACCTCGATTTGTGAGAGAAGGCCTTTGCCCAGCAGTGGGCAGTATAGGCTCATATTATATTATTATTTTTTATTTTTATATGTTATAATGAAAAGTTAGAGGATTCTCGGTGGATCAGTCTCCATAAGCAGCACCCGTTCACGAGTACGACTACTTGAGCAGCTATAACCTCCCTCGACCCTATTAGAGGTAAGGGAGCGACCCGCACCAAATAGCCACTGCAAGCATAGACTTTTTAGTGAGCACGACCCTAGAGAAGACATGGTATATTTAGTCATGGCAAGATACTTGAATTCGCTACTGCTTCCACTCTAACTCACGTCTAAACACGAGACCAAGTCATCCAACAAGTCATCATACTCACTATAATGTCTTGCGGTAGCTTTCTGGAGCGGGTCTCTTCCTTCCCTCCAATACGGTCGAGGGGAGGCTATTCCAGTAGTCATTCTCGTGAACGGGTGCTGCTTATGGGGATTGGGCCATCTGAAATCCTTTACTGACCGATTATAATATTATATTAATCATAAGTGTACTTAGATTCATGGTCTAAGTACACTTATGATTAATCTACACTTAAGCACATCTATTTAGCTTGTTCTGCATTGTTCTCCCATAATTCATCAATGCAATGTATACAAAAAATATTGAAAAACTAATTTTTAAAAAGAGTAACCGTGGAGTTTCTTGCCCTTCTTTTCGACAGGAATGACTTTCCGAACGGGTGGTAGAGGCTTAAGTAATCAATAATTTACGGACGATTTAGCGCAGTGGTTAAGAGCTTAAGCCGCTCTGCCCACTGCGTCTAATAGTCGCGGGTTCGAGTCCCGCACGGGACAAATCTTTGTGTGATCCACAATTATTTGTTCCGGTCTGGGTATTTGTGTATGTGAATTTTCATGTTTGTAAACGAACCCACGACACAGGAATAAATCCTAGTGTGGGGCTACGCTTTTTAAAAAAGAAAGAAAGAAAAATTTTCTCTTTTTGACTATTCATAAGTGCCTGTTGGTCTACATGAATAAAAAACTTTTGATTTTAATTTTTTGATTATACCTTTACTTCCTAGAAATAACGTCATTAGTTTCATATTTCGGTCGAAAGGCCTCACACTGGATCTACATCGTTAACTTAACTAAATGGTAACCTTAAGCGAGCGTGTATGAGACGAACTATGAGAGTGGAGGAAGCCAGAGAGGTATGTAAGGGAAGAACCTGTTGAACCTCCTTACTCTCTGCCTACCCTGCAAGGGATCTGGCGTGATGATATAGATAGTAACCTTAACATTGTACCCACGCAATTTTATCGATAAAAATGAAAGGAAAAAAAGATAATTAAATAAAAAAAGACACAAGCCCGCTGTGGTTAGTTTCTTCGCCGGATATTCTCAGCGGAGTCCGCGTTCAGATCCGGTGATAGATTGATTCGATAAAAAAATATCTAATTTGACAATTTGTAAGTATCCCGCAGGGTTTATACATGCAATTATTTGTGTTAAAGATGTCCACTCCTTTTCTTAGCGATTTGATGGCAAACATGCTATAGTTATATAGAAGCGATGCAGAATGCGGACACATTGAATGCACTGTCGAAAGAAGGCCATCGAGTCCTACTGCATATAGGTGTTAGGAAATGTAGAGCAGTATGTAATCAAATGATGATTTAAGATGCCCATTATTAAAGAAATAATTTCAAAACAATACTTTGCTAAAAATAAAAAATAAAAGAATTTAAAAAAACCAAGCATATAATTACTTTAAAAAAACTCTTCCACTTTGACTTATCCCAAGGGACTCTGTCCCTCTTGAAATCATAAAAATAAGTTCATGAAATTCAAATTAGCGTCAACCCTTAGTCTTCGTAGGCCATTTGAATTCATAAATAAACCCTTCAGAAACGCGCCACAAAAAACAACCCTAACAATTAACAAATCGGTGGCAGTTTAGGGTTAACTTTAACCGTTTCCTACTGTTGTGTAATTTGAGTTTTTTTTTTATTCACTGCGGTAATTTGAGGTTGCTTTTTATGAAACAATGTGTGGTAGGTGAAAATGGAGGTAAAAATAGCATTAAAGATGTTTGGATTAATTAACTGGATTCTATTTTCATATTTAGAAAAGTTGTACCTATATATATGACTTGCAGGTTCCCGTGACTTCGTACCCGGTCGACAACAGCGTCACCTACCAGTCTATGTTACTTCTGGATAAGATAGCTTTCTAATGGTGAAAGAATTTTAGAAATCAGTTCAGTAGTTTTTGAGTTTATTCGTTACAGACATACAAAAATACAAATCTTTCCTCTTTATTATATTACTTTAGATGACATTTGCTCTGGAAATAGAAATTAACGGACGGACGGCTTGGTTCAGTGGTCCAGTCGGCCCGCCCACTGGATCACATGGTCGCGGGTGCGATCGCCGCAAGTGACAAATCTTAATGTGAACTGCAAATATATTTCTAGGGGTGGGTGTTTGTGTATGCGAATTTCATGCTTGTAAGCGCACCCACGACACACGAATAAATCCATGTGCGTGGCTAGTTTAAAAAAAAACTGAAAATAAGAACCAGTTATATGTACATTTAGAGGGTCCCTAAATGTACATATAACTGGTTCTTAGTTTCAGTTTTTTTTCATCACCGTAAAGTGCTGGTTAGTTACTTCTTGATTAGCGTTACTCGGCAAATTAAACCAGGCTGGTTTAAACATCTGATAAGGCTACACAGTAATGGAAATACGCACATCGACTTACTTGCAACTTTAATTGCCGATTAGTCTACTTTATACTTTACTGGAGGGTGGTGAAAAAGGACATGTCTTGTGACATGTGACGTTTTTTAAAACTTGACTTAATTTTTATTTATATATTTTTGGGCTATGATATAATTCAGTCCATTTTAATCACCTTGGTGATCAAAAGCTGCTAATCACCCAGGTTACATTTCTAAAAAGACTACTTTTCTTATGGTGCCTCTTAAAGATGATATGTAAATAGTTAGAGACAACATGATTAGTGTCTACGTTTATGATAATTTTAATCTAAAATAACATAATAGGAAAAAATATTCACCGTTTTAACTTCCTTGACATTTGATTGCATACAATCATATAAATCTCGTATTTTTTGCTATAAATAAGAACTATACGAAACTCCCTTTACCCGTCGTCCGCAACTTATTTTTTACAATCCCAACATCTGTTTGTTATTCTATCTATTTCTGTATATCCGAGTGCTTAACCCTCCCGTGTCTTTGTGGCTCAATTAAGATCTCGCATTTTCGTTTTAATGGCCAAAGTTATATTTCAATCGCATGTACTGAATGTAGCATTTTTATGTGCTGTTTTTTGCCGTAATTATATCTTTAATTGAGTAATTTATTGGAGTGTAACAAGCTTTATATGTCTTGTTATGGTTAGGCATTCGGGACCGCACGCACGCTGCTATATTATGATTCTTAGAAACATGTGTTTTGATTTGGTGCATTAAAGATCGTATGGTTATGGTTAATGTGCGTAGGTATATTACTTTGGTTAAAGTTAGTAGCGTAAGGAGACTTGTAAATATGGGCTTGATTGATATTTGTTACATTTCAACCGAATTTCTTCAAACTTGTTCTAACACGTATTCCTATCAAAAAAATATTTATCTGGGGGCCACTTTTTAAAGGTAAAATCTAGATTGTTGCACTAATCAATTTGTACGTAACTTATTCTTTATTGAAATAGAATTAAAAACGACAACATTGATTGTTTGTATATAGATCCTTATTACTTTACACATATAAGATATCAAAACACATGTTTATAAGAAAATGAATAAATCATTTTCGAAGAAACTATCTCTTTTAGTTAAAAACGAACTATCCAGGAACTAGCACAATATTTTACAAAATTGCAAACTTACGTATATTGACTTCACATTTTCAATATCTCTTTTCTTCCATATTCCTTATATTCGCTAGCAAACTTTTAATACTCATGTTATGTAAGACGTTTCAATACTTTAATATTTGCAAGTCGACCTACATCTTGGGGCTTAAGCGCTAGTCGGCGCTTATACCGGGATTTAAATGCAACCGACACTGCATTTCAAGGGTTATGGACTTTTATATAACGTATGTGAATCTGTGGTTCATATACATAAAGATTTCTATACTGCTTGTTATATTTGGAGGTTATGGGTTAGTAAATCAATTTATTCTGACCTACTGCTGGGAAAAGACTTCTCACAAATCGAGACGAAATATAATGGGTGATACTTCACCATGCCGACCCCGTGCGCATAATGAAGTATAAGCCAAAAACTCTCAAAAACCTTCTAGAGTTTGGACTTCTGCCCAGTGTAACGGCAACAGTCGCGCTTCCTTTTTGCATTGAGACCCAATAACACCGGCGAAGGGAGGCGAGGGTGTGTATACAGCCTCTGCCACTACTTTCCTAGAAATGTAGGCTTAACTTCTGGCATGCTTTGTCACGGCGATTTGACGCGATTTCGTGTATTTCCATATCCTTTTTTAGTATTCCAAATGTTTTGAAGAAACTCCTAAGACTAAAACCTCACGAATAAACTAAAATACAACAGAGCTTCCTATTCTGTTTCTCTATCGAGGTTACTAAAACAGAATGAGTTACACCGACTTAATCATCTCCAGTAAGCTCCGCTATGTCCACTCCAACAAAAACGGTATCCAATTTAAAAACAACTTGATACAATTTCACAAAAATAGCAAACACAATAAATATAACTCACGTCACTCAACGTCATAAAGTCGTACAGGAGAAAATGAAGCGAAATATGGTTATTGTCATATTATGTCGCGTGACAGCGTCGAGAGGGACGTTTTAATACTCCTGAAATAGAAATGAAAGCTTTGAGCAGCTGAATTGGTGGGAGTCAGGTTTCTTATGCAAATAAATTTTAGTTACATTATGTTTTCAAACAAAGAACCTTGGTAGTGGCGGGTTAAAAGCTATTTGGTGTCTTTTGAAATCATTTAAGATCACTACTCATATTTGTGGCTTCCTCCACCAATCCGCATTAGGTCTGGGTTGTGAATTATGATCTGCCTATTCTCAGCTCATTTACTGAGATATAACCCTTATTCAGCAATGGGACAGTATGATATTGATATTATATTGGAATCAGAATCCTTTATTTGCTAAACACAGGTAGTCACATAGTTGATAAAAATTTTAAAATTAATTTTACCATGTTTTGCCGAAGGCGTACAATTTAAACGTTCATGATTTATGATGAAAATGTAAAATAACATTATAAAACTGAATAGCAATTGATAGTAAATATTTGTGATTTGGGAGAATAAAACAAGGATCTTGGGTAGAGAAGAGTTAACTAGATAGGTAGGTACTTATAATCGCCGATTGCTTTGCTTACAATTTTGTGAGTTTTGTAATATTTTTTTATAAAATAAATTTTATAAAATCGTCCGTTAGCTACCTAGATCGCTAGACCAACGCGGGGAATGCCACTTTGGTGTGGCTGGTGATCACGAGAACCTGCGTTTGAATCCTGGGTCAGACAATGTGTATTGGTACTTATATTTTGAAAGCATTCTCATAAAAAAGCATAGCGTATTGATTTTTTAGATTTTAAAATCTATACTAATATTATAAAGAGAAAAACATTGTTGTAATGGATAAACTTTGACATTACTGAACCGATTTTAATAATTCTTTTACAGTTGCTACATTATCCAGAAGTAACATAGGCTATATAACACCAATATAGACCCGGTAGGTGGCGCTGGTGGCTGGTGTGAGCGGGAGCGAAGCCGCGGAAAATTGCTAGTCAAAAATAAACAGCGATAAAATCCGAAACTTAGTTTAATTTCAAAGGTCGAGGAACGAGAGAGCAAATTTTGAACATGAGACAGCTAATCGAAAAAGCACGAGAGTTCAATGTTCCGATGGCTCTTTGCTTCGTTGATTACATCAAGGCATTTGACTGCATCAATTGGAGAAAAATGTTCAATGTAATGCGGGAAATGGGTATACCGGATCACCTTGTTTGTCTTGTACAGAATCTATACCTGGATGGAAAAACAAGAGTCAGAATGGACGATGAGCTTTCCTACCCATTTAAACCAGAGCGCGGGGTCAGACAGGGATGCATCCTCTCACCACAACTATTTAACCTCATTGGAGAGCACATTATGAGAATAGTACTCGAGAACTGGGAGGGAGGCATCCGAGTAGGAGGACAGCGCATTACCAATCTTCGCTTCGCTGACGATACCACCCTAATAGGATCCTCAGAAAGAGAATTGAGCGAACTATTCACAAAAGTGGAAGAGATCAGCAAAGATTACGGACTCTGCATAAACCGTTCAAAGACAAAGGTGATGTTTGTCGATAGAGCCGGAACTATGACGCGCACTCACGAATTGCGCGATCTTGCCGTGGTCCAGGGGTTTGTATACTTAGGGTCATTGATAACCAATGATGGTGACTGTGACAAGGAAGTCATTAGAAGAGCCCAGATAGCAAAATCGGCGGTGAAGCGATTGGAGAAGATTTGGAGGAACCGTAGCATCAATCGGAACACCAAGATCAAACTCATGCGCACCCTTATCTTCTCCATATTTACGTACGCTTCTGAGACCTGGACTTACAAGGCCCGAATCCGATCGAGAATAGATGCATTCGAAATGTGGTGTTGGTGCAAAATGTTGGGCATACCATGGACTGCACGCCGAACAAATGCATCTGTTCTGTTGGAATTAAAGATCAAGACTCGCCTGTCTATAGTCTGCATGCAGAGACTCTTTAAATACTTAGGACACGTAGCCCGACGAGAACCAGATAACTTGGAAAAGCTAATAGTAGTTGGTCACGTGGAAGGAAAGAGGAGTAGAGGAAGAATGCCAACCAGATGGACAGACGTCATCAGAGAGACCACGAGCACCAGTATTCCGGGTGCCATCAAACAGGCTGAATGCCGGGAAGCCTGGAGAGCGCTTGTGCAAAACCTTAACTATGGTGGTCACGACCCTCAGTCATGAGAAACCGACAAAGAAGAAGAGTTTAATTTCACTCTCAATAGCAGTTTGGAGTCCGGAAATATACCTGTTATAATGGTGATATATTCATCCTCTGTTGTAAGACCTTAAATCTTCATCGAAACGTGATTTTACACAATATATCTCTGCTAACTCTCTCTGCCATAGATTCTAGCTTCGAGATTAAGCCCTATCGCTATGATAATAACGAGTTGATCAGTGTTATTTTTGTATTTTCTACCTTAGTTACAGTAAACATCCACAGTTGGTCTATAGGAACAGCTAAAGGATAACGAAATTAAACCACCTAATAACTTCACAAATCCAAATTACCTTATGAGGACTCTGAAAGATTAATTAAAGCAAACCTCCTTTACAATAATACTATCTCCTATTAAATAAAAAGTCCACTAATAGCAAGGATCTATACAGATAGTGCGGGCACGGTGGCGGCGCAAGCGCAGCAGACCCCCGCGGCGCGCGCATCTTGATGCGGCTAACGAGCGCCCGAACAATGTCTCTATTAGCTTATTCTGCAGTTTTAGATCACGACCTGAAAATATGTGGAGTTGCCTTTGTAAAAGATTTTATTGAATTAAGTCTAGGTCTATCCTGGAGAAGGCAGACTGAATTGAAATGAATACTCGAATATATGTCCCGTTTTCTAATTTTTTGCAAAAACCAACTTTCAGAGCCGTTATCAAAAATGTGCCACAGACTTATTGTATTGTAATCAATATAATGATATTTCTGTGTTATTTATATGTCAAACAAACTTTAAGTAGGAACGTGTTAACCACAAACATAATAACTCAAAACATTGCATAAATAGATGAAAATACGGTTATTACCTACAGAAAGGCTTTTGCTTTCATACTAAAAAGTATAGATCACATCGGGATTAATTATTTTTAAATTTTTCGATGTAAGTATTCAATAATATTTTATTTCACGTGTAATGTTTGCGTGAATGTTAATAGAAGCAAAATATATAAGCTATAAATAGGAACAAATTCAAATCACATTTTTTTATTCCGCTCCACATCTTTTTCTGGCCAATGAGACAAGAAACATTCCCTTACTCCACTATGCAAATAAAGTTAGTAGCAAAAACAAAGAGGAACACGGTAATTACAGTTGGTGGAAAATTAACTGACATCGATACCGGGTGTACATGCTCCGGCCATGCACGGTATGGACGTAATGAGCCGAGATATCGATGTTTTAGTGCACGCCACTGCATACGTTTGTAAACTAACATTTTTGAGCGAGAATTTTGATCGATTTTAAAGGAATTGCCGAAATTTCCATCGGTTTTAATGGAATGTAAAAACAGTACGGTGATTACAGTTGGTGGAAAATTATTGATATTGACACCGGGTGTACATGCTCCGGCCATGCACGGTATGGACGTAATGAGCCGAGATATCGATGTTTTAGTGCACGCCACTGCATACGTTTGTAAACTAAAATTTTTGAGCAAGAATTTTGATCAATTTTAAAAGAATTGCCGAAATTTTGATCGGTTTTAATGGAATGTAAAAACAGTACGGTGATTACAGTTGGTGGAAAATTATTGATATTGACACCGGGTGTACATGCTCCGGCCATGCACGGTATGGACGTAATGAGCCGAGATATCGATGTTTTAGTGCACGCCACTGCATACGTTTGTAAACTAACATTTTTGAGCAAGAATTTTGATCAATTTTAAAGGAATTGCTGAAATTTTGATCGGTTTTAATGGAATGTAAAAACAGAACGGTGATAACAGTTGGTGGAAAATTATTGATATTGACACCGGGTGTACATGCTCCGGCCATGCACGGTATGGACGTAATGAGCCGAGATATCGATGTTTTAGTGCACGCCACTGCATACGTTTGTAAACTAACATTTTTGAGCAAGAATTTTGATGAATTTTAAAGGAATTGCTGAAAAGAAATTTTGATCGGTTTTAATGGAATTTCAAAAACAATACGGTAATTACAGTTGGTGGAAAATTAACTGATATCGATACCAAGTGTACTTGCGGTGTACATGCACGGTATGGAAATAACGAGTCGAGATATCGATGTTTTAGTGCACGCCATTAGATACGTTGTATAACTAATATTTTTGAGCGCGATTTTTGATCGATTTTAATAGAATTTTGATAGGTTTTAATGAAACAGCAAAACAAGATGGTAATTATAATTGGTGAAAAGTTAAGTGACATCGATACCAAGGGTACATGCGCTGGCCATGCACTGTATGGACTTTATGAGTCGAAATATCGATGTTTAGAGTACACGTTGTGTACGCCACTGTACCAGTTTATAGACTAACATTTTTGATCGATTTCTAATGGGGTTGCTAAAATTATTTGACTTCCATCAAATAATTGCGAGAATTTTGTGAGGCATGATTTTACCAATGAGATAAATCCTTGTTGGTATAGTGGCGTTCATTGGCAATCACGAGGTTCTGAATTCGAATACTAGATCAGACATTTTTTTTCAATTGAAACATTCAAACTAGTAGTTCGGAGTCTGAAAGGAAGCCTGGCTTATATACAATTATACCCTTTTATATTAGGGTCTAATTTTGGTCTAACATTGTTAGCGGTGTGTATTCTGCCACCCCCGTGAATAGGCAAGACTGTGTTTGTTTATTTTCCTTTTGATGAAGACAAACTAGCTGTGCTGTTAAATAAATAGAATAATATTATATAATTGCCAAACAACTGAATGGGTGTAAGTTCAATTCAGCAACTCTGCGTTTTTTTAACTTTAACTTTTTACACTAATAAGTCAAAATTAGCAAAATGATAATTTAATGTGTGTTTAAGTTTAATGACATTGATATATTAGGGAGTTCAAAATAGTATACAAGACTATCAATATCTAAAGTTATAATTTGCAAATAATGCGATCAATATTCATCATGCATACAAGTCTTTTTCTAAGCAACCATCGGTTCCTACAAAAAATCGTATCACATTAGAAGAGAAAAAACCACCGTCTATTTTCGTCGGCCATTTATAAAATAAAGAAACGCGATCTTTTCTGCATTTGAGGGTTAAGTTAACCCTACGAACGCCACATAAATCTGCAGCAAAAGGGTTGTAAATCCAGCCAACCCCATCCAGCAGTAGTGATGTACGATCACCATTTTATTCTGAACCCCCCACCCTCTTTTACCAATACGTAATTGGGATTCAAAAGGGGTTTTGTAAAGGGTGTTCGGAGGTCAAATAGGAATAGTACTTGGTGTATAAATACGAATGAAAATTTCAGGGATCTCTGAAGATATGTTTCGTTTCACCCTTTCTAGTCTATTTAGTAAATTGATATTGGTTTTTGGGACTATTCATCTTTTGAAATGTGTAAAATTTTAATTTGATTTCTCGTTGTGTATTATTCAGAAAATAAGTTGGGGTTAATCGTTCAAAGTTAGTAAAATTAGGTTACGTGATAAGTGAAGGATTGACTGTCAAAATTAATTTATCTGTTGCTCAAAGTAGACATCAAAAATTTAGACTTATTTTGTCTTTTGAATTTATTTTTAAATTGGATCCTCGGAAGCCGGTCATCTTGGCGATCTTTGGGTGGCATTTGTCCTGAATTGGACATCTTATGGCAGATGAACGATGATGAAACAATTTCTCGAAAACGGTTACAAATTTTTGAAAATGCAATCATAACTAATCATCAAAAATTTGCCGCCCTTTTACCTTATATTTTTATACCTTATGACTATTCGAAAATTGGTTAAAAATGAATGTAGTCTTCCAATGGGTAACCGTATGGTTACCCATTTTCCAAATTTGACTATATTTTACAGTTCCGCAAGTGAAAATACGGTTCGCCATTAAGGTATTGACACGTAGAGTCCGTTCCCGTTTACGGAACCCGCAATAATTCACAAAGAAAGCCCACCGCCAATATAGGAGTGTTGTGTCGTCACAGAGTACTTAATAGTCAGAGGTTTCTAAATAAAAAAAAAACAAACTCTGAATTTTTTTACAGTGGAAATATTGTAGATTAAGAAAGAAAGCTATTCATGGCAATTTTAAATACGCTGTGGATTGTGTTGTTGTAGGTATACAGTAACATAGGCTTGCCTAAAGACTGCTTAAGTCTGCTACCAGTCTCGGAGAAAGAAGTTCAATTTTGTAACCAAACCAAATGTTAAAAAAAAGGTTATTATTATACAGTTTTACAATACTTAATAATGGCGCTTAATGGCTAGAGGCAGTGGTCTTGATGTAATTTTTTCCAGCGAACACCTAAATAAGATTATTATAGTTCTTTTTGAACAAAATCATTTTACATACATATATAAAATAATACGGTAATAAAACGTCAAATTATGATTTACAGTGGGGACTGGTCCGTCTTCTATCCTTTGACTGATTAAACATGTACCATAGTACTGTTGAATTTTGTCTCGTTCGGCATCACAGTGGAGCTATAACCAATTATTTAGTACGCAATCTTTACATATTTTATAGTAACCCTTTTTATTACTATTATTATTATACTTTTTGTTATATACCTTTACAAAGTACCTAATTTGTAAATGAGAGGACTATGTAGACACTGACTGATACCATGAATCAAAGTACACTTATGTTTAATCTATACTTAAGCACATCTATTTAGCTCGTTTTACACTGTTCTCCCATACCCTATAAATGCAATGTATATAAAAAGAATTGTAAAACTCTCATTTTTAAAAAGAGTAACCGTGGAGTTTCTTGCCCTTCTTCTCCACAGGAATGACTTTCCGAACGGGTGGTAGAGTCTTAAGTAATTAATAATTTTTCTAATTTTGATAATTCATAAGTGCCTTTTGGTGTACATGAATAAAAAACTTTTGATTTTGATTTAAATAAATAATAACGCACTACACAAAATATTAGATATACTAATAAAATATAGAAATCGCTTGTTGTAACAATGTTACTATCTACTATGCAGAATATTATTTGCAAAACCAGTAAAGAAAGAAAACATTTGTTTTTATTATATATTTCTTGCTTTTCTTATTAATGGCTCTTTTTTCTATTATCCTGGAAGAGACAGAATATGTGTGAGCGAGCTACAGTATATAAAGAAAGGGAGTCAAACCAACTGGCGTTCATAATGAATGAATAATGTTCGTCGCTATTTGTTAGGTATATGACACGAATTTTTAACACATAATAATCGCACAGAGATAAATAAACTCTAAGATCAGAACAGAGATTTGAATTTCAAACATTTGAACTTGAGCATTCTGTCAACTAATAAGGAATTTTATTTATCTATTTATTAATATAATTACATCAGACTCCTTGCGGAGTAGGCAGAGGGTACAAAGTTTCAACAGGTTTCTTCCTTAAGGAACTCTGACTTCCTCTACTTTCAGGGTTCGTTTCATACACGCTCGCCGGTTAGACTCTTGACTTGCCCTTCAGATAAGACCAGGTCTATTTGGTCACTACATTTTTAAATTAGATTTTATTGAGTAAAAATTATAGTAATAATTGGAGAGGCATATGTCCATTTTGTCATGGTGAGATACTTTAAGTCTTCCCCGGCACCTTCATCCTTTCACCTTCCCAACGTATACGTTTTTTGTCATTTAAGGAAATAAAGTGCAAAAAATAGTTATATTTCTCTCTGCTACATTTAACTAATCTATGCAACATCAAAGGCAGCGGCAACCGGCATAATTCAACGTACACAATATAAACCGATCGGCATTTTATCGACGAGTTCAGGGGATGGTGGCTAGAGTGACCTTTACGTCCTATTGAGACGTTCCATTCTCCACCGGATAAGTGTATGTTGACCGATAACTGGTTGAATTAAAGATTCTATTCAGTGGTTCGGAAATGGTTCGTATTTTGGAATTTGCCTCTGAGTTAGGTATTACTGGGATAATGGTGAGTCTAGTCGTAGTAAGGCTAAACAATTGTTCTTGGACGAAGACGACGAATGTCCTTGAAAAAAGTGTATTTTGTATTTTTCTTTCCTTTTCTGGTCCCAATTTGGTTAAGTTTAATTTGTGAACAACGATTTGTGGGCATTTTAAAAAGCTTAACATTTGGCCGTTTATAACTTTATTTGGCCGTTTACGGAGAGTCGAGATAGGTGTTTTTTTTACTTAAATGAGCATTTTTATCTTCCAAAAAAGAAGGGATTTTTAAGTTGATGATTATAGATCATTCAATTCTATTACCCTGTAATGTTTACCATCGTTCAGTTATATCATATTATGAGCCAAATAAATGCAACAATCAGCAATATGCCAAAATAAAAAGGTTTTTAAATTATCTTTTGTTACGATGCTCTAAATTATACCAAATAACGGATTTACATTTCTATGATCCATAACGGTCATGACAACGGCTGCGTGACGTCATTGTTATGTGATGAAATTTGCCAAATTATATTGTACCGTAAAATTATGCTGCATATATAAATTTATAATATGTACAGTTATGTATCTATGTGCGACGGAGAGCTGTATTTTTGATTTGATAAAATGACATATATTTTTATAAAGATTTTTGAGAATAATTAAAATACAGCCTATAGGATAAAGATCATAATAATTTTGTAGACGGATTTAGATAACCACAGCCTAAAAACTAACAATTTACCTACAACTAGTAACAAAGATCCCGGTCCCATTCGGAATTGGAGAGAAAATAATATTATTTTCTGAAAGACAGAGGTTCTTTGAGGTAGTGATGCGACTCAAGTGTGGTTTTGTGACTCGAGTCATTCGGGTGATTTTATAACGTCACTCTAGTTATACTCTAGTTTTTCGAGTAACTCGAGTTCACTATTTACAGTCACGGCAACTCAAGTGGCACTTGAGTTGAGAGTTTTGATTACTGTGGTTAAAGCATTTTTATAGGTACCTTTATTAAATAAATAATATGAAGAAACAATTATAGCACAAACACTTCACGAATTAAACTAATTTCATGTATGTTTACTGTTTAATATGCAAGTTTAAACTTGTTTGTAACCTGTTGACATAGACTATAGTGAATTTGTAAAGTGAAATGTCTATATTTAGCGCTCATCGAATCTACTCGGTGCACCTAGTTGACTCGGTAACTTGAGTAAAATTTACTTTTACTCGAGAACTGAGTTAGCCAAATTGACTCAAGTCATTTGAATGAAAACAAAGGTTCGAGTCGCAACACTAGTTTGAGGTAACTGCATTTCGCGTTCAAAATATTATTAAGGTTTTGTATTATGACAAAACAGATATACAATGCGAAAGTGGAAAGAGGTACCGGGGAAGACCTAGACTATCTTACCATGACCAAATAGACCGTGTCTTATCTGAAGGGCACGTCAAGAGTCTCCGTAACCGGCGAGTGTGTATGAGACGAACTATGAGAGTGGAGAAAACCAGAGAGGTATGTAAGGAAAGAACCTGTTGGAACTCTGCACTCTCTGCCTACCCCGCGAGGGAGCTGGCGTGATGATATGGATAGATAGATTGTATTAAATTATTTCAAAGTGTTTAAAGAGAAAAATATTTTATACATATATGCTACAACGATCTTTTGCCCTATGGATGACATCGACAGGGGGACGTTTGTAAAAAATTAGGGTTAACATTTATTAAAATTTTCCTGCTTCCAAGGAGTTATTTAAACAGATGGGTCCGTACTGTTACTAAACAAAAAATAACTTGGAAAAATTTCATAGCAAACGGCGGATTGTTTTTGCAAGGATTTCACTGGATGACAGCGTTTGTTCCGATTTTGGCCGCGGACCGTAGGATCCTTGAACGACTTTAAGTAGGTGTCATAATCAAATACTAGGCTAAATTTATTAGGAAATATCTGTCAGATCATTTAAAATAAACAAGTTTCATACCTTTATAAACGATCTACATTTTAATTTATTCTAACCTATTTATGTCAAAGATTCTTTTTTATCAATGACATATTTATGTTTCTAGAGTTCCCATTTTTGTAATTTTAAACACAAATATTTATTTCCCACTGGTAGATAAAATCCCCATTAAAAATCACAATTATTCAAATTTCCGATCACCTGATACTATATTGTATTAATAATGGCTATTATACAAAAAATATGTGACGTTTGTGAGCTAGTCTAGTTTAGCCGTCGTAGTATATAAGATTATTTTAACAGATTAAAACTGTACTGAGTACACCCACGTTTCGCCGACGATGTTAGGTCCCATGTAATAGGGGGCGAGCCTATTGCCATATACCGGGCACAATTCCAGACTCCAGCCTCGTACTGCGAAGTTTTCACTAGAAAAACTACACTTGTCCAACCTAGGTTTTGAACCCAGGACCTCGTGATCACAAAGCGATACTCTTTGCCAACGAGGCAGTCTTAACAGATTACATACATTAAACAAGGGGGAATTCGTTTATTAATATGTCACGTCTGTCTGTCTGAACGCGATAAACTCAATAACTACCGAACGGTTTTCACCAATGGACGGAGTGGTTCAAGAGGAACGTTTATGTGTATAATTCACCCGGGCGAAGCCGGGGCGTATCGCTAGTTAAGGTTCTACACAATGCAAGTAATTTTTTATTTTTTTTAAAGAACGTTGTCCAAAGCTAGGAATAATTCCTGTAGCGTAGGTGCCTTTGCAAACATGAAAATTCACATACACAAATACCCAGATCGGAACAAATAATTGTGGATCACACAAAGATCACACAAATAATTGTTCTGTGCGGGAATCGAACCCGCGACTATTAGACGCCGTGGGCGGAGCGGCTTAAGCTCTTAACCACTGCACTAAATCGTCAAGTTGATTTCAAAAATTGGTGCGATTGACTAACGTAAGTGAAGCTGCATATTAATTAGAGGACAAATATCCCGCGACACGTGTATCTTGAGGTGTCCGGTGTAGTCAGGTGACTTTTAGTGACGTCACTCAACATTTTGTCGCGCGATCTCATTAAACCTATTGGAGATGTCAGACGATATCGCCCTACTTAACTTATCTCAAGTGGCTTAGCTCCACCAAGTCCTCATGACTTACCATGAGGACTCTTCAAGGAAAGAATGATCTATCCGAACGCCAGTAATCTACACCTATATATAAAGCAACCCAAAAACATTTGACTAAACACGGCCTTATTTAATAAAACTGGCAATGCATCATATTTGTCAGAAAATGCCAAAATTGTCATATTGTCACGACACATATTTTTTTAATAAAGTTATTTTGTAATTTTTTTTATGTATTATTTGGGGAATTTGTAGAACACATTGTTACCTATCACCTATCATTGTCACTTTTATCACACTGGCTTTTATGAAACAGAACTTTCTCCGTATTATAATGACAAGATCTCATAATGTTTGCATAATGACAGAAAATTTTGGATATTTTATTAACAAACTTTCTGTATTTTTTCGCGTTGCTTAGCTTTAAATTCTCAAATATGGAACCAAATTTTAATCATTAGTTTCAATGTTTAAACTGAATTCTTAAACATTCAAAGTTAAAACTACACATGAGAAAATCGCATCGGAGTAATAAAATATACACATTTAGGGCATCGATTCACCGGAAATTTAATGTTAATGTATCAGAAGAAACTTGTCATTGTATATCATTAAACCTAACATACAATTGATTATACAGAGTATCATTATAATATATTAATAAAACACTTAAAACTTTCTTCACTTATATGGGACAAACTCGTCACATCTATATTCCTCAACGAAGCAGTCATATCGGATAATATATATGATTATATGGTATATTATTGGTCCAGTTAGGTATGATAGAGGTGGTGATTTTGAGGCCTTGGGTTTTGAATTCTAAGTTCCGACTTAGAATAAAACCCAAGAGGAGGAAAAGTGTCATTAATTGTTTTATGTATCTACATATTTCATCACGCCTGATTTTTCCAGATATTGAGATTTTTCTGATGATATATGATGGGATGATAAAGTATCTGGAATTGTGTCTAGTGTAGGAACAGGATTGCATTTTACTAATTGAAATAAAACATCGCCACCAAAATGTGGATGTACAGACACTTCTACTACCCTTGCTTCAGGAAAATATGCATTGAGTTATTTCTCTTTATTGACGGACGATTTGGCGCAGTGGTTACGAGCTTAAGCCGCTCCGCCCACTGGGTCGAATAGTCGCGGGTGAGATTCCCGCACGGGACAAATCTTTGTGTGACCCACAATCATTTGTTTCGATCTGGGTATTTGTGTAAATATGTGTATTTTTACGTTAGTAAATGCACCCCCACCAAAAAAAAAATCGACGCCACGCATTGGAAGCCACATACCGCCTTCGATTAGGGCTACTGCCCTGAACTGCAGTCGTTAAACCAAATCCGATACCGTCGTGACTTCAATTTCCAAAAAATAAATATAATTAACATACGCCTATATTTCTCAAGCGGGATTGGCTGGAGTGTACTGTGTACACCCATTTCTAGCCGATGACCTGAGGCGCTAATGTAGTAGGGATGAGTCTTCTGCCATCGTACTGAACACAATTCCAGACTCCGACTCAAAGCCAGGACTTCGTGATTGCTAGTCGTACTATACAAGATTTAAGATTCTTGAAAAAAAACATGCACTGCATTAGGCCTGCACTAGATACAAACATTATAAGCCCGGTCCCACTTATTCACATGATAAGATAATATGGTTAAAATATAGAGGCGAAACACGATTATGCAAATGCATCTTATAAAATGTTCGTCACAATTTTGTTTCTCACGAAGGCCGCTCGGCGACATTTTGTCTGCCGTGGTGTCGATGACCTCCGGCGAAACTGACGTCGCGACATACACATAGGAGTGTGAAGATTAGTGAGATAAGAATGGAAAGTGTTTTAGAATGAGATTTAATTGTGCAATGTGATAAATCTATCTATCTATATTGCCAGATTTCTTGGTAGGTAGAGGGTTCAGAGTTCCAACAGTCTCTTTCTTTAGAATACTCTCTGGCTTTCTCCATTCTCATTCACGCTCGCCGGTGACGGATACTTTTGATGAGTACAAAGTTTCAACAGGTTCTTTCCTTACAGACCTCTCTCGCTTCCTCCATTCTCATAGTTCGTCTCATACATATTGTTCGTCTCATACTCTTGATTTGCCCTTCAGATAAGATACGGTCTATTTGATCATGATAAGACAGTCTAAGTTTAATGATCACATTAATTTTTCTAATTTGGATTTAGTTGAAGTCTAATTATAGTAACAATTGAAGAGACCTATGTCGTCCGTCCGTAGGCTAATAATGAAGATGATAAAAAATTTGGTTAAGTTTCAGTTGAAATATTTTATTTGGATCCATTTTTTTTTATTACAACGCGATGAGGATATTTTGGCTGGTGGATGACATTAACAGGGAAACTTTTTCCGCTTCTAAGGAGATATTTCAACATGTGGGACCACACGGTAGTAATTAGTAAATTAGCGACGAGAGAGAGAGAGAGAGAAAAAAGAACTTGTGTAAATTTTATAGCAAACGGCAACTGTCATGAAGTGACATTCCACTTGATGACAGCGTTAGTTCTGATTTAGTTTTACTGGTTCTGACAAAAATATCCTTGTGAGACTGTCGTATGATTTTTATGTGGAGGACATGGATGTGTGTCTTTCAGTTATTATGGTGAATACTAGGATAAATTGATGACTATAAATATTTGAGATATTAAAATCCAGGTGTATTCCTTTTTAAGGTTAAGCTACTAAACAGATGCCAAAAGCGGAAAATTACAATAGAAATGATGGAGATAATAATATTGTGAAATAATTTATGATAATAAAGAGTTGCTTTCTAAAGGAATATTTTAGAAATTTATCCTCGAATTGTGATGCTGTCTAAGTGGTACATCTTTGTAATTAAGAGATGAGATAATTGATTGTTTTCTTTTTTTTAATGACTTCGTTCCGTACTTGGATATATTTGAACTATCTACTATTTTTTTGAATTAACGATGTTTTCCTTCACCGTTAAAGCAAGATATTTAAATATCTTGCTTTAACGGTGAAGGAAAACATCGTAAGTAAACCTGGATGCCTACAAGATTTTCGAAGAAGGTGTATGAAGTTCGCCAACCGGCACTAGGGCAGCGTGGTGGACTATGGTCTAAGTCCTCTCAGTTTGAGAGGAAGCCCGTGCCCAACGGAGGGACAGTTTCTTAACACGGGTAATATTATTATAAGATTTTGTTGGCCTTTGCAACTGAATGGTTCTGGACTTTCAATTTGCAGACTCTTAATTTATCTGCTCAAGTTATTGATTTCGATCACTTTTATTGTGAGAATATGCTCCGGTGGTTTACTAATGACGCAGGAAAAAATTACGAAATAGATGCACAGCGCGATAGTGAAAGGATACTATCGTAGAGGACCTAGACTATTTATATTTTCCATTATTTGAAGGGCGAGTCTCCGTAGTGTGTATAAAACGAACTATGGGGATGCGCGAGAAGTCTGCAGAGAAAGAACCTGTTGAAGCTCTGTACTCTCTGTTCATCCTACAAGGGATATGGAGTGATGTTATACATAGACTTTAGTGAAATAAGTCAGTACTAGAGTCATAAGTAAGTACAGAAGTCGCTAAACATTTTCACTTTTTCAAATCGCTTATTAACTTTGTTTGCTCAAATCATTATTTTTTTTAAATCATCATCATCATCATCATTTCAGCCTATACTTGTCCACTGCTGAACATAGGCCTCCCCAATCGCTTTCCAGCGTAACCGGTCCGATGCCACCTGCATCCAACGATTTCCTGCGATTTTCACAAGATCGTCGGTCCATCTGGCAGGCGGTCGTCCTACGCTGCGCTTGCCAATACGTGGTCTCCACTCTAGAATCTTTCTGCCCCAACGCCCGTCCGATCTTCGCGCTATGTGGCCAGCCCATTGCCACTTCAGCACTTTTTTTTAAATAATAATATTAAATATGTTTCTAATATTTAGTTTATGCAATATTCATTTAATTTTTTGTAAAATTAAAAGTATAAAGAATGATATTGTTCATATATAGATAGTCAATACCTATATGTTTTCTATACCAAACTCTCCGAGCCTACAATATCATTTCCGTATTTCCCAATTTTGACGGCCATTTCTCTCACAGCATTTTTCCGAAGCCGCCATTAAAGCTCCAAGCCACAAAGGTGTATGTGGTGTAGTAATTAGCAAATGGCCAAAGATTCGGAGGCGATAGGTTTCCGTTTTTATTTTTCCTTTAGGTACTATTTTTCGGCTAGATCCTTTGGACAAAAAATGAGACCGCATTTCGATTTGGCTACACGATACTTTTAATATGTGTTCACGAGTGCGGTGGTTTTTAAGTACACTATCTTTTTGTGTGTACGTTTGAGTGATCTACGCTGTTGGCCACAGGGCCTTTACGGCTTCACCGGACAAGAGGGCGAGCGTGCAACCACTACGCTCGAGCCGGAAGGGCAAGGAAGCTAATGGGACTATGGGGGAGGGCGTATACTAGGTCTCACGCCGTGTTGCTTTGCACCGACCGGCGGGCAAGGGATTTTTCGACTTCGCCGGCGAGGTCGGCGTCTGATCCAGTGTGTGGTATCAGTATTCGAAAGAAAGGAAGTAATGGCATCGGGAGGGTCTGTCATAATATGCCGCGGGAGAAAATTCACTGTCATTACATTCTCCAGGTGTTGGTGGCAGAGGTGTATATATTGTGTACTGTATAGGTAGGTGTAGGTCCACATTTTGCCGACGGTGTTAGGTCACAATGTAAGGCCGAGCCGGGTAAGGTAAGTACCGCGAATAACCCCGGTATAATGGCCAATAACTCCATTCCCCTGGTCTGGTTGTCTGGAAGAAATTGCTCTTAGCAATAAGACCGCCAATTGTGCCTCTATCTTAAGTTAATATCACATTGTATTTTTCTGTTCGCTGGTGTACAATAAAGAATACTCTATCTCTATCTATCTATCTATCCCCAGACTAACTGAAAATTTCCCGATAGAAGACGACACTTTGTCTGGCCTAGGATTAGAACCCAGGACCTTGTGATTAGCTATTTAAAGAATTAGTCTTTTGCAGAATCAGGCCTTTCCAGAATTAGGCATTATCACAATTAGTCATACGGCGAATTGGTTCTTTTACAAACAATTAGGCAATTTGAGGATTGGATATTTATCTACAAAGCCGCCAATGAGGGAAGCAGTGTTTATTATTTTCCTAAACATATCCTGCATCCAAAAAAAGCATGTTTCTCAGATTCTCAGTAACAGTTCGGAGTCAGCAACGGACTAGACTCTCCCCCTGTTGAATTGAAGCCTAACTATGTCAGTGAAATGTGGGAACACAGTTCACCTCTGCCACCCCCACTAAGGAAATATAGATATGACGATGTATATTTCTTTTAAGGTATTTCTCGACATGAAATGTGTTTATGATAATCGAGGGTAAGCACCGTTCGGCTCAGTCAACCTGATATCCAGCCCAATAGCCCGGGGATTAAGAATACGGGCTAACTCGTGGCCCGCGCCGTAATATCTGGCGGGGTACCGCCCCTACACCAACATCAGCAGGGGGGCCTTCGGGGTTGCGGACGCAAGAGGCGGGGGCCCTAAGCGTCCTTCACGGGCAAGCTCGAGGAGGACGGCAGCGTGTTGCCGTGCCGCGTCGGTACGGGGGTGGGGGAGAGAGCGTGTCATCAAGTCTCCCCCGATAGCGGGCTCCTCAGAGCGCGGCACAAGAGGGGCACCAGTGCGTTCCATACGAGAATCCCGGAGCCCCTCCAAAGTGCCGGCGGATGTCGGCTACCTTGGGGTTTTTAGTCGTTAGGAATCCGAAACAAATCGAAAAACTTTATAAGTTACGCTAAGCTCTTTGACTTTTTAGCTTTAAGCTGTTGACCCCTGATACCATTCAAGGCTGAGCTTTCATTTTTGGATTTTTTCAAATCTAATGCCACTTGCAGGTGCAAGAAAAGATTGTAAAAGAACTTATCTACGTGTCTGAGGGAACGAGTTCTAGAAAGACATAAATTTCTTTATTCGAGAAATCTTTCGCTTATATTTATGATTATTGGTTCTTTTAGGCTGTATTGTTGTTTATGTAATATAGCTGTAGAATTTTATGCATATCTATAATATGTTAGATTTAGATCTAGGACAACGCTTGATTTAAACAATTTATTTGTATTGTCGAAGATATTTCTTTCTGGAAATTAATGAATAAATTATTGAGTCTCCTTGCCGTTATAATTCCGTTTCGTTTATTGTATTGATGAAAGTTTGATTGAGTGGGTAGATCACAATCCGTTCTCATCACCGGACCCAGTGGTGGCGGATTCAATACCCGTACTAATAATATTTGGGTGACCCAGCAATGAGTGTTTTAGTCTGGGTTTTCGTGTATGTGAATTCCTCGTGGTCCGCTTACTGGATCAAATAGTCGCGGGTTCGATCACCGCTCGAGACAAATCTTTCGGTGACCATATTTTGTTTTAGTCTGTGTGTTTGTGTTGGCGAATTTCATATTTGTAGACGCTCTTACGACACAGAAATAATACCGAGTTGAATCAAGTATTCTTTAAATATTAATTTCACATCAGTTTCGTCTATCTATATCATCACGCCAGATCCCTTGCGGGGTAGGCAGAGAGTACAGAGTTACAACAGGCGCTTTCCTTACATACCTCTCTGGCTTCCTCCAATCTCATAGTTTGTCTCATACACGCTCGCCGGTTACGGAGACTCTTGACGTGTCCTTCAGATATGACTTACTCTATTTGGTCATGGTAAGATAGTCTAGGTCTTCCCCGGTACCTACATCCTTCCACTTTCGCATCAGTTTCGTAATTGGTACTAAATTTATTCTCAACCTTCTACAATATATTTCTCTATTTTTCCTACACCATGGGAACTAAAGCCCTATAAAAATATAGTCGCAACAAACGTCACATAATTTATTTTTAAGACGAATTAGAAACAATTACTGACTTCTGAGATGTGATTGCCGTTAATCATAGATATCTAATTAAGACGTAAAGAAAACTGCGTTATGGCATCCATAAGAAAAATCTAGCTTAATTTGACCTCCACTTACTTTATAACTACTAACCAGCGGAGGTCTTCAAAACTGGCACTTCATGGCCAGTGTAAGCTGACCTACTATATCGTTCTAACTAGTATAGATTGGAGGTTTTGCAGGTTGGTCGTGGTAGTTATAGTAGAAAAAAACTAACAAGCAATCAGAATAAATAGATGGCAATCAACTTTGTGTTGGACAATTTGAATGTAGCTTGAATGTAGTAGTAAGTGGTCAAGCACGAGATGTTTTTTAGTAATGCGCCTTCAGTAAGGATGGGAAATACACCGCTCATATAGAGAAAAGAGTGAATGCAGGGAGTAGAGTGAATGGTGGCGATGGGAAGGCTACTTGCGAGCCGGCACTTAAGCCAAAAGGTGCGGCTGGCCATGCATAACGGAGTGCTTGTCCCAACGCTGTTATATGACAGTGAGAGTTGGGTATGTAAGAAGGAGAACGAAAGCAGGATAAATGCGGTCGAAATACGATCTCTGCGGAAGATGTGCGGTGTCACGCTGACCGACCATATTCGCAACAGCGTAGTAAGAAAGCGAGTAGGCATGAAAGATAGTATCGGTGTAAAGATGAGAAAGGGTATGCTCCGTTGGTTCGGGCACATAGAAAGAATGTCAGAAGAAAGAATGACAAAACAGATATACAATGCGAAAGTGGAAGGATGTAGGTACCTAACCTAAGGTAGGTACCTAAGGAAGACCTAGACTATCTTACCATGACCAAATAGACCGTGTCTTATCTGAAGGGCAAGTCAAGAGTCTCCGTAGCCGGCGAGTGTGTATGAGACGAACTATGAGTGTGGAGGAAGCCAGAGAGGTATGTAAGGAAAGAACCTGTTGGAACTCTGTACTCTCTGTCTACCCTGCGAGGGAGCTGGCGTGATGGTATAGATAGATATACTAAAACACTATTTACTATTAAAACTCAAATAATTTATTTTGTGTATGTCCTGCGGGGGGGCGCTTAAATCTAATTTAACTACTAATTTACCACTGGATCAGAACGCTTCTACTAAGAAGATCCGGCGAAGACACTCAGCGGGCTTGTCTTTTTCATTTACTTCTCCTTCACTTTTTTCTTTTCTTTTTTCAATCATATAGTATCCACAGATACAATATTACAGATACAATGTTTAGGATTTAATTTAATAGTTTACGACCTAGCTCCAGTGTGATTCCTTACGATCGAGATATGAATCTAATGATGTTTTCTATAAGGAGTGTCTAAAGGATTTCAGATGGACCAGTCCCCACAAGCAGCACCCGTTCACGAGTATGACTGCTGGAACAACCATCACTCCCCTCGACCATATTGAAAGGAAGGGAGCGACCCGCACCAGACAGCCAACGCAAGCAAATTATAGTGAGCATGACGAACCAGAGCCCAATGACAGTAGCCACATTGTGTCTACAAAGCAGCAATACCCCAAGCTCGTCACGCTACGCTATAATGACTATCATTCTATTAGGATGATAGAAAACGTTTAATATACAATAGATATCAAGATTTCATGTCAGAAGGACAGCGTGGATGAGAGTGGAGGACACCCGAGAGGTAGTTAACAAAATAACCTGTTGGAACTCTGCACTTTCTCATCTGTTTATCCCGAAAGGAGTGATAATATAGATTAATATTTGAAGACGGCTTGGTCTTATAATTGGGACACAAGCCATTCCATATACTGGATTGAATAGTCGCTGGTTCAATCCCCCGTGGCGCAAATCTTTGTGGGACCCATCATTTTTTTTCAGTTCTTCTTTATGTAGGTATATATAGGTAGTTCATTTTTATATAGGTATATGAATTTCATGCTCGTAAATGTATTCACAACACAAAAATAATTCTAGTGCTTTGCAACGTTTTATGAAATACCTCGGGAACCAAGAAAAGAACGGTACATATGAACGACTATTTCAAATTGATATATTCAACGGGTTTTATAGTTTTATGATCAATTAATGCGGTAATTATTGCGCTAGCATGAGGTGCCCGTGTTATTTCGAGCCATGATACAATTCATTAATTTATTAATGCCAATTAGGGGAATAGACCCATCGGGATATCGCCCACAATGTAATAAAAGTAGAGCCTAAAAATGTAACTTTGATAAAATACAAGTTTTTCATTTACAAGCATTTAATTAACTTGCAATGTTCGCATGTCTGTTTGTCGGTTCAAATCTTGTGATACATTTTTCAAGCAGTTGCGGGTATCCGATTGAGCTGAATTTGGCATACCTATGTGAAGTCTTCTACCTTTAAGACCAAAGTCACTGACAAAGCACTCAGAATTGCTTAGCTTAAGTAGCAGTGGGTGGGGCACATCGCCCGTAGAACAGACGGCTGTTGGACGGTTGGGGCTGAAAGGTTCTCGAGTGGCGACCACGTAATGGAAGACGTGGAGTGTGCAGGCCCCCTAAAAGATGGACCGATGACTTGGTGAAGGTCGCGGGTGGAAGTTGGATGCGCACGGCACAAAGCCGGTCGTAGTGGCGGTCTTTAGGGGAGGCCTTTGTCCTGCAGTGGACGTCTTGCGGCTGAAGAAAAAGAAGATTTGAAGTCTGGAGTCAACATGGAGCTGGTGTGATGATGGGGTCGGAAGGTGGCCGTAGGAACTTGTAAACCATACAAAGTAACCCTCTCGTGTTTAGACTTGTTAGATTTGTATTTACAAGTACTATACAACCAGATAGTGTTCAGAGTCTGATGAAGGAACCAAAAGGTGGCTAATGGAACCACTTAAAAAATTAATATAACCCCGCCGTGTTCGGGCTCGTTGGATTTGTCTTGACAAGTACTTTAAACCTGGATGGTGTACATGGTCTGATGATGATGCTAGAAGAAACCCTTATGAACTTCTCAACTAAACAAGATATCTTCAGCGTGTTTTTGCTATAAAAGTATTGCTTTTTTATCATTATATTAAATATTACTTAGCACGCGTCATCGAGGTTATAATTAATACCCAGTTATTCGCCAGAAAATTTGTTCGTGTCACACATTACGCTCAATTTGTATCTAATGAATTGAGGAATGAAAGGAAAAGAACATTACGGTTCATATACGCATATAATATATGCACAATGATAATTTATACATCCTGTGTAAAATCACAATTGTAGTTATACTGTTTATTCAAATTCTGTACTATGTTAATGAAGAGCAGTGATAGCCCAGTGGTAAGACTGTTGGACTGCAAAGTCGGAGTTCTCGGGTTCAAACCCAGGCACGCACCTCTGTCTTTTCGAAAGCATGTGCGTATTAAAAATGACCTATCACTTGCTTTAACGGTGAAGGAAAACATCGTAAGGAAACCTGCATGCCTAAGAGTTTGTCGAAGGTGTGTGAAGTTCGCCAACCCGAACTGGGCCAGCGTGGTGGACTATGGCCTAAACCCTCTCAGTCGGAGAGGAGGCCCGTGCCCAACGGTTGGACAGTTTCTTAAAAGGGCTAATATTATTATTAATATTATTACTATACATATAAATAACTAATTAGAGTTATCTGTGTAAATATTAAAATATATGATGTAATTTTAGTCATCCTGGAGCGAAAGCCCAGGAGATGTATCCAACGTCTACTGCTCAGTGGTAATAAAAAAATGAATAAAAAGAACACTTGAAAAAGTAACATCTACCTACTGACCTATCTGAATATCATGGCTAGGGTGAAAATCCAGAATACCGAAGGTATCTACCGGCCAGTTGACGTGCCGCGTCTCCTCTCAACGTCATTTTGCACTTTGTATAGGTGATTTGTTAATGCACTAAATTTGTATGGTTATGGAAATGTTACTTATTGTCGCACCTTCAGAACGGTATAGACTTAACTCAAAAATCTAAGAAATCGAGTTACGGTCACAGCGGGCCATTTAAAGGTACGCTCTATCTGGTGAATATTAAAACAGCGGCGTTTAATGGTATGATTAAAAAATTCGATACTTCGGTCTCTTTCACTTTCCCTCCCTCTACCCGCGCCGCTCGTTTCTAAAGGGACGCGATTAGTTTCCCAAAAATTAGATTTTTTTAAGATAAGTCACTACTGTTCTGAAGGTGTTCTTCATTTCCTTTGGTGGGTTTCTTATCAAAATCGTCAGTGGCCGGCTAGAGTCCGGAATTGTGCCGGCCGCTCGGATATCTTGGTCCAGTGGTTAAGACCTTGAGTCCCTCCGCCCACAGAATTGATTAGCCGCGGGTTCGATTCCTGTACGGAACAAATGTTTGTGTGAGCCACAAATATTTGTTTCCGTCTGGGTGTTTGTGCATGTGAATTTCATGTTTGTAAACGCACCCACGATATAGGAATAATTGCTAGTGTGAGGCTACGTTTTTCTTAAAAAATAAGAATATGGTACAATGGCAACAGCCTCGCCCCATATTGCCTAACATCGTCAGCAAAATGTATGGGAATGTATCCATCACCGTGTTTCTTTTCTGTCATATCGCACCTTTAGAACAGTTGTGACTTATCTCAAAAACTCAAATTTTTGGGAAACTAATCGCGTCTCTTCAGAAACAAGCGGCGCGGGTAGAGGGGGGGGGGAACTGAAAGAGACCGAACTATCGTATTTTTTAAATCTACCATTAATACGTAGGTAGAGAGTACTTTACTTTTTTACTTTTAATGGCCCTCTTTGACCGTAACTCGATTTCTTAAATTTTTCAGTTAAGTTTATACCGTTCTGAAGGTGCGATATATCTTAATATGGCACGTTAAAGGATACCGGATTGGGTGTAACAAATAACTACTTACCTTTCTCTAACTCATCCCGAAGATCTCTGGATTGTGATGAAGCTACCTGTAACAGAGGGCAGGCTACAGTACAGGCCGATAAATACAGGTGTAAACGAGTTCTTGTTTGACGGTAAGGGATTGACATTACAGAATGTCCTTAGCCTAGATGGAGTGCCGATCTTAGCAGAGTGGCTGGCAGGAATTGGAGTAGAGTAGAGGAGGATCGTACTTAGAAGAAGCCTACGCCCAGCAATGGACTGGTAATGGTGCTAATGGAGGCTAATGAAGAATATTTGACACCTGCGCGTATTGTACATAAAATAGTTTCGAAATCTGGAATCCTACTAACATTATAAATGTGAATATTTGTATGTTTGGATGTTTGTTACTCAATTATGCAAAAACGGCTGAACGGATTTAGAAGAAATTTAGCACACTTATATTTTATTACCTGGACTAACACTTAGAATACTTTTTATATCAGAAAAATGTAAGGTTCCTGTCTAAAGTTAACGCGAACGAAGACGCGGGCAGAAACTAGTTCATTATAAAGATATTAATATTTTTAACAACTTATGACATGTTTGATTGTTTTATTTTTAGTTTGCCTCGTTGGTCTAGTTGCAAAGCGCATCGCTTTGTGATCATGAGGTCCTGGGTTCAAATCCTAGGTCGGACGAATGTAGTTCTTCTAACGAAAAAATCCCAGTATAAGTCCGAAGGCTGGGATTGTACCCAGTGTATGGCAATAGGCTCGCCCCTATTACATGGGACCTAACATCGGCGACGAGAAGTAGGTGTACTCAGTATACCACTGCCACCTCCGTATGGTATTGTTGTCCGTGTTATTTTTAGTAACTTAGGTACCTATCACATGTTTAATTGTGCAACAAAGTCTTCCCTACACCTCCACAAATCACAAAATTACCAACAACATCTCCCATCATCACAAAAACCAACGAAAGAACACGACCGCAGTAACCAAATCGCTCAAGTTATCCTTTGAGATTTACCGTGTGAATTCTGATCATGCGCAACTATGCCGCAATCGATTCTTACGAGGATAATTTTAAAAAGTGATTAAAAAAAAGATGGCGGAACAAAGACACCGCCCGCCGGCGAAATTCGCAGATTACCGCGGCATCCGATAAACCAATAAAGCATATAGTCACGCAGGTGTAGATTGGCCAGTGATTAGTTGGATTTTTATTTATCTCGTTTGCTATTGGATAATTGAATACTGGTTTGATACCTGTAAAGGAGATGGGAAGGTCATGGTATTGTTAAGAAAATGAGATTAAAATGTGAAAAGAAATGGATTGTAATTTATTTCTTAATCCATTTTGTGTTTGAAGAATTTTATTTTCTTAAAAAAGTACATTTGACACATTACATTTGGCTCGTACCGTATAGATAGATAGATAGATAGACATTTGGCTCGTAAGTAAACTTACTTTTTGACAATTCTATACTTAATAATAACTTTGGGTTCTTTCGGATACTAGATTCACAGTGTGTAAAATAGAATATGTGTTTTTGTTAATCATATATGATAATTTAATCTTTTATACACACTTCACGCCTATATTTCCCAAGTGGGGATGGCAGAGATGTACTGTGTACATCAACTTTTCACCAACGATGTTAGGTCCCATGTAATAGGGAGTGAGTGTTTTAATAATAGATATTAAACTTTTAGATTTGATTGCAAAAAAAATTATTTCATTTTCATAACTTCGTAAATAAGTTTTTTTTTGTTTTGTACCTTCTTTAAATTATTTGAGTTTAAATTATTAATAAGCAACATAAAAACAATGTACACATACGGTCCACACCAAAAAAAAAATAGTAGCGAGGTTATTTTTCAAAAAAATAATAAAAAACACGTACCTACTGCAACACAATGTAATACTATATAACCATGCATAAACTCATAGCATTCCAACAATTACAATAATCCATACGCCAATTAAAAGCGTCGCCACCAGACGGGCGGGATCACTCGGGGACAGTGTCGAGATGAAAGGGCCGCCGACGATTGTCGCCGCATTGTACCGTCACTCGTTAGCCGGCATTATCGTACCAAGATTTATTTTAACGATTAAGTTTGTAGTACAAGGTGTGGAAGGCAGCGGAAGGAATGTAGGATCAAGGTCGGAGCGTTACAAATTGGAACAAAAACAATGTAGTGTAACTATTTAACAAGTTAGTAGAAAAATCATGTAAAGAATCTTGTTTGTTGGATTTGTATTTGAGCAATAATAAACTGTTTTAAATTATTAAATAATTGTATAGTTTTTGGGTCCGTAAAAATTATTATATTATTTTTCAACTAAAGGAAATACATGATGTCATTCATGTATGACGCTCATAGTTATGCATGACACGACACAAAATATTTTTTACGTATTCTACCGGATCATATACTTTGCTGTTCTCACTGGCATGATCATGATTATGCCCTTTGTAATATTATTCATTTGGCTTTTTGTTAAATATGTATTTACTTATTTTATGAAGTTTGTTATATTATAAAGTTTGTTTGGAGAGCTTATTGCTTCAAAATATCATGCTACTGTAACAAATAATTAAGTATCATTTATATAGATTAAAGAATGAACACGAGTAAAAGTAACTAACAAAAACAAAACTATTAAAAATTAATAAGATCTCCGCGCTCGCTACCGCCCATGTCTCACGGTCACATATCCAACGATTAACGCTTATAGCCACAGTCATTAAGCTACAATTGGGCTGTTGCACCTCCACAATTATATTGTGGAATCAGTATTGTTTTACTTGCAACAATGCCCGTGGAAAATGACGATAAAAGCTTCAATTTAACCTATAAATAGTTAAAACTATTCCTTTGAATTGATTGTATAAGTTGTGAGACGCTCAAAGCTTCCCGCATTGACCGATTAGTAACGATAAATAAAGTTAAGTAACGTGGGATGCGTTCAGGTCTTAGATGGACGACCGCTGGTTATCGGAAAAAGATAGAGGTCTATATCATCTCAGATACTAAGTTGACTTATCCTGATGACATGACATTATTGATATTGGACAAAAATATTTATTACACACATCTGTATCTATAGATATTTAATTACTTAGTCTTAAAATTTACTTAACCAAGTAGTATCATGTGTTTAAAATTCGATACTTGGCTAAGAAAACTAACTTTTGGCATTTCTTCATTTCGACAGTTTCTCAACTATAGAATAAAAATTATCTATGTAGCTATCTATATCATCACGCCAGATACCTTGCGAGATAAGCAGAAAGTTCAGAGTTCCAACAGGTTCTTTCCTTATATACCTCTCTGGTTTCCTCCACTCTCATATCGATTCTCTACTTCAATCAACAAATCTCGATTGAAACGTCTATTTCAAACTTTACTCGAGGACGGTAACATATGTGTATTCCTAACAGCTAAGTGAGCTTATACAGCACAGGTAATAAAATATAAGAGTATTGCTGTCCTGCAAAACTTAATCGATTTCAAAAAGATTTTCTCCTTCAATTGCTCACGAAAAAGGAGTATCACTATATTACTTCCTGGTAAACGTATAGGACCGAACAACCAGACAGGATATATTTAAAATACATTGTTAATTTAATTGCCAACATTAATTCACCATTTTAAAAAAGCAATATATTAGTTATTGAATCATACGTTGCCCATATCTGAATTATAGCTCTATTGTTGCATATAAGGATTCAAGCATTTCAAGTTTAACATAGCAAATTACTTCATTTATAACTTGCCGAAAAACAATCCGGTACTTTCTTGAAGCTGCTAAATATTTGGGTTAAGATTGTAAAATTTTATTGGCACATTTAAGTTTAATTAAAGTTCACATTTTGGTTGCTTTTCATGGTAAGTATGTGGGATATCTTGATGACTTTATTGTATGGAAAAGAATGGTACTTAAAGCCGTGAGATGGTATGATGACACTGTCAGATTTTAAATTTTTATTGCTACGTGGTAAGAAAGGTGGTAAGTGTTTTTTTGGGGAATTGAAAGTTAGTGACTTTTGCCTGTTGACTGTTACTTTTTGAGGGTCAAGAAGTTTTCTATAGAAAATTAATCTGGGCAGCTAAGAAGCGTTTTAAAATCAAGGTTTTTATTTCAATAACATATATAGGATATGGTTATTTTGCAAGCATGTGTTATCGTGGTTTGGTTTGATAGGATTATTTAAAAAATTTGACCAGATCATAATTTGTCAAAGTAGGAACTTTCTGTTAGGTAATTACCGCTAAATAAAATAAATTTTAGCTGTTATTCTGACGGACGATTTAGCGCAGTGGTTAAGAGCTTAAGCCGCTCCGCCCACTGTGGCTAATAGTCGGGGGTTCGATTCCCGCACAGAACAAACCTTCACCCTAGTTATGATATTCGGATAGGTCAGTAGGTAGATGTTACTTATTCAAGTGTTTTTTGTATACAATTTGACTGACGATTTAGCGCAGTGGTTAAGAGCTTAAGCCACTCTGCCCACTGTGTCTAGTAGTAGCAGGTTCGATTCTCGCACGGGACAAATTATTGTGTGACCCACAATTATTTGTTACGGTCTGGGCAATTGTGTATGTGAATTTTCATGTTTGTAAACGCACCTACGATACAGGAATAAATCCCAGTGTGAGGTTTCGTATAAAAAAATAATGTAAATAAAAAACTTTGTTAATATAAAAATGTAGATTGGAAGACTTTATTATCCCAGTAGTAAGCTACACAAACTAACTTAGAAAGTTTCCGAAGAAAATTTTCTATCTCAATCCAATACACACTTACCCACACTTTTGTTATTTAAGAAACGTTTGATAAATACTTATATAACTGAAATAATGAAAGCCGAAAATCATAAAAGCCATGCTTTACTCCGCCAGCCCGTCCTCAAAACAAAACGACTACAAAATGTGATTTTTCCACTGATGGGAACTTTCAAAAATCTATTTCCCGTCTGGACGTGCTTCCGGCGGGTCGCTCGCACCCCGCTATTATCGAAGGCTATTATTTTGTAAATTCGAGGGTGTAACCGGCAGACAGGTTAAAGGGTTGGTTCCTAACAATATTTTAGCGAAATATGCAAATATGTACTCTCTTCCTACCCCTCAAGGAATCTGGCGTGAGGATATAGATAGACGGATTTTTAAAGGCGGTTTATGAATTTGGAATTTCAAGCTTTCACTTATAAGTAATTTTTTCTTCATAATATATGATAATAAATCAATCTGTTTTATCACACTACTAGGCTAAGGCTTTCTCTCACAAATCGAGGGGAGAGAATAGGAAATACTCCACCTCCGGGACCCATTAAGGATTAGCGAAAATTATCACCTGTCGTGGTCGAACATTTTGTAACACTATTCATATTTCAAACGCCTTAAATTTATCAAAATTATTGCCTTGATAGATAGATAGTGCTGTCACGCCTAAATTTCCCAAGCGGGGGTGGCAGGGTACATCCAATTTTATGCCGATATTATTCCCATGGATCAATATTAGAAGGTTTAATTATTTAGTCATGTTTTACGACACTCACAGGACGTATAACTACTAGGTACCTACTATAAATAATTAAAAGTAGTTTATATTACAAAAATGTATTTAATTATTCCTCTCGCACTCGTTTTTTATCGAAATCGTAAGGTAATACTTTCTATAAATAATCAAATTCGATGAAATTTGGGTGTTCCATAGCACCCGTTATACCCTTTATCATCAGTCTATACTTGTTCACTGCTGAACATAGGCCTCCCCAATCGCCCTCCAGCGCAGCCGGTCCGATGCCACCTGCATCCGACGACTTCCTGCTATTTTGCCAGGGTTCTAAAGTTTAAACTGGGGTCGAGCTAAATTCTAGAGATCTTCCATAAGATATATCAACTAGATACAACCATGATACAACATAATCACATCAAAAGGCTACAAATAAAATGTTTTCATTATTAATAAAAAGCAAATCCTAAAACATTACCCGGACACCCCGCAACGATTATCAGTAATTTCTACCTTCAAAGACTATGCTTACTTAATAAGCTCATTAAGCATACCCGAAATAACGTAAAGTAACCCAACTTATAATATGAGATACTTCAAGTTTTAATGGACTAACAAGCAATTATTCGAAGTTCGGTACTAAATGTATAGGAAATTTACATATTCAGACGCACCACCCGTTGACACCACACGTTACGTGAGAAAGACGACAAATTACTTTATAATATACCTCATGATGAACTTCCCAAGCGACCGGTATAAAAAGACCTATGCTATATTCGAAGTTATTCAAAGCGTGCATTTTGGAATAGACCAGGGCTGTCTCAATCAGATACGATCCCTGGCCAACATAAATTTCTAAATATATTGGATTTGGAGATTCGCCGTACCTTATACCTTACCAATACCTTAACTTTTTTAGAAAATCAAAAGACGGAGATTCGACGGACGATTTAGCGCAGTGGTTAAGAGCTTAAGCCGCTCCGCTCACTGTGTCTAATAGTCGCGGGTTCGATTCCTGCACGGGACAAATATTTGTGTGATCCACAATTATTATTATTATTATTATTTATTCTTTATTGTATACAGAACAGAGGTAATTTTCATTTTCAAAGGTCATATACAAAGGCGAGCTTAACTCAGAATATGAGTTCTCTTCCAGCGAACCTTAAGAGTGTTGAGAGATAAGACAGAAAAATAAGAGGGCAGTCACACATTTCAGAGAAAAAGGAAAATATATAAAATTCCTAAACATAATTATAAATAAATTATATACACTACACAAATACTGCATACATATAATAAATATAATATACCTACATACACATACATAAATAGTACAAAAAGTTGTATGTATGCATCAATTAGCAAACAGATAGGAAATGTTCCCTGACTCTTCTCTTAAAAACATCCAGAGATGAACTCGCACGTAGGGCGTGTGGAAGTGAGTTCCAAAGACGGATACCACGAACAGTAAAAGACTTATCGTATCGGCTGGAAGAATGAAGAGGAGTACGAAGAAGGAGAGAAGTAGCACTACGACAGGGCCTATGTGTAGGAACAAGAAGGTCAAAACGCTCACGTAGGTAGATAGGAGCTTTAGGACTATGGAGGATGGAGTAGAGAAGAGAAAGAACATGTTATTGTTCCGGTTTATTAGAAACAACAATTATTTGTTCCGGTCTGGGTATTTGTGTATGTGAATTTTCATGTTTGTGAACGCACCCACGACACAGGAATTAATCATAGAGAGGGGCCACTTTAAAAAAAAAAGATGGAGATATCGTTATTGTATTTAATTTTATTAGTTTTTCAGTAACTTATCTTATACAATTCTGTAAATATTAAAATGAACATTGGTTGTTGCCAGACGCAGTGCGTGTGTTAGTGACATATCTGTAAGTGAAACCTATTTTATAAAATTATGTATAAAATTCACAGTTAAATATGCACTTCAAAAAGATAGGTCCTGCCCATCAACAAACCCATTTGTAAGCCAAGGTTCACTAGTTTGGGGAAACGGTCGACGAGGAGTATAACATTAAATTCCGGATTGCAAATAAATTTTGTTAATTTACCAATATTTTTTTTTCTGCTTGTAGAATGTTGGCGTTATGGTGGATGTGTCTGTGAAAAATATGTCCCAAGCCGCACAAATACAAGTCACAGGCCGCATGCGGCCCGCGAGTCGTGCTTTGGACAGCCCTAGCATAGACCAAACTCGAATTGTCGAACAAAGTTCATTTTAACAAATGAATCGTAAGCATTACCGATAGGGGGTATTTAATTAAATAATTTCTATAGTTTACATATGCAATTGGTTTTGTGATTTACCATACAAATTGATCTAAATAATGGTAATAGGGTTTTGAAGTATGGTGGCCGTGTGGATATGAAATTTGATATGGAAATAAACTACGTAGTTTTAAAATAAACGGTTAATTTGTTTTTTATAAATTGTTTTGGTCTTGAATCTGATGCTGGATGGCATTTATAATGTTTTAGGCTACAAAGTTGGTTATGTGGGTTCATTTGGTGAAATATAATGCCCTATTTTTACTTGATTTGTAAGCTTTTATCCGGCAGAGGAATAGAACAAACTGATTTATAAAGCGCTCATCATTGATACGTACATGTTTTGCGAGATTAGAACACATGATAATTATGTAGTGTATAGATACATAAGTCGTTCTTAATTCTTAAAATAGGTTATACATTTTTATTAAACCAACGTTGGTGAACATTGCACTAATTACAACTTAGATACATTACTTAATTTTTAGATTAAGAAAAATTGGATTTGATGAAAAACAAAATTGTGCAAAAGATTTGAATGACCCACCATCGAAAGACATCCAATGAAATACAAAAGTCTTCCACAAAAATATGCACGACAACTTCCTTAATGCTGTACGCAATATCCTTTCACACCTTCACAAGTACCCCATTTTGAGAAATTCTTCGTTTGAAGAATCCTCATAGTGCTCCCTAAGAGTCCGTTTATTGAACCGATAGCCTATCATAATAATATTTTTTTTCACCTGTCTATAACGTCGACGACAAGTGAAAACCTCGTAAGTATCTAAAACGAAACGCACTCAACGGCAGTCTTGCAGTCTCTTATTTTAAAATGACAGACTTTTATTGTGACCAGATTGCATTTACAGTCATATATGGCCTTGTAAAATATTATAATGAATTTGGGTGTATTCAAGTTAGGCGTTATGAACTTTTTAGCAATTTAAAAAAATAATCCAAATCTATCTATATTATTACGCCAGATCCCTTGCTGGGTAGGCAGCGAGTACAGACTTCCAACAGGTTCTTTCCTTACATACCTCTCTGGCTTCCTCCACTATCATAGTTCGTCTCATACACGCTCTCCGGTTACGGAGATTCTTGACTTGTTCTTCAGATAAGACTCGGTCTATTTTCTCATGGTAAGATAGTCCTATTTTGGTAAAAAAAATAGATTTACGACGAGGTTTTCACGCGGCGCCGACGATATATAAATAGATAAATTAAATTAGGATATTATTACACCAATACCTTCGAATTTTATTCATCGTGTACATTTTAGACTACGTGCACTAGTTAGCGCCATCTATTGATATTTAGCCGCATCCATGTTGCGAAGTAGACTCGTAACGCTGGGAGACCGCGGTTTTCTTACTAAGACGTTCGGCTCGGTCGGTCTGAGACGAGTGATAGTTTTGTGTCATTTTCATATTTGATCGTCTCCATGCTTTGGAAGGCATGTTAAGCCGTTGGTACAGATTACCTTATTAGGTAATGTGGTAGTCGTCACGACAAGTTGGAGGCCTTATAGACGACTTGATAAGTTTTAACAGCAGGTTACCACAAATTTGCCTCCACCAATCCGCACTGACTCCGTTGTGAAGTATGAACTAATCTCTCTTACTTAGATTTGTAGGAAAAGGCCTTTGCATAGCAGTGGGGTAGTAGACGCAGATATAATTATATTGCGAAATATGAAGGACACTATGTTTTTCAAAATACACCTCGGACCTCTTTCACGACCATCAAGCACAGTCTGGAAACAATGGACAGTTTAAGTTGCTAGTAAATCTATGTAAGAATTTCGCCATCTCCGAGGAGCGTTCTCTGAATGTTTACCAGTTTAGGCATATTTTAATATAAGGTCTTCACGTGCACGAGATAATTTTTAAACAACTCCCGAAATAAATGAATAATTATCTATGAAAACACAAACATCCCCGTTAACCCCGCTTTCATTAAACTTGCTCCTAATTTTTTGTTTAGTACATTCCCATAAGGATCTTTTGGTCCGCGGCCAAAATCGGAACTAACGCTGGCATCAAATGAAATGACAACTGCAGAGTTACTGTTTGCTATGAAATTTAGTCAAGTTCTTAGTTTAAATAATCGTGCGGAAATGAAACCACCTTTAGAAATATGTCTTAGAAATAAGAAAAGGATATTGTTCTGCGCCCATACATGATTTGCCCCAGAACCAACAGCAATGAAAAAATACTGGTATGATTTTAGATCACCCATAAATTCTTTTAAGGCATTTATTATTCAACGGACAAGCGGGAGAGTCGCGATATTGTACAAAAGGTATTAGATTTTGAGGTTACAATTCAGTAGCCATTAATACGTGTGAGGTTATATTGTGTGTTGACATTCAGTAAAGATGTCGGCGACTTCGGTATAAGTACTTACAATACTTTGAAATAATCGTTTTAGATTACAAATTGTCCATTAGTTACGGAGATATGCATTTATTTTAATAAAATAGATAAATAATGATGGCATGGGTCAACCTTTTGTTGGTTCTGGGGCAATTTTCGATAATGTCCTTTTGCTAAATGTAAACCATAATTTCATACTAAGCCTGTCAATGTCAACCACGTGCCAAAAGTTCCTTGTCGCACTGTACATAGCATATGATAACTCAATGACATACACACACAATAACAGCCTAAACATGTGCTTAATATGACGTCAACATTCATAGCTTGAGGTCAATGTGTCATCAATGATGTTGACTCAACAAATCACACTACGCTCGTTTATACTGTCTGTCCGGTGATAATTTCTTGTTCAATTCCTAATATTTGCCTTTTGCATTTATGTGTGTTTGGTATTGTACCCGCTCCTATATAAAGATACTGTTGATTGTGTTCTTGTGGCTTGAACAATTGTAAGTTATTGAGTTAAGAACTTAATATCACACACGAAATAAAACTATGCAGAGCCCATGGTTACATCCCTGCCGGTGCTGCAAAGCAAAACATAAACCGCGATAAAATTGGATTTTTTTTCATTGTAAGTTATCTTACAAAGAGGTAAGCAGAAGTATATGGCATTTTCACATTTTGCTGATGTATTTAGGCACCATATTGATCAAGATCATTAATCCTAGATCGTAGAAAATGTTTTTGCTAAAAAAATCTTCTATTACATTGAAACCTGTATCACAAATGCTCGAGAAATATATGCATGACTCTCTATCTATATTTTCACGTCATATTCCTTGTGGAGTAGGCATAGAGTACAGAGTTCCAACAGGATCTTTCGTGAGAGATCTCTCAACCTTCCTCCACTCTCATATTTCATCAGTTACGGAGCCTCTTGACTTTCCCTTTAGATAAAATAGGGCCTAATAGGTCTCGTAAACTAGTCAAGGTCTTTATCCCTACATATTTAGCAATAATTTTATCTTTAAAAATACATTTGCTCTTCTAATTGGTCGTTGTTACATAATATTATTCCGCATGTATCACTAGTCGATTTCTACCTCATGAAAAGTACCTAAAAATTTAACTTCCCTAGTATAACCATCGATTAAATATAGGTAGAATACGTTCGCCGCAAGAAAAATGGCACCACCATAATACAGGTAAAAGTGGACGGTACTAAATTTTTTTTTTGCAAATACACATTTTAGTTATAGGGGTCTATAAATCTATCTATATCATCACACCAGCTCTCTCGCGGGGTAGGCAGAGAGTACAGAGTTCCAACAGGTTCTTTTCTTACATACCTCTCTGGCTTCCTCCACACTCATAGTTCGTCTCATACACACTCGCCGGTTACGGAGACTCTTGACTTGCCCTTCAGATAAGACACGGTCTATTTGGGGTTAAGTTATAGGGGTAAGGTACAATATGCCCTCATTTATGTTTATAACTACTTACGTGGGGACGTTATAAGTGTAACTTTTGAACAGAACTGTGTATCTTGTTATGATACATCGATGTGTATAACGGGCTCTTTACTAGTGTACTATAAGTATAACGGTCGCTTTCTTCTTCTTCTTAGCGTTTCGACAGCGCACATGATACAATTATATGGATGCGGCCCAGAAAGCACACTAAGTGCATTTGGGGTACATGAAAGGAGCCTCTCCTGTGACGTATCTTATGAGGCCCCGTACGTTCGGTGCTCCCTGGTAACAATCGGCGGGTTCCCTACGGTGATTGGCCAATCCTTTCACCACGGTGGCATACACATACACGGTCTCTTTATTAGTACACTAGTAAATAGAACGTTCTTAACTTGGATAACTATTCTCAAAAAAACTTGTACCTGTCTATTACAAATAAATAATTAAGTAAAAAATAATAGTTAGTAATTAAAAATGTACGACCACTTTTAACATCCGACTTCTGTAAAAACCATTAACATAATATTCGATATCACCATAATTAAGTATCTAACGATAGGCATATTATTTGCTTTACTTTGCCTATTCTAATATTGTAGATTTTAACGAGTTCATATTTCACTTTTACAATAAACGTTTTACGGCGTAATTTATTATTTTGAAGATATTTTTTATATCTTTGACCCTAGTGTGGTACGGTCAGCAACTTACAGACAAACGGTCAGACGATAAGTCGCTTAACATTCACAATTTTTATATGCATTAAATCCAACGATTGTTAATCCAAATATATTTCAAAATATTAAAATGTTCATCAACTTTTGTAACATAAAGAGTATTACTTATTTCAAAAACTGCGTCGTTGGTATAGTGGCGAATAATGCCCGTAGCGCTCACAAAGTCCTGGATTCGAATGTCGGACAAAATGTAATTTTTCGATAGGAAAATTTCCAATATCTCTCTGTTGTCTAGTATTGTGCCCGGTACATTGCCATTAGGCTCGACTCCTAATACAGAGCACCTATCATCGTCGGCGAAAAGTGAGTGTACACAGTACACCTCTGCCAGCTTGGGAAAAGCGTAAAGGTATGAAAAACTCGGAATGTTAAGCGGTTTATTTTTCTGGCTGTACCTTCAATTCTTTTCACACATAGCTAAATGATGTCAGCAGTAATACGCTTTATTCATGTTTTATTATCTTTTAATGGTTAGGATTTTCATAAAGCTTATAATTTATGTCTTGTCCGTTGCCGAGAAGGAGATTCATTCAAAAGAACTTGCCACAATAGGCTGTATAGAGTATTTACAGTCTCCAACGCCCCATTATTGCCGGCAAGCTCACATTCTTCCAGGACACATTATTCCTGTGAATCAATCTAGCGTTAGACTGCACTGAGTGATATCTATCCGTTTTTATCATCACGTTACGTTTACCGCACGTACTCTCTGCCTACCCTGCAAAGGCATGATGATATAAATATATAGAAGTAGTATAAATCTAGAATCTAGTAGTAATCTAGTTGGGGAATACTGCCCTATTGGTGGAACTTGTCTTTACTTGTCTTAAGACATTTAAAAGGCTTCAAGGGCCTACCAGGATCAACCATTTATCAACTGGGAGAGTGACAGTGATGCAATCACTTTATAAATAAATAATAAGGGACGGATGTATTGAAAGTGCATTTGAAAATAAATTATTTATGTGCTAAAACACTGCTTTACAATAACTTTGCTACAATTATTTGGTGTATTTTTAAGTCAATTCTATTGACTAGTCCTTAAGCGTTTTACATTTAATTCGGACAATGTAAAGCAATAGAGATAGCTTTAGATGTTTTATCTATCGAGAAAAGTTTGTTTAATTGTGTATTCCTTATACCAGATTATAAAATATAGTCAAAAATCATATTTCTAAATATAAAGTCTAATCCATAAACTTCTTGAAGTGTTAGAAGTACTAAAACATGTTTTTTTTCCATGGGAGCCCCTTAATGTAGTTAGTTTTGTCTCCTCACAAAATGCAGTAGGAATTAACATTTGCATGTTACTGAGACTCAGGTAACCATGCAAGTATGTCTAAGTAACTTTGATCACATTGTGTACCAAAAATAGATATTTTATTTACTGTTATTGCCACTTAAAGATTTGTCAAAGGCGAGAATTAAATCCGCGACTATTCATTTCAGTGATCAGAGCAGCTGCCTAAGCACTAGACCAAACCGATGATTGTATAATAAGTATTCATTTCTCGCCGTTAACCGTCAAAAGCAGTTCATTTTAACCTTTAAAATACGTTTCGAAACAATTTGATAAGGTCTGTAGCGGTTGGACCTCTGAACTTTTTTATAATCCGTGTGTATATGTTACTGCGGGCAACCTCATCGTTCGATCACTGACACTTAATCCTATGTAAATTGAGTGTAAATTTTAAAATAAACCATTGTTGATGATAAATTTATTGTATAACTTAAGTATTTTACTGTTCAAATTAAGTTTACAAAATATAAATTGTTAGACACGTTTTCTTTTAGGGTTCGTTACAGGAGGGAGGCCAACCGTCATTGATTTAATAAAATACATTATTGAATTCAAAAAAGCTTCAGAAATTGTATACATGTATACCAGAAAACACATCTTAATAACATGCTATTTTATCACCTATGAAGGAAATCGGCAAAGCTTTTAAATAATAGAAAATAAGCCTAATATTTATCTAGTTTGAGTTATTTTTAAATTTCAGTTAATACTTTGTAATTTTACATCATTTTTGTTGATAATTATTTCATTGCTTCAAAACCATTTAAAATATGTGAGTCTTAAGTCACTTTGACCTCTTTATAACATTATTTAAGGTGCTTGTATAAAGTGGCAGGAAACGTGCAAACTACACTGAACTGACGCACTTACAGTAGTACAAATGCCAAAAATTTCTTCAAAATCTAGTGTAAAAACATTTTGCTAAAACAGGTACCTACGGGACCATTACAACCAATTCGAATTCCTACTTCTCCATTTCTACGACAAAATACAAAACATAAATTGTTAATATAAAAAAATAACCGAATCGTGATCATAATAACCTGGCGACGACCTCGGCTAATAAATTTTACGTAGGATCATGTTATATAGACGGGGAGTTAACAGTAACTGATTTTATAACTTGTAAACAGGTGAAATAATGAAATATTCATCATTTCGAATACGTTCATTTTGTATTCTGAATGTTCATAGTTCACTAAAATGATCTTAAACGGTGCTGGGCTTGAGCAATTGTTTATGTTAATGATATTTATTGCTTTTCTCTCTCCGTGAATAGGTATTTGGTGTGATAAATCATCATCGATAATAATTATAATATCAGCCTATTTTTCCCCACTGCTGATCAAAGGCCTTATCTAACAAATCGCGTTGAGGGATATTCGTTTAAGTGTGAGTGGAGATTGGTGGAGTCTAGTTCGTGGCCACCTGTTATTGGAACTTATCATACTGCCTGTAAGACTTCCAACTCGGCTTAACGAATACCACATTTCGTGGTAACTGGGACCAACGGCTTGACGTGAATTTCGAAGTACGGGAGGAGACGCTCGAATATACACATGCACATGCTGAGCCCAATGCCTTTCGGCACAGCTCACACCAAGGCAAACGTCACAAGTAGCAGTAGCAGTTTATTTGCCTTTCTTTGCTTTTCTTTTTTTGTAAATGTTGATATATTTTCTGAGGTTCATATGTGTCCTGTGCTGAATAATCATTTTTTCTTTCTCTCTTTCTAATATCGAAACACACAAATTGTCACCTACTGTCACGCCAACCGAGTCGAACGTAGCTTAACTTTGATGATCCCACGAAAACCGAGAATAAACAGCTCTACGAGCGATGATAATGATACACAGGGTTTATTGTTTAATTGTCCGATGGTTCAAAAAACAATAAACCTGAAATAAATAAATACGGTCACGCTTCTATTCGCCGAGGGGTGGCAGATGTGTACTATGTACAGTTAAATTTTGCCAGTGACGTTTTAGATCCCATTTGTATTAGAGGACCAGCCTTCACACAGGGCACAATTCCAGACTCAGGACTGTTATTGCAATTCAATATTATGGCAATTCCATTTTTCAAAGTCTCCGTATTTCAGAAGGCACGTTAAGTCGTTGGTTCCGGCTGCCACTTCATGTGGTGGTCATTAAACCGAGTATAGCCTTATGTGCGGCTTGATAAGTTCCAACAGCAGGCGGCCACAAACCTGCCTTCTCCAATCCGCACTGGGTTCGCGTAGTGGAATATGACCTAATCTCCTCGGTTTGTGAGAGAAAGCCTTTGTCCGGCAATGGTCCAGTATAATAAACATTAGTTGGCTTGTTCTATTTCGATTCTATTCGAACTAGGTTATAGAATCATGAATAAAATGAGAGCCAAAAATAGCCACGTTTGGATATACCTACTTACGCATCTTTAAATCGTAGCTAGCAACTTCAGAGATTATATGAGACTCCAGAGAGTGTATATGAGACGAACTATCAGGTTAGAGAAAGCCAGAAAAGTCTGTAAAAAAAGAACCTGTTGGAACTTTGTACTCATGCCTACCCTGCGATCTGTCGTGATGATATAGATAGATAGAGAATAATCAGACCTTTTTAGTATGGTAGTTTTAGCAAACTAGCATTTTGACAGTCCTCATGTTTGCTATGATTCATCATCATTTCAGCCTATACTTGTCCACTGCTGAACATAGGCCTCCCCAATCGCTTTCCAGCGTAACCGGTCCGATGCCACCTGCATCCAACGATTTCCTGCGATTTTCACAAGATCGTCGGTCCATCTGGCAGGCGGTCGTCCTACGCTGCGCTTGCCAATACGTGGTCTCCACTCTAGAATCTTTCTGCCCCAACGCCCGTCCGATCTTCGCGCTATGTGGCCAGCCCATTACCACTTCAGCATGCTAATCCTGAGGGCTATGTCGGTGACCTTGGTTCTTCTACGAATCTCCTCATTCCTGATTCGATCACGTAGAGAAACGCCGAGCATAGCTCTTTCCATAGCTCGCTGAGCAACTTTGAGCTTTTTTATGAGACCTATTGTAAGAGGCCACGTCTCTGATCCATCTTTGCTATGGTTGGATCATACTAATTCGAAATAAAACCGCACCCACTGATGTCCTTATTATTTAAGTGGTGATTCAGACTGTCGCCTATAATAATATACCGGTGTTGAATTGATATTTTTGCTAGTGGGAATGTAGGCGTTATACTAATTTCAATATCCATTTTTTTATGGGACTAAGCCCGCCACACATTCCCACCATTGTAACTTCTAAAAGCCAGGATCCATAATGATCTCCTTAGATGATACCAAAGGTTTGAACCTTGGGCTGTCCCGGGAAGAGTTTTAATTATCTTGGAACCCGCAACAATTTTAATTAGAAAGGAAAAATAAAATTCCACTCCCCTCCTTTGCAAAGCGGGAGACACAAATTGGCAGATCAGCCATAGAGAAGGTGACTACTACTAGAATAAGCCTAGTTGTAAAGCGTCACGTATACAACAAGATATTAACATATTCATTATACCATGAGATTTTAACCAATTGTCAAACCACAGAATTACACTCAAACACCATAAAACCATTTCGACCATCTCATAAACCATAACCAACCCGAATTTCTCGTATTTACAGTTATAAATTACAACTAAACTTTACAAAATAGTTAAAATTAACCTTTTCGTTTACTGCTTTAACTTTCTTAATATTATCATTAGTGATTTAATTTATTAAATCGTAAAATAATTATTATGACGAATCATAAATACATGCGGGGCGATAAACGGTGCTAATTTGACACTGAGTTATAACGTAGTAAAACTGAGGGCTTAGCACGAACAGATTGACGATAACGTAACGCTATCGAGTTGACATGCCATCCTTTTACTCTACGAATTCACTAAATAAAGATGAATGTAAAAACACGATTTCTCGACGACAGTATGATAACGTCAAATGTTTTGTGCTTTGCCCCTGAGGGCTTGGCAAAGGCTTGCCCAAATTAGTCCACTGCTGGATATAAGCCTCTTCCAATCCTCAATATGCATACAAAAGTTAATTAATTATTAAATTTTATGGTTAATTTGGATACCAAAGAGCTTAAAATAATTGTAGAAAACTTAAAATTGGAAGTTTGATTTTCGTATTTTATTTATGAAGCAATAATCTAATTGGGGTGTCTTAGGTCTTGCGTTATATATGTTACACCTTATATAAGACTAACGGGACATGCTTTTTTGACGTCACGAACGGAATAACATTATTGTAAAGTTGTAGTGTTTTGTCACGTTCCTCTTTATTTCCTAAAATCTCTAGTGTAAAAAGGATGGAATATCATCGATAGCGTTACACTGACGTCAACCAGTTCATGCAAAGTCCCCCGTTATAGAATGGTATGGTGGGCACCTACTGTTTTATGACGTCAATTCGCATATTTGAGCAGTCCGGTATGCAGCTGTTTTCGCTGCCTCGTCATATTAAAAACACCTGCATTGATGATTTTTTAGTTTGAGATACCGTACCGTACCGTAAACGTACGAACGTAAAAAATATAATATAGATTTCTTTGACAATTTATTATTCTAGTAGATTCTTCTACTAGAAGTTTTCCGCGGCTTCGCACCCGGTTAATAACAGAGCCACCTATTAGGACCAGCTAAGAGACAGGGCACCCCATAAATACTAAAAAATAAATAAAAGTGCCGCGTGGTTCCCGGCTTAGAATAGGACCAACCCATCTCATCCCATCGGGTGTCGTACAAGGCGACTAAGGGAAACCTAGGGAATGGGCAGCAGCGTTCTCTTAACACTTCTGCGATCAAAAACTGCACTCGCCAACCCGCCTGCCAAGCGTGGCGAGTATGGCAAATCCCCCCAATCACTATTATGGAAGAAAAGAAGAAAACCAGGCCCCTAGTCCCCGGCGGTCCTGATCGTCCTGGCCACGGTAGCAGCCATGGTAACGACAGGACAAGGGGTGCTAAGAATCTCCGGCAGAGATTCGGCTACCACCAAAAACGAAAATTGGCCCTGGTGACATACAACGCACGCACTTTGAGGACAGATGAGAAGCTTGTTGAGCTGGAAGAAGAGATAAACAAGTTGCGGTGGAATATTGTTGGTTTATCGGAGGTCCGAAGAGAGGGCGAGGACACGATAACCTTAAAATCCGGCAACTTGTTTTACTACCGGGAGGGCGAACAGCAGTCCCAAGGTGGTGTCGGATTTATCGTCCACAAGTCACTCATAGACAACGTTGTGTCCATCACTAGTGTGTCGAGCAGGGTAGCGTACCTGATACTCAGAATATCCAAAAGATATTCGCTGAAGGTCATACAGGTCTACGCACCGACCTCGACATACTCAGATGATGATGTCGAAGTTATGTATGAGGACATTAGTAGAGCCATACATACTTCCAAAACACACTTTACAGTGGTTATGGGTGACTTCAATGCGCGGCTGGGCAAACGGGGCGATGATGAGTTGAGAGTGGAGCAATTTGGATATGGGCAGCGCAACCCCAGGGGTCAGAGGCTGGCCGAATTCCTGGAGAAGGAGGGACTCTTTATGATGAACTCTTTCTTCCAGAAGCCGCCGCATAGGAAATGGACCTGGATAAGCCCTGATGGTTCCACCAAAAACGAAATAGACTTCATAATATGCACCAAGCGACAAATATTTAATGATGTCTCCGTGATCCACAGGGTAAAAACCGGCAGTGATCACCGAATGGTCAGAGGCACATTAAATATTAATGTCAAAATGGAAAGATCGCGTCTGGTGAAGTCTACGCTCCGACCTTGTAATGCACATATCCAAAACCCCGAGAACTTTCAACTCGAATTGGCAAACCGCTTCGAATTGCTAGACAGCAGCGCATCAGTGGACGAAATCAACAACAGGCTGGTAGAGACTGTCCATACGGTCGAGTCCAAGTATTTTAAGCCCCACCGTAAAAATAGACCTCAAAAACTATCCAACTACACCCGAAACCTCATGGCTGAGCGACGTTCCATGACGCTCCAAACCTCCAATGATGCTAAGTCCTATAGGCAGCTCAATGGACAGATATTGAAGTCCTTGCGACAAGACTTACGGTCCTTCAATACAAGGCGTATTGAGGAGACCATAGCACAGAACAAGGGCTCCAAAGTGTTCGCAAGAGACGCGTCTATTGGGCAAAGCCAGTTGATGAAGCTGAAGATGGAGGACGGAAACGTAACGTCGAATAGGTCGGAGGTGCTCAGGGAGATAGAGAGGTTCTATGGGCAGTTGTATACCTCAGTAGCTGAACCTGTTGTTGACTTGGTAAAAGACCCAAGAGCCAAGCTAACCCGACACTACACTGAAGATATCCCGGACATCAGCCTGTACGAGATTAGGATGGCTCTCAAACAACTCAAAAATAACAAAGCGCCGGGCGAAGACGGAATTACCGTAGAGCTTCTGAAAGCGGGCGGAACGCCAGTACTTAAAGTCCTTCAGAGGCTGTTTAATTCCGTCTTGCTCGAAGAGAAAACGCCGGAAGCATGGAACAGGGGTGTGGTGGTACTGTTTTTCAAGAAAGGTGATAACACTTTACTGAAGAATTATAGGCCCATCACACTGCTGAGCCATGTTTATAAGTTGTTTTCGAGAGTCATTACGAATCGTCTCGAACGCAGGTTTGATGACTTCCAGCCTCCCGAACAAGCCGGTTTCCGGAAAGGCTTTAGTACCATAGACCACATACATACGCTGCGGCAGATTATACAGAAGACCGAGGAGTATAATCGGCCACTATGCTTGGCGTTTGTGGACTATGAGAAAGCCTTCGATTCGATCGAGACTTGGGCGGTTCTTAGATCTCTCCAGCGATGCCGCATTGACTATCGGTACATCGAAGTGTTGAAGTGCTTGTATAATAACGCCACGAAGTCGTTGGATGCAGGTGGCATCGGACCGGTTACGCTGGAAAGCGATTGGGGAGGCCTATGTTCAACAGTGGACAAGTATGGGCTGAGATGATGATGATGATGATGAAATAAAAATAGGTCAAGCCGTTCAGGTAAGTAGTAGGTAAGTAGTAGCCTGAAAGTAGTTTATTCTAAATGGATAGCTGAAATTATTCCAACAATTTTAATTTATTTTTTAAGTGCAAAATATGCTATTTCTCCATCAGTGCGGTATAACAAACTTTATTTATACTTGATTCAAAGCAATACGGAGATTTCAAATGCATTTCTAAAACAAATTTCTCAATACGCACACATACACGTACAAGTTTCATTGTTAATTGGGGTTTTATACCCCAAAGAAGTGCTTAAAAAGGGGGTAAAAATCTTTAAATATGGAAGTTTAGTGTTCGTACTGAATGTGTGAAGCAATTATCTAATCGGGGTGTCTTAGGACTTAGGTTAATTACGATACACCTTGTATATAAAAATAATTACATTTACATCATGATATTTATAACATTACATATAATACTGTTAGCAGAACAAAAAAACGCCTCACAAGAAGTGGGGAAGAAATGTGGCGGGGACATTCCTATATAAGCGGTTGCCCGCTCAGTAGGACAGTCTTCGCGGTAGAATCAATTCGCTAAGAGGAACTTCTGTCCGTTTGATTGTCAATTTGCCTGCTCTGAATTATTTTTCTTGTTTTAAAATAATCTTATTGTATTATTGAGTTATAGGTTTTGTTTTATGATTAAAGTATTCCAATTGTTGGTAAAAGTGGTGCCATTTCGGCAACCTTGTCTTTTTTTTATTTATCTGCCACGGATTCCTAAAAATACAATTATTACTATCGATTCAAAAGTACATAAAAAAGGGATAGATCAGAATCAATTATTTTTACATATATGATGGGCATTAGATTAATAATAGAAGACCTAGACTATCTTACCACGACCAAATAAACCGAGTCTTATCTGATGGAAAAGTCAAGAGTCTCCGTAACCGGCGAGCGTGTATGAGACGAACTATGAGAGTCGAGGAAGCCAGAGAGGTATGTAAGGAAAGAACCTGTTGGAACTCTGTACTCTCTGCCTACCCCGCAAGAGACCTGGCGTGAGGTTATAGATAGATAGATAGATTAGAATAATCAATAAAAAACTCATTATTTCTTATTTCCAAAATTTCATTCTAATTTGCTCGCCTTTTGTTTGGAAAATATAATTGTTGCTTACAATAATAAATATGAACTGAATTTAATAAACAACATCAAATAAAGACTAAATTCTCAAGATCAAAAGAATAACAGCCTACAACCCATAAAAATCACAATAATTGACCACAAAAAGCCATTACATCGTCTCCACCAAATAAAAAAACTCATTTATTAACAGCCACAGGCTTATTCTTAAAGGTATGACAAATTAATACTTAGCACCACTCGACTGAAACGATCCAAAATCAATTTCTCACGGGTCACTGATCCACGGTATCTGAGGTCACACGAACTATGCATAAATACATATTAAACTAGTAAACATTCAAAAAGTTTTCTCAACCCACTACAACATTACAATTGCAGTTACATTAAGCTTTATCTTCTTAATGATAAGATGCAATATCGCTTAGGGAACGTGGTGCTGGTTGGTGGTAACTCGGTTATAGGCAGACAGACGGGCGCGGAATGAGTTTGTGAATATTTCAAATGCAATCTCAAGTCGTTGCCCACTGAAGTTCCTATTGTTCTCAGACGAGGTGATGTGAAGGAAAGTTGCTCTACCAAAGTCGAAGAATTTTATATAGGTATAAAATTCTCCAGTAATAGGTCCAAATGGCACGGGCGGTATGTGTGGCAAGATTTGTCAGTGCTTAGTTCGCTTCTTGGTTAAACTTGGTTAGTGCTTGAGCGTGCGTTCATGGGTTTTCGATTTTCGAGCGTCTCCATATTTCAGAAGGCACACTAAGGGACCAACAGGTCCCAGCTGCCACCTTATGAGGTGGTTGTTCAGATATATTGAAAGCTTGGGGTAGCTTGATAAGTTCCAATAGCAGATGGCCACAAATTTTTCTCTACTAAAAGTACTGGATCCTCGTATTTAGATCCTGCGATCAAGTTAGAAAAGGCTTTGGCCCAGCTTTGAGCTAATTTGAATAAATTTATTTGATATAGCTATTATAGGTTACAGTCGTAGACTAATTCAGGCTGAAGGAGAAGATGTCAATTACTACCAGTATTCCAAAACTGGTGATAAACTACGTTCGATACACTGTCCGTATTTCAATCATGTAGCAAACAATTTTTAATCCAGATTGCAATCACTATGGCAAGCAGGAGGCATTTAAGAAGGGTCTACATAATTGGTCATTTAAAACAAAAGCGAAACACACCAATATAAAAATATTTTTTTTTTCTTTTGAGATTACTCAAATCACATTAGTCGTTGTAGTATTTAGAGAAGAAAAATGACGACCAGAAGGAAATTCAAGCTCATTACAAAGTTGCACGTGGATAAAAAGTAATATAATGAACAAAAACACAATCAGCAGATTTATAACCAACAAATATTAAATCAAACTGAAAATGATATATCGCACCATTACGCGGTACGGTTAACAACGAAAGTCACTAAAGAAATTTAATATTTATAGCAAATATAATATGAAAACCGCGATCGCTATGAGATAATATCTCTAATTTCCTGCTCAATAAGTTACATTGCTAATTATAATTTAATTAAATCCATGTAATACTCATTAATAATTATTAATTTCCTATTCGTAAATATAAAATTATAAATATGTAATCATCATCAATTTAAAATGTTCCTTCTCACCTGTATCAATCTACTTACCTACATACTATTCTTGTAAATGCTGTGTACGTCTGTTATTGATATGCATATAAGATTATATTGTTACCATATATATGACAAAAGTGTTGTAATATGTATATTGTTGATGTACCAAATAAATAAATAATAATAATAATAACACGATGACATTTTGCTTGCTTAGAAACTGTCAATTTTTCATTTTTTTTAATCTATGCTACCTACTGATCTACCATTGTATGGGAATACATTTTCATCTGTAAAGATCCATAAACAAACTCAGTGGGCTTGTCCTATGTTTTATTAACCTGCTTTAATTTCATGTAATTGTGTTTAAATATAATGCTTATAAATAATATGGTAACGACCTAACTCCAGTGTTATGCTTTTACTAATATTTTTAGAAAAGTCAAAAGGATTTTGGATGGAGCAGTCCCAGAAAGCAGCTGGTTTTTATTTTATTATCTTCAGTTTTTGTTCACTACCTTGTTGGCCTCTAGTGGCGAATAATGCACGCAACTAACACGAGATCCTGGATTTGAATCCTAGGTCGGACAAAAAGTAATTTTTCGTTATAAAATCCCCACTGTTAGTCCAAAGTCTCGCATTGTGCCTTGAATAATGGCAATATGCTCGCCATCCATTTCATTTGGACTTAAAATCGTCGACAGAAAGTCGGTATACCATTGTCACTTCATCATCATCATCATCAGCCCGTGTCAGTCCACTGCTGGACGTAGGCCTCTCCCATGGCACGCCACTGAGCTCGATCTTCAGCTCTCCTTCTCCAATCCCTGCCCACTGCCTTACGTATATCGTCGCCCCACCTAGCTACAGGGCGCCCTACACTACGTTTGCTGACACGCGGTCTCCACTCAAGAACCAGTCTGCCCCAACGGCCATCGGTTCTGCGGCATATGTGACCTGCCCACTGCCACTTCAGCTTGCTAATTCGCTGAGCTATGTCGGTAACCTTGGTTCTCTGACGAATAACTTCGTTCCGGATTCGATCCCTAAGAGAAACTCCGAGCATAGCTCTTTCCATAGCTCGTTGAGCGATCTTGAACTGGTGGACAGTGCACAGTGAGTGACCACGTTTCGGCTCCGTATGTCATTACAGGTAGGACGCACTGTTTAAAAACTTTCGTTTTTAGGCATTGGGGTATGGGCGATAAGAAGACTCGACGGAGTTTTCCAAATGCTGCCCAGCCCAGCTGTATCCGTCTCTTAACTTCCTTGTCGAAGTTGTTTTTACCTAGTTGGAGCACCTGCCCTAGGTATACGTACTCAGAAACAACTTCGAGGGGGGCTCCGTTTACGGCGATCGGTCCCGGGTCAACGTGCTTGTTGATCATAACTTTAGTTTTATCTAAGTTCATCCGGAGACCGATTCGCTGAGACGAATTAGCAAGGCTATCCAGCATCTGTTGTAGGTCTTGCAACGTTTCAGCCATGATGACGATGTCGTCTGCAAATCGCAGGTGAGAAATGTATGCGCCATTTATATTGATGCCGCGACCTTTCCAGTCCAGCGTCTTGAACATATCCTCCAGTGCATTGGTGAACAGTTTTGGTGATATGACATCACCTTGGCGCACTCCGCGGCGCAGGTGGATATGTTCAGTCCGCTGGTTCTGTACTTGGACGGTCATCGTTGCAGCTTCAAAAAGGCATCTCATCACCTCAATGTATCGCCAATCAACTTGGCATCGTTGCAAGGAGTCCAGAACTGACCAGGTCTCGACAGTGTCAAAGGCCTTCTCATACTCCACGAAGGCTAGACATAGGGGCAGATTATACTCTGCAGTCTTCTGTATAATCCGCCGCACTGTGTGGATATGATCTATGGTGCCGTAACCACTTCGAAACCCGGCCTGCTCCGGGGGTTGAAACTCGTCGAGCCTTCGCGCAAGACGGTTCGTGATGACCCTTGAAAACAGCTTGTATACATGGCTCAGAAGCGATATGGGTCGATAGTTTTTCAAAAGGGTTTAGTCACCCTTTTTGAAAAACAGGACGACCACGCTTCTGTTCCATGCCTGCGGAGTTCTCCCAGTGTAGAGGACAGTGTTAAATAACTTCCGAAGCTCCTTAACTACTGGGGTACCTCCTGCCCTCAGAAGCTCAGTCGTGACGCCGTCCTTACCCAGGGCTTTTCCATTTTTAAGCTGTTTAAGGGCCAACTCGAACTCGGCCATTGTCACTTGCTTGGGGATTAATTTTTTTATTTAATTTTATTTTAAACGTAGGATTAATTCATTATGTAATTTACCATCGTAGGGGAACGCGTTTTCATTAGTGAAGATCCATCGACAAACTCAGTTATTTGTTATATTATTTTTTTTAAAACGTATCTAGCTCCACACTAGGATTAATTCCTGTATCATGGGTGCGTTTACAAACATGAAAATTCACAAACACAAATGCCCAGACCGAAATAAATAATTGTGGAACACACAAAGATTTGTCCCGTGCGGAAATCGAACCCCCGACTACTAGACACAGTGGGCGGAGCGTCTTCAGCTCTTAACGACTGCGTTAAGTCGTCCGAGTCCGATTATAGACGTGACAGTGTTTCTTTTCAGGTTTTGTTCGTTAACTATTATTGCTAACGGTACTCCTTAATGTCAGACTAGTCCCGCTGCCAATACCGTTCGTATGCCTGTCAGCCGCGATCCGTGTTTATTTAAACATGATTTGCTTGATCTGGAAGTCGATCTGCATCTAATCAGCCGTTTAGTTCGCGTCTAATTTATCTATTCGATGCATTGTGCACTGCGCTTGCGATTTAATACGGTACTATTAGGTCCTTAGTTTAATTATTGTGGAACTGAATAAATGGTTGTCGATAAATTTCGGTTTTGTGTTTGTATATTATTAAATTGTTTGGACGTTGATCGATTTTAATATATCTGTATAAGACGTTTTGATAAATTCTTTAGTTCTTTCACAATTAGGTCAGTAGCAAAATTATTTCCTCCGCTTATTTTTAATGGTAATAGTAATAAACTGCATCAACTAGATTAATTTGTTACAATTACCGTAAAACTAAGCTAGATGAAATAGGTATGATAACAAATTGATTTTATATATCGATTTATTACTATTGGCATAGTTAAAATATATTTTTTGTACGAAAAGGACTAAACTAATTACATATTTGTCCTTAGTTGGTAGATAAGTGTATCTTTCTTTTTCAGTATTTGCTTATAATTACACATTTTTATTTATGAGTATTTTTTTCATTTCGAAAAAATTCGAATAAAAAATATTAAAGTAGAGCATTTTTCGTCCCGTCGTTACCTCCCAAGTCAACAACTTGTCACCGAGTTGCGTTGTGGTTTGCTAAAAACAAACAACAATAGAGAGGCTCTCTCCATACAATATCCTTTGTCAACCTTTTTATCAGACTGACTGGACAAGAAAAACTGTGGAGCCGTTTTGTAATATTTTTAAACGTTTTTAATTGAAATTGGCTGGGGTCATGGTTTATAGATACCTTTGTCAAAGAGTGGAACATAAAAGTTTATTAAAAAAGTGTTTCTTACAATAAATGACATTTTGATTTCAAATGTTAATATGCAACTTTTTTACATGGAAAATTGCCACGACACATGACCATCAAAAATAAAGTTCTTGGGCACTAAATCATATCTCAGGGAGTCAATCCAGATACGTTTGAGATCTTAGGTATTTTACACGATTTAATAGGGGTTACAGCCTATATTATCGATTGCTTCTACGTATTTTACGAAACGCATAAGTAGGCGTGTCACTATTCTACCATTTGGTATTCACACAAGTAACGGGCATTAAATGAATTCGAAATATATTTGCGATTACCACAATTGTCATGTCATGCAAATGCAGTAATTTACAAGCTCAATTAAAGATCATACAATACACATACAACCCAATCATCTTCAACCGCGTGATAAATGAACAAATAATTGTAACAAATGTTTTATGTCAAGGTCACCACGTATGTACACATCGTGACCAACCAATAGAAATCATTTTAATTTGTATAAAATTAATTTAATTGTTTTATATGGCTATTTAGGTCGATCTCTTATGATAAAAGCGTCATAATTGCAGGTTGTGTGGACGTGTACATTCATAGGTGTTATTTGTGTTTAATGTGAGCGATCTAATGATTTAAGTAATTGTTCCACTAGACTGTTCGGGCACGGTACCTACGTGTAGTAGACAGGTTTGAGATCTATCTATCTATCTACATCATCACGCCAGATCAGGCAGAGAGTACAGAGTTCCAACAGGTTCTTTCCTTACATACCTCTCTGGCTTCCTTTACTCTCATAGTTCGTCTCATACACGCTCGCCGGTTACGGAGACTCCTGACTTGTCCTTCAGATAAGACCCGGTCTATTTGGTCATGGTAAGATAGTCTAGGTCTTCCCCGGTACCTACATCCTTCCACTTTCGCATTGTATATCAGTTTTGTCATTCTTTTTTCGGACATTCTTTCTATATGCCCGAACCAACGGAGCATACCCTTTCTCATCTTTACACCGATACTATCTTTCATACCTATTCGCATTCTTACTACGCTGTTGCGGATACGGTCGGTCAGCTTCACTCCGCACATCTTCCGCAGAGCTCGCATTTATCCTACTTTCATTCTCCTTCTTACAAACCCAGCTCTCGCTGCCATATAACAGCGTTGGGACAAGCACTCCATTATGTATGGCCAGCTGCGCCTTTTGGCTTAAGTGCCGGCTCCCAAGTAGCTTTTCCATCGCGCCATTCACTCTATTCCCTGCACTCACTCTTCTCTCTATGTCAGCGGTGTATTTTCCATCCTTACTGAATGTGCATCCAAGATATACACACTCATTCACTTGCTCCAGCACATCGTTTTAAATCAGTGTGTATTTTTTATCCACGGTCTATGCTGAGTTCTACGGTAGATGATAAATGTCATTAGGTAGCGCTTAATTTTTCGATGCAAATATTCACAATTTATCCGATCTGATAAACCCCATACCTAGATAATACATATCATGTAAAGTACTAAATTTTTCATTCCTCAATTTTTCTACCTAATGGACTCAAGATCTTGTGATAATAGGCCCCGCTTGAGCCATTTGGGCAGAGTCCTGTTGAATAAAACTGATAATAAGGAATGAAAGCATAGCAAGAAATGGAAAATTATAAAAATAAATTAATTTCAGATGATTTAGTATTGAAAAATTAGTCAAATAGACACATTGTTAATGTTACTTTATTAAACAGGGTTCAAAATCGGGACGGGACAACACGGTATCGACAGAATTATACAAAAATCATTGTCTTACATAAATTAATGTTCTAATAAGTTTACTTAAAATTTAATTAAATTAAGTATTGAAAATAAAACTCTATAAAATGCGCATCCATAAAATAAATTATATCCACAATGGCATATCAACGGTTTTAGTCCCGCACCTCGCTTCAAAATCTGGCGCAAGCATTCAGCTTCGCAAGTGGACGCAAGTGCATATTGTTACATTCTTTACATTGGAACAAAGACATAACTTCTCCACTTTCAACGCTGAATTTTGAACTTTATCGTCTTGCATTTAAAGTGAGATATGAATTGATCGAACAATGCCACATACGTCAATATACTTAAAACATTTCGGTTTTGTCGGCGGAACTCGTAGCAATCGAATTTCTATTTTATTATTTACGGAACAGTATTGATTATTGATTGTTAAGACAACTGCAGATACAACGTTTTACGCAAACACATTGGCCATTGTTGCGAAAAATTGATTTACGTACAACATCTGTTAGAGCGTAGCGGCGCGATTTAGTGTTACGGGTAAACAACGAAAATAAAGCGTTCCGGCGTATTTGAGAACAGCGCAGTAACTGTCTCAAAAATTTAAGAATACTTTTATTATTATTACCAAAATAGCTTAAAAATAAAACGTTCTACAATAGTCTCCGCACTAAGCTCAGCTTGTATATATTTTGTTGTCATATTACCTCTTAGAAAAGAAATTTATCAATGAAGAATTAAGTAAGTCTGAAAGCGATAGTAGCAAGTAGCACTAATGTCCTAATAGAAAAAAAAACCGTACTTTTTCACTTGGTCTGGGGTTAAAAACCCGGCTCACGTCTCTCGTCTTTTTTCAAATGTATGTCCTATTATATTTTGCTATTTGTCATTGAGAGTAAACGTCTGGAAGAAACCCCCATGTCTGAAGAGTCTAAAAACAGGTATATGGACAAGTATACTTGCGATATGAAATGAAAGATATGATGTGCTATAAGAATGTAAATTATCACGCCCCCTATCTCATTTGGGCTAAAATACCTTAGCCAAATCTAGGTTTTTGTATTACATCTATGACAACTGCCTTAGAAAAAAGGGATACGGGAGATATTTAGCAATTTTTTTAAATCATAAAATGACGCAATTCTCTTATTATTATTATTATATATATCCGGAATTGTGCCCGGTATATGGCAATAGGCTCACCCCGTATTACATGGGACCTAACATCCTCGGTGAAACGTGAGTGTACTCAGTACACCTCTGCCAGCCCCGCTTGGGCAATATAGGCGTGACGGTGTATTTTTATTATTATTGGCTTTTTTTTAGAATTATAAAGTGACGCAATCGTAGAGATGAAGTGCTCTATTTTTTAGGTTTATTTTACTACCTATACCTATTCTTGTTTTAAGTTATGTCTATGCACAATATGTAGGTCGGACACAGGTGCTAAGTTATCCGAAAGTCTTAAAGTTAACTTGAGGTAAAGTTGTAAGTTACTTAGAATTAAGTGGGAACCAATACCTGTTGTTGTAACATTACAATGGTAATTTCAATTGATTTTGTATGTTGGAATTGTTAACGAGAACTTAGTTGGGAACTATAGAACGTCTTTTGACTTAAATTAATTTAAATATACGCACTTAAGTAGATAGTTGTAGTAACGAAATAGATTTTTTTTGTACGGGATTAATAATTCAAATGACTGACCGAATTTAACAATGATGCAACTCAAAGTCATGATTACTGGAATAGTGACTCTAATTTTAACAACTTTAAAGCTGGTTTTCTCTTGTGTTTGATTTTTAAGTTGTGTCACTATTCCATTCGTCTAACAAGTGTTAATGGCTGCATTTGCAATCAACATACACAAATCTACGTGTCTAACGAACAGTCCTACAATCCAGTATTTATACGTGGCATATATGACCTTATCGTCGGACAAGTTGCTAAAGCAATTTATTTTGTTTGGCATATGTAACTTTGTTTTATAGGGCCGTTGAAATATCCAGGCCGCAAAAAGTGTTTTGGATCACCAACCTGCCACTACTCCACAAAACCAAGTAGTCACTGTCGCCCATCCGAGGTGACAATATCGATACAGAAGAATCTACAAATACTTAGTACCAACAATTCTCTGATGGACGATTTGGTGCAGTGGTTAAGAGCTCAAGCCGCCCCGACTACTGTTTCGAATAGTCGCGGGTTAAATACCCGCACATGACAAATCTTCGTGTGATCCACAAATATTTGTTTTGTGCTGTGTGTATGTTAAATTTCATGTTTTTAACGCACCTACAACAAAGGAATAAATCCTAGAATGGGACTATGTTTTATTAAAAAAAACGAAAACGATAAATTCGACGTTACCATAACGCCAGCGATTTAATATGCCATCCTTTTCACACTACAAATATATTAAATAAAGATAAACGAGACAGCACGCGTTCTCGACAATGTTACGATAACGTCAAATGATCTATACTTAACCCACAGATCGCAAAATCGATAACATTTACTCATACAAATTGTATGTCAATACTAACATGCCTATTCACCCAAGGCCGCCACCTTAATGACATTCCCAACCCTATTGACCTTTACATGATGAATAAAAAATCCTCGGGACAAACGAACAAACAACAATTACAACACAACGAGCGATTGTGCTCGCACCGAGTATCGATTAATTATCGATACACGTCATACCGAGTGCGAGTGGATTAATCGATCATCGCTAGCGCTGTAGAGGCGCCGCACTGATCGATTGTTCTTTTATAACCTGTGGATAAATTAAAATTGGGATTGTTATCTTTGGTTTATAATGATGTATATATCTTGGAGGTGTCTGGGAGAATTTTGTTGAAGTTAGATTATAAATTGTACGGTTTAGTCCAGTAGTTAAGAGTTTGAAACTCTCCGCTCACTGGCTTGAGCAATTGATTTCAGCACGGGACAAATCTTTCTGTGAACCACAAATATTTACTACGGTCTGGGCTGTTTTTTTTTAAATGCTTGTTTTTTAAAAACTGCGGCTGGTGATATTGAGGCCCTGGGTTCGCACGCAGATTTTTTCGACGGAAACATCGGTAATTACAGTTTTGTACTTGAGATTTCTCCGTTGAATAATTCTCGGCTGTCTGGAGTCTGGGCGCATTTATTTACATTATCAGCTGGTACACATAGTCCCGTAGTAATAGGGAACAATACTATTGCCATTATATAAGGCACAATTTTTTTTTAAAGAAGTTCCCCTACTATTTCCAGGAACAGGCTGTTATTGTAGACATAAAACATAAATATTTATGTACTATATTCCTATATCACTCCAAGGAATTTCCACATGGTATGAAAGTGACTTCAACTGAGGCGATAAATTGGAGCATATACAGGTCATTATGGCACAAAAGAACATCTACACAAGATGAACCTATCAAGCGACGTGGTATGCAGGAACTGCGGTACAGAAACTGAAACCATGAAGCATATCCTCTGCAAATGCGACGCACTAGCGGCGTGGCAAATGAAGCTCCTGGGAGTGGCCTATCTAACTTCAGAGGAATTGCGGCCCTTTCCCCTGTTGGAATCTACAAGTTAGTACAGGGAGTATGGGGGTTTTCAGGTACGTAAGAGCACCAGAGCAAGGATAGCACAAAATAACGCATCGGGTGGAAGTGCGCCTGAAGACTCCTCAGTACGCCAAGCCAACAATAAGATAAGATAAGAGAGGTACTATATTAAAGCCAGTACCAGCTATAAATGTACCACAGTATTAGAAGTAAGCATCTAAATTAGCTACTATCTATTACAAGAAACATTAGTAGGGGTATTTCCAACGGTAATTCTTGTTACGTATACACGTCTGTATGTTACTATAACTCGTTCTGTCATACCGTTATTTTATGAGGGTTAGGCAATTTTATTATATTTTGCTATTAACATCTTCTCTGTGTTTCGCAAGTTAATCCAATTCCCACATTTATTTCTTAACATGTTTCGTTATTAGTTTAATTAGATATATAACAGCGTTCGCATCAACATATCAGTAACATATAATTTATTATGTACATTGACCGTGTAACGAATACACCAGGTTTAGCCACAGTCATATAGTTTAGCTACACCGGTTAATTCAATTTTATTATATTTTGTGAATACTTACCTCATAAGTTAAAAGAAACTCATATCTGTTTCAAAAACTTGTTTTAAGATGGAATAAAAAAAAACCAATAAACCAAATTTCAAGTTATTACGTCACCTGTTATTTAGATAGTAAATAATTATGAAAGTAATAAGGTAATTCGTTTACAATATCCCATTTTTTATTTATCGTCATTCCAAAACATAGGAAAAACCGGACAAAATTATTCAACTGTAGAAAACTAGTTAAATATTTACTCGACCTGAAAATCGAACCAACTTTGCTCTCCAACCAATGGACTAATAAAGCGATATATGTCTAATAAAGATTGAATTATAAATTAATAATATCACAGCAACGTATCATGAAATTCTTAACCAAGAAATCGGTCGCATACCTTACACTAGTTATCAATTCCCAAGAAGTAATAACAAGTATTATTCCAATAACAGGTACACATACTCGTTCTCGTACCTATTACCTAACATCACTAAAATTTATTCTACCCGTATAACTTGAAAATACTGTCGTAAAATGCGAACAGACCCGCGGGGCATGACTAATATTTATAAATAAGTTGGCTAATACTAGCTACCAATACTGATTTCTCACAATAAATTATATTAGGAATTTAAGTAGAGCAACTTGTCTTGTGTTAGCGCAGTGTTGAGTGTTCGGGTTATGACAATGTGACAATATAATTAATTAGAAATGAGAATTAATTTTGTAAGATAAGATCTGTAGTAAATATCATTTATTGGGATTTAATTAAGTTTGTGTAGCCTACATACATAGAAAAAAAGTTGTTTGTTTTTTTATCGCAACCATGATTGCTATTTGTTAAGTATGTACGTAATTTCTATGAAGAGTGTATGAATACTTACATAAGTCATATCTCTGGGGTACAGAGGAGAAAATAAGGTAACTTTCTTCAAGCAATCAGCTTCTCCTAAGTTGCTAATGATTATTATCCTCTTTTGAGCGAGATTTTAAAGCACTGAACACGCTTCGTTTCGGTCTTCTATGGACGCAAGGTTTCCGCTAAAATTACACCTAACTGACTAGATCTTATACATAGTTATAGTAATTACTGACATCTCTCAGGAACTTGATTGCCTCGTTGGTCTGGTGACAAAGCACATCGCTTTGTGATCACGATGTCCTGGGTTCAAATCCTAGGTCGGACAAATGTAGTTTTACGCTAGCTATCTAGATCTTACCGAAAACCAACTTAACAAACTTGAGCGAATTCAAAATGTCTGTATAAGGTTCATATTTGGTTTACGCAAATATGACCATGTCTCAGAATTTCGCTCAAAGCTCAAGTGGTTACCAATTCGCCTTCGCCGGAATGCTCATATATTATCTCTTTTATACAGTATCCTGTTTAATCCGTCAACTCCCTCTTACCTAAAGGAAAGATTTGAATTCCTTCACGAGACACATTTGAGGTCCCTAAGGTCGTCGGAGAATCTAAAGCTGAAAACGCCAATGCATTCCACAAATTTCTTTGATAAATCCTTCACAGTTCAAGCTGTCCGCTTGTGGAATGCATTGCCTGTATCAGTCAGACGTGCACAGTCGTCAGCTTCCTTCAAAAAGATGGTCAAAGACCACTATCTCTCTACTTGCTGACAAAATATGATGCATCATAGTCAGTCCCTTTTTGTTATACTATTTTGTAAGTATGTATGTAGTTAAATATGTTTTGTACTTATTTACGTATATATGTATTTATTTATCTTTTATGCAAATTTCAGTACTTGTATATACCAACGATAGCGTACGCCACCAACTGCCCTGATTACTTTTTTTTTTCTAGTATTTTGTATTTAACCAGGTTGTCTGGAAGAAATTGCTCTTAGCAATAAGACCGCCTATTGTATCAGTGTCTTATTTTACATGTTGTTTTATAATTTTGTTGGTGTACAATAAAGAGTATTGTATTGTATTGTATTTTTCTAGCGAAAAATTCCCAGTATGAGTCCGGAGTCCGGAATTGTGCCCGGTATATGGCAATAGGCTCGCCCCCTATTACATGGGACCTAAAATCGTCGGCGAAACGTGGGTGTACTCAGTACACCTCAGCCACCCCCTCTGGGGAATATAGGCGTGACGGTGTTTTTTTTTTCTCTTAGGAAAAAGCAAAGAAGTTTTAAGTTTTTGACCTTGCGTGCCTTCTTGTTTATTAGTTTTTTTTCCGTAAGTCTAGGTACATACATATACAAATAATCTAGGATTTTTGTTTGTTTAAATTTTGTTCAATTTTTTTTGTTTAATTTCTATTTCAACCAAATTTCACACATCTTACACATCACTAGTATCTACCAAAATATCGATGACCGAATAAAACAGTGACCGTATAAGGACAAGAACAAGAGAAATCAAACTTTTAGTTTATAAAATTAGAGTACTTATTCGAACAGCCGACAGCGATATCTCGAAGTGGATTCTCCGGTTTGCGTAACGCGAAACAATCGCAACTAGCGATTACGTAACAGGGTCTTTATTCGCTATGTTAAAACCCGGCGCGTTGTGATAACTACGTGAAATGATTCGGTAATGGTATTCCGTAGGCCACTGGGGTACCCTTAGTCCGAGACTTTGTAGACGGAGCTAATAAAAATGCCGTACAAAAGCGGCGTCAGTTACGCTCTATGTGTGCGTGATGCCGGTGTCTGATTTTTGAAAATTTGTTCAAAAGCTGTCAATGTGTGTGTGCGCGTGCGTGTGCGTACTACAATTTATCTAGCCTAAAGGTAGACCTATACCCTATAGGTGAAGCGTTTCCGCGAGCGCGATGCTTCATTTATACAATTCCTCTAAGGGAGTACCACTATAGTATTTTTTGACAGTTGTAAGTGTTAAAGAGAATTATACTTTATTCAGTGGCAATAAGAGGCTTGACCTGTTTCTATACTTGTGTTAAACCTTAACACTATTGAATTAAATATTAAAATCCTTTGGCACTTAGAACTGTCACTACCCATCTTATGTAAAAAATATTATAAACAATTATTTCACATCGTGTTACGTGTTAAGTTGGTCATAGCGAATATAAGCCCGGGGTTTTTAGACGTGCAGAGCTAAGAGTCTCGTAGAGCCCGCATATTAGGTAATCTCAGTGATGCCACATGATGGATTAGCAGCAAATAGAACGATATGTGGAAGGAGAAAGTGCACTGATAGGTAATTGAATTTGTTAGTTGCGTTTATTGAATACTAGTTTTGGACAGGAACACAACATTCTTTCGAGATAAATGTTATGTGTTAATACAGATAATAAACTATCTGTGTGGCAAATTTCATTTAAATCCGTTTAGCCGTTTTTGTGTTATTGAGTAACAAACATTCGAGCATACTAACTTACACATTTGTGGGATGGTAAGTTTGAGATTGACAATTCTTAAGCGAATAATAATTTTGCATTTATAACAATTTAAATTATGTTCTATGATTCAGTCATAAACACATGCTATAGGAGTGTAAAAATTTTCTTCGAAAGATTGGAAAGATTATTAAAGTGTTAAAATCAAAATAATGTAGCTTTTTATAGGTGTACTTAAAATTAATACACATTTATAATAACACCTTGTTTTTCATACCTCGTAGGTTCTTTTACATTGTATAGTGTTATTGGGATTTCCTATCGATAAATTCTTACTTACGGTACAGAAAGTGGAATTGTATTCGATGTAACGACAATAACACCGCCTCCATCACGCCAGATCCCTTGTGGGGTAGGCAGAGAGTACAGAGTTACAACAGGTTCTTTCTTTACATACCTCTCCGGCTTCCTCCACTCGCATAGTTCGTCTCATGCACACTCGCCGGTTACGGAGACTCTTGACTTACCCTTCAAATAAGACACGGTCTATTTGGTCATCATAAGATAGTCTAGGTCGTCCCCTGTACCTACATCCTTCCACGTTCACATCGTATATGTGTTTTGTCATTCTTTCCTCCGATATTCTTTCTATATGCCCGAACTATCGGCACATACCCTTTCTCATCTTTACACCGATACTATCTTTCAACCTGCACGCTTTCTTACTACGCTACTGCAAATACGGTCGGTCAGCTTCACTCTGCATATCCTTTTTTTTTCTAGCAAAAATTACATTTTGTCCGTCGTAGGATTAGAACTCAGGACGTCGTGATTACTTTACGCGCACACATACACCAACAAGACGGACTTCAAAGTACTTTATCGTCCCCTTAAAGAAATCCTGTATTCGTTCCAGACGACAACATTCATGACTCTACATTTCTGAAAGTACACCAATCGGATCTAGCAATCTCCCTAATTAATTGTTATGAATGCTAATATTTATTGATCTAGTGTTACGTTGTAATAGCAAAGTTCACGTCTATACTTATATTATTAACTATGTATTATAAGTAGTATATAACGAATAGATATTTAAAAGTGAAGTTGAAATTAAAAGTTTCAATGGCATCCGTTTGCAGTAGAAAGTGGATTTAATTTCGTTTGAGATTAAAGATGAGAATATGTTTCCTACAATAAAAAATATATTTGTATTCTTGATTAGTGACATAACTGATTTGAAAGCTTAGATGTTTTGTAAGTCTAGTAGCACTTGTTGGGGCTGCCGATCGGAGAAGACTCTGGATTTGAATTCTAGATCAGGCAGTGCAATTGTTTTTTTTTACTGAAAGTTTATTAGTCACACAGTCGACAGGTTTCAAAAATTGAAAGTAGTGTGCACGACTTGCAGACGCTTTTAGAGCCCAGTGTATTAAAGGGTGTATTGACTGCCTCGTTGGTCTGGTGGCAAAGCGCATCGCTTTGTGATCACGAGGTCCTGGGTTCAAATCCTAGGTCGGACAAATGTAGTTTTTCTAACGAACAATTCCCAGTATGAGTCCGGAATCTGGAATTGTGCCCGGTATATGGCAATAGGCTCGCCCCCTATTACATGGGACCTAACATCGTCGGCGAAACGTGGGTGTACTCAGTACATCTCTGCCACCCCCTCTGGGGAATATAGGCGTGACGGTGTGTGTGTATTAAAGGGTCAGCATTACCAACCATACCGAGCACAATTCCAGATTCTACTGATGAAGCTCTCAATAGGAGCGTTCGACCTACGATACTAACCTAAGACCTCGTGATTGCAAGCCACACCACGCGCCATTAGACTAACGAGGCAGTATTTGTATAACTCGTTCACCTCTACATCCGCTTAAGAACCAGATGAGCATATATAAATCATATATTGATTGTAAGTTAAATAAATCGTGAACACGAATAAATGTAATAAACAAAAATAACACTGTCACGCCAAGCGGGGGTAGCAGAGGTGTACTGTGTACACCCACTTTTCGCCGACGATGTTAGGTGCCATGTACCAGGGGATGAGATAATTGTCATCATACCGGGCACAATTCCAGACTCCAGAGTAATATTGGGACATTTTTCAATAAAAAACCTACACTTTTTCCTAACTAAAATTCGAACCTTTTTTTATGTCATGTCGGACTCTTACCGACTTAAACCCCACGATGGCCGGCATTGACACTTTAGATAGGCGTTCAGAGATCTCCGTAAGGAACACAATGGTGCCCTACTGTGTCATGCTCCAAAAAGCCCGCCTTCTGGGGGGGGAGCCTATGGACCTACTCCCCTCCTGCACCGTCGCGGTGTTCAAGGCGGCATAGGCCACACCACGCCGCCGTCCTCCTCGGGGTTGCTAAAATTCGAACCTAGGCAAACAAGGCAGTTGTGACAGTCGTGATGATATGTATACATTCTACTCGTCTCCACAGAATCAGTAACTCTTTCATGGGGCAATGTATACGCTTCTACAACAAATTACCTATAGATATCCGAAACATGCCTATCAATGAATTTAAAAAGGTCATCAAAACTATACTGTGTAATAAAGGGTATTACGAAATTTCGGATTATCTTGACGATAAAACAGATTGGGTTTGAGCAGCTCCTCAATCAGCAAAATTAAACAATGCTGTATAATACAATTTTGAAAATAAAGATGGATATCAGAAAGGCCAAACAACTTAAGTTAAAAGACTAGCCCGTTTGTACGTACGACGTTTGTAAGTGCTTATTTATTGGGCTAAACAAATAAATGATTTTTGACTTTGACTTGAAATAGATATAAAAATTCGTTCACCTCTACATTCGCTTAAAAACCAAATGAACATCAACATTTATTGGTAAATGAATTAATCATACGAATAAATCTACATACAATAAATAATGCCAGGTATACAAAACACAATGCTTAGGTAATACTAATTAAACGTGAGCATCAGCTCTAAGCCACACTAGCGGCCATCGTGACTAAAAATCATGACTATTAAAAATGTTAATAACATAATGAGCACCTAATATTTACCTGTTTACCGTGCTAACTTAGGCTGCGTGTAGATCGTGGGAGATGACACGCGTCTGTAAAAGGACGAGCAATATTTACTATCTGTGTGCCAAAGATATTAGTATCAGGAAAAATTAAAACAATATTTGGACTAAGAGAAGAAACAAAATAGCTTTTGGCTGTACGTAACTTGCATTTGTAATTATTTAGATTCAATTTACAGACTATGACACGGACGAGCAAAACTTACTATCTGTGTGCCAAAGATTTTAGTATCAGGAAAAATTTAAACAATATTTGTACTAAGAGAAGAAACACTAAAGTATTTCCTACTTAAGCGACGTCGTTTCAATTGTATGAAGTATATTTGCAAAATTATTTAAGATTATCACATTTTTGAGCGTATGACATATGTACATAGCTCAAAGGCATAAAAATATGTGATGTAAGATGTACATACATGCGTACAACCTACAATTTTATGTCTATAATTACGTACTTATGTATGACAAGCGTTATACTTTTGTATAAGTTTGAGTACCCTCAAACTTATACAAAAGTATAACGGAGCAACTATTGCCTTTTGAACGCCTAACATCTCAGTACTTCCAGTGATCATGGGTGCTGCAAAGCACTCGAAACGTCGGGAACTTAATAATAGACCCCGATAAAATCCGAAAAATAGTTTTATTTCAAGCGTTATCCTCTTTTTTAATAAAGTTTCATTATTTTAATTTTACAATACAAAAATTAAACTAAAAAGTTTAATAAAATTTTAAGGACGTCAATTTTCTGAATAACAAGATTTTTTATATTTTAAATTAAATTAACTACACCTTATTTGAGCTTGTTTACAACTTAAGTTTATAGTAACGCGTGTTCAGTTACTAAATACCGAAGTAGCTTCGCGTGTCATCGATAGTAATCTGCACGTAGCCTTACAGTTAGCTATAATATATGATAGCCAATGTCATGAGAACAATGAACGGACCTCTGATCCGGGATGCTTATTTTTACATCAAATCATATACGTAGTGTATCTGCAAAAACATATTAAGATTGAATTTGATTTTTGGTGGCTAAAATGTTGCTTTTCGTTATAAAGTATACACGGGTATTTGCTCAAAAAAACAAGAATAATTTGGATGTGCTCAAATGAGATTTGTAAAGTTTAGTGAAGTGTTAATAGTATTTGTGTATAGTGATAGCCTAGTGGTTAGACCGTTGGACTGCAAAGTAAAAGGTCTCGGATTCAAACCCAGGCACGCAGGTCTGTCTTTTCGAAAGCATGTGAATATTAAATGTTAACTGTCACTTGCTTTAACAATGAAGGAAAACATCGTGGAAAAGCCTGCATGTCTAAGAGATTCTCGCAGGTGTGTGAAGTTCGCCAACCCGCACTGGGCCAGCCTGGTGGACTATGTCCTAAGGCTATTTTATATATGGCCCTGTATGTATAATTATATATACATGGATATTTGCTTAAAAAAAACAAGATTAATTTGGAACGTACTGTTGGTCCGGGCACTTAGTTGTTATAAAAAAATACAAATAGAGTACTAGACACTTATTTATTGTTTGTTCCACAATTATCATAATTGACTACACTTGTAACGCGGTACTTTTGTCGCTCACACGCGAGACCTCCTGAAGGTCGTTGTCGAATTCAGACCCCTTTGGTGGCTTAGTTTTCACTACTGAGCCAACCGGCAGGCAGAAACCAGGTCCCTAGTTGGGAGTAATTAGACTAATTACCAAATGAACTGCCTTTTGTTGAAAACCCGGGGTTTAAAAAGGCATATATTGCTGATTTGCTTGAACAAAAATGGAAAAATGTGGGAACTGCAATTCAGCAATATAGCCGTGGGAGTTAGGGATGTAACAGTACGTAGAACATGAATAAATTACCCTTTATTATTAAAGGGTAATTTTACTATTTATGTGGCTTAATTGCTACCACACTACTTGATAAAGGCCAAAATTGACTTCCATTTGAGTATGACATAATCTTTCTCACCCTGATTTATGAAATAAGGCCTTTGCCCAGCCGTGGGACAGATGATGACTGATGTTATTATATTATTTGTAGTTAAAATTGAAGTATTCATTTGAATTACACATACCAAGTCCTATTGTTGGATAGGTAGATTATAGTTTACAAAATTGATACGTTTCAGGTTATGGGATGGTTTAGATGTGAAAAAATATAGTCTCAAAGTAAGGTCATGTATGTTTAAGAATTTTGTACATAATAGTGAAACATGAAATAATAATACACTGTCGCATTTTCATTGGTTACTGAAATTTAGATAGATTGATAGATAACTCTTTATTGTACACCAATTACATAGATATTCAATTACAAAAAAAAAAACATCTAAAAGTTACACGAAGGGCGGCCTTATCACTAAAAAGCAATCTCTTCCAGGAAACCTTGAGAGATTTAATAGGTATGATTACTTTATAATGGAACTAGCGGCCACCCGCGATTTCGTCTGCATATGTATTATAAAATATAGTCTATGTTTTATCCTGATATCATATAAAATCAGTTTGGTGTTTCTTTATGTGAAAGGGTAGAACTCAAATAATTTAGTTTGCTGGAACCCTGCGGGGCGCTAAAAAATAGTCAATTGACTTTTTTTTTTAATCTAACTTAACTACTAATGTACCACCGAATCGGAACGCGGCCTCCACTGAGAAGATCCGGCGAAGAAACTCAGCGGGCTTGTCGTTTTTTATATAATAGGATACAATGTCTAGGTTACAAAATTAATAGTTCACGATCTAGCCCCAGTGTGATGCCTTTCGACCAAGATATCATACTGACCCAGACCCAGATGGACCAGACCCCACACGCAGCACCCGTTCACGAGTATGACTACTGGAACAGCCATCACTCCCCTCGACCATATTGGACGGAAGGGAGTGACCCGCGCTAGTAATAAAGATCCTTACATCATCACATCGTCACAATTTTTCGCGTTTATTATGTTAGTAGGATGACCGAGCAGCATTTTAACACCTATAACATAACAATAAGCAGAAAAAGCTATCATACTGAGCTATTATTAATTATTACTACCTATGAAATATGCTAAAAATAGTTATTGTAATGATAATCGTTCTCATAAAAACCGCATCGTATTATTTCGATATAAAAAGGAGCTTAGAAACAATTCAAAGTCACTTTTTTATTATTATTATTATATTCAAAAAACCAGGAACCAGTTGCAATAATTATAATTGCAAAAAATCATTACCATTAAGTATAAGGAAGTTAATACAAATATACAATTTAGGCATAAGATAACGTCTAGGTATAGATTTAAAGAGATTCAAAGAGTTTATGTGGAACATAGGTAGATAATAATAATAATATTAGCCCTGTTAAGAAACCGTCCCACCGTTGGGCACAGGCCTCCTCTCAAACTGAGAGGGTTTAGGCCATCGTCCACCACGCTGGCACAGTGCGGGTTGGCGAACTTCACACACCTTCGAGAAAGTCTTAGGCATGCAGGTTTCCTCACGATGTTTTTCTTCACCGTTAAAGCAAGTGATAATTAATTTTTAATACGCAGATATTTTCGAAATGACAGAGGTTTGGGTTTGAACCCGAGACCTCTGAATTTGCAGTCCAACGGTCTAACCACTAGGCTATCACTGCTTATAGGTAGATGTTAAGATGACACAATAGGTCCTCTACATCCTGCCCTACATAAGGCGTACATATGTCATACTTAAATTATAATTTTATATAAAACTATAAAATACCCTCTATATAATAAACACAGGAACAATAAGGCTTTTTCATGCTTATAAAGCATGAAATATTAATAGTGTGGGGCTACATTTTTTTATAGAGAATACCATATTTTTTTTAAACGCGTCCGTTTACCAACATGAAAATTCACATATACAAATACCCAGACCGAAACAAATAATTGTGGATCACACAAAGATTTGTCCCGTGCGGAAATCAAACCCGCGCCTATTACACATATTGGGCGGAGCGGCTTAAACTCTTAACCACTGCGCTAAATCGTCCGTCAAGAATCCGTCTCATTAGGATAAGCTGGGTTCATTGCTTGTAAATTTCATTAAAACAAATTACATTTGATTTCGAATAGAGTGTGTGTTTTCTAAATCACGGCAACTAATTTTATTTTTGAGATGAGTTCTTGGTTCAGTGGTTTAGAGATTAAGCCGCCCCGCACACAGGATTTAATAGTCGCAGGTTCGATACACAGACCGGACAAATCTTTGTGTCCCACCCAGTACATTTTTTTTAAATCGCACCCATGACACAGGAATAAGTCCTAGTGAAGCTGGGGCTGCCATTAATAAAAAAAAGAATAGAAAAAAATCAAATAGTTTTAGTAAAATGCAGGCAATCAAAACACCTGATATCATATCAGAAGCCACTAACCGCTACATTGGATTTACAGTCGTGATAATATAAAATATATTCCACTATCTTCTTCTACAAGGTGTAACGTAAATAACGCAAGACCTCAGACACCCCAATTAGATAATTATTTCACAAATTCAAAACGAAAATCGAATTCAAAGGTTTTTACCCTTTTTTCAAGCACTTTTATACCCCAATTAACAATGAAACTTGTACGTGTATGTGTGCGAATAGAGAAATACGTTTCAAGAATGCATTTAAAACCTCTTTATTGCTATGAATAAAGAATAAATTTAGTTTCTTATAGCGTACTGAAGGAGTAAAAGCATTTTATGCAAATTAAAAAAAAATTAAGATACATTAAAAATTGTCGGAATTTAGATACCGATTTAGAACAAACTACTTTCAGGTCTTGCGTTTATTGTATTACACCTTGTATATAAAATCCAACTATTGCACGAAACTTTTTTTCTGAAATGGTTTTTATTAACTCCCTGATCTAAAGCAAATATAGATGGCATAGATCGATAAAATGTGATCGTTATCTATGATAATGGGATGAGCAAAAAGATACCTAATGGTTGTCAGTGATAAAAGCTTAATATTGATATTAAAAAAGGTTGAGTATCAATGTGCTTTAGATTACAACAAAAATGTGTGGAGTTAAGAGGTTTTGGTCGCGAAAGAAATGTAGGAGGCTCTTGATGTATTCTTAGAATGTATCGTATAGTTCAGTGCCAGTAGCGTGCTTTTTATTTAGACAATAACCTCATATGAATGCAAATACACTACTTTCAATTATTACTTACTAATATTTTTTTTCAATAAAACCGTAACCCCACACTGGGATTTATTCCTGTGTCGTGGGTGCGTTTACAAACATGGAAATTCACGTACACAAATACCCAGACCGAAACGAATAATTGTGAGTCACACAAACATTTTTCCCGTGCGGGAATCGAACCCGCGACTATTAGACACAGTGGGCATAGTGACTTAAGCTCTTAACCACTGCGCTAAATCGTCCGTCAAAGTTTCTGCCCGCAACTTTGTACGTGTTGATTTTAAAAAGGAACCTTTCATTTTTCCGGGATAGAAAGCATCCGATGTGTTAATGCAAGTAATAAACTATCTGTGTGTCAAATTTCATCCAAATCTGTTCAGCCATTTTTGCGTGATTCAGTAAGAAACATCCAAACATACAAACTTTCATACTTATAATATTAGTAGGACTTAAGTAAAGTACACACACACCGTCACGCCTATTTTCCCCAGAGGGGGTGGCAGAGGTGTACTGAGTACACCCACATTTCGCCGACGATGTTAGGTCTTATGTAATAGGGGGCGAGCCTATTGCCATATACCGGACACAATTCCAGACTCCCGACTCATACTAGGAATTTTTCGTTAGAAAAACTACATTTGTCCGACCTAGGATTTGAACCCAGGACCTCGTGATCACAAAGCGATGCGTTTTGCCACCAGACCAACGAGGCGGTACTTAAGTAAAGTAATACTATCTATCTCTTTATGTCATCACGCCAGATCCCTTGCGGCGATAGCAATAAGTATAGCAACTAATACATATATCTTCGTTTTTTTTTAATTTACTATCACTAGCTTTGACGGTGAAAACATCGTGAGGAAACCTGCATGCCTAAGAATTTCTCGAAGGTGTGTGAAGTTCGCCAACCCGCACTGGGCCAGCGTGGTGGACTATGTCTTGAGCCCTCTCAGTTTGAGAGGAGGCCCATGCCCAACGGTGGGTAGCCAGAGGGGTTTGTAAGGAAAGAACCTGTTGTAACTGTGTACTCGCTGCCAACCCCGCAAGGGATCTGGCTTGATGATATAGATAGATAGGAAATATACCCAAAACTGGCGGCAAACTACCAAGCTGTACAAAAAGCAAAAAAAAATACTTAGTCCCACTCTTGGTGCAGCTAAAGCTCATGAACCTCATCTTGATAGAGCAAAAATGTATTTCAAATCACCCAAATCAAATCGTTTAGGCTTTTACCAAAAAGGAAGTTTACAAATATGAATTTCACTTACACAAATACCTTGACATAGAGGAAATAATTACGGCTCCCACTATGGTTGACCTGGTAAAGGTCGCGGGTCGAATTTGGTTGCGAACAATACATATCCAATCGTTGTTGCGGTCTTTTGGGAGAGATCTTTGTCTGTGATGGACGTCTTTCCACTGAAAATAGACTCAAAAATTTGTTAGAGAGAGACCGAAACTGTCAGCGCGGTCCCACCACTACAGACGAGCCCGAGGACCGCGGGCTCAGACCAGGAGACCTCGACCGTCCGACGCGGACGCCGCCCCACACAGCTTATCGACGAGCTAGGCACCGGCCGCTTCTATTATCACGGAATAAACCTACAGTATACAGTCCATTCAACGTTTTTTTTATGTCCCGTTAGGGCCTAGTCGCGACTACTTGATCTAGTAATCCCAGCGGCCTACGAACAGACCTAATCGTCAACCAATCAAACCGTTAATAGAGTCAGTTGCAAAACTTTGCTATACTTAAAAGCATTACATGCAAAAAATATCTAGGCGACATCCGATTAGCCCGAGAGGCGTATGATAGGCATGTTTATCGCCGTAAGTGCCTAATTACCACCACAGTCAATCAACTTTGCTAATTATACTACAGTTTGGTATCACGACGGCTGAAAAGAATCGGGTATTTGAATCGGAATTTTAATAATTCACAATAAAGTTGTTTTTTGTATGTGATGTGCGTATTGATTATAGTTTAACAAGATTATTAATCATAGGACAGTATAGTAACTTACACATTTGTGGGATGGTAAGTTTGAGATTGACAATTTTTAAGCGAATAATAATTTTGCATTTATAACAATTTAAATTATGTTCTATGATTCAGTCATAAACACATGCTATAGGGGTGTAAAAATTTTCTTCGAAAGATTGGAAAGATTATTAAAGTGTTAAAATCAAAATAATGTAGCTTTTTATAGGTGTACTTAAAATTAATACACATTTATAATAACACCTTGTTTTTCATACTTCGTAGGTTCTTTTACATTGTATATTGTTATTGGGATTTCCTATCGATAAATTCTTACTTACGGTACAGAAAGTGGAATTGTATTCGATGTAACGACAATAACACCGCCTCCATCACGCCAGATCCCTTGCGGGGTAGGCAGAGAGTACAGAGTTCCAACAGGTTCTTTCTTTACATACCTCTCCGGCTTCCTCCACTCGCATAGTTCGTCTCATGCACACTCGCCGGTTACGGAGACTCTTGACTTACCCTTCAAATAAGACACGGTCTATTTGGTCATCATAAGATAGTCTAGGTCGTCCCCTGTACCTACATCCTTCCACGTTCACATCGTATATGTGTTTTGTCATTCTTTCCTCCGATATTCTTTCTATATGCCCGAACTATCGGCACATACCCTTTCTCATCTTTACACCGATACTATCTTTCAACCTGCACGCTTTCTTACTACGCTACTGCAAATACGGTCGGTCAGCTTCACTCTGCATATCCTTTTTTTTCCTAGCAAAAATTACATTTTGTCCGTCGTAGGATTCGAACTCAGGACGTCGTGATTACTTTACGCGCACACATACACCAACAAGACGGACTTCAAAGTACTTTAACGTCCCCTTAAAAAAATTCTGTATTCGTTCCGGACGACAACATTCATGACTCTACATTTCTGAAAGTACACCAATCGGATCTAGCAATCTCCCTAATTAATTGTTATGAATGCTAATATTTATTGATCTAGTGTTACGTTGTAATAGCAAAGTTCACGTCTATACTTATATTATTAACTATGTATTATAAGTAGTATATAACGAATAGATATTTAAAAGTGAAGTTGAAATTAAAAGTTTCAATGGCATTCGTTTGCAGTAGAAAGTGGATTTAATTTCGTTTGAGATTAAAGATGAGAATATGTTTCCTACAATAAAAAATATAATTGTATTCTTGATTAGTGACATAACTGATTTGAAAGCTTAGATGTTTTGTAAGTCTAGTAGCACTTGTTGGGGCTGCCGATCGGAGAAGACTCTGGATTTGAATTCTAGATCAGGCAGTGCAATTGTTTTTTTTTACTGAAAGTTTATTAGTCACACAGTCGACAGGTTTCAAAAATTGAAAGTAGTGTGCACGACTTGCAGACGCTTTTAGAGCCCAGTGTATTAAAGGGTGTATTGACTGCCTCGTTGGACTGGTGGCAAAGCGCATCGCTTTGTGATCACGAGGTCCTGGGTTCAAATCCTAGGTCGGACAAATGTAGTTTTTCTAACGAACAATTCCCAGTATGAGTCTGGAGTCTGGAATTGTGCCCGGTATATGGCAATAGGCTCGCCCCCTATTAAATGGGACCTAACATCGTCGGCGAAACGTGGGTGTACTCAGTACATCTCTGCCACCCCCTCTGGGGAATATAGGCGTGACGGTGTGTGTGTAATAAAGGGTCAGCATTACCAACCATACCGAGCACAATTCCAGATTCTACTGATGAAGCTCTCAATAGGAGCGTTCGACCTACGATACTAACCTAAGACCTCGTGATTGCAAGCCACACCACGCGCCATTAGACTAACGAGGCAGTATTTGTATAACTCGTTCACCTCTTCATCCGCTTAAGAACCAGATGAGCATATATAAATCATATATTGATTGTAAGTTAAATAAATCGTGAACACGAATAAATGTAATAAACAAAAATAACACTGTCACGCCAAGCGGGGGTAGCAGAGGTGTACTGTGTACACCCACTTGTCGCCGACGATGTTAGGTGCCATGTACCAGGGGATGAGATAATTGTCATCATACCGGGCACAATTCCAGACTCCAGAGTAATATTGGGACATTTTTCAATAAAAAACCTACACTTTTTCCTAACTAAAATTCGAACCTGTTTTTACCTGGGGGTAAACCTGCATAGGCCTTCAGCAAGCCTCGGCGGAAGCTCGCGGGGCATGTCGGACTCTTACCGACTTAAACCCCACGATGGCCGGCATTGACACTTTAGATAGGCGTTCAGAGATCTCCGTAAGGAACACAATGGTGCCCTACTGTGTCATGCTCCAAAAAGCCCGCCTTCTGGGGGGGGGAGCCTATGGACCTACTCCCCTCCTGCACCGTCGCGGTGTTCAAGGCGGCATAGGCCACACCACGCCGCCGTCCTCCTCGGGGTTGCTAAAATTCGAACCTAGGCAAACAAGGCAGTTGTGACAGTCGTGATGATATGTATACATTCTACTCGTCTCCACAGAATCAGTAACTCTTTCATGGGGCAATGTATACGCTTCTACAACAAATTACCTATAGATATCCGAAACATGCCTATCAATGAATTTAAAAAGGTCATCAAAACTATACTGTGTAATAAAGGGTATTACGAAATTTCGGATGATCTTGACGATAAAACAGATTGGGTTTGAGCAGCTCCTCAATCAGCAAAATTAAACAATGCTGTATAATACAATTTTGAAAAAAACAATGGTTATCAGAAAGGTCAAACAACTTAAGTTAAAAGACTAGCCTGTTTGTACGTACGACGTTTGTAAGTGCTTATTTATTGGGCTAAACAAATAAATCATTTATTTTTGACTTTGACATAGATATAAAAATTCGTTCACCTCTACATTCGCTTAAAAACCAAATGAACATCAATATTTATTGGTAAATGAATTAATCATACGAATAAATGTACATACAATAAATAATGCCAGGTATACAAAACACAATGCTTAGGTAATACTAATTAAACGTGAGCGTCAGCTCCAAGCCACACTAGCGGCCATCGTGACTAAAAATCATGACTATTAAAAATGTTAATAACATAATGAGCACCTAATATTTACCTGTTTACCGTGCTAACTTAGGCTGCGTGTAGATCGTGGGAGATGACACGCGTCTGTAAAAGGGCGAGCAATATTTACTATCTGTGTGCCAAAGATTTTAGTATCAGGAAAAATTAAAACAATATTTGGACTTAGAGAAGAAACAAAATAGCTTTTGGCTGTACGTAACTTGCATTTGTAATTATTTAGATTCAATTTACAGACTATGACACGGACGAGCAAAACTTACTATCTGTGTACCAAAGATTTTAGTATCAGGAAAAATTTAAACAATATTTGGACTAAGAGAAGAAACACTAAAGTATTTCCTACTTAAGCGACGTCGTTTCAATTGTATGAAGTATATTTGCAAAATTATTTAAGATTATCACATTTTTGAGCGTATGCCATATGTACATAGCTCAAAGGCATAAAAATATGTCATGTAAGATGTACATACACAACCTACAATTTTTATGTCTGTAATTACGTACTTATGTATGACAAGCGTTATACTTTTGTATAAGTTTGAGGGTACCCCGGAGCAACTATTTCCTTTTGAACGCCTAACATCTCAGTACTTCCAGTGATCATGGGTGCTGCAAAGCACTCGAAACGTCGTGAACTTAATAATAGACCCCGATAAAATCCGAAAAATAGTTTTATTTCAAGCGTTATCCTTTTTTTTAATAATGTTTCATTATTTTAATTTTACATTACTAAAATTAAATTAAAAAGTTTAATAACATCTTCAGGAAGTCACTTTTCTGAATAACTAGATTTTTATATCTTTAGGCTATTAATTAAATTAACTACACTTTATTTGAGCTTGTTTACAACTTAAGTTTATAGTAACGCGTGTTCATTAGTTACTAAACACCGAAGTAGCTTCGCGTGTCATCGATAGTAATCTGCACGTAGCCTTACAGTTAGCTATAATATATGATAGCCAATGTCATGAGAACAATGAACGGACCTCTGATCCGGGATGCTTATTTTTACATCAAATCATATACGTAGTGTATATGCAAAAACATATTAAGATTGAATTTGATTTTTGGTGGCTAAAATGTTGCTTTTCGTTATAAAGTATACACGGGTATTTGCTCAAAAAAACAAGAATAATTTGGATGTGCTCAAATGAGATTTGTAAAGTTTAGTGAAGTGTTAATAGTATTTGTGTATAGTGATAGCCTAGTGGTTAGACCGTTGGACTGCAAAGTAAAAGGTCTCGGATTCAAACCCAGGCACGCACGTCTGTCTTTTCGAAAGCATGTGAATATTAAATGTTAACTGTCACTTGCTTTAACAATGAAGGAAAACATCGTGGAAAAGCCTGCATGTCTAAAAGATTCTCGCAGGTGTGTGAAGTTCGCCAACCCGCACTGGGCCAGCCTGGTGGACTATGGCCTAAGGCTATTTTATATATGGCCCTGTATGTATAATTATATATACATGGATATTTGCTTAAAAAAACAAGATTAATTTGGAACGTACTGTTGGTCCGGGCACTTAGTTGTTATAAAAAATACAACTAGAGTACTAGACACTTATTTATTGTTTGTTCCACAATTATCATAATTGACTACACTTGTAACGCGGTACTTTTGTCGCTCACACGCGAGACCTCCTGAAGGTCGTTGTCGAATTCAGACCCCTTTGGTGGCTTAGTTTTCACTACTGAGCCAACCGGCAGGCAGAAACCAGGTCCCTAGTTGGGGAGTAATTAGACTAATTACCAAATGAACTGCCTTTTGTTGAAAACCCGGGGTTTAAAAAGGCATATATTGCTGATTTGCTTTAACAAAAATGGAAAAATGTGGGAACTGCAATTCAGCAATATAGCCGTGGGAGTTAGGGATGTAACAGTACGTAGAACATGAATAAATTACCCTTTATTATTAAAGGGTAATTTTACTATTTATGTGGCTTAATTGCTACCACACTACTTGATAAAGGCCAAAATTGACTTCCATTTGAGTATGACTTAATCTTTCTCACCCTGATTTATGAAATAAGGCCTTTGCCCAGCCGTGGGACAGATGATGACTGATGTTATTATATTATTTGTAGTTAAAATTGAAGTATTCATTTGAATTACACATACCAAGTCCTATTGTTGGATAGGTAGATTATAGTTTACAAAATTGATACGTTTCAGGTTATGGGATGGTTTAGATGTGAAAAAATATAGTCTCAAAGTAAGGTCATGTATGTTTAAGAATTTTGTACATAATAGTGAAACATGAAATAATAATACACTGTCGCATTTTCATTGGTTACTGAAATTTAGATAGATTGATAGATAACTCTTTATTGTACACCAATTACATAGATATTCAATTACAAAAAAAAAACATCTAAAAGTTACACGAAGGGCGGCCTTATCACTAAAAAGCAATCTCTTCCAGGAAACCTTGAGAGATTTAATAGGTATGATTACTTTATAATGGAACTAGCGGCCACCCGCGATTTCGTCTGCATATGTATTATAAAATATAGTCTATGTTTTATCCTGATATCATATAAAATCAGTTTGGTGTTTCTTTATGTGAAAGGGTAGAACTCAAATAATTTAGTTTGCTGGAACCCTGCGGGGCGCTAAAAAATAGTTAATTGACTTTTTTTTTAATCTAACTTAACTACTAATGTACCACCAAATCGGAACGCGGCCTCCACTGAGAAGATCCGGCGAAGAAACTCAACGGGCTTGTCGTTTTTTATATAATAGGATACAATGTCTAGGTTACAAAATTAATAGTTCACTATCTAGCCCCAGTGTGATGCCTTTCGACCAAGATATCATACTGACCCAGACCCAGATGGACCAGACCCCACACGCAGCACCCGTTCACGAGTATGACTACTGGAACAGCCATCACTCCCCTCGACCATATTGGACGGAAGGGAGTGACCCGCGCTAGTAATAAAGATCCTTACATCATCACATCGTCACAATTTTTCGCGTTTATTATGTTAGTAGGATGACCGAGCAGCATTTTAACACCTATAACATAACAATAAGCAGAAAAAGCTATCATACTGAGCTATTATTAATTATTACTACCTATGAAATATGCTAAAAATAGTTATTGTAATGATAATCGTTCTCATAAAAACCGCATCATATTATTTCGATATAAAAAGGAGCTTAGAAACAATTCAAAGTTTCTTTTTTATTATTATTATTATATTCAAAAAACCAGGAACCAGTTGCAATAATTATAATTGCAAAAAATCATTACCATTAAGTATAAGGAAGTTAATACAAATATACAAATTAGGCATAAGATAACGTCTAGGTATAGATTTAAAGAGATTCAAAGAGTTTATGTGGAACATAGGTAGATAATAATAATAATATTAGCCCTGTTAAGAAACCGTCCCACCGTTGGGCACGGGCCTCCTCTCAAACTGAGAGGGTTTAGGCCATCGTCCACCACGCCGGCCTAGTGCGGGTTGGCGAACTTCACACACCTTCGAGAAAGTCTTAGGCATGCAGGTTTCCTCACGATGTTTTTCTTCACCGTTAAAGCAAGTGATAATTAATTTTTAATACGCAGATATTTTCGAAATGACAGAGGTTTGGGTTTGAACCCGAGACCTCTGACTTTGCAGTCCAGCGGTCTAACCACTAGGCTATCACTGCTTATAGGTAGATGTTAAGATGACACAATAGGTCCTCTACATCCTGCCCTACATAAGGCGTACATATGTCATACTTAAATTATAATTTAAAAAAAAAACTATAAAATACCCTCTATATAATAAACACAGGAACAATAAGGCTTTTTCATGCTTATAAAGCATGAAATATTAATAGTGTGGGGCTACATTTTTTTATAGAGAATAACATATTTTTTTTAGACGCGTCCGTTTACCAACATGAAAATTCACATATACAAATACCCAGACCGAAACAAATAATTGTGGATCACACAAAGATTTGTCCCGTGCGGAAATCAAACCCGCGCCTATTACACATATTGGGCGGAGCGGCTTAAACTCTTAACCACTGCGCTAAATCATCCGTCAAGAATCCGTCTCATTAGGATGAGCTGGGTTCATTGCTTGTAAATTTCATTAAAACAAATTACATTTGATTTCGAATAGAGTGTGTGTTTTCTAAATCACGGCAACTAATTTTATTTTTGAGATGAGTTCTTGGTTCAGTGGTTTAGAGATTAAGCCGCCCCGCACACAGGATTTAATAGTCGCAGGTTCGATACACAGACCGGACAAATCTTTGTGTCCCACCCCGTACATTTTTTTTAAATCGCACCCATGACACAGGAATAAGTCCTAGTGAAGCTAGGACTACCATTAATAAAAAAAGAATAGAAAAAAAATCAAATAGTTTTAGTAAAATGCAGGCAATCAAAACACCTGATATCATATCAGAAGCCACTAACCGCTACATTGGATTTACAGTCGTGATAATATAAAATATATTCCACTATCTTCTTCTACAAGGTGTAACGTAAATAACGCAAGACCTCAGACACCCCAATTAGATAATTATTTCACAAATTCAAAACGAAAATCGAATTCAAAGGTTTTTACCCTTTTTTCAAGCACTTTTATACCCCAATTAACAATGAAACTTGTACGTGTATGTGTGCGAATAGAGAAATACGTTTCAAGAATGCATTTAAAACCTCTTTATTGCTATGAATAAAGAATAAATTTAGTTTCTTATAGCGTACTGAAGGAGTAAAAGCATTTTATGCAAATTAAAAAAAAAATAAGATACATTAAAAATTGTCGGAATTTAGATACCGATTTAGAACAAACTACTTTCAGGTCTTGCGTTTATTGTATTACACCTTGTATATAAAATCCAACTATTGCACGAAACTTTTTTTCTGAAATGGTTTTTATTAACTCCCTGATCTAAAGCAAATATAGATGGCATAGATCGATAAAATGTGATCGTTATCTATGATAATGGGATGAGCAAAAAGATACCTAATGGTTGTCAGTGATAAAAGCTTAATATTGATATTAAAAAAGGTTGAGTATCAATGTGCTTTAGATTACAACAAAAATGTGTGGAGTTAAGAGGTTTTGGTCGCGATAGAAATGTAGGAGGCTCTTGATGTATTCTTAGAATGTATCGTATAGTTCAGTGCCAGTAGCGTGCTTTTTATTTAGACAATAACCTCATATGAATGTAAATACACTACTTTCAATTATTACTTACTAATATTTTTTTTCAATAAAACCGTAACCCCACTCTGGGATTTATTCCTGTGTCGTGGGTGCGTTTACAAACATGGAAATTCACATACACAAATACCCAGACCGAAACGAATAATTGTGAGTCACACAAACATTTTTTCCGTGCGGTAATCGAACCCGCGACTATTAGACACAGCAGGCGGAGCGACTTAAGCTCTTAACCACTGCGCTAAATCGTCCGTCAAAGTTTCTGCCCGCAACTTTGTACGTGTTGATTTTAAAAAGGAACCTTTCATTTTTCCGGGATAGAAAGCATTCGATGTGTTAATGCAAGTAATAAACTATCTGTGTGTCAAATTTCATCCAAATCTGTTCAGCCATTTTAGCGTGATTGAGTAAGAAACATACAAACTTTCATACTTATAATATTAGTAGGACTTACTTAAGTAAAGTACACACACACCGTCACGCCTATTTTCCCCAGAGGGGGTGGCAGAGGTGTACTGAGTACACCCACGTATTGCCGACGATGTTAGGTCCCATGTAATAAGGGGCGAGCCTATTGCCATATACCGGACACAATTCCAGACTCCCGACTCATACTAGGAATTTTTCGTTAGAAAAACTACATTTGTCCGACCTAGGATTTGAACCCAGGACCTCGTGATCACAAAGCGATGCGTTTTGCCACCAGACCAACGAGGCTGTACTTAAGTAAAGTAATACTATCTATCTCTTTATGTTATCACGCCAGATCCCTTGCGGCGATAGCAGTAAGTATAGCAACTAATACATACATCTTCGTTTTTTTTAAATTTACTATCACTAGCTTTGACGGTGAAAACATCGTGAGGAAACCTGCATGCCTAAGAATTTCTCGAAGGTGTGTGAAGTTCGCCAACCCGCACTGGGCCAGCGTGGTGGACTATGTCTTGAGCCCTCTCAGTTTGAGAGGAGGCCCATGCCCAACGGTGGGTAGCCAGAGGGGTTTGTAAGGAAAGAACCTGTTGTAACTGTGTACTCGCTGCCAACCCCGCAAGGGATCTGGCTTGATGATATAGATAGATAGGAAATATACCCAAAACTGGCGGCAAACTACCAAGCTGTACAAAAAGCAAAAAAAAATACTTAGTCCCACTCTTGGTGCAGCTAAAGCTCATGAACCTCATCTTGATAGAGCAAAAATGTATTTCAAATCACCCAAATCAAATCGTTTAGGCTTTTACCAAAAAGGAAGTTTACAAATATGAATTTCACTTACACAAATACCTTGACATAGAGGAAATAATTACGGCTCCCACTATGGTTGACCTGGTAAAGGTCGCGGGTCGAATTTGGTTGCGAACAATACATATCCAATCGTTGTTGCGGTCTTTTGGGAGAGATCTTTGTCTGTGATGGACGTCTTTCCACTGAAAATAGACTCAAAAATTTGTTAGAGAGAGACCGAAACTGTCAGCGCGGTCCCACCACTACAGACGAGCCCGAGGACCGCGGGCTCAGACCAGGAGACCTCGACCGTCCGACGCGGACGCCGCCCCACACAGCTTATCGACGAGCTAGGCACCGGCCGCTTCTATTATCACGGAATAAACCTACAGTATACAGTCCATTCAACGTTTTTTTTATGTCCCGTTAGGGCCTAGTCGCGACTACTTGATCTAGTAATCCCAGCGGCCTACGAACAGACCTAATCGTCAACCAATCAAACCGTTAATAGAGTCAGTTGCAAAACTTTGCTATACTTAAAAGCATTACATGCAAAAAATATCTAGGCGACATCCGATTAGCCCGAGAGGCGTATGATAGGCATGTTTATCGCCGTAAGTGCCTAATTACCACCACAGTCAATCAACTTTGCTAATTATACTACAGTTTGGTATCACGACGGCTGAAAAGAATCGGGTATTTGAATCGGAATTTTAATAATTCACAATAAAGTTGTTTTTTGTATGTGATGTGCGTATTGATTATAGTTTAACAAGATTATTAATCATAGGACAGTATCCGAAGAATAATGGAAGACATTTTCATAACATAATTGCAAAAAAAGTGAGTGTGCTTTAGTTATCTTATCGTTTTATAATTAACGCCGCTCATGGATTGTCTAATAAGGTTTACATAACCTTCTATATTTAACCTTTTACAAAGAGGAGATTTTAGATTTCTACATAACTACTAACTGGTCCCCTCACAAAAGAAAAGGCAACGCGGTATGCTTAGACGGAGATGGTGGGATGCACTGGATACATTTTTAAAGAACTGGCCTGAGATGGCAAATAACACGGGAGAGTGGAAAAAATTGAGGGAGGCCTTTGCCCAGCAGTGGGACAATAACGGCTTTTAATAATAATTTTGTTACTTAGTTGTTTATTTATGACCATGCCATAAGCCTCTATTATAAACCCTAGCAGGATTGTGAGAAAGTGTGAATCCACCGAACAAACCCATAAAGAAATCCACTGGACTAAGGCCCGTGGGCTTTAATAATAATTATTTATTTCACCTACACAAATTACAAATTGCGTACAGATTAATGGTGAGTCTAGAGGTAACAACGTAATTTGTGGGAGATCCACTGGAGCCTAAATTAAGCCTAACCCTGTGGCCCTAAACTAAGCCTAATGTTTTGTTTTGAATACCGAAATTCCCCTAATTTCGAGAAATAATAATTCCTTCGACAATAATAATAATAATTGCTCGTCAATAGCACTATTCCCATAGACTGTATAACCCACTGGCGAGGTCGCAGTAAAAGCCGGATGCTTATAGCAAAATTCCGGTCGACGTGGCAATCTTTGGGGAAGTCTTTGACGATGATGATATAACCCAATCGACCGGCAGTGGGCAGAGAAATAGACGTGAAATTGGCCAAAGTGAGAAAATAAACCTCGCCAATAAGCTGGGAAGCGGTCATGAAAATATGCAGGACGTGTTTATATAGCCACTCACATTGCCCACCAATAGTTCTACTCATTGGTACATTGAACGGGTATCATGGCAATAGGTACATAGGCTTAGTGGAGTAGTAATTTAAGCATGTAACAATCTTACTTTTGTATTCCGAACGTTTGGTAGCACACTTTAAAGTATCTGGGACCATGCCAAGGCTGATTTTTGCAATAGATAATTGAAAACACGGTAAAAACGTGCGAAATGTGTGACAAGGATCTTTCGGCTCATTATCAATCATATGCATACACATCATATACATTAATTAAGGTTATGATTAAGTGAAATTTTCCTATTTCCAGAGAAACATTTCTATAGGTCCGCAAGGTTACTAATTAAAATAAGAATTAGGGTGAATTTCATAGCACACAGCGATTCTGCGAGCGTCGTGAAGTGACTTGTGAAGTGTCGTGAAGTGATACAAATAGTATTCTAGGGATGGCATCCAAAATTTATAATAAATTACCAAGCTTTCAAGAAATTGGTACACCATTTACTGGTGACGAAATGTTATTATACTGTATAGGAATTTCTAAATGACACCTTTTAATACATCATAACATATTTGTTTTATGGGACTAACCCCGCTACGCATTCCCATCATTGTAACTCGTGTAAGCCAGGATCCACAAATATTTATATTAATTTTGAATTTTTCCATTGTTTTCTATACAATAAATAATAATTTCTTTTTGTGAGCAATAATACATTTTAATCTCATGTCTTTGTTCTTACAAAGACATGACATTAAAATATATTATTGTATGGTTCTTTGTTAAGAGATTTGAGTAATCTATAACCTCACGCCAGATCCCTTGCGGGGTAGGCAGAGAGTACAGAGTTCCAACAGGTCCTTACATACCTCTCTGGCTTCCTCAACTCTCATAGTTCGTCTCACACACGCTCGCCGGTTACGGAGACTCTTGACTTTTCCATCAGATAAGACTCGGTTAATTTGGTCGTGGTAAGATAGTCTAGGTCTTCCCCGGTACCTGCATCCTTGCACTTTCACATTGTATATCTGTTTTGTCATTCTTTCCTCTGGCATTCTTTCTATATGCCCGAACCAACGGAGCATGCCCTTTCTCATCTTTACACCGATACTATCTTTCATACCTACTCGCTGTCTTACTATGCTGTTGCTAATGCGGTCGGTCAGCTTCACTCCGCACATTTGAGTAATGTTTAATTTAATTAGGTTATCTTGATATTATTGTATGCCTGACTACTGGTAGGACATAGTGAAACCAACTGTATTATGTATAATACAACACATACCATCTTTGTAATCTATGACCACAATAAATTCTATTTGATTTGATTTGACGTTTTACTTGATGACTAACGCTTAGTTTCGATTTTGACTGCGGGCCAAAAGACTATATACGAGGATGACATTTTAGAACGTAAAATTCCATGGTTGGAATAAGGCGATATCGATAGCGGAAAGAGAATAGATGAAAATGTACAATGTCCGTCTGAAAGTTCAGTACAAAATATGATAATATGTTAAAAGCAATTTATAATAATAATAATAGCCCCATTAAGAAACTGTCCCACCGTTGGACACGGGCCTCCTCTCAAACTGAGAGGGCTTAGGCCATAGTCCACCACGCTGGCTCAGTGCGGGTTGGCGAACTTCACACACCTTCGAGAAACCCTTAGGCATGCAGGTTTCCTCACGATGTTTTCCTTCAAACGTTAAAGCAATTGAAAATTAATTTTTAAAACGCACATGTCTAAAACACAGAGATGCGCGCCTGTGTTTGATGAACCCGAGACCTCTGACTTTGCAGTCCAACGGTCTAACCACTAGGCTATCACTGCTATATTATTCAAAAGCAACTTGCTAATTCCGAAATAAGTCAAACGCTAACCACCTGCTTACAGCAATCAACAGCAGGTTAATTCGTCACCGTGATTGGCAGTTGATGTTTATATATAAACTGCGCGAGCGCACAATATTAATCGTTTGACGATACTGCACGGACAGCAAAGAAAGTTTACCTGTCTTTTTTTTAATTTAGAACCTATTGCAGAAGGAATGACTTTCTGAAAAGCGGCTGCACTGTACAGAATTATTAGTGAAACAAAAGATGTCGATATACCCAAAGCGGAGTTAGCAGAAGGGTAGAAATGTATAACCAACTTGTTTGTGATAAATTATTCATATTTGAATATTTAAATTTGGCAGTCGCCTCGTTGGTCTAGTGCCGAATAATGCGCTTTGAGATCACGAGGTCCTGAGTTTAAATCCTAGGTCGGACAAATGTAGTTTTTCTATCGATAATTTTCCAGTATTAATCTGGAGTCTAGAATTGTGGCCCGATATATGGCAGTGAGCTCGCCCCCTTTTACATGGGGCCTAGCATCGTCGGCGAAAAGTGTTATATGTTGTATATGTATGTCGGATGTATGAATGTATGTTATATAAATAAATAAATGTATTCCTAAGCTTTTGTTGCTATCTGTATACTTGTGACGATCGTTCACATCGATAATAAAACGGTAAATGATGATTTTGTTGTAAAGTTTTTTTTTGCATAATTATATGAAAGCTATAAATACTTGTGATGGCATCCCATCGTGGGAAATGCGAAATTTTACATTTTATAGGTTCTTCATAAATATAATGGTATGCATATTTTTACGTCTCGTAACTAAATGTAACATATTTTACATATTCTATACTGTAAGGCATATATTTAAGACAAAATAGACCGTGTCTTTTATGAAGAATGTCAGAAGAAAGAATGACAAAACAGATATACAATGCGAAAGTGGAAGGATGTAGGTACCGGAGAAGACCTAGACTATCTTACCACGACCAAATAGACCTAGTCTTATCTGAAGAGCAAGTCAATTGTCTCCGTAACCGGCGAGCGTGTAACAGACGAATTGAGTGTGAAATGAGAGTGAAGAAAGCCAGAGAGTCTATAATGAGTCTATAAAGAAAGAATGTTGTTACTTGTTTTTCTTTTTTTTAAAAACGTAACACCTCACTTGGATTTATTCCTGTGTCATGGGTGCGTTTACAAATATGAAAGTTCACATACTCAAAAACCCAGATCGAAACAAATAATTGTGGGTCACACAAAGATGGTCCCCCGTCTTCAACTATCATGTCGATCAACTGCAAACTTCCCCTAACTGCTCCTACGGACAGTATTTGACGGACGATTTAGCGCAGTGGTTAAGGGCTTAGCCCGCCCCGCCCACTGTGGCTGTACACTGTGTGTATGAAAGACAGAGAGTGAAGGTTGTACAGATCGTGCGTAATTCCCGTCACCAGCTTTACCACTATCCCACACATCCACATCTCAAATCACTCTGTTCTCTGCTTGATATGCTTGATTTGAAACCTTTCTTTATCAATTTTATTCTGGAACTTAGTTAGGAAGCTAATCTATTGACTCTCTGTTCAAACGTGTGAGGAGATCTTTGATGGGACCTACTGGACTGAACATCTTTGGCGAAAAGTGAGTGTACACAGTACACTTCTGCCACTTGAGGAATATAGGCGTGACGGGCATCGACTTTTTGTGCTTATTGTAAATTCCTATTTCTAGGTTGATGGAATTAAAAATTGACTAATTTTTACGTACATATACAAGGTGTAACATAATAAACGCGAGACCTGAAAGCAGTTTATTCTAAATCGATAGCTGAATTGATTCCAACAATTGTTATTGTATCTTACTTTTTTTTTTTAATTTTCAAAAAATGCTGTTACTCCTTTAGTGCGGTATAAAATACCCAATATATTCTGGATTCATACCAACACGGAGACCTCAAATGCATTTCTAAAACGTATTTCTCAATACGCACACATACACGTATAAGTTTCATTATTAATTGGGGTATAAAAGTACTTAAAAAAGGGGTAAAAATGTTAAATTTGTAAATTTGGATTTAATATTGAATTTGTGAAGCAATTATCTAATCGGGGTGTCTTGCGTTATTTACGATACAGCTTGTATAATGTAAGTTTGCCCCACATTTCATATTTATCTCTTACGGTATCCGACTTAAAATTGAAAGAAGAGACGCAAAACAAACATTCCGAGATCACGCCCAAAAGTTCTAACGAGTGTTTGCGAGCACTTGACCTCAGCAAAAGTAACGAACCGCTATTGTAGTTAAATACACCTACCCGAGTGTACTTTTAGCTAGTCACAACTGGATACAGATTTGCAATAATGTACCAATCATTTAAATGTACTACTGGAATTTGTACTTTATTATTACGTTTTTAAATTCTAAATCGAATGCCAAGTCGGATGTGGTTAAAATTGTATTGCTTATTAGAGTCCAACTATAAACGAGGTGCGAGTTAGATTCACGTCATGTGTTCCGTATCGTTATACAACGTGTCATACATAATAAATTCCTTAGACACCTCTGTTCACATTATTGTTTTACAAGTTTAATACGAAAACCAAACATCCAGTTTTAAAGAAATAATTCCGTTTTCTACCTCGTTAGTCTAGTGGCGAATAATGTGCTTTGCAATCACGAGGTCCTGGACTCAAATACCAGGTCGGACAAATGTAGTTTTTCTATCGAAAAATTACCAGCATCAGCCCGGAGTCTGGAATTGTGCCCGGTATATGGCAATAGGCTAGCTCGCTATAACATAGGACCTAACATCGTCGATCGGCGAAAAATGGGAATACACAGTACACCTTTACGGACGATTTAGCGCAGTGGTTAAGAGCTTAAGCCGCTCTGCCCACTGCGTCTAATAGTCGCGGGTTCGAGTCCCGCGGGACAAATCTTTGTGTGATCCACAATTATTTGTTCCGGTCTGGGTATTTGTGTATGTGAATTTTCATGTTTGTAAACGCACCCACGACACAGGAATAAATCCTAGTGTGGGGCTACGTGATTAAAAAAAAAGAAAAGAAAAAAGTAAAGAAAAAAACCTTTGCCACCCTCTGCTTGGGGAATATAGGCGTGACGGTGATTTTTTTTTAATTCCGTGTTCTTGGTAAAAGCAAATCAAGGAAATTATTCCTCGATTTATTTGTTACAAAATCGAAGTTACATTTTGTTTAACCTGTTGGTAGTGGAAGAACGCAGACTGAAGACTGACTGAAATGAGTTACAGTAAATTAGCTAATTTAAAAAAAAAATAACATAATATATTAAAAAAAATTAAACAAAAGCAAAAAAAAGGATTTATTAAGAATAGTTAGAATAGATTTAGTTGCCGATTCAGAATCAAACTACTTATAGATCTTGCATTGATTACATTGCATGATGTATACAACGTGTAATTACAATTAAATCGAGCTTCTCAATACAAAGGTCCTGACATTACATAGAGAAGGGTAAATGTCATGATAGATAGCTAAGCGGTAGCTAAACTTAATATAATTAAAAAAAATAGGAAATAAAAGCATTTATTAACAAGTTTCTATCTATATCCACGCTAGATACCTTACGGGGTAGGCAGAGAGTACAGAGTTCCAACAGCTTTTTTCCTTACACACTTCCTCTCTGGATTTCTCCACTCCCATAGTTCGTCTCATACACGCTCGCCAATTACGGTGACTCTTGATTTGTCCTTCAGATAAGACTCGGTCTATTTGGTCATGGTAAGATAGTCTAGGTTTTCCCCGGTACCTACATCCTTCCACTTTCACATTGTATCAAGTTTCTAGTACAACAATAACTTACTTAATCTTTGAGCCTCAAACTTAGTGTTATTATAAGCACCAATTCTCTACTTAATTGTATTCTAATCACCAAAATATGTATTGTTATCCCTATTTCTAAAGAAAACATCACATAATTTGGACACCCCACAAAGCCAAACCACTATATAAGGTATTCACGTAGGTGGCATTAAAAATGGGAGATGTTAAGTAAAGATGGCACTCGACAATGGTGTAGTGTCCAATATTGCTCTGCATTACGACACAAAATGAGCGTGCTTGGACAAGCAAACAATTGACCATGTCGGTAGCATAGACCAGCTTAAATCATAGACTGTCAATGGTATACATAGATGAGCCAGAGATGGCCAAAATGTAATTTGTTTCCTACAAACAGCCATTGAAACCAAGTAATTGATTGTCTATCTATATCATCACGCCAAATCCCTTGCAGGCTAGGTAAAGAATTCAGAGTTCCAACAACATGTAATATGTTGTAATGGGGAGAAACCTTTATCCAGCAGTAGAACGTTATCCTACTTAATATTATAAAAGTAAAAGTTTGTATGTTTAGATGAATGTTTGTTACTCAATCACGCAAAAACTGCTGAACGGATTTGGATGGAATTTCAAACCGAGATAGTTTATTACCTGGATTAACATATAGGATACTTTTTAATTCGCAAAAATGTAAGGTTACTATCTAAAATCAACGCGAACGAAGTCGCGGGCAGAAACTAGTAAGTTAGAAACATATATAAAACTTAAAATTTGATTCATGGATTTTATTTGACTTTGATGATATAATAGCGAAGTTTATCAAAAGAGGGCGCGATGAAGACGAGTTACGATATTTTGTAGGGTTAAGTCTGTTCTCTTTTACTGGTCTCTGTTGGTAGTAAAAGGTACAATTTACCGTTGGAGATAGCAAATATTGGTTCCGTACGAACATCTGTTGTTGATTGAAAATTAGAAAATGTTTTGTTTGCGAAGTACTTCTATTTTGGTATACGTTTAGTATCTGAGGGCTTAGTACGAAAAGATAGATGTTAGTGTGGCGCGAAAGCGTGTTATCACGTTCATATTTTTTTAATAAATTTGAATTGTGACAAGGATAGCACATCAACCCTTCTTCTTTAAGGTATGGTTTTATACTAATTTTAAGTGTTTTTGCCAATGTCCAGTGAGATGCATAATCTTGTTTGAAAGATTTAATTTCTAAAATAATTCAACTCCCCGATCATCTTGATGACGATGATAATGTAATTGATGAAGTACCCCACCCTGGATAGTAAACCGATGGCTACTTTACATACCTATTGCGGCCGTTTTGAGGGAAATCGAAAAGGCACGTTTTATCACTTTGTATATAGAAACATAATGGTTAACATTCCATCATAATTATATATTATTATTTGTAATGATACAAGTTTTGAAAATTAAAGAAAATTGACTACATCACTCTTCGACTTCCTGCGAAAGAAAACACATCAACTCGCTAGTCATTCTTTTCGTGCTAAGCCTTCCGTAAAGGAAGCTTCGTCGTTATACTAGATGCTTTATAGGCATTGAATATATAAAGAAGCCCACAATCCGACAAGGATCTTTTGGCCCGCGGTCAAAATCGAAACTAGCACTGATATCTAGTGAAATGTCACGTCATGACAGTCGCAGAGTTTGCTATGAAATGTACGTATGTTATTTTTAATTAGCAGTAGTAACCGGGCCATAGGTGGGCCCCTATTAAAATACTTCCATGGAAATAAGAAAATTTTACTAAATGATAACCCTAATTTCACACCAACGCCTCCCTGCCAATGTTATCAAAATGCCTAAAGATCCTTGTCGCACTATAATAATATTTAAAGGACATTGTTCTGCGCCCATACATGATTTGCCCCAGAACCAACAGCAATGATAAAATACTAGTATGATTTCAAATCACCCATAAAATATCTTAAGGCAGTTATGATTAAACGGACAAGCGGGGGAATCGCAAAATTGCACAAAAAGTATTTTACATTATATTTTGAGGGTATAATTCAGTATCCATTAATACATATGAGATTATATTGTGTGTTGACAGTCAGTAAAGATGTTGGCGACTTCGATATAAGTACTTACAATACTTTGAAATATTGGTTTTAGACTGCAAATTGTCCGTTAGATACGGATATTTGCCATTATTTTAATAAAATAAATAAATAATGATGGCATGGGTCAAATGTTTGTTGGTTCTGGGGCAATTTTCGACAATGTCCTTTTAATATCAAAACTCATACTCGGATTAAGAAAAACATTGTTTAAGTTTACATGTGGATAAATACAAGCAGACTGTTAGCACGATGTTGTCGAGAAAGCATGCTATCACATTCATCTTTATTAAGTAGATATTAAGTGGGAAAAGGATAGCATATTAACTCAATGACGTTACGCTAACGTCAATTTGTTCATGTTCAATCCTTGATGAATTTTAAATAAGTTGCAATTAAATATGGATGTTCAAAGAATCAATCACATCAGCAGTTCTTTATTCTTTCGCAGTCCATGTCGTCTGTTTTAAAATTGATTTACCGGAGTTAACTAGGTTGGAAAACTGGTTACAATATAAGTTTGGTCTAGTAAGTAAAGCTTAGAATAAAGTAAAGTTTAGTCGGAGCATGCACCTGCATCTGAAATACATGATTTTAAATATATTTACGACAACAAAATCCAAGTGGTGCGATAACGGTGAACATTGGCAATTACCCAACGAAGCAGACCACGGAAAACTAGTCGAGAACTAATGTAATCTTATCTGATATCTTGATAGCAACAAAAATACCAGATCCATATCGCTCACTAAAACGTACAACACTCTTCCATAGGGTAAACATCACGGTACGCTAATCAAACAAGAAAACCACTGCGTGTGTCCACCATCGTTACGGTGGTCCGACAATTGTGTGGCCCACCTCACTGTCGCATATTCCACCATTTGTGGCCGTCTTTTGTTTAAGCAACTTTCACAATTAGACAGATAAGCAATAATGTACCAACAATTTATACATTGCTATAAAAATTTGAAATGTATTGATGTATTTTAGAGTTTCATTTTGATTGTCAAGTTGAATGAGGTTGATATGTTTTTGCTGATGCCTATCCAATTAACCTGTACACGCGAAAGGTTCTAAAGGCATACTTTGAGGTTTGATTGAATTGATTCAATCAATGAGAATTGTAGGTATGTTTGTGAATGTGTGGTTTTTAAAGATACTATCTACCTATCTATATCATCACGCAGGGTAGGCAGAGAGTACAGAGTTTCAAGAGGTTCTTTTCTTAAAGGCCTACAATGATAGTAATAAGTATATTATTAGTAAAGAATCCATTCTTAGTAAAGAATGGATATAACTTTTCATAGATTTGAATTTAAAGTCATTTTTCAGATTTTATGGCAATCAATCAATCAGCCTATCGCAGTCCACTGCTAGACATAGGCCTCTCCTAACACGCGCCATTGCACACGGTCCTCCGCCTTCCGCATCCAGTATGTCCCAGCGACCTTTTGAGGTCGTCGTTCCATCTAGCTGGGGGTCGTCCTACCTTACGCTTACCAAGTCGCGGTCTCCACTCTAGGACACGCTTGCTCCATCGGACGTCGGTCCTTCTGCAGATGTGACCAGCCCATTTCCACTTTAGGTTACTGAGTCTGGGAGCTATGTCGGTAACTTTGGTTCTTTGTCGGATTACCTCGTTATGAATTTTATCCTTCAAAGAGACGCCGAGCATAGCTCGCTCCATAGCCCGCTGTGTGACTTTGAATTTGTGGACTAGTCCCACTGTGAGTGGCCACGTCTCAGCCCCGTAAGTCATATCAGGTAGGACGATTTTATCGCGGCTTATATAAAATTTAAAAGTTTCCAACTACGACCGACCGTGAAAGAATGACCACGGGAGGGACAGAGGTGTTTGATGTCTAAAAAGCACTTATTCCGTGGTACCTTTACACTTCTTAATATTTTTTCGAAACTTAGCGAACCCAAAAATCAAAAATAAACTGCAATAAATCCGATAAATAGTTTTACTTCATGTGTAGTATTTACGTAAATCTAAGAATATAGAAAGTTCATAGATTGTGTTTTAGTACTGATAAGTTGTCAAATTGGTCTGGTTGGCCTTTAACTGAAGAAAAAATCACCGTCACGCTTATATTCCTCAAGCGGGGATGGCAGAGGTGTACTGAGTACACCCACTTTTCGCCGACGATGTTACGTCCCACGTAAAAGGGCGCGAGCCTATTGCCATATACTGGGCACAATTCCAGACTCCGGACTCATACTGGGTAGTTTTCGTTAGAAAAACTTCATTTGTCCGACCTAGGATTTGAACCCATGACCTCGTGATCACTAAGCGATGCGCTTTGCCAGTCAGACCAACGAGGCTGAAGAAAAAAATACCTCTTAATATTTTCATGAAGAGTTGGCTTCACCAATCTGCATTGGGCCCGCGTTGTGGGTAAACCTATTCTCTCTCACCTCAATTTGTGAGAGCAGTTCTTTGCCCAGCAGTGGGTCATTATACGTTTCTTCATTACTATAGGAAGATAACACATGTGCATTATTTTATCACGTAGTTGGAACTTCCGCAACTCACAAAGCGTTATTATTAAGTAATATGACCTCGCGGCCCTGTCTATAATGTGCTTTCGGGGTCAAAGGTTCGAATTCCGGTTGAGTTTATAGGCGTTTTCCGTCATTGTCTTATCGAGACAGTGAAGAATCTTTGTGTGGTGTTCAAAAGCGTTTTCGTATTATTGCCTGGATAAGAATTGAAAGATAAATATATCGATATATTATTTGTACTAAATTTCGCACGTAGCGCAGTGCGACCGCGGTATTCTTAGCAATCACCAAGGGTGAGATGGGTGACCGTTTGTGGAATCTTCATATTCGAGCGTCTCCGTGCTTTGGAAGGCACGCTAAGCCGTTGTGCCTGGTTACCACTTAATGTGGTAATTGTTAAGTCTAGATAGAAGCCTGCGGCTAGGATAGGCGGCTTGATAAGTCCAACAGCAGGTGGCCACACATCTGCCTCCACCAATCCGCACTGGGTCCGCGTGGTGGAGTATGACCTAATCTCTCTCACCTCGATTTGTGGGAGAAGGCTTTTGCCCAGCAGTGGGTCAGTATGGGCTGCTACTATGATTAATAGATTAAAAGTAACACTCCGAAAAACGGCACCAAAAATAAGATCACTAATACGGGAATGGTGTTATATTGATAATATTTATTTTGACAGGCGATTTAGCGCAGTGGCTAAGAGCTTAAGCTGCTCCGCCCATTGTGCCTAATAGTCGCGGGTTCGATTCCCGCACGGGTAAAATCTTTGCGTGATCCACAATTATTTGTTTCGGTCTGGGTATTTGTGTATGTGAATTTTCATGTTTGTAAATGCACCCACGACACAGAAATAAATTATAGTGTGGGGCTACGTTAAAAAAAATACATACTAATACGTCTTTAAAAAAAAATTGATTGAGTCTGCACTACCTGACGTGGGGACGCATTAAAATGATACAATATGCTAAATTGCTAACAGTTTGATACAGTTTATTTAAAACGAATTAATTTAGTTTCTACCTTTGAGTAGGTACAGGTAAAAGTGTATATCCAAACGTAGCCGTTTATGGCCATCATTTTGTTCCTAACTCATACTCATACGCACTGGAGTACTAATAATAATATTGATGGCTTCAGTAGTTCAGTGCTCAAAGCGGTCACTTTGATATTAGTCGATTACCACTCGAAAGGAAGACTTTTCTTTCTATTTAGAACCACTAATGAATAATATAATACCTGAAAGTAGTTTGTTATAAATCGGCAACTGAATGGCTTCCAACTATTATTAATGTGTTACATTTTTTAATTATCCAAAAATCTGGTTATTGGTTCAGTCCGCTGCAAGCATTATTTAAGTCAATACGGATATTTTAAATGCATTTCTAGTACATATACCTCAATATGTCCAAAGTGCAGGACAGGCCAGTTTTTAAGCTCTTGGGTGAGCTTGAAAATATGGTAAAAAATTCCTTAAAATTGGAAGTTTGACTTCAGTATTGAATTTGTAATACACTAATCTAATTGGGGTGTCTGAGGTCTTGTGTTATTCATGTTACACCTTGTGTAACTAGCTGTTTCCCGCGGCTTTACATACAGTCAACAATAACGTCACCTACTTGGTCCAAGTAAGCCCATAAAACCATCAAAATCGGTCAACGAGGAGAAAAAATCCGAACACACTCGCACCGGATAGGTTTATACTATTATAAAGATATGTAAATTCAACGTGCATTAAAAATAGTAAAGGTTAATTTTATAAGTCTTAGTTTACACAAGGATGTGTCAATCGTTGTTCTGAAAGTCTTAAATCTTGTCTGTCTGTCTTTTATGCTTTATAAACATTTGATTTGCTTAAAGTTTGAGTGATTAATTACGTTTCTATGATTGCATTCGCTGATCACTTGTTATCTTTGCGAATCTTAAAAAAATATAAGTGAGATCATCTGTGGTTTGTGTAACTAGTGATGTTATGTTTGATGTGTAGTGGTTATCGATTTTACGATGTTTGTATTGCGCTTTGGATGATGTGGAAAAGGATTTGTTGCAACAATATTAATTTTTTACTCAGAAATGTAGCTCCATTAGTTAAAAAAAAACTATCTTGTATTAAATATTTTAATATAGAAATTGTCTTAGTTTAGTTCTGATAATTGATTCAACTAATATCCTGGCCTACGCTCTGCGGACCGTTGGGCTACGAACTGGGTTAAGTCAGAAGATTCCAGGTTTAAATCCAGGCAGGTTGCCCTTACACTTTGGGCCTTTCAGAAATCAACAATGAGTCACTTTGCCGGATTTTACTCTTATATTATTCGATCTGTTTTATTATCGTTATACGTGAGGTAGAGGCGCTTATACACTACATCTAGTATGTATACTTACCAATAAAAACTAATTCATTTTAACCACTGAATATCACCAATGTACAATCTGAATAACGGCGGCCGACTTAGGAGCTCAAGCCGCTCCTCTCACTGCATCGAGTGGTCGTGGGTTCGATCACCGCACGGAACAAATCTTTATGTGAACCATAAATGTTTCGGCCTAGGTGTTTGTGTATGTGAATTTCATGTATTTAAACGCACCCACGTCACAGTAATAATTACTAGTAGGGCTACCTTTAATTATAAAAAAAATATATATCGATGCAAATTTTTCTCATCACTATTCTTACAACACATGTAGAGAAAAATAAATAACAATAAGTCAACAGGCACTCAGCGGCTGACGGAGGTCAGGAGGCATTGTCTGCGGTAAAAAACCTTCAACACGTGACCAGTTCAAGAAGACACCTCGTTTCATACGTACATCTTGAGCGTGATAGGTATGTTAATAAGTAGGTTTACTACAGATTTCACTAACTAAGAGGCGTTTCATGGAGAGTTTAGGTGTGTTTGCTAATACATTTGTAGGTCTTGGGAGCCTTATGAAAGATTTGTGCGGTTTCAGCAGCGGTTGATCACAGAGCTACCTCTTACAGTGGGTCTGTGTGGTGGTGTAAGACCTGTTGTAATCCGCCTAATTTATGAGAAAAGGCTTTTTCAGTACTAAACTAGTATCTGGCTAACTTATTGAAGTCGAATACTGGATTAATTCCTCATTTTTTACCATTTTATTTCCCCTTAGTGGTAAAAAATGTGCCTAAGCCCGCCACATATTCCTACCATTGGAACACCAGTAAGCTAAGATCCATAATGGTCTCCTTAGACGTCACCAAGGAACCTTGGGGTGTCTCAGGGAGCGCTTTAATTGTCTTGGAACCCGCAACAAACTAATTTAGAGAGAAAACAGGAGGAGTAGGATGAAAAAAGTGTTAGTTAATACGATTGATCGGGAACAATGACTGATCTGAGTCACAAATTATATTATTAAATTAATATTATCTAAGTAGAAGGTTGTAGGTACCGGGGAAGACCTAGTCTATCTTACCAAGACCAAATAGACAGAGTCTTACCTGAAGGACAAGTAGAAAGTCTCCGTAACCGGCGAGCGTGTATGAGACGAACTATGAGAGTAGAGGAAGCTAGAGAGGTACGTAAGGAAAGAACCTGTTGGAACTCTGGACTCTCTGCCTACCCTAATATTACGTATTACCTTTAAAGCTTTTCTAATACTTATAAAAACGAAACAAAATTAATCTCATCGAGTGGAACCCATCTTTAACTAGATAACAATAGCGCCGTTTATAATGGCTAGGAACTTTAAATCTCAAGTCAAAGGTGAAGCATTATTTTATGTTAATGCACAGTCCGGCGCAGCGTAAATCAATTATGCGGCGTGACCCTTGCGGGTCGCGGGTTCGATTCTCGGACGGACGCTTTTACACTTAACCATGTTTCGTAAGAGCAGAGTGCAAAATTGTGTGGGATGTTTGGAAGTATTAATATGATTTCGTTTGATGTGTAATTATCTGGATGTTTAGGGGCGTATGGTGGGACAGGCGATCTAGAAGTTCCAGGTTGTACAAATTCTTTGAACTAAATAATTCTCAATAGAAGTCGGGAGTCAGAAATTGTGCTCTGTATAATGACAAGGGGTTCCTAAAATAAAAATAAACACTGTTACGCCTATATTCCCCAAGCGGGGGTGGCAGAGGTGTACTGAGTACACCGACTTTTCACCAACAATGTTAGGACCCATGTAATAGAGGGCGAGCCTATTGCCATATACCGGGCACAATTCCAGGCTCCGGACTGATACTAGAAAAACTACATTCGTCCAATCTACGATTTGAACCCAGGACGTCATGATCACAAAGCGATGCGCTTTGCCACTAGACCAACTATTACATGTGACCTAACATCGTCGGCAAAATGTACACAGTGCACCTCTGCTACTCCCTTTGGGGAAAATAGGCGTGACGGTGTTTCTTTAAAATTACAATAACAGCTTTTTACTCATCGAAAGGTTAAACACTTCGAACACATAATCGTCAATTGTTAACTACACAGAGAAAAAAAATATCCGGTCATCATGTCATTGTGTACCCAATGAAGTCACTTTAGCAAATCTAAGTTGATTAATTGAAAAAGAATTTACTAATTGTAAACACCTCTGAGGATTTAGCACAAACAAAGTGCTTACACCAGACGAACTGACTTCAGCGTAAGACACGAAATATCATGCTGTCACGTTTATCGGCGCTCGTAGCGCTACGACCGCGGTGTTCTTACCAAGGTTAAACAGCGTTGGACTCGGTCGGCCTGAGATGCGTAACCGATTGTGGCATTTTCATATTCGAGCGTCTCCGTGCTTCGGAAGGCACGTTAAGCCGTTGGTCCCGGTTACCACTTAATGTGGTAGTCGTTAAGCCGAGTTGGAAGCCTTAAAGGCGGCTTGATAAGTTCCACCAGCAGGTGGCCACAAACCTGCCTCCACCAATCCGCACTGGGTCCGCGTGGTGGAGTATGACCTAATCTCACTCACCTCGATTTGTGAGAGAAGGCCTTTGCCCAACAGTGGGCAGTATAGGTTGATATTAAACGTTTATCGTTATTTAGTAAATTCGTAGTATAGAAAGGAGGACAAGCTAAAGAAAGGTAAGGTCTGTAAGGTAAGAACTACTCTCTGCCTACCCCGCAAGGGAACTGGCGGATGATATAGATAGACATATCAATAACACACATTTACGGTAATCATAATTTGTCCCCGCTAAGCCCACAGATTGCTGTTAACGTAACGTTATCAAGCTGATATGCCATTTTTTCGCACTATGAATTTACTAAATAACGATGACAGTGACAGCACACTTTCTCGATAACGTTATTACAACGTCATGTTATTGTTATTGTTTGGGCCTCTGAGGGCTTAACACAAAAATTCTGACGTTAGAGTGACGTTAGCGAATGAATATGATTTCCTTTTCACACTGTACATGTACTAAATAATGCTGAACGTGATAAAACGCTTTTTCAGTAACGTTACGATAGAATGAAATCGTTTGTACTTAGCCAGATTGCTGTTAGCGTAACGCTATCGAGGTTTTATGCCATCCTTCTCAAAATAAAAACCTACTAATTAAAGGTGAACGTGACGGCATCATTTTTCGACAACTTTAACGTCAAATGGTTTGTGTTTAGTCCTCATACTGCTGTTAACACTATAAGTCATCCGTTTAACACTAGAGAACTATTTTAATAAATAACGATAAACGTGACACCAAGCTTTTTAGACAACGTTACTGTAACGACAAATTATTGTTCCTGCTTAGACTTATGAGGTACTATAGCATGACAATTTTCACGTTAGAATTGAAAACAAATTTAACGATGAATATGACAGCACGCATCTATGACATTATTTTAACGTCAGATTGTTCATCCTTAGGCCTCTGTATCACAATAAAACTTCATTTTATTCGAATGACTATAAAGATTTGAAATTCCTACTACTGTACGGTCAACAAAATAGACTACCGATTCACAAAAGGATTTTTTATTGATGTACAGTGCTCATCGACAATGGAGGCAAGATGACTGAGCAATTTATAGTTGATAATCTAATTGTCAGATTGCATTCTGATTTGTTGATTGTATAGATGGTAACGAAAGTAGCGTTAGCATATAAATTAGAATAGATACAAAAATTGTCTTGCAAAAAATATGGTATTTGTTCCTATAATTGTTTAATTAGATAGATACAATTATTTCGATTAAAATTCGAGAATAATTATAGCCAATTTGTGACTTGATTATATTTGGAATGGTTGTCGCCACGGCAGATCACTATTTGGTAACATAAATTTGATTGATTTAATAACGCCTTTAGTTAATTAAATTGCTTACTCTTGTACATATGAAATTCTATGATTTTGTACTATGTCCAAGATGTTTTTTCTTTTGAAGCACAAGTATCTCATAAGATATTAATATCACCCATACAATACAAAGGCACTATTGAAATATCATGTAATAGACTCTTTAAAAGGTTATCTTACCTTTTAAAAATCGTTCCTAATCTACAACCTTTAAATAATTTACCATTAATAGACATTCACAAATTGCTATTAAAATTTTAACGGGTAAAAAAGAAAACAAAATGGCGCCGTTAGAACAATTAATGTACCGGCCCATGATCGTGTAAAATAAGTTATTAAAAAATAATGGGTAATTATATTTTGCTACAGCCGAAGTAGGTGTAAGTAATGAAGCATAATAATATACTTCAGTTTTAAAAACACTAATATGCCTATCATTACGTAGGTTGATAAGTATACCGCTTTAGATAGTCAGTAATTAGAATTACAATAGATCTTGCGCTCGTGTTTTTTCCTCTGTATCGAAATTGGAAAGCGATGTAATTATCAATTCGTTACGGTTCGTCTTCTATGCTAGTTGCTTCCAAAGTATTAGAAATAGAAACTTAATTTTGTGTAGCTTTATTCCTGAAAAATCAAAAGATCATTCAGTAATCACCAAATCATCTAAAATTTTAGGCGTATTTCTATATTTTTTTTTGGATGTTATTTGTCATAAACTTCCCCTACTAAAGGTATTGAACTATGCAATGCAAATAGATTTAAATTCCCAAAATTGGTAAAGTGATTTGGTAGAGATATGAACATGTCGAGTCACACACAACGTCCACAGTTTGATATCTTTAAACATATTTTTAATAATAAATAAAGACCGCGTGTTGGCAAACGTAGTGTAGGGCGCCCTGTAGCTAGGTGGGGCGACGATATTCGTAAGGCAGCGGGCAGGGATTGGAGAAGGAGAGCTGAAGATCGAGCTCAGTGGCGTGCCGTGGGAGAGGCCTACGTCCAGCAGTGGACTGACACGGGCTGATGATGATACCTATACAGAAAATATTTAATTTTCACAAAACCGTAAATAATGTCAAAGCAAATCGCAATACAATTTCTAATTTTCACATTTTTTAATATGGAATATATAATTAAAATAACATATTATTAAAATTTTACTGCTCCATAAATCTTTTTTCCCAATTATAACAAATTACCGTTTTTGTTGCTGTCTCTACGTAGTCAATGAATGATTACTCATTTCTAATACATCATCGCGTCGGATTTTTAACGAAACAAGAATAAGTTATCGGTAATAACGTATTTTATTTGCCGGCAAACATGTCCGTCTTATAATAATATTGTCATTAGTACCGAAAAAAATGGAAACCCGACTTTTTTACTAATCCATCTTACAATGAGTTGTAGTACCATCTTTTTTATATCATTAATGTACATTTAATATACAAGGTTGAACGAACTTTTTACAATGTCGTCTTTTGTTACATGTAGTAACGACATTTCAATGATTTTCTTGTAGGTACGTATGTAGCATTTGTTCCCGTATTAAATCTATTAAGACCTCGGAACTTTTGAATTTAATTTCGTACTACACGATGTTATTTTTGTATGTATTGATTAATCTTTTTTTAGTATTGTTGAAAAAATGTTTAGTCAGTACTTAGAAGTTGATTGACTGCCTCGTTGGTCTAGTGGCGCATCGCTTTGTGATCACGAGGTCCTGGGTTCAAATCCTAGGTCGGACATGTGTAGTTTTTCTAACGAAAACTTCCCAGTACGAGTCCGGTATCTGGAATTGTGCCCGGTAGATGGAGTTAAGCTCACTCCCTCTTACATGGGACCTCACATCGTCGGCGAAACGTGGGTGGACTCAGTACACCTCTGCCACCCCCGCTAGGGGAATATAGGCGTGACGGTGTAGAAGTTGATTATAGTTGATGTTCTAAAAAAATCCAATATTTGTCGATGCTGTTTCATTTCCATTATACCTTTATAACCTTTAATTCTCGTCGATAAACAAGACGTTATGAGCCAGCGTGTATGAGAAGACTGAAGGTAGCGAAGTAAAGTGAGGTAGTGAAAGTTCAGTTGAAACCCTGCACTCTTTGCCTACCCTGAATGGGATTTGGCGTGACGACATACATAATAAGGTAGACAATTACTTTAATCCTTTATTCTGACATATCTGCAGACATATAATCTCCCCATAAGAACTTTCCCTACAAAAAACTTTGAAGTAAACTTCCATTCCCCTTAATTTATTACATAAAACGTACAAGAACAATTGCTGCAACCGACCAAATTAAGTGCACACTTAGGTTGTGTGCTTAAACACTGTTCTCGTGTGATTTTCAATATGTTAGCACAACCATGTTTGATTTCACACTATGGCCGCGCCGTTTACGGTCTTGGCGTAATTTAAAGGATAAAGCGAGCAAGACACGTTAGCGAAAAATTCAGTATGAAATTTTGATACTCAATTTAGGATAGAAAGATAATTATAATAACCAAGGTTTGATTATTTTAATTATTTACCATTGCGGGGTAGGCAGAGAGTACAGAGTTCCTACAGGTTCTTTCCTTACATACCTCTCTGGCTTCACATTATTTTTAAGATTTTTTTTATCATTACACAAATACATACCTGCACTTTTATCTTAACGACTATAAGATCATAGTCTGCTTAATGATTTTAAGTTGCTCAAAAATAGAACAACTATTGAGTATAATATATTTTCCAGAATTATAGTCATCAAGGGAAATCTATATCTTCTCGCCAAATACTATGCAGGGGAGGAAGAGAATACAGAGTTCCAACAAATTCTTTTCTTACAGACTTTTTAAATTTTCTCCACTATTGTAATTCATCCCATACCTACATACTCGATAGTCACGGACACTCTGAAATCGTCTATCAAATAAGATGATATACCAATAAAGTTAAATTTTTATTGAAATAGAAAAGTGGTAGTGGAAGAAACCTGCATATAATAATTACCTTCTATCGCTTTAATATAGAAATAATAATTACTTTTATCGTCATTACGTTGGCTTTAGTAATATTCTGAGAAATAACCGTTCCGGGCCTGTACGGGTTAGACCGGTCGAGTCCACTTACGGTGGTACTATATTGGTTTTAGACGTCGTAAAAGTGACAGGTTGCAACCCTATCGACTACGCCCATCGGTCCACTTTCACTAAATTACAATCTCACACAACTTGCTAGATAAACAATCAGTAAATCCGTTTTATTTTTCCCTTTTTGATATACCACCTAATTTAGGTAATGGAAACGTTGATATGGTAACAAGTGTTGCGTAATAGTTTTATAATACTTTTTGTCAAATGTATTTGCAAAAATATCAATAGTTGTGACGTTTACTGCACCGATGTTGGAGTAAGGGCTCCTTCCACAAACTGAAGTGAGAGATGATGCGTTTGCATTCCCCATAATCTTTTTATTAAGACAAAGTTCAACCTATTTTATAACAAGACATTTATGTAATACTCATTTCTTCTTTGTAATGTGACTTTATGTGTAATATACTTGTATACCTCTGCTTTAACAGCGATATATATTTTCTTTCAATATGCCGTAACATTGAAAATATTTGGCATCTCAATAAGAAGTATTCGCGTCGAATGACAATAGTGTGGCAGGCGAGGAGGTCTTGGAATACTAGGTCGGAAAGTGTGATTTTTCTATTAAAATTAAGGATAGTCCAGTCTGCAAATGTACCCGATATAATGGTGTGGCAGTATATTTCGACCTAATAACATCGGCAATATGTGGGTACACACACTACACATTTGTCACCCTTGCTTGTGCAATATAGACGTGAACTGACGTGACGTGGTGACTACTCAATTAAAGTTATTTAAAAATAAAATCGCTATCAGTTTCTACCTTACACGCATGTCAGGTGCTCAGTAGGTCTGCGCATCAATCATAGACAAAACAATCGCGCCCAGGTCAAGAGTTTCATATCGATGACAGATTGTCAGTAAGCAACGGCTATTCGATGTAATGTTATGGTAATTCCACGCTCCATGCTGTGTTTCGCTACAGCAATAGAGTTGTAATTCAAAAAGTAGCTTACGTTACTTATGCTCTTTTAGTAATGAGCGGTCCTAAATGGCTGTGGGAAATTAGGTTTTTTGTGAGATGGTGATCGTTCTGTGTGAAGCTATTTTTTTGAGAGCACGATTGCAAATTATTGTATGCAGTGTATTTATGTGTGTAGTTATTATTTTATGAGTGTTTTGATTATCTAGTTAAGTATGCAACATAATTTTGCTAACATTGGAGTATTAAGAATTTTGGCACTATCCGTTTAATCGGAGGTTCTGGTATAGATGGGAAGAGTATTGTATTGATAAACGAAATATAAGCGAGCAGAGTGTTGGCCCCTTACAGATGGACCACCTGTGGTCATCACCTCATGAAGGTCGTGAGTAGAAGGTGATGAAGATGCGTAGAGCACAAAGCCGGTCATTGTGGATGCCTTTGTTCTGCAGTGAACGTGTTTCTGCTAAAGAAGCTGAATACGATATCCAAATGAAAAGACAGCTGTACATATGTCCGTATTTCCATAATTGCCCCCTAAATGCCACGTGTAAAATATGAGCAACATTTAGTTTTCGCTTAGTCATGTTAGCTTGTGGAGGCCATTATTTGCCATCAATATTTCAATGACTTCCTCGTTAGTCTAGTGGAGATGGAAGGGTTTTTTACCTATTTTATTTGTAATTTCTTTATAATTTAATTTTCGCTTTCTCCTTTAACCTCTATACTCTTTCGGCAAGTAACATCCCCCCGCGACCGCTTTGCCCCGCGGCACCTTGTTATATTTAGGTATAATATAAACTGTGTGACTGCCTCGTTCGTCTAGTGGCAAAGCGCATCGCTTTGTGACGAGGTTCTGGTTTCTAAACCTAGGTCGGACAAATGTAGTTTTTCTAACGAAAACTTTCACGTATTAGACCGGATTCTGAAATTGCCCGGTATATGGCAATAGGCTCGCCGCTATTTCATGGGACTTAACATCGTCGGCGAACAGTCGGTGTACTCAGTACACCTCTGCCACCCCCGCTTGGGGAATATAGGCGTGACAGTGTTTATTATTTTTTAATGTTCGGTAATGATTGCGGTGAATTTGGTTTAAAAAAACAAGTCCCACCAATTTGTGTCGCAAAGCCGTTCCATGATTAACACTTATCAGTAGCTAATAAAAAAAACAAAATAGCCCCTCGATAGGCATGGAACGGAAAAAAATTTACAACTTTCCCAACATTTTAATGTTGAGGTCAAGGTCGGTAAGAGCTTCCTATTGATTTTAAATTCGAAATTAATTTGCTAGTAACAGCTGTGTCACATAACGGTAGTTTTGATATATTATTATGAGCTTTAGTGTTCTTGTACAAAGAATGGGTGCATACACGGCGCTGCAAGCGGTCGCGGAGATTTTATATTTTAAAAATGAATATTGCCTCTCTTTAGGTTTTTTCCTGTTTGCGGTGCACTAATAAATACAAATTTTACTTATTTTTGGACGGACGATTTAGCGTAGTGGTTAAGAGCTTAAACAGCTCCGCTCACTGTGTCTAATAGTCGTGAGTTCGAGTCCCGCACAGGCCAAATCGTTGTGTGATCCACAATTATTTGTTCCGGTCTGGGTATTTATGTATGTGAATTTTCATGTTTGTAAACGTTCTTTAAAAAAATATATATTATCTACCTAAAAAAAAATATTACCAGGCAAATTTCGCTGCGGCTTGGGTAGAAAATATAGAGTTTCAAACAGGATCTTTCAGATAATAATAATATAATATTAGCCCTGTTAAGAAACTGTCCCACTGTTGGACACGGGCCTCCTCTGAAACTCAAATTTCAAATAAATAGAATTTTAGGGTGGAAGAAATTACCTACATCACACAAAAAGGTTTCGTCCCAGCATAAAAGCCGCTACTAGTACGTTGCGTAAATAAGGCTGTATATTCAGATGTATTGTTGTAAATTTAAAATATCAATAAAATAGGAAATAAAAGTGTGTATTTTAGTCAGTTGTCAATTTAGCAAAGAATAGGGTCTCGGCGGAATGCTGTCCCCCCACGAAAATACTCAAAAATGGCCACATATCGCTCAACTAGTTTTAGGTGCTTGCCAGTGACTAATTGTGAGAGAGTAAATAAGTTTACACAGTTATTAATTAACGGAAAAAAGCGAGTGTTATTGCTAATATTCCATTATAATACGTGAAGCAAAAACTTTGTACCCCTTTTTTACGAAAATTGCGCGGACGGAAGAGTATGAAATTTCCCACACTTATAGTTTATATAGAGAAGGAGTGCAGAATGGTAATATTTTGTTAAAATTATGCATTAAAAATACATTAAATCAATAAAAAAAAACATTACACACCCTACTATGTATTTGACACAATACACTTCAAATTGGGAATAGCTTAATATTGTTTGTCTTTAATATTATTTGTCTATAGTCTAACTGAATTTCAAACATAACCAGCAAACAATGAAAGAGTTTTTACAAAAAACATCGCTTACAAAGAAATTTGTATCATTAATTAAATTATCGAAATATGTATGTCAAGTTCAATGGGCAGCATTTTCTTTAAGGCATGGCTTTTTTGTTACAATAAAAAAAAATTAAAAGAAAGGTATACTTTATTTTAAATTTTGTTTTTTTTTTATATTTAAAATTCATATAATTTGTTTGAAAAAAATAGGCAAATTAACAGTGTGCCCTTGGCGAAATCTGTGATTATAGAAGTATAGTCTTAAGAGCCTTAATTATGTTCAAACTTATAATTTAAATTAATTATGGTCGAATTTCAACCAATGGGCGACCACTAGTATTCTATTATTTTCTCTGCGTCCATCTGCTGCTGTGTATTTCTAAAGAAATTTAACGGAATTAGTTTGTAAGTTGGTATAATAGCTATCACTCACGTGTGCCCGATATATGGCATTAGGCTCGCCCCTATTACACGAGACCTAACATCGTCGGCGGAAACTGGATGTCCACAGTACATTTCTGCCACCCCCGCTTAAGGAATATAGGCGTGACACTGTTTACTCTCTTTCACTTTCACTCTACCACTAAAATCGCTTACCGCGCCCGCTTATTACTGTAACTATACAAGCCTAAACGAGATTTTACATTATCCATACAAGTATAATGCACAATTAATTTTAAAGTAAATGCGTTTAACACCTATTTTATACTCTTGTTTTATAGTATTTTATAATAATCTCTTCGAACGCTGGAATTATATATTTTTACGTTAATGCTCTTTTATGAATATGAATCGTAAATTCTGTTTATTATAATGCAAATAATTTTCCCGGTTTAGGTTTAATATAGTTTACTGCCGAGTTGGTATAAGATGCACTTAGTGCGACTGCTCATCATGAGGTCCTACAAATCCAAATCGTTAGTCCATAGTTTCTTTTTCACAAAAGAAAACAGTATAAGTCCAGAGTCTGCAATGATGCATTGCAATATACTTATCCTCTATTAAATTGGGACTCAATATTGCCGACAAAATGTCAGTATAGACAGTACATCTCTGTTATCTCTGCTTGGGAAATATATTGGTGACATGTTTTACCAATAGTTTATATGATGATCTGACGGTCTCTGCTAACACCGTGACACATGTACCTTTAAGCTTAAAGGTGTTCTCTCAAAATGAGATAGTTTTAGGCCATTGTCCACTACGCTGGCCCAGTGCGGTTTGGCGAACTTTGCACACCTTCGAAAAACTCTTAAGGCATGCAGGTTTCCTCACGATGTTTTCTTTTACCGTTAAATCAAGTGGTAGACAAGTGATAGATAAGATAGAGCCTGGGTTTAAACCCGAAACCTCTGACTTTGCAGTCCAACGGTATAACCACTAGGCCATCACTGCTTATTATACTTTTAAATCGATGAATCTCTACGGGCCATCAATGGCCAACAATATTTAACAAATAAAGACCATTCTTCAAATATTGGTACAATGAATTAAATCGATTGGTTTCGTTAACACATACTTTGCCTTTAACAAACAATTTTATTTGACTTTATGCTCAGTCATGTCAACTTTTTTGTGAGAAACGACCATTGCATGGGGAAGGGTAAGGTGTTTCACCTCTGTTTAATCTTTGGTGATATCATAACAGATTATACCTAAAATATGTATGATTAGAAACCAATAAAGATGAAAACTATTATAATAACCATAATTATATATAACCAGATAGTAAATATAATTACCAGATTTACAAGTTCTATGTTATAATGGCAGATCTCTTGCCTACCCAGGCAGAGAGTACAGAATTCCAATAGGTTGTCTCCTTTAAGACCTTTCTGGCTTTCTCTACTCTTCTAGTTCGTTTCATAAACGCTCGCCGATTACGGAAACATGCCCTTCAGATAAGACACTATTTGGTTATGGTATCAGTCTAGGTGTTTCTCGGTACCTACATCCTTCCACTTTCGCATTGTATATCTGTTTTGTCATTCTTTCTTCCGACATTTTTTCTATATGCCCGAATCACCAAAGCATAATTTCTCTCATCTTTACACCTTTACTATTTTTCATAACTACACACTTTTTAATATGCTGTTGCGAATAGCTTGACACTGCGCATCTTCCGCAGAGCTCGCATTTCATCTTCAGAGTTTGCATTCATATCGAGCTGCTTTTATGTTCTTCCTTATGTACCTAACTCGGACTGATCTAACCATATAACAGTCAGCGTTTGTCAGCTGCGCCTTTAGGCTTAAGTGCTGGCTCACAAGTATATTTCCCATCACACCATTCACTCTCTTCATATCAGCGGTGTATTTCCCATCCTTACTGAAGACTCATCTAAAATATACAAACTCATCCGCTCGTCGTCACGTAGATTCTTCCAGTTCAAAAACCATAATCTTGTTTTATTTACATCGGGGTTTTATCTCTGGTATAATCACTGTATACCTACATGATATTATAGGAGTGCTATTTCAAAAGAAGTGAATATACATCTATTATTCAACGAACAAAACTACCGGTATAGAAAGCAGGTTTTAATAAACAAAGCTTTATATGAAAGCCATTTTCTAATAATAGAAACTTGGCAATATAAGCAGTACTTTAATGATAATTGCACAGACAATAATAAAGGCAGACATTGTTGGCGCATCCGACGACTGGCTGGACAGTTACCTACCTACATCCTTAATCTCCAATATATATTTACAAGTAACAGTAAAAGGAGCTACGCACAACATGTAGGGGCAGACCACGATGTACTCGTAGATTGGTTGCTAGATGTGGCATGTTACGTGAGAGTATTATTGTGAGCGTGGTCGATTCAATAATTCACATTATTTACATTTTCTCAAATGAACTACTGGTTCATTTTATCGCTAAGTGTAATGTATTTAGCAAATTGTAAAAAAGTCCGCTAAGCTTCTGTTACACGAAATTGCACTCAGCGCAATCTCGGATTGCTGCAGTTATAAGCTGACAGTTTGACTTAAAATTTCGAAAACAACTTTAAATAATGCCTGCAGGGAACGAAATGCTTACGAATCATACCAAAACATAATATAAATTCGCTTACAGTATAAAAAGTCGTGTCTAAAAGTTTTTTTTTCAAGACTCAAAAAAACCTGTCTGTTTTTAAGTGTATAAGAATTTTGAAATATCTTCTTTCTATATCATCACGCCAAGTTCCTTGCGGGTAGGCAAAGAGTACAGAGTTTCGAAAGGTGCTTGCCTTACAGACCTATCTGGCATCCTATAATAGCCCTTTAGATATTTTGACGGCAAAACTTAACCTCATTTGACCTTGACAAAAATTACTCTCTATTTACGCACATGATTATTAAGAATAATGAGAGCGCGTATATAAGTAAATATGTGTAAACAAATCTGTAGGTCAAAAGTATAAGGACCTTAAGTAACAAACGGCTGAAGAAAATAAGATGAGAGTATGAAAACCGTAAAAATGGAGTTAAAGTTCTTTTACATTTCATTTCAGAAATGTATAAATTTACATGGTATTCCAACGAAGTACGCTCATTTACCGCACCATCCAGTAAAAAAACGATCTGCGTCGCACTCTTGCGCAGTTCACACAGCCACCTAATCAACGTGCGCCGGAGCCGGTCATGTGTGCGCGCTGTCATACTACTTTCTACATAATTTTTTACACGGCCTAGTCTATAGTGCTGCTTTTATGAGCGCTCATTTACTGTTAGCAGAGACATTGTGTTTTCAATGTCCGCTACCCGTTCTCTGTTGTGATTGGAATTAAAATTGCATGGGGCTATTGGAAGTGGTTCTGTTTTTATTTATTTTTTAGAAAATATCTTCCTTGGGATTTGCGGATGATTGTAATTATAAGTGAAAAGGCATTAAAATACAAATTTAGTACTAATCAAGCTACATAATACTAATAACCACGAATAGTTATTCCAAATTAATTTAATTCCGTTGTTTTAATGAGTTTTTACTCAGTCGTGGGCAGTTTGAATAGCAAGCCTCTTTTAATTATTCTTTTTGTAGTGATTTTCTCTATTGTTTTTTCATAAAATTGCGTGTACACGGTGCCGGTCAAACATTACTTAAGTGAGGACTGAGGTCGTAACACGAACATATAGTGTAACATTGTCACGAAAGTGTGCTTCATTCATTTATCTTTATTAAGTAAATTTGTAGTATAAAAATAATGAGATATTACTAGTTAACGTTATGCTTACGTCAATACGTTCATGTTAAGCTCTTTGCAGGGCATAACTACCAACTAGCATAAACGGCGCGACAAGACAATATGTCATGGATTTGGTCGCCCTAGGCGTGAGATAAGCAGTGATAGCCTAGTGGTTAGACCGTTGGACTGCAAAGTCAAAGGTCTCGGGTTCAAACCCAGGCACGCACCTCTGTCTTTTCGAAAGCATGTGCGTATTAAAAATTAATTATTACTTGCTTTAACGGTGAAGGAAAACATCGTGAGGAAACCTGCATGCCTAAGAGTTTCTCGAAGGTGTGTGCAGTTCGCCAACCCGCACTAGGCCAGCGTGGTGGACTATGGCCTATAAACCCTCTCAGTTTGAGAGGAGGCCCGTGCCCAACAGTGGGACAGTTTCTTTACAGGGCTAATATTATAGGCGTGAGATAATCATTTCGTCTTATGTGCTATAACGGCGTACTGTGACAAAAAAATTGTACGTAAATACTGCTTTCAAGAATTATATCGACGCTAAGAATGAGTATTGATGTATAGAAGCTAGTATTTTAACTTGCGTAGAAGACTCGAATCACGGGTCGACGAAATATTGTGCCACTTGGAAAATTACTGCCACCGTGCTAGACCTGGCAGTTTGAACGCTTCTTTACACGGTTTTTACGCGCGCGTTAATGCTTCAACCTGTACCAGTTACTAGTATCCTGTACATGCACCATAAATCAATCGTTTAATTCAATATTTCTACCGATGACCCCAAAACATTGGTCCGTAATTAATTTTAGTTATACATCGTTTGTTAATTTGATTAATTTCTAGTTTAGGATTTTGTGATATCCACAATCGTATAGTGTTATGTTAATTAATAGTGTAGCGGTTTAATGTAATTATTTTTGATTAACTGGTTATTATAACTTGTCTTTTTTCTAGAATATGCATAATTCATTTAATGCCTCTCATATCGATTTCCGATATTAAATTAACATTTAACATTTTTAATGACAATTTGATGTCTTAAAAATACAATATGTCTATAATATAAAATAATATTAGCCCTGTTAAGAAACTGTCCCACTGTTGGGCACGGGCCTCCTCTCAAACTGAGAGGGTTTAGGCCATAGTCCACCACGCTGGCCTAGTGCGGGTTGGCGAACTTCACACACCTTCGAGAAACTCTTAGGCATGCAGGTTTCCTCACGATGTTTTCCTTCACCGTTAAAGCAAGTGATAATTAATTTTTAATACGCACATACTTTTGAAAAGACAGAGGTGCATGCCTGGGTTTGAACCCGAGACCTTTGACTTTGCAGTCCAACGGTCTAACCACTAGGCTATCACTGCATTAATAGACGTAGGTAATATGTCTATGAACTTTCTTAATTATAGTGATTTTAAATGTATATTATATTTATAATTACTATGTTTCAGTAATAAAGATTTTGTTATTTTATTGTAGCTTTTCGTATACTTTGTAATTAAATTATGTTGTTATTGTCATTTATTCTGTATTGAATGTAGTGAATAATAATTTATTGGATATATATTATAACACATGAATAACAATTACATGTTTTTTCTAATCCCGAGAATTATTGCGTTGTATGTACAAAAAACAAACTTGATTTTATGATAATTTGTTGCTTCAATGATATATGTAGCGAAAAAAGATTAAGATTTTATTGACTTCATCTGGTTTTATGATAAAACTTATCACAAATACAGCAAATAAATTAGGTTTTGACATAATCCAAAGGAAATAATAAATCCCACAAAACATTATTTTAGTGCTCTATTCGAATAATTAATCCCTATTGTTTGTCAAAGGCAAGGCTATGAATAAATGTCACCAACCGGTCATCTGCTCTGTTTGCTTTGTTATTGTTATACTCTCAGACGAGATAACATCTCGAGATACGTCCGAAGATATCTAGCTATCTGTTGTAATTCCCCGATAATTAACATGTTACTTCGAATACTGATAATGTAATTAGTGTGATAAATAGGAGCGGAAATTTTGAAAGATCAATATATCAATTTTAATTGTCAAAGTTTTTGTTTCGTGTATACCATTATAAATGTACATTAGTTAGCAGATTGACAGGATTTATAGAATAGTGCCACTGCTTTATAAATAGTTTAAAACTGTTTAATATTTATCAAAAATTTATTATATTTATGGAATGTATATAGGAATTCTATTATGTAATATAAGTTGTAAGCGGGAGTCGAATGTTTATTACAGAGAGCTTAGCACTAACAAATTAATGTTCTTCTTATTGAGGTGCCTCTCAAACTGGTGAAGGTTGGCAATCATATCTGCATATTTTTTTCCTGTCCCTTGCGAGTCGGAATAGTTCGGCGGCACTCGCAAAGGCTGTCCATTCTCGTTTGTTACGCAGCCAGTACTTTTTATGCGGCCAACTTTCCTTTTCCCCGCAGCTTTTCTCATCACTATGAGCTGCAGGAGTTCGTATCTATCTTGTCACAATATATGCCCTAGATATTCAACTTTTCACTGCTTGACGGTTTGCAAAAGCTTACTTTTCTGACTTCATTGTTGGTGGTGTTGTAAGTCCAAAATGATGATGACGAATGATGTCTGATTCGTCTCTATGCCTACATCTCAAATGCCTATATACGTTTCTTGTTATGCTCTTTTATTGTCCAGGCTTATCCGCATAGAAGCATTGGCCAAACATAGCACTGAAAAAGTCGGACGTGCAGTAAAATTTTAAGGTTACGATTGCAGAGTACCTTTTTTATCTTAGTAAAGGCACTGCGGGCAACTCCTATGCGAGTTTTGATATCTACCTCGCTGCCTTACTTTTCAGTAAATCATGCACCTAGATATTTATACTTCTGCACTCGCTCTAGTTTGTAACTTGCGACTGTTATATTCTGCTGTAGGCCGTTGTAGATTAATGTTAGCGTAACGCTATTGGGTTGATATGCCATCCTTATTATACATTAAATTTATTAAATAAATACGAACAACACACTTTCTCGATAACATTACTCTGATGCCCATCTGTTTGTGCTCTGCTCGCAGATTGATAGACCGACTTTCTCCGACTAGCTCTAAGTAGTCATAGGTGAAGGGAGAAAGAATGACAAAACAGATAAACAATGCAAAAGTGGAAGGATGTAGGTACCGGGGAATTCCTAGACTATCTTACCATTACCAAATCGACCGTGTCTTATCTGAAGGGCAAGTCAAGAGTCTCCGTAACCGGCAAGCGAGTATGCGACGAACTATGAGAGTGGAGGAAGCCAGAGAGGTCTGTAAGGAAAGAACCTGTTAGAACTCTGTACTCTCTGCCTACCCCGCAAGGGAACTAGCGGGATGATAGGATGATATGATATGATAGATGATAGGATATTAAAACCGTTACTTTGTCCAATTGACTTAAACCATTAACGTAATATTCTGTATATAATATGCAAATCGTACCATCTTTTCTCACGCTATGTCTATAAAATCAGGCCAAATCACGAGTTCATTAATAATTAGACTAGTTCCATAATATTTTATTGCAATTATAAAGCTGCCCATTTCCCTTAAAACAACTTATTAACACAGAATTCTTCATATTAAACCTTAATAAGATAATTGTAAGGATCAAAATACATATAGCCAATACGATTTGATGATGACATAAAGATTATTGTCGAACACCTGACACTTTCACCAAATTGGTTTTTATTATTTTTACTGTTCTTATAATGTTATTTCAAGCACCTATAAGCTTTAATGACTAGCATGTATGGACATTAAATTTCTCAAAAAGCCCAGAATCATCCATTTACAGTTAATTAGTTTCCAAATTAATATGTAAATTAGACTACAAAAAAATTGGTACCAAGAAGATAGTATAGGGAACTATCTTAAATAGTGACGTACATACTTATACGAGTAGGCCGATATGTATCGATACTCAATAACTCATTTTAATTGAATCATTCGGGCTAATAGTGCTTTCTAGACGTTTGACAGCAAAGTCATTAGTGATGTGATAGAGATACACGACTGGAAATGTCGATTAATAGGTTCTTCAGAATTATTCCGTACCGATAGATTTTTTGGATGTGTTTATCTTAGTTTTTTAATGTTTAAAATATTTTTATTGTCAAGATAAACAATGATTAATTAAGTAGTCTTGTTTAGTGAATAGAGGTGTTAGAAGATGTACCAATGTTGGATTTAAGAAATTGATATAATTAAAGCCGCGTCACTTCTTTACCGTTTTCTTAATTATCTATATTGGTTTCAAAATTCGGTTCAAGCATATTAAACTAACAGTTCTCGTTTTATTAAGCTTATAATCTAATATTTACTACATTATATTGCAATTCTTATTTCAACTTTTTGACTTTACTTTTTCTGACATTAATTTGTTTGTTATTTTAAAATTACGCCGCAAGGTTTACGATGTAGATTGATGGATTTGTTTTTCATCCCACATAGTCATAATAATGCATTTTATGTTGCTCCAATAACTTGAATTATACGCCATAATGACGACAGCTTGGTCCAAGTGGTTGAGAGCGTAGCCTGCTTCGCTCACTGAATTGAGTTGTCGATGGTTCGCTTTCCATATGGGGCAAGTCTAAGTGTGACCCGAAAATGTTTATTTCAGTTTCACTGACATTGCGCAACCTAACAAAGAGAAAATACCTTGCAATAATGCGCGTAGAAATCACGTGATCCTAAGTATAACTTAGGATCAGGACACTCTTAGGTTGGGCAAAAAGTAATTTTCAATAGAAACATTTTCAGTATCAGTCCGGTGTCTAGCAATGTGCCCGGTATAATGACAATAGACACGCCTCCTATTACATGGGATACACCTCTGCCACCCCCGATTGGTGACTATAGGCCTGACGGTGTTCGGAAAAAAAGAAATACCTACCTATACAAACATTTTCGTATTCGCTTCTCCATTATAATATCCATTTGTCAAGTGAGATAAATTCTACTATCCTATTGCTGTTCATTAGTCAAAAGCAACTGGTTATTACAATCCAATATTAAATCCCAAGGCTGCCTAAATTTACAAACAGCTGATTTTCAATTACCCAAGCATCAGAGCTGCGACAAATAAAGTGGCGATCCGGAGATGGTTATCTGTAGACAAATCGTCGTGTGTGTAGCACGCACACCAGCGGAGCGCCGCGGTGAGAACCTAACGCACCTGTACCGGTCGGGGAGCCACTAGTGCAGGGATTATTGGAGGATATTTTTAACGATATCGATGGAATTATTAATATTTCTTTTATAATTACTACATATACATAAATGTATAATTATACGTATAGCATATTATTGAATTTTTGTTTTATTTTAGCGTTATAATTTAAATAAAGTGATTTATAAACACCACATCTAATTAGCGATGTCACGTAAGTAATATGGTTATTAAGGTAAATAAATATAAGTAAAGAAATAAGAAAGCGTGATCTTTGGTAGAGGATTATGTTTTGTAGTGGATGTCTTTTGAGTAGTGATGAATTAGAGCGTCTTTTAAGGATAACGAGAAAAAATCATCATCATCATTTCAGCCTATACTTGTCCACTGCTGAACATTGGCCTCCCCAATCGCTTATTGGTTGGGGGTGTTTGCCATACTCGCCACGCTTGGCAGGCGGGTTGGCGAGCGCAGTTTTTGGTTGTAGAAGTGTTAAGGGAACGCTGCTGCCCATTCCCTAGTTTTCCCTTAGTCGCCTTGTACGACACCCGATGGGATGAGATGGGTTGGTCCTATTCTAAGCCGGGAACCACGCGGCAAAAAAAATGATACAACAAACAAGCAACACCTAATGCACTTACCTGAAAATACAAAGATAATTCATCTACATACATTTTAAGATAAATCAGTTACCATGCAGGATAGGAAAAGAATACAAAGTGCCAGATTTCTTCCTAAGACATAGAAGTGAAAAGTTACATCTTTTCACTTCACTTTTATTTTTGCCTTAAAACAGTATCTCTATGTCAGTCAGACTGATCGTATAATCTCCGTCTAACACAGACAAAATAATATATCGATATTTATCATTTCCCGTCACTAGGACTCACGCAGCGCCGTCCCGGTCCATCGTGGTCCGTTCGCTTCGCGAGTCACATCATAAATCACGCACTAATAGCCAGTAAACTCATTCGCTAATCCGAATCGAACAACTGCGCAAGACGTGCGTGAACGCTGCGCCTGTGCAGGTTTTTTGCTTTTAGGCCTATCGGTGTTGATGTTTCCTTGGATCTCGTGATATTATTTGTTACTGTATTTGGTAAAATTTATTAGTTTAAAAGTAATGTTATTGAGAAATCTATTGGTTACTTTCCTCTTTGTATCTTTATCATCACGCCAGATTCCTTGTGAGGTCGGTAGAGTGTACAGAATTACAACAGGTTCTTTTCTTACAGAGCTCTCTGGTTCTCTCCACTCGTATAAGTTGCCTCATACACGCTCGCCGGTTGTGGCGAATCTTGACTTGCCCTTCATCGTCATGGTAATAAAAATATAGTCTAGGTCTTCCCCGATACTTTCACATTGTTTATCTGTTTTGTCATTCTTTCTTCCGACAAGTGTTGTTTAGTTCAAAATATGTTATTTGGACATCTTATCTGATTCGACTAATGTAGTAATTAAGCATTGAGTACATTTCTAACAGAAGATCTGTCCATTGGCAAAGAAACGTTTTGACTCATTTTTGCAAGTAAATTATAATTTAACGGGAGAAGAGCGAAGGATCTGGCGTATAGATAGAATTATTGATTCTAACGGTACCTACAGATTGAGTTTCGTTTACACAACTACTTAAGAGCATTTAGCTATCGCTTCCTAGGACGGCAACACTTCTGATACAAGCTTTTTCGAACCAAGTTGCGTCAATACACTAATTACAACAATGTTTTTATAACCAGTTTTAAGATGACATTCTTGACGAGGCCCTTCTATTTTGTTTAGCTTTTTGACATACCAGGCTTGTTCTGCAATCGTTAGGTTAGGAATATACTTAGAAACAGAATTATTGTTAAAACTGAGTCCATGTGCAGATGCAGCTTTGCCTATATATCTACAATGTTCGATCAGTGAAAACGAAATCTGCTCTTGCTCCTAATAGCGTAGTTATATCATTAACCGAAAGACGTTCACTTCAGGACAAAGATCTTCCGCAAAGATTGCTCAATCAACAATTACTAGCTTTGTACCTGTGCACGATGGAGGTACGAAGGAAGATGTGAAGTGATCTCTCCGACAAGATAGATGCTTTTGTGCTTAGCACCTTGTGCTGACAAGCCAACATTGGGTGGTGGCTACCTCTTCCATATTCTGTTTACGTAATTGAGTTTCGTAAAATAGTCGACCAATGTTTGTTTCTTAGATCATTTTTATTAATAGAGGTTCAGAGATCCATATTCAACAATAGGTAGTCTTGCCTTTGTGCCCCACCACCTGTACAAGGGAAGAGTTGAGACGAAAAGAAGAAGAAAAATAGTGGTCTGTAAGGAAAGAGACGTGTTGATCTAGTATGATGATATAGATATAGATGATAGATTTATCAATGACACCATCTAGTTATAACGTTTAACCCTAAAGCCCACTATTTCTTCAATACAACTGGATACACTATTAGAAAACTGTAGTTTATTAACTACCAGTGCGTGTTCAACACTTTATGTGTCTGAGGGTTCAGGAGAGGTCAAACTAAACTTTGTAGTGGGAATTTCACATAATACGTGCAGTGGGATGGTTCTATTAAAATAGTGTTCTTCTCGATGCCACAGTATTGAGTATTCTTGAAGTGTAAAATTATATTTTATTGCCGTCACGCTTATATTCTCTTGTGAGGCGGTGGCAGAGGTGTACTGTGTACACTCACTTTTTACCGACGACATTAGGTATCAATGTAATAAGGCGCGACATTATTGTTATTGCATCAGATAAAATGGTTGATTGACGAACTATTTATAATATCACTTTTGTATTTAAACGCGCTATACGTACATCTTATAGGAAGAGTCTTTGATTTAAGAAGTAGCCATTCTTTAGTCATGACATTTTTATATATTTAAAATAGGGCCGATAAATATAATAGCTACATGAACTCCCTTAAAAAGACAGTAAATTAAGACCACTTCGGAGTTTTGTAACATGTAAATTTTAAGCTTAATAGTGTTTTATATCGTAACAGTTAACAGTATTGCTTTAAGATCAAAATCAAACTAATATTTCACAACCCAACTTCCAATCTATACTTTTCTCAAATAAAATCCAACAGTACCAAGATACTAAGTAAGACGGTCCACAATTCTAGTTCTCAAGTTGTCAAGATAAGGTCGTCCTACACAGTCAGATGGACAGGTGCGACCGGTTGGCTGTGCAGTCTAATGAAAAATACACCTCGATTTGCCCACTGGTGGGTATTGGAAGTTAGTTTCCATTAACTTCAGGTACGAGGTGATAAATAAATATAGTCTGAAAAATACATCACCATGTCTCTTGAAAGCGCTTATAACATCGTTACGTGGTACACCGATTATGTTCTTACGCATAAATATAGAAACATAAATATACGCCATTACGCCTTTTTCCCAAGCGGGAGTGCCAGAGGTGTACTGTGTATACCTACTTTTCGCCAACGATGTTAGGAGCCATGTAGGTAATATGGTTTGAGCCTATTGTTATTATACCGGGCATAATGTACGATGTCTCGTTGGTCTAGTGGCAAAGCACATCGCTTTGTGATCACGAGGTCCTGGGTTTAAATCCTAAGTCGGACAAATGTAGTTTTTCTAACGAAAACTTCCCAGATTCCGGAGTGTGAAATTGTACCCGGTATATGGTAATAGGCTCGCCCCATGTTACATAGGAGCTAACATCGTCGTCGAATAATGGGTGCACTTAGAACACCTCTGCCACTTGGGGAATATAGGAGTAACGGTGTTTATTTTTATAATGTTCGACTCCGGACCGATACTAGATATTTTTCTATCAAAAAAAATATTTTTATCTGACCTATGATTTGGACCCAAGGCCTTGTGATTGTTAGTTTCCCTAACCCCCAATTGACCTATGAGGCAGATTTTGTTCGTGTGCTGATGACTTTTAAAATTACCATTTGACATACTACGATTTGAGCAACTTACAAAATTAATTTGGTTGAAATACGAGCTCTACGGAATATGTGCGGAGTCAAGCTAGTAAGAGAGCATGTAAGTATGAAAGAAAATATCATTGCAAAGACGAGAAAGGGTATGCTCTGGTGGTTTAAACAATTAAAAATAATTTCGCAAGAGAGATCGACGAAACGGATGTACAAAGCGAAATACCTTAATAATATTAGCCCTGTTAAGAAACTGTCCCACCGTTGGGCACGGGCCTCCTCTCGAACTGAGAGGGTTTAGGCTATAGTCCACCACGCTGGCCCAGTGCGGGTTGGCGAACTTCACACACCTTCGAGAAACTCTTAGGCATGCAGGTGACACGATGTTTTTCTTCACCGTTAAAACAAGTGATAGTTAATTTTTAATACGCACATGCTTTCGAAAAGACAGAGCCCGAGACCTCTGACTTTGCAGTCCAACAGTCTAACCGGCTATCACTGCTGTCCACCTTGTCCAAATAGACATAGTGTCTTATATGATGGTTGAGTCTAGAGTCTGTAGCGATAAGTATGTATGAGACGAACAATAAGAGTGGAGATAACAGCAGAGATCTTGAAAGGAAGAACCTGTTGAAACTCACTACTGTACCTGTAGCTACCCTACAAGGAATCTAACGAGATTATGAAGATTGATACAAAATACCGATTCCCCTTCTATTCCTTGTATAAGGAAGCGGTTCACTTACGCAATCAAATTATATCCTATTACCCTTAATAAAATGCTAGCAATTTTATAATTAGCCAATACTCCGAATAGTTAACCAATCAGAATCCATAGAAATCCCGTAATCCCCTTGAAATCACAATGGTTGAACAATCAAGAACAAATTAGTTATTCAACTCTATGGATCGGTCGAAATCAAACAATCAAACTAATCTGTTTATTGACTATGGAAAATTGCAAACAGCGTTCATAAAAGTGTATGAACCCCGTGCTTTTTGACAGGGTTGCCAGAATATGTAAAGAAATTTGCAATCAATTTGTTTTATTTTTCAAAACCAGTTTCTTTTCGAACGAAGTTTCTTAACGCGGCTTGCAGCAGGAGTTGACTGGTAGAAATCGTAACATAACGAAAAATCGTTACGAGACGTTTGGTTCCGTCCGGCATATACTCCCGTTAAATAAAATCGTTTTTCAATAACTAACAATTTAATGTGAGTTACATTGTCTTATTAGAACTTCGTTCTTGACGGGGGTCCCCCGACCGCACATGTTTTCAAATTTTGAACCATTTATATGGTATCGATTCGGAACTTAGTTTAATTTCCGTCTCCTCAGCCTATTTAAGAGTGAATAGGATATTACTGAGTCAGCGAGCAACATCTTCGGCCCCTTTGTCACTTTCCATCAGGCGAGATAATGGTCAATCTATGACCAGTCCTCAATAAAAAAAGAGTAAATGAAATTTATGGACTCAGCAGGGCACAGCAAAAGGTAAAAGGTAGGAGAGAGGAGGATAATGGATCTTTCATAATGTTACGGATTTAGTCATGAAAATTTTATTGTAGGCACATTTTTGATACTATCTATCTATCTATCTATAACCTCACGCCAGATCCCTTGCGGGGTAGGCAGAGAGTACAGAGTTCCAACAGGAACTCCTATTGGAACTCTGATACTATTTATTTTTTAACCAATTACTAGAACTCTGTTCGTTTTCGCTTGCTATTAATATGTTTAACAAATTTGCACACAAATAATAACTCAGTTCATATTCACATAAAAATATCATCAAATTTACAAAACATTTTCTTGACAACCCTGCCAGAAAAATTGTGGTCAATTTCACAAACCTATAAATAAAACTCCGGTAATTTCCGATCAAAGTGCGCATCGCACTAATGATAGTTTATAGCGTAACTGTACGCGTGCGCGCTGTATACATGCGCAAGCGCAGCTCGCGCGCGGTGCAAAGCGCGCAAACCACCAATTATAACCGGGGAATCAGAACAACAGTTATCACTCAAAAATATACCGTATCAGTGAAACATTTAAGATTGAAAATGAAATAACTAAAATTGTGGAGTTAAGTCACTATTGCATAACATCACAATCATAATCGAGGGAGAGAATGTGGGATGTAAAATTTATTTTCAGTTTTATTTCTTTATTGTTAAGGTTTAATTTCCTTATAGTTAGTGTAGTAAGGTTGAAACATTATTACTTAATATAGTCAATTATAATCGGGGAGCGATTGGTGGGTAATTATTTTCATGGTGGATTTGGGACGCGTGTCCATTTTAATACGTTATGATTTTGTGTATTATCAGACTTTTAACGTTATTTTTTTTAAATTGATGAGTGTATTTTTTTTTGGGAAAATTTCGGATTATTGCGAAACAGTTTTGGGGTTTAATTGGAGAACAGAGTTACTCACCTCATATAGCTCAACTACAGAACACACAAAGACACACATTTTAAAAGGATTTCCCGTATTACTAAATACTACATTATTACTTTTAACAGGGGTGGTCAAAATCCTTGGGAACACTTCTATTTTTAAGTTAATAATTGAGGGAATCAGTTTGAAGTTTTCCTAGTTCTAGTCTCCACCTCTATGGCTCTTTTTGTACTCTGTCATCGCAAAGACTCCCTTTCGGATAACTTCTTGTCGAACTTTTCATTCTCTACACAAGTATTTATCCCGCTCAAGGATCAAATTCCTTACTCAATACAGCCTATATACTCAGACTATTGGACCAGCGGTCTATTTGTTATCCAGACAAGTCAAATCTTAATTGCCGAATCCTACGTATAATTGAGTTGACAATAGGCGTGGTGCACAATGTTGGTCGAGGTGGAATGCGCCGCTAAACATTGGTTTTACGACACGTGTGCACTCCCACTTGTGTGGCATCTATGATATATAGGTACTGGATATGATTCAATTTACTCTATATGACTTTTTTCTTAAATGTTTAACACCCGTACTATAAACATATCTAAGTGATAACTTTTACTCAAGTATTTAAGAAGTATATCATTGTTATTCTAAAGTTGAGAAACTGTCAACAGTAAGAAATGTCAAACGTTAGTTTTTGTACCCAAAAATAGAATTTTAAACCCACGACTTAAATAATCGGTGAGTAAATTCTTAAGACTTCATAATTAAATGTCTAAAAATACCCTATGTAGGTAACTATAGACATTTAATTATGGTGTAAGTTATACTTGTCATTTACATTCAGCTCCCGTATACGCCTTGGTAGTAGTGAGCAAGGAAAGGGGCATGAAAATAATCAGTGCGAGTATACCACCCCAACATCCAGTCAGAGTGGAAAAAGCAATGGGAGAGTGCGGTCGCCTCACAGGGTAACATCACCATAGCCGAACCCCTCGACTGTAGTACAAGGCTTCAAAGAGCAACGGCTGGTGTGGTCCTCCATCAGCCGAATCAGAACCGGAGTCACAAGGTGCATTTATCATCTTCACAGGTGGGGCATCACTGAGTCTCCTTGTTGTGACTGTGGAAACTCAGTGCAGACTATCCAGCACATCGTGGAGGACTCTCCCACTCGAAAATTCAGCGGCGGATTTGAGCGGCTACACCAGCTGACACCAGAGGCTAAACAATGGCTCCTCTGCACTGGCACTCTGACATTAAGTTATGATCGTGGTTCGCATTATTAAAAATACACCGCTATACGATGATGATGATGAGTGCGAGTATATTTAGTTTACATAAGCACTTTATTTTTATGCCTTATTCTCCAGTTATTGCCTCGGTTTACATTATCGCGATGATCAATTTCATATCTATATCTCTGCTTACACCTCAAGAGAGACGTGAGGGATTATTAGGGGAAAGTAATTTCTGTACTGTACCAAATTTAGATGTACAAACATTTAGAGAGAAATAAGTTTGTGTGGATTACGGGATAAAACCTGTGTCTTCTTGATCCAATGAGCAAAACAGCCTATACTATCAGCACTACACCAAGCTGTCATCATTGATGGTTCATTCCATTGTTCCAAGACATTCTATCAATTTCTTCCTATACGAAAATCATTTTTTTTTTCTAAATTTCAACAGTCACTATCTCACTATCCTTATCGTCAATTGGATCCATATAATTTTTAACCCATACTGACCCACTACATAAAAAAATTCTCTTGTTTCTGTCACTTGTTCTAATATGCTTTTGTAAAAGTCAATTAGGGTCAGAAAGCATGCCTATGCCCTACCGAATAATATTATTGTGGTACTCGAAGAGTTCTTAAAATTTTCTTCACTTAAACCATTTCCAGTACGTCTCGATTTAACATCTTTGTATATTCAAGCGGTACTCCTATGACATCACGCTATTGTCCAACGGCAGTGGGCAGACAAAGCCTACAAGTGCGAGTACATATTGACCTGCGCACGAGTGTTCAAAGAGAACGCGCGGATTATTTAGTTATTGCGTGAATGGTAGGTAGTTGATGATACGAGAATCATGTCAACATTTTATTATATGATATAATACGAGTTCCGTGTTAATATTTTATAAGCCGTAGCTTGTTTTAAGCTGGATTTTGATTGGAATTTGTTGAATTAAATAATGCCACACTGTTTTGTGACTAACATTCGGCAAAAAAATATGCCATCACGCCTAATTTCCCAAGGGTAACAGAGGTTTACTATTTACAACCTAATAATGATAGATATCATTGGGCTAGCCGATAGCTATTATATTGGATAAAATTTCAGACTCAGTCGTAAAATTTCAATCAACTGCAGCCGCTACTAGACCAACGAGACAGAGAATACAATAATATCATCAACAATTTCCTAATTTCTGTAAGCTATACAGGCCATTAAAGTTAATTTATATCTTGACAAACATTACAGAAGAAAGAATGACAAAGGATGTAGGTACCGGGGAAGAACTAGACTTTCTTACCATGACCAAATAGACCGGGTCTTACGAGTATCTGAAGGACAAGTAAAGAGTCTCCGTAACCGGCGAACGTGTATGAGACGAACTATGAGAGTGGAGGACGCCAGAGAGGTATGTAAGACAGTAACTTGTCGGAACTCTGTACTCTCTGTCTACTCCGCAAGGGATCTGGCGTGAAGATATAAATATACAGACAAACATTATATTTATTAGCTAAAATGGCTTAGTAATTTTTAATACTACTTTAATAATTACTTATAGTAGCGAGAATCATAAAACTACGACCTCTGCCCCCCAATCATGTAATCAATGCTTTCATAATCAGACACATCCTATTAATATTATAAATGTAAAAGTTTGTATGTAGGGATGTTAAAATGTTTGTATGTCTGTAACAAACATCTAAACATCAATCACCCAAAACGGCAAATTTGGATGAAATTTGGCACACGTATAGTTTATTACCTGGATTAACACAAAGGATGTTTTTATTCCGGAAAAATGTTAGGTTCCTGTCTAAAGACCACGCAGGCGAAGTCGCGCTAAGAATCGTCACGTTTGTTTTCCCCTTTACTTGAAACTACACAATAGAATCTGAGAGACCGTAGTGTTTACTTAAATATGTTTGTGCTTAGATGGCAAGGTTTGGTGTGGTGGTTACGTCATAGTACCAATGTTTACTTGCTTTGTCGTCACCAGTAACTATCATTGGTGTAATGTCATCCAGGATTTGATTTTGTATATATTGAAATAAAAAGAAATTTAGATAGATCTACCTATCTATATCATCACGCAAAATCCAACAGGTTCTTTCCCTACATACTTCTCTGGCTTCCTCCACTATCATAGTTCGTCTCATACATGCTCGCTGGTTACGCAGACTCTTGACTTGTCCTTCAGATAAGATTCGGTCTATTTGGTCATGGTAAGATAGTCTAGGTCTTTCCCGGTACCTACATCCTTCCACTTTCGTATTGTATATCTGTTTTGTCATTCTTTCTATATGCCCGAACCAACGGAGCATACCCTTTCTCATTTTTACATCGATACTATCTTTCATGCCTACTCGCTTTCTTACTACGCTGTTGTAAGAACGGTCGTCAGCTTCATTCCGCACATCTTCCGCAGAGCTCGCATTTCCACCGCATTTATCCTACTTTTTAATTCTCCTTACATACTCAGCTGTCGCTGCCATATAACAGCGTTGGGACACGCACTCCGTTATGTATGGCCAGCTACGCCTTTTGGCTTAAGTGCCGGCTTCCAAGTAGCCTTCTCATCGCACCATTCACTCTGTTCCCTGCACTCACTTCTCTCTATGTATAAATTTAGATAGAAATACGTAATAAGATTTTATTATTGATTTTAACTACAACAGCGGAGCCATCGGAGCGAATTAAGACAGAGACAAACAAATCTATGATGATATGTATCTATGGAAGAAGGCGGTAAATTTAAATTATCTTTAACAGTACAAAAACCAGTGCTAAGACAAAATTAATCACACCTCTAGTAAGTGCAAAAATGCATCAAATATTTATATTTAGTTATTAGATTTATGCGAATATTATATACACCGTCAGGCCTATATTCCTCAAGCGGGGGTGGCAGAGGTGTGATGGGTACACCCACATTTTGCCGACGATGTTAGGTCCCATGTAATAGGGGGACTACAATTCCAGACTCCGGACTCAGACTGGAATTTTTCGTCAGAAAAACTACATTTGTCCGACCTAGGATTTGAACCCGGGATATCGCGATTATTATACATGGAATAAAACTCTTTTTCGAATTTGTTCGCGGTTTGTTTTAAAGTTTCAGACTTGACTATGTGTGCGGTCGATCCCGTGACAGGGTGTGCTGAAAAGCCCTCTAGACATCGGGAAGCTAAAAATAAAAAATAAACCGCAAAAAAATCCGAAAAATTGTTTTAATACATCACAAATATTGACGTTAGAGCCAAAACTTTACAACGTACTTTTGTAGTGACAAGTACTCTTGACTGAATTTATCAGTCTATAATAGTCTTGCCCTCCAACCCGCACTGAGTCCGCGTGGTAGTTTAACTCATTTTCTCTTTGTTTCTGAAATAATCCTTTTTTTCCTTTCACCGTCACGCCTATATTCCCCAGAGGGGGTGGCTGAGGTGTACTGAGTACACCCACGGTTTGCCGACGATGTTACGTCCTATGTAATAGGGGGCGAGCCTATTGCCATATACCGGGCACAATTCCAGACTCATACTGGAAAGTTTTCGTTAGAAAAACTACACTTGTCCGACCTAGGATTTGAACCCAGGACCTCATGATCACAAAGCGATGCGCTTTGCCACCAGACCAACGAAGCAGTCCTTCCAGTTTTCCTTTCTTTTCTAAAAAAAACGTTGTCCCAAACAAGGATATATTCCTGTGTCGTGGGTGCGTTTACAAACATGAAAATTCACATACACAAATACCCAGATTGAAACAAATAATTATGGGTCACACAAAGATTTGTCCCGTGCGGGTACCGCGACTATTCGACCTAGTGGGCGGAGCTGCTTAAGCTCTTAACCACTGCGCTAAATCGTCCGTCTTTGTGAAATGGTCGGACAGTGTTATTGAAATATTTTATTTTAGACTCTAGACAATTAATTTGATGTGGCACTTCCACTTTCATTGGACCCGTTTAGCACATTGCGTGGCAGTCATTACTCCTGAGCTAAAAAGTTACATCAATAGGTTGCCACAAACTTAACTCCACCGAGGGCTTAGCACGAAAAATTTGACGTTAGCGTAACGCTAACGAGTAATCGTGCTGTCATGTTCATGTTTATTTACTAAATTTGTAGTATGACAAGGATGGCATTATCTAGCTAGCGTCACGGTTACGTCATCTCCTCATGCTAAGCCCTCTAGATGCGCGTGTACCACGTATTCCCTCTCACATTCATTTGTGGGAGGAGACTATTGCTCAGCCCAATGAGAAGGTATAACCTTAATTACACACACACCGTCACGCCTATATTCCCCAGAGGGGGTGGCAGAGGTGTACTGAGTACACCCACGTTTCGCCGACGATGTTAGGTCCCATGTAATAGGGGGCGAGCCTATTGCCATATACCGGGCACAATTCCAGACTCCGGACTCATACTGGGAATTTTTCGTTAGAAAAACTACATTTGTCCGACCTAGGATTTGAACCCAGGACCTCGTGATCACAAAGCGATGCGCTTTGCCACCAGACCAACGAGGCAGTCAACCTTAATTATTAATTTATATATAAGAATTGATAAAAAGCAGTGATAGTGGTTAGACCGTTAGACTGCAAAGTCAAAGGTCTCGGGTTCAAACCCAGGCAAGCACCTCTGTCTTTTCGAAAAAGCATGTGCGTATTAACAATTAATTATCAGTTGCTTTAACGGTGAAGGAAAACATCGTGAGGAAACCTGCATGCCTAAGAGATTCTTGAAGGTGTGTGAAGTTCGCAAACCCGCACTGGGCCAGCGTAGTGGACTATGGCCTAAGCCCTCTCAGTTTTGAGAGGAGGCCCGTGCCCAACAGTGGGACAGTTTCTTAACAGGGCTAATATTATTTTATATTAGAATTTTGAATGCAAAAGAAGAAGACAAATATATTTTTCTTCTTTCATTATACCTGCCCTTTTACAGTGAGTTTAGCACAAACCATTTGAAGCTATCGTAACGTTGTCGAAAAGCGTGCTGTCACGTTCATTTTTATTTAATAAATTTTTATTCTTAAAAGGATGGCATATAGTATTACGCTATCGTCAAAACTGTTTGTGCTTAGCCTTCTGAGCCTATTGAAATCTCTTTTGCACTTAAGGTCACAAAGTTTCCAAAGATCTTAAATATCGAACTCTAAGCAAATCAAATAGATGTAGGAAGGTATTTTAAAAGGCACAATAACCAATCGTATGTAGTGTTTATACAAAGCTGTTTAAGCATGACAAGGCATTGCATCATTACTTGTATGGAGGGCTGTGGTTACGCCACAATGGAAGAATATCGCCATCATATAACGATATTACCGTTATAAGTGCCTATAAGTTGCCTACAGACTCTTAAGTACTCAGTGCTTAGATGTCACGAGGATGTATCTGAAAGAAAATGTCGGGGCTTTTATTGGCTGAAAGATATTTACTGCTTCATAAGACATAGAGACGCGCGCGCAACATGAGACGCCTAGACCGTGGCCTGACTGCTAAATATGTATACCCAAACCGACAAATTTTAATATGGGCCGTATGATTTTGACGAATGAGTATGTTTTTAACCAATATATTAATCCCTTAAAACTACATGAACGAGTAAAAAAAAAATTACCCTATAGGGGTGGCAAAGGTACACTGTGTATAGTCCCATTTTAACGACTTTGCCAGGCCTCAATGTAATAGGGGCAACGCATTGATTTTATAGCGAGGATGATGCTCCGTTGGTTCGGGCATATAGAAAGGATGCCAGAAGAAAGAATGACAAAACAGATATACAATGCGAAAGTGGAAGGATGTAGGTGCCGGGGAAGACCTAGACTATCTTACCATGACCAAATAGACCGTGTCTTAGCTGAAGGGCAAATCAAGAGTCTCCGTAACCGGCGAGTGTGTATGAGACGAACTATGAGAGTGGAGGAAGCCAGAGAGGTATGTAAGGAAAGAACCTGTTGGAACTCTGTACTCTCTGCCTACCCCGCGAGGGAGCTGGCGTGATGATATAGATAGATAGATAGATGATTCTACACTCTAGACTGCGAATTTTTAGATAGGCAGAAAGGTTGTTAAATGACGACCGTTTGAAAGACGTGGTGTAGACAGGTCCCCCACAAGATAGATTGATTATCTGATGAAGGTCGTCTTTAAAAGCTGGATGCGTACAGATACAAATCCGATCGTTGTGGCAATCTTTAAGGAAGCCTATGTCGCGTCGTGTGTCGTGGGCCTCAGGGTAGTGGCGAGCACGCATGTGGACGGTTGAGCCAGTATAAGTATATTATCCATGAGTTGGGCAGTGCATATCTCATAAGAATGGTATGCACACAAATGATTACTTCGCAAATTAAATAATATCAATCATCGTACTTAAACCACTACACTACAAACATCGCCGGCATCTAGTATTGACTACCTTTATCATACTTAATATCTGGATAATGCTGTTAGTTGCACATTTAAAACATTGTGCAATATATTTGCTATGATTGCATTTGTATCTGTACGCATCCAGCTTTTAAAGACGACCTTCATCAGATAATCAATCTATCTTGTGGGGGACCTGTCTACACCACGTCTTTCAAACGGTCGTCATTTAACAACCTTTCTGCCTATCTAAAAATTTGCAGTCTAGAGTGTAGAATCATCTATCTATCTATCTATATCATTACGCCAGCTCCCTCGCGGGGTAGGCAGAGAGTACAGAGTTCCAACAGGTTCTTTCCTTACATACCTCTCTGGCTTCCTCCACTCTCATAGTTCGTCTCATACACACTCGCCGGTTAAGGAGACTCTTGACTTGCCCTTCAGGTAAGACACTTTTCATAATAAGATAGTCTAGATCTTCCCCGGTACCTACATCCATTTATTGTATATCAGTTTCGTCATTCTTTCTTCCGACATTCTTTCTATATGCCCGAATCAAGTTCTCATCTTTACACGATAATATCTTTCATACCTACACGCTTTCTTCCGCAGTGCTCGCATTTATAAAAGACAAGCTAATTATTTAATTGAAGGGGTAGTCATTATTTACGATTTTATGGTTGTCGTCATCAACGTCAGCCGAAGGGCACCTCTGCAAGACCTACTTTGTGCATCCAGTTTTTAGCTGCGTCCGTCACCAGGTCTAACTTGTAGGGGGCCTACCAACTCCACGCCTTGCGGTACGTGATCGCCACAACCTTAGACAAATTGTTACCAGAATAATATCATTAAAAATTTTCGGAAAACCTAGTATTAAAAATTGGGTTCGGGATATTTTTTTTTATGAAAAGGATATTAGGGATGTAAATCTGATGAAATTTATATAAACAAAATTAAAAAACCCAACAGTACGAATCGATATGTGTAATCAGAAGCCCTATTAAAGCTCCAGATGTTGTTTATCTTGATTGAGATCATATAAGTGGCTCAGCCAACAGAACAATAATTAACCTTACTAATTATTGTTTTAATTTTCATATTAGTAACGATCGGTGCCTTAATTGGGACTTCGAGTGTGCTTAATGAAGCGAAAGTTGAAAATAAACATAAAATATTACTCAATTAGTTAAATATTTGAAAATTCTTGATTTCGTATGTTTTTTTATGGATCTAATTGAGGAAATTATCGTTATTTACATTGATTATGTATCGAAATTAGTGGTATTTAATTTCTAGTTTATTTCTGTTTGTAACAAAGCAAGAGTGAAATTAAAAAAAAAGACCGAGTGATGTCTGTCGAACTAAACAACCAATGCATTTGCTCCTTCACTTAAGTTAAGTCGTCTGTCACTCCCGCTTGGAGAATATATGCTTGACAGTGTTAATTTATTTTTATTTTAATACTAGCAGTCTCTCCGGACTTTGCTCCCGGTCGACAACAGCGCCACCTACCGGCTTGAATTATAGCTAAAACCATCCAGGTCACACGATAAATATAAAAAATATACATTGAAATCTGTTCTGTTCTGTGTCAAACCGTTTAGAAGGAGTAGAATTACAACACATTCTCACTGGAATTATATATAAGATTCAAATTGCCGTCAATAATAATAGTATGTTCGTTACAAACTATGAAATAAACTATTTTTCGGTATTTATCACGGTTTATTTTTGATTTTTAAGTTTTAGACGTTTCGAGTACTTTGCAATACCAATGGTCATAGGAGGGACTGACCACGGATGCTCCCGTGTCCCATTTCATATGTTATATCTACATAAATCTAACAATTTCATAAACAAACAAACTAGATTGCATAAATCAGAATCACACATTACAATGCACCTTTTGTATGCAAATTGTAGGCGGATAAGGTCTTCGATAGTATCATCAAGGCTAGTAATAGATCACCGTGTCAATAATCAATATATGACTTTGCATAACATCATTGTGAACGTGGCCTTGTCGACTGATGATCAGAGGGCATAGCACGAACAGATTCTCGTTAGCGTAATGCTATCGAGTTGATATGTCATCCTTTTCGCACTTCAGATTTAGTAAATAAAGATGACAGAGAAGATGAAGAGAAGAAGATGTGTCAGCATGCTTTCTCGACAACGCCACACTAATGTCAATCGGTTTTTGCTAAGCTCTGTGAGAGAGCACGAACAGATTCCGAGCAGTGGGACAGGAAAGATTCATCATCATCATTTCAGCCTATACTTGTCCACTGCTGAACATAGGCCTCCCCAATCGCTTTCCAGCGTAACCGGTCCGATGCCACCTGCATCCAACGATTTCCTGCGATTTTCACAAGATCGTCGGTCCATCTGGCAGGCGGTCGTCCTACGCTGCGCTTGCCAATACGTGGTCTCCACGTGTGTTTCCGTGGAAAGATTGACTTGGTAATATTTATAAACTTCTTAGACGACATTAATAATACAGGGTTTATACTAGACTTTTAAATCTTCAAAATCAAATCATTTATAATTGAATGGAATAGATATAAATATGTTACACAAGTGTATATAATCATAGGTTTCACTACATCCTGCTATACAATGAGCGTACAAAATTTCTCGAGCGTAGTGGTTGCACACTCGCCTTATTGTCCGCTGAAGCTGCTAAGGCCCCACGACCAACAGTATACACACACACACATTCGTACTATTTAAATATTTAAAATTCCTTTTTATTTCAAAACGAATGTCAAATTATTTAATAAATTTACAAATGATAATGATCTCATCATTAATATTAACGGAATAATGTTGCTAATCTTGGTAACCATGGTACAAATATATCTTTTACTTCAATCTTAAACATCGCGTCAGCTTTCTTTAGATGAGTGATCAAATCTAAATCGCTCACTCTCTATACCTACCTAACGATTACAATTACACTTAGCAAATAAACCCCTCAAAGCACGCACAAAAAAATTTACATCGCGAATAAACACGACACTTCCCCAAACTTTTTGTGCCAAAAAAAGTCGTATCGTTATCTAAAAACGTATCAGTTAACGAATACGTTAATCTTGACGTGCGTCAACTGACGAGTGGGCAGAGAGGAACAGGTGCTCTCATTGTTAATGATTAGATGGTCAGATTCGATGTTGTAATCTAACAGGGACATTTGTTTGAGAAGAGTGACCAGTTCGTTTTGAACGTTGGATATTTCGAAATGGTTGGACCGTGTGTTAAGGTTATAATGTATAGTGCTCGTGTGATATATACGTTTTGAGTTCGAGTGATTATCTTGTTCAATGTCAATTCAAATCAGTTTTATGTTGCAGATAGTAGACAGCGTCACGCCTATTCAAAAATTCCCCAAGTGCATGCGGCAGAGGTGTACTGAGTACACCCACTTTACGCCGATGATGTTAGGTCCCATGTAATAGGGAGCGAGCTTATTTGCATATACCGAGTACAATTCCAGACTCCGGACTGATACTGGGTATTTTTTGATGGAAAAACTAAATTTGTCCGACATAGGGCTTCAACCCAGGACCGCGTGTTTGCAAATCGCAATATTCGCTACTAGACCAATGAGGCAGTCCACAAAGATAGTAGATCGCAATATTTATATTATTTGTATAGGCCAATACAATAGCGCTCACGAACGTCAAAATTATTACAATTTTTACATCTACCACCGGATTAAACGCGGCTTCCAATGTAACTACTTATCTATCTATATCATCACGCCAGATTCCTTGTGGAGTAGGCAGAGGGTACAGAGTTCCAACAGGTTCTTTCCTTAAATACCTCTCTGGCTTCCTCCACTCTCATAGTTCTTTTCATACACGCTCGCCGGTTACGGTGACTCTTGACTTGTCCTTCAGATAAGACTATTTGGTAACTACTTATTATGAATCTTTTTCTTAACAGTAAACTATTTCTTTGTGTGATCTATATTGATTAATATTTCACCAAATAATTTAATTTTTACATAATAGTCTACAAAAAGTTGCCTTTTATTATTTTCATTATGTAAAAACATGACGAAAATTAAATCTTTCACCTTATATCCCCCGTTTCCCCAAAACCTTGCCACCGCAGCTCTGGCGACCTCCTTACAACAAGATTTATCTCTTGTCTCCGAACAATGCAGGTGGACCTCACGGATATCGTCGCGTTGTTTAGAATTATGTTTTAATAACCATGGTGGTCTTGGGATAACGGGGTCAGCCCGCAAATTGCTTTGAATAAATCAATTCCACTTGAATATGTGGAGTGTTTAGAATAGGTCATTTTTTTATTTTAATGAATAAATGGTATTTGTAAACAAGGCAATTGCAAAAAGTCACATTGGCACTTTAGAATCTTAAGTGTGTATTTTTAAGTTAATAATATCGTAGTATTAATTGATGCATCACACTGGAGCTAGATTGATAACTTATTTATGAAAAAATATATGAAAATAAAATCCCAGCCTGCGTATGAACCTCGAGACGGCGTATCCGGTGGTAAATTAGAAAGTTAAAAATCCGCAGGTTTATCTATACTAATATTATGAAGTGGGAAGAAACTCGGGAATTATTAAACCAATTTTAATAATTCTTTCACCAATTTAAAGCTACATCTGAAGTAACATAACCCTGGTAGGTGGCGCTGTCGTCGGCCAGGTGCGCAGTCAAAGGAAACTGCTAAAAGTTAAAAACAATAAATTGATTGAGTTCGACCCGAGTAACGAACGATTCTTGAAATTCACAGCTGGTCCTGCCTATCCCTTAACTCAATCTGTTTTCCGCGAAGAGGTAGGTTGTATAAGGGATATTCCATTTATTTAATAATTACATAAAGCCTTATAAAATATTGTAACTACACGAGAAAACTATAAAATATGAAAGAGAAGAAAACTCAATTCCACAAAATTGAGTTTTTCCTTATGCCCATTAACCTCTTCATTCATCCCATCATATAAATTACTCAGGTAGGTTTATCGGCGTGTAACATTATTCAAGTTTCGATTTATCGATTTATATTAAGTGAAATCAATGACACTTATAAAATATTGATCAATTAAAAAATAATTAAAGCACACACTTCAGTTCACTATATTACAATCGTTAATCGTAATTAAAAAATTTAACTATCGAATTTAAAATTTCACGACTTCTGTTACGTAAATCGATTTGAACGCCCGAGTTAGGTATCGAATGGTGAATCGAATCGACATCGTAAATCGAATGGGACTTGCTACCAAAGTGTAATATCGTTTAAGGGTCAGTATGATACCTCGTTTGAAAATTATCATTAAAATGATGTTGCCAGAAGCCAGTAAAGTTCTTAAGCTTTAAGTTTTTTACCCGACTTGAAAAATAGAGGTTCGCAATTCGGTTTTTTTTTTTATGTTTCTTACCTCAGTTGTCCGTCATTTATGAAGCGATTTGGAAAATTCTTTTGTTTTGTTCGGGAGGGGATTTACTACCCGTAGGTTAGTTTTTTCAATTTAAAGAAAAAATATCATCCCTAAAGCTGAAAAAATACGGGAAGCAATTTTTAATGGGCTCAAATTTAAAAAAAAATCCTGTTGTTAACTATAGAACTATGCAGAAAAATATAATATAGGTATATAAATAAGGCGACACTCATCAGGCTCATCACTTTAAATTGTAAAGTAAATAACTTTCTTGCGACTACAAATATTTATATTTCGTTTCTTTTTTAATTTTCGAGCCGGTATCCCTTTTTTTGAAAAATAATATAATGACCTATTTCTCCCCTCTCTCTATTCCCTTGTTGAACCAGTGGCGAAGAAATTGCGCAGCGATCACCATGTCCTGGATTCGAACCCGAAACAAATCCAGACTCATAAGTCTAGTATTGTGCTTGGTAAAAAGGCTATAGACTTGCGTCCCATAACATGGAACATAATATTGTCGGCGAAAAGTGGATGTATACAGTACACCTCTGCAGCGGTAGTTATCCTATGATTCGCCTTGATAGTACCAATTTGAAAAAGAACTTAATCCAAAGTCAAAAAACCAAAGAGTGACTCAGTGTTTGCATACTCAAACAGGTCTGGATTCTCGAAAATAATGAAATATACCAGTCCTATTCACCACCTCATAAAATATGGGCTTTATGATTCATGCTTTTATGACTTCATCGTAGTACAGGACAGATCTTAACAAGAAGGAAGGATACACCTTCCGATTTCATGCTTTGTGGCCGAAAGCTATTCAAGAAGTAAAAGGGGGTACCTACTATACTACTAGTTTTTATTCCATGCCAAAACAGCACACCGTTACGCCTATATTCCCCAAGTGGGGGCGGCGGAGGTGTACTGAGTACACCCACTTTTCGCCAACGATGTTAGGTCCCATGCAATAGGGGGCGAGCCTATTGCCATAAACCGGGCACACCTCCAGACTTCGGACTCATACTGGAAAGTTTTCATTCGAAAAACTTCATTTGTCCGACCTAGGATTTGAACCCAGGACCTCGTGATCACCAAGCGATGCGCTATGTCACTAGACCAACGAGGCAAAACAAGTCGGATTTTATTTGGTTATTTAAACAGATAGCAGGTATAATGTTTTGTGTTTATTGTATAATAATATCAGCCTATACTGCCCACTGCTGGGCAAAGGCCTTCTCTCACAAATCGAGGTGAGAGAGATTAGGTCACGGTTAGGTACTCCACCACGCGGACCTAGTGCGGATTGGTGGAGGCAGGTTTGCGGCCACCTGCTGATGGAACTTATCAAGCCGCCTTAAAGGCTTCCAACTCGGCTTAACGACTACCACATTAAGTTGTAGCCGGGACCAACGGCTTAACGTGCCTTCCGAAGCACGGAGACGCTCGAATATGAAAATGCCACAAACGGTCACCCATCTCAGGCCGACCGAGTCGATCGCTGCTTAACCTTGGTGATCGGTAAGAACACCGCGGTTGCACAGCGCTATGAGCGCATTGTATACTTGTTGTTAAAAGTAAACCACAGAAACTGTAATAATCAAAACACTACAAGTGAAATAGTTCATGATTTTGTTCGAAGCTGCCGTTGCCATACATGCACAGTTTGAAAAAAAATATTAAAGACTCATATACTCATAATTTTAGTTCCTTATATGTACAGTTATATGTTTTGAAAGACTTTCATACCAAGTTTAGTCACTGTATTACGTACATTGGTCCTCGCAGTCCTGAAACATTTTGTGATAATTTTCACACATAATTTCTGAATACAGGATGTAACATAATAAACGCAAAACCTCAGAAAGTAGTTCGTTCTAAACCGGTAACTGAATTTATTCCAATGATTTTCAATGTATATTTTTTCTAAATTTACAAAAAATGCTGTTACTCCTTTTACTAAATTTATTATTAATTCAACGCAATATGGAGATTTAAAATGCATTTCAAATGTTTTGCATGTTTGTAAACGCACCCACGATACAGGAATAAATCCTAGTGTGGGACTACGTTTTTAAAATAAAAAAATAAACAAAAAAAAAAGTTTTATTGTTAATTAGGGCATAAAAATGCTTAAAAAGGGGTAAAATCTTTAAATTTGGAAATTTGGTTTTCGTATTGTATTTGTGAAGCAATTATCTAATCGCGATGTCTGAGGTCTTGCATTGATTACGATACAACTTGTAGAAAACATGTAGGAAAATTATCGAGAGAACTTTAAACATCTCTGGCATCTTCAATAATGTTGCTATAGAACAGCAACAGTTCATCACTTGTAGCATAGTTGCAAGTTGGAAAACTTTGTTCTTGGTATGAGATGAGCAACTTTGTCTCACCAGTTAGTAACTGACATTATCACCAGTCAAATAAGCAGGCCTGCAAACTGCCGACATATCGGAAAACCCCAAGGAGTACAGGCAACCCGCACAGATGGAAACCGTCGACATAATAAGTCAGCTTCCCACAAGTAGGCAAAGGTTTTCTCACACAAATCGAAGTGTCAGATTATGTCACACTCCACCACGCGAGCCACGGGTGGAGGCAGGTTTGTGGCCTGACCTACTGCTGAAATTATCAAGCCGCCTATGAGGCTTCCAATTTAGCAAATTCCACGACAAGTAGTAACCAAGAACAACAATTTAACGCGCCTCCCGAAGCACGGAGTCGCTCAAACATGAAAATGCCACAAACAAAAGAGATTCTTCTTAGCGTTTCGTTCAAGAGAGATTAGCAGGCTAAATTATTATGCCAACAATATTCCAAATGCGCCATTATATACCACACTTTCTTTACACGTAAGCCCCGTTGTATCGGCTACTAATGACCCGTACAATGCGTGCTTTCTACCGTTGTGGACAAAAGTAATTTCACCTCGATTGGGTTATTTATACCGGCCGGTTGGACAGGTGCTCGAGACTACAGGGTGTGGCGGATTGATCAAATAATATCGGTAAAATGTATTCTTTAAAAGTATTTTTAGGTTGCTTGGTAGCTACAATTTTATTGTAAAGCTCTCAGAGCTTAGCACGAAAAGATTAACTTTACCGTGACGCTAGTGAGTTGATATGCTATCCTTGTCAAACTGAAATTTATTAAATAAACATGAACGTAGAGGCACGATTACTTGTGAGCGTCTCGCTACCAACAAAGTTTTCATGCTAAGCCTTCTGGTATGTAAGTCACTTTTTGTATGTAAGCATGTTACAAATAGCAGTTGTCGATTATATTTTTTATTACTCTTATCATTGTATAGTTGACTTATAAAATGTCGAGACTAAAAGTTCTTTATTAATAATTTATATCATTATTACTTTTACGGCTTCATCATTAAATAATATGTGTTGATTAAAGTTGCTTATTCAATGATATGTCTTAGGTATGTGGATAAAATGAAATTGAAGGAACCTAATTTCAATTAAATACGTGCTTTTTTAATTTGTCAGTTGGTATCTAAGTGCATTAACTGATTGGAAAATTATGTTTTTAACATTATCTAGATTTTGGTTAAAATCGTTGTAGTGTATTACTACATAAACTAACAGAGTATATCTCAAAGCACAGTGCACAAGAATATTGATTTAGGATTTGTGATTTTGAAATAAAGATAATATTTTAAGTACATACAGGCACAGTAAAAAAAATGTTTGTTGGGCCGTGTTAATATCCAGAACGGTTGAACCAATTTTAAATAGACTGGAAAATGGAGGAATTTTCAGAGATTGTTTAAGACTACTTTTTAGCGCGGGAAATGAAAGATTAACACAGCTGAACGGATTTAAAAGAAACTTAATGTGGAGGTGTTTCTTAAGTCTTAGAAAAATGCTATCCCAAAAAGTTCTACCTACCTATTTCAAATTACAACAGAAATGCGTGTGAAGCCGTCGGGTACGGCTAGTATAAAATAAGATCTTAATTTTAGCGGTCCACTAAAAATAACATGCTTTTTCAATTTATATAAATCTCTCATCGTTCCAAACACGCTGTATAGTCGGAAGATGGGCCGATGCCTAGAGGAGCGTTATTAATTCGGAATTTGTTACAGCCTATACTTAAGTAAGCCACTCGATATCGCCGTAAAGGCCTCCGCGCATAAATATGAATACTTCACACACACTTCGAACGAGCGTGTATGTTACTATACTTACCGATCGTTTATTATGACACTACTATACAGTTCAGTTGAGATTTGATGTAAATTATTTATCTATATCATCACGCTAGATCCCTTGCGGGTTAGGCAGAGAGTACAGAGTTCCAACAGGTTCTTTCGTTGCATACCTCTCTGGCTTCGTCCACTCTCATAGTTCGTCTCATACACGCTCGCCGGTTACGAAGACTGTTGACTTGTCCTTCAGATAAGACACGGTCTATTTGGTCATGGTAAGATAGCCTAGGTCTTCCCTGGAACCTACATCCTTCCACTTTCGCATTGTATATATGTTTGATGTTAATTATCAGCAACGAAATTATTGTTAAATACACTTGGGAGTCGATTTTAGTAAATATTATGAAGAGGAAAGATTTATTTCTTTGTAATCAATAACGACGGACGGACGATTTACGGTCGGTTTCAACATTTAACTCACGGATAGATTTGTGGCCCATTGTGACTTATAGTCGCGCGTTCGATTTCCGCACGGGAAAAATCTTTATGTGAACCACAATTATTTGTTTCGGTCTGGGTTAAAAATTTGATGTTTGTAAACGCACTCACAACACAGAAATTAAAAATTCGGCTAGTTTTAATTAAAAACGTAATGCTCCGGCATCTTGAATGCGTTTACATACATAATATTCAACTACACCCAGACCGAAACAAATATTTGTGGGTAACCCAAACATTTGTACCATGCGGGGATTGAACTCGTAGGGGGGTACTTGATAAATTATGGATGCCCGGGAATATAACGAGAAATTTTCCTAAATAATTAATAATAAAACAATATTAGCCCTGTTAAGAAACTGTCCCACCATTGGGCACAGGCCTCCTCTCAAACTGAGCGGATTTAGACCATAGTCCACCACGCTGGTCCGGTGCGGGTTGGCGAACTTCACACCTTCGAGAAACTCTTTGGCATGCATGTTTCCTTATGATGTTTTCCTGCACCGTTAAAGCAAGTGATAATTAATTTTTAATACGCATATGCTTTCGAAAAGACTGAGGTGCGTGTCTGAGTTTGAACCCAAACCTCTGACTTTGCAGTCCAACGTACTAACTACTAGGCTTTCACTGCCGCTAAATAAAGAAGCATGTCGCATTTGGTTATTCTAAATACAAACAAAAACTCATTGCTTCGGATGGATATTAAATCCACGCACTCCGCCACGACTAGAGGACTGCTCTAACCACTGAGCTATGGGCGACTACTAAGCCTTAGCACGTTTTAGCTAAAACTCTAATATACACAAAAGCTTTTTACCACACATTGCTATGTTTATGTTACATTTTAGTTAGAAGATGATAAACCAACAAATAATCATTTGTTCAATGCATCTTGATTACATTTGACTGAATACAAACATAAGATCTACCACACATTATAAGACATTGAGACATTGTCTTGCCTAGATAAGTATCGTCTACAATCGGCAATAATCCCTTCATATAATCTTTCTCTTAAAGTCATTCATAAGGCGGCAAAAAATTGGGTGATCTTACATATTGTATGTAAGAAATTTTGGAGTAATTTATGAATATACAACATTTTGTACTACGAATTGCTCTAATTAATACTAAATACTCTGAATATAGAGCTTTGAATATAGAGAGATCAGTGATAGATTAGTTGTTAGACCGTTGGACTGCAAATTCAGAGGTCTCGGGTTCAAACCCTGGCACGCACCTCTGTCCTTGCCTAAGCATGTGAAGGAAAACATCGTGAGGAAACCTGCATGCCTAAGAGTTTCCCGAAGGTGTGTGAAGTTCGCCAACCCGCACTGGGCCAGCGTGGTGGACTATGGCCTACACCCTCTCAGTTTGGGAGGAGGGCCGTGCCCAACGGTGGGACAGTTTCTTAACAGGGCTAATATTATTATCCTCTTAATATAATTGGGAAAGTTTAATTAAAGAACCATATAGGTGTACTTATTTCTAAATACACGCCACTGAGTACGATCCCCAGCTATTCTTATTTAATTTTTAATGTAGGTGGCCTTAGCATATTCAATTTTTAATTTGGAGAGGCCTATATCAGACTGTATACTGATGTAGGCCACAGTAAATATATGTGAACAGTAGAACATAACATTTAATGTAAACAGTGTAATATAACAAAACATAACATAACATTTAATGTAATTAATTCAATGAAAGTGGACGCCAACAACTGCCCTATTTCTCTGTTTAGCTCTGTGGGTATGTTGTCTAGAAGAGATTGCTATTAGTAATAAGACCGCCAATTGTACTGCCATTTTATACATGTGTATTTTATTTTCTTTGTCTGTTGTTCTGTGCTAATGTTGGTGTACAATAAAGTGTATTCTTTCTATCTATCTATATAACATAATCAGCGGGTAGTGAACCGCTGTAATCTGCCAAAAAAAAACTGCGTAGACAGCATGTATGTGTGTATACTTATTCAGATCGCTAGTACTAATATGCTCTACTGTTTACATAATATGTTTACTGTGTGTAGGCTGATGTCGATAATATTTCTTTTAAATACTGAATGGTTTTATAAATTCCACTTGAAAGCAACAAACAGAAGCATTCATGTAAGTTTAAAGCTGAAAAAGCGTAGTGTGAATGTATTTACATTAAGACAATTATATTTTCTTATAAAATTTCTGACATGTGGAGCCAACCTTAGGCACCTTCCACCAGCACCAAAAGCACCATCTTTAATTTCATAATTTGGATTTGAATAATGCACATGGCGATCACGAGCTTCTGAATTCGAATCCAAGGTTGGAAAAAATATAATGTTTCGATGGAAAAAAATCCAGAATCAGTCTGGAGCCTGGCATTGTGTTCGATACAATGGTAACGCCCCTATGGGATCTAACATCGTTGGCGAAAAGTGGGTGGACATCTCTGTTACTACTGCTTCGGGAATATAGGCGGGACTGGCATTAGGCTCGCCTCCATAGGACCTAACATCATCGGCGAATAGTGGGTGTATATATTACACCTCTGCCACTAATGCTTGAGGAATATAGCTGTTATGTTTTTTTTATAACAATACAGGTAAACGACACAACTGTTGTTTTCTTGATTTACGTAAAATTCCTACACGTCATTTTCATAAAAACCATCTCAAGGTAAACCACCTATATACCGTACAGGATGCCTTTATGTCAGGTTTTTTTTTACACCACAGACAATAGCTTTTTATTATACAAGGTCAATGTTCGATCTGTGTGATTTTTAGAAGGAAAACGGCAAAGAACTCAGAACACAAGACATTTACTAAGAAATCAGTGACTAACTAACTCATTGTTGTGGTATTTTTAATGGGAGCTATTCTCGAGAAATTTTATGTCCTCATCTAAAAAAATAGCTGACACTGTCTTTCAAGAAGCATGAATCAACTTTGATACCTGTTATCTGTTGAGGTAAAGTCGCAAATATCTTTCACTTCTTCCTTCCTTTTCTTTTTTCTCTCTCTCTCTCTCTCTCTCTGTCTCTATATACGATCCTACGGAATTAATACTTGTGTGATCCACAAATATTTGATTCAGTCTTGGTATTTGTGTATGTGATTGTTTATATGTTTGTAAACTCACCCACGACAGGGGAATAATTCCTAGTGAGTTATGTTTAAGTTAAAATGTTCCTAACTTCAACAAAACACTTAATCAGATAAAAGGTACTTACGCTCATTTATTAACCAATCTTCAATAGTGTATTATAATAAAACCACAATTTTCCTTTTACTTAACACTTTCCCAACATATAAATTAAAGCCACGTAATTCCCGGTGATTCATGGCGATTAACAAACTACCTTTCTAAGAAATCACAAAGATTCTAGTCGGCGTCTACTGGTTTAAGAAAAATCTTGTTCTTAAGTGTCGTAATCACAAAGGAAATGGTATAACCCGACGTTGAGCAAACGCGTAACTCGGATGTCGGCGATTACTGCGCTTGCGAACCGCCTCAGGCGCCTGTATGTCCAGCAACTGGCAGGATAGTAAGTGTAAACGAGGCATTGTTAATTTGCCGATGGTTTTGAGATAAATATTGTAATAGTTTTTGCTTTAATACATGTATGGAATTTATGATAGTCTATTTATCTCTCTGTATCATTACACTATCCCGTTGCGGGGTAGGGAGAGAGAGTACAGAGTTCCAACAGGTTCTTTCTTATAGTCCTCTCTGACTTCCTCCATTCTCATAGTTCGTCTCATACATGCTTGCTGTTTACGGAGAATCTTGACTTGCACTTCAGATAAGACACGGGTTATAGTAGTAGTTAGTGTAATTTTGTATAATTTATAAATTGGAAATAATTATTAAACATTTTGAAATGAAATGTCAGAGTTGTTTTAGTAATTAAATTCATTTTGGTCTTTTTATTAGCCCCATACTAAAAATAATTCTGTGTTATCAATGGGTTAACAAGCAATTAAAAAACATCAACATCTACCAAAACAATTATTTGAGATTGAACTGCGACTAATGCATCCAGTAAGCGGAACTTCAGCTGTTAATTTACAGTAATCATAAAATTGTTATTGTTTTATTAATACTGTTATTTATTATCTATGAATACATAACCAATGCTAATGGAAACCAATTACGACAATCCAAAACCTCATTTCGAAATCTTGTCAGCACTAAACGGGCAATTGAATTAGATTAAATCAAACATTTCTTCACTAATTTCTGTAATATCAAACAACTAGACACACCTTGTACGCAGAGCAGAGTGGAGACATTTCCAAACGGTTCACAAGCCTCTAATAAAACTCCAATTAATTCATTACCATTCAAATACAACTGTATGATAAGGCTGGTGTAATAAACTAAACAACAATGTACGTCAAGTGGTTTGGCAAGTAAAATGGAATGGTGCAAACGAGGCTCTGTGAAAGTGGTCAGCTGAGTAGCTCGGATAATTTCTATGAAAATGTGATCATAGTGCGTACAATCTATAGAAAATTACCAGTAAAAGTTGAATTCCGTTGTATATGAGTTGTTTGCGCGATCGACAATGGGTTCCTTTACCTGAAACAAGAGGAAGTTTGAAATAAATTGTACGATAAAGAGTACTCAATGAATATGGTGCTTGTTGAATATACAGTTTTATAATTTCATTATTATTGAATAGTTTTAATAAGTTTATAAGGATTTTTCGATTAAATAGAAGGTTACATGCGTGACTTCAGGGAACTTAAAGTATGGATGTGATACATAATCGTGAAAGCATTTATCCAATTTTAGTCACTCATTTGGGTCATCTTACGCTGCGTTTGCAGAACTACTTTAGTTATTTTCGCATGAGAAAACTTAAACAACCACGATACTTTAAAAATATCATACGACTAAGCGCTTCCATAAAATCTAAACGACCATGGTGACGTCACAATTCGATCTAACAGCATTCTGCTATTTTAATTTTCTCTTGATTGTTGAATGCAAGATATATACAAGGTGTAACATAATAAACGCAAGACCTCAGACACCCCGATTAGAGAATTAATCCATAAATTCAAAACGAAAATAAATTTTTAAAGCACTTTTATACCCCAATTAACAATGAAACTTGTCCGTGTATGTGTGCGTTTTGAGAAATACGTTTTAGGAATGCATTTGGAATCTTCTTCGTGCTATGAATCAAGAATAAATTTATTTTTTTATAGCGCACTGAAGGAGGAAAAGCATTTTTGCAAATTAAATAAAAATGTAATATACATTAAAAATTGTTGGAATCAATTCAGTTACAGATTTAGAACAAACACTTTCAGGTCTTGCGTTTATTATGTTACGCCTTGTATAATGGTAAAGGTATAATTTCAAAATTAGCAATAACAAACTGAATCACTCGTATATTTTTCCTCTTTTCCTATTCTATCTATCTTTAAAAAAAATCAACTTTCAAACTCATCTTTGAATTCTAGTTTTCCTTAGCATTCATTATGAATTATAGGGTACTAAAATTCCGATATCTAAGACATTAGAACACATCTCCGAATATTTTTACGAATTAGAAAGTATCCATCCATCAATTTTATTCCTAAGAAAAAATAAAATCAGTTTTTTTTGTTGGTTTTGCTACATATTTATAAAACTCCTTTCACGCTTTCGCTAGTCAAAATAATTTAATAAAAGAAATCAAAATCTATTAAAAAAAGTATGACGATTTCACATACCCGATGTTATTCCACTCGTATCGTTAATTTATTACGTATGACAATAAAACGAATCGGGCCTGATCTCAACTGGGCCATTCATATGTGGACGCTAATAGGCAATACCATGTTAACCACATCCAACCTGGCATTCGATTTAGAATATTATGAGTTTAGAAATAAACTTCAATTTTCGTTGGTACATTTTAATAATTGAAACATTATTGCAAAACTGTGTCCGTGTGTCGTAAAAAAGAACATTATAAGTATTATCTATATAAAAAAGCTAGCGGTAAAGATTGACATCTGTCCGGTCGGACCGCCTCTTACGGTCGGTTGAGCAAATTCGAGTATTACAATTAAATTAAAAATCAGTCACGTGTAGGTACAACCGATAAGTTTTGTAGGGTCAGGAAAAAAATTGGGAAATTGAACAATTCATTTATTTTTGTTCGGTGAAAATGCTTGCATCTTGTATAATATTGCACGAGTATAATTAATAAGGAGTGTAGGCCCTGGGCACGGGCCTACACTCCTACTGAGAGGGTTTAGGCCATAGTTCACCAGGCTGGCCCAGTGCAGGTTGGCGAACTTCACACACCTTCGAGAAACTCTTAGGCATGCAGGTTTCCTCACGATGTTTTCCTTCACCGTTAAAGCAAGTGATAGTTATTTTTAATACGCACATGCTTTCAAAAGACAGAGGTGTGTGCCTGGGTTTAAACCCGATACCTCTGACTTTGCAGTCCAACGGTCTAACCACTAGGCTATCACTGCTTCCATAAGTATAGTAGTTACAAAATAAATTTCAGCTTTATATATATTAAATAAATTTTACACATTAATTATAATCGTTAAAAAATTAATATCACTTTTAGCATCGATTGAACAGTACATCATATCAATGATGAAGCATAGCCTTAAAAATGCATTATTTTGAGCGTAGCCTAATAGGTCACCTGGATTTAGTGATGAATATGTATTTGTAAATATTTATAATATAAGTATAAGGTATGTATATTAAATCAATAAAACTTAATATATGTAACTTAAAAGCCTATTTACTATGTAAAATTAGCATAATTTCTAATTTCACGCTTGTCAAAATAAAAATACTGCTTACCAATTTTATTCAGATTTTTAACGTATTTTAATAATATCAGCCTATACTGCCCACTGCAGGGCAAAGGCCTTCTTTCTCAAATCATGTGAGAGGGATTAGGTCATACTCCACCACTCGGACACAGGGCGGATTGGCGGAGGCAGGTTTTGTGGCCACTTGCTGTTGGAACTTATCAAGCCTTAAGGCTTCTAACTCGGCTTAACGACTTCCACATTAAATGGTAGCCAGGACCAACGGCTTAGTGTGCCTTCCGAAGTACGGAGTCGCTCGAATATGCAAATGCCACAAACGGTCACCCATCTCAGGCCGACCGAGTCTAACGCTGCTTAACCTTGGTGATCGGTAAGAACACCGCGGTCGCACAGCGCTACGAGCGCCTCTTGTCAAAATATTTAACCATAATCACACGTACACGATTTTATTTGCAAGTTTTATGATTTCTTTGCGACTTAATACAGACATAAATCAAAGTGGCGATGTTTTACGATGATTAATATTGTTTTAGTGTTAACGGTATTATCCTATTTAAATGTTATTGAAGCTCAAAATGAGTAATATATTCTTGGCCAGATGGAACTAGTACAGACTTGCTAAATAGTACTGTTAGGTTTTCATAACAGCAAAAGATAGGGAGAAAATTAAACCGCAATTATTTTTAGTTATTTAGCTGTGCTTCATACCGTTTTGACGGCAAATATGCTATAGTTATATGAAATCAACTGGGCGGGACGGGGCGTGAATATAGACGGTGAGTGCATCTCGCATCTTCGGTTTGCCGACGACATCGTCATAATAGCAGAGACGCTGGAACAGTTAAGCGAGATGCTGCACAGCCTAAATGTAGCCTCTCGACGTGTTGGTCTCGGCATGAATTTGGATAAAACCAAGATCATGTTCAATGAACATGTCACGCCGAGACCAGTCTACGTCGAAGAATCGATGCTCGAAGTTGTTCGAGAATACACCTACCTTGGGCGGATTATCCAGCTTGGTAGGAACAACTACAAGAAAGAAGTCGACAGAAGGATCCAGTTGGGCTGGGCGGCATTCAGCAAACTACGTCGGGTTTTCTCTTCGCCTTTACCGCAATGCCTGAAGACGAAAGTCTACAACCAGTGCGTTCTACCAGTCATGACATACGGTGCCGAGACGTGGACACTTACAGTAGGGCTAGTCCATAGGCTCAAAGTCGCGCAGCGAGCTATGGAGCGGGCTATGCTCGGAGTCTCTTTGAGGGATAAACTCTGAAATGAAGTTATCCGTCAAAGAACCAAAGTAGTTGACATAGCCCGCAGAGTGAGCTCGCTAAAGTGGCAGTGGGCTGGCCATGTCTGTTGAAGAACCGATGGCCGATGGAGCAGACGAGTTTTAGAGTGGAGACCACGACTCGGCAAACGTAAGGTAGGGCGCCCCCCAGCTAGGTGGACCGACGACCTGAAGAAGGTCGCAGGGTGGGACTGGATGCGGAAGGCGGAGGACCGTGTATTGTGGCGCAAATTGGGAGAGGCCTATGTCCAGCAGTGGACTGCAATAGGCTGATTTGATTGATATGAAATCAGCTCAGAATGCGGCCTCATGGACTGCATGAAAGGAGCCTTCCCGTTGACGTATCTTTTGAGCCCCCGTACGTCCGGTGCACCCTGGTAACAATCGGCGAATATCCCACGCTGATTGGCCAATCCTGTCACCACGATGGCAAACAACTCCAGTTATTCGGGTAGGTAAGTAATTTAAACCAGTAAATTTATGTAAAAAATAACTGTATTAGAATTATCTGTCCATTGATTTATCTGTCAAAATGAAAAAAATCTTGTAAACTGTTCTTTGTAAGTAAGCGATTTAAAAAAAAAATATATTTCATACAAGTATCTACCCTCCTACTACAGACTACTTTTACTTAAGTTGGAAAAGGGAGTAACACAAAACTGAATAGTCAATTTCAAAATACATATGTATAATAAGATATAATCATAATAAATTATTATATCTTCACAGTGCATAAAAATATTAACAGCGTTGTTATTTACTGAGTTCTTAGATTTACGGGAATATTACACATGAAATAAAACTATTTTTCGGATTTTATTTTTCAGTTCCCGACGTTTCGAGTGCTTTGCGGCACCCATGGTCATGGGAAGGCCTGAGGTATTAGACGTCCAAAAGGCATAGTTGTTCCGGGGTACCTTCAAACTTCTTAATAATTTTTGTCGGTCCGATCTACGCAGAATGAGCTCACGGTGTCTTGAGGTCTTGCAGTGTTATGCTTGGTTTTGGATTTAATTATATTAAGGCGAAAATCAAAAATAAACCACGATATAATCCGAAAAATAGTTTTATTTCAAGCATTGTTATTTGCACATTTCATTATCTGGTCATATGTAAAGTTTAAAACAGGTTATGGTAAAGTGTTTCTACCTGTTATGGTTGTGTAACTTCCCACATTTTATATTCAGTATATTTGAATCTGGGTTATTTTAATATATAACATTATGATGCTATATTTTGTCCAGTTAAACTGTAGTTGACTATGTTATGTGTAAAATACACACTTATAAATACAAACTTTCTGAAAATACTTTGACGGACGATTTGGCGCAGTGGTTAAGAGGTTACGCCGCTCCGCCCACTATATCGATCTATATTTTCTTGATGCCACTGAAGAGCTAGTGAATAAGCTAGAACGTTTGCAGAATCTGTGTATCCGCTTCATTTTCGGTCTCCGTAAATATGATCATGTATCAGAGTTCCGAAGAAAATTGAAGTGGCTGCCTATTCGGCAACGCCGGGACTCACATATCCTTTCTCTTCTCTTTTCCGTCCTTCATAACCCCAAAGCTCCTATTTATCTACGTGAGCGTTTTGACTTTCTTGTCCCCAAGGATAGGGCCTGTCGTACTGCTACTTCTCTCCTTCTTCGTGCTCCTCTTCATTCTTCCAGTTGCTATGATAGGTCTTTTACTGTTCGTGGAGTGCGTCTTTGGAACTCACTCCCACACGCTATATGCGCAAGCTCCTCTCTGGACATCTTCAGGAGAAGAATCAGGGAACATTTCCTATCTGATTGTTGATACACATTTGTAATATAATATACTATGTGTATTTTTATGTATGTTTATTTTATAAATTATATATATTTAGTTTTGTATAGTATGTATTTTATTTATATTTATGTTTATTTTATTGTATGTTTTAATGTGTAATTGTATAACTACCCTCTTATTAACATTCTCATCTCTCAACACTTAAAGGTTCGCTGGAAGAGAACTCATATTTTGAGTTAAGCTCGCCTTTGTATATCACCTGTTAAATTACAACTGTAAATGTACTGTATACAATAAAGGATTAAATAAATAAATAAATAAATATCGAATAGTCGGGGGTTCGATTTCCGCACGGGAGAAATCTTTGTGTGACCGAAAATTATTTGTTTCGGCCTGAGTATTTGTGGATTTGGGTATGTGTATTTTCATGTTTTTAAACGCACCCACGACACAGGAATCTGTGTGGGGCTACGTTTATAAAAATATATTAGTAAAAGTAGGTTAGATTGCTTTTCACGCACATAAAATATTACAAAAATTATTTTTTAACTTTGAAATATCTTTTTACAAAATAAAACAAGAAAAGTGAGAGTAAAGGAGGCCAAGACTATAAGGAAATAACCTATTAGAGATCTGTACTTTCTGCCTACACCGCAAAGGATCTAGAAATAGAAAACAAGAATATCCTACCAAAATTCCCTCTATTTATGAAATAAGCTTAAACATATTTCCTATACTCCCAAAAATAATAATAAATAGTAGAACTTCTATAAAAGGTTTTTTCCATTTTTGTCTCCACCATCTTCCTTCACCACTCACCTCGATTTATATCAGAACAATGGGACAGTATAGACTAATTCTGTAAATTATTATTTAACACCGTCACGCCTATATTCCCCAGCGGGGGTGGCAGAGTTACGTTTTGCCGACGATGTTAGGTTCCATGTAATAGGGAGCGAGCCTATTGCCATATACCGGGCACAATTCCAGCCTCCGGATTCGTACTGGGAAGTTTTCGTTAGAAAAACTACACTAGACCAACGAGGCAGTCGTTATTATTAAACAACTATTATAAATAATAGCAGTGAAAGCCTAGTGGTTAGACCGTTCGACTGCAAAGTCAGAGGTCTCGGGTTCAAACCCAGACAAGCACCTCTTCCTTTTCAAAAGCATGTGCGTATTAAAAATTATTTATCACTTGCTTTAACGGCGAAGGAAAACATCGTAAGGAAACCTGCATGCCTAAGTGTTTCTCGAAGGTGTGTGAAGTTCGCCAACCTGCACTGGGCCAGCGTGGTGGACTATGGCCTAAACCCTCTCAGTTTGAGAGGAGGCCCATGCCCAACTGTGGAACAGTTTCTTAACAGGGCTATTATTATAAATAAATATTATAGTAAATAATTATTAAACAACAATTAAAAACGACTTAAAACTGTCGCTGCCGACTGTACGACAACACGCAGTATAATTAATGTTGGAATTATCCAATCGAATCCGCGGTATGCGTTCATTTCCAGTCATTGTGGTTGCATACAAACACTTTCTATAACTACACCTATACACAGAGCTAGCACGAACAGGTTAACGTTAACGTAACTTTGTCGAGAAAGCGTGCTGTCACGTTTATCTTAATTTAGTGTGAAAAGGATGACATATGAACCTGATAGCGTCATACTAACCTCAATCTTTTCGTGCTATGTTTTCAGGTGTTGCCCAATCCACGTCAGCGGTTTTACATTGATAGGTAATGACAGACAATCTTGTGACTGCCAACGACACAAAAAATGTTTTATGTCGTAAAGCGTTAATTAAGTTTTTGATGCAATTAATAATTTTGTTATTTAGAAGTGTTTGGACGTAACGCTGAACAGGATAAAAGGTGTTTTTAAAGATACTACCAAAGTTCATAGCTATCTTATTAATGGTCTCCTCGAATGGGTGAGAGATGATCACATATTCATGCTTTATCAAAATGTTTTTTATATAGTCCTTTCCTATTTTCATTTGATTGACGATTAGGACGATAGTGCAGTCGTTAAGTGCTTAAGCCGCTCCGCCCACTGTGTCTAAAAGTGGAGGGTTCAATTCCCGCATGAGACAAATCTTTGTGTAACTCATAATTATTTATCTCGGTCTGGGTATTTGTATATATTTTCATGTTTGTAAACGCACCCACGACACAGGAATAAATCCTAGAGGGGGGCTACGATATTTAAAAAAAATATAGTACATTTCTTGGCGTCATAAATAAATCTTAATTTTATAATTATCATTCTCTTTATATCATCATGCGAGATCCCTTGCGAGTTCTGAAAGATTCCTTCTCTATAAACCTCTCCTTCACTCTCCTAATTCGTCTTATACATGCTCACTCTTGACTTATCTCGATCTATCTATATCATCACGCCAGATCCCTTGCGGGGTAGGCAGAGAGTACAGAGTTCCAACAGGTTCTTACCTAACATACCTCTGGCTTCCTCCACTCTCATAGTTCGTCTCACACACACTCGCCGGTTACGGAGATTCTTGACTTGTCCTTCATATAAGACTTATAATAAAAAGTTTATTGGGTTTTCTGGGAACAATAGTACCGTGTACTAGAATTATAAATTTGTTAGTTTAGATTAGGTTTGCAAAAAAGAAACGGATAGTAAAACTCCAAAAATAAGTGGTAAAAGTTATAAGACAAAAATGAAAAGTCAATAATCCTTTATTTGTATAGCCCAATACAATAGCGCTCTCAAACGTCAAAATTATTATATTTTTTACATCCACAGTCTAGATCTAGATCGCAACGCGACCTCGACTGAGAGATCTAGCGAGCTAGTCTTTTAACTTAATACGTTTCTTTTCTGATAACATTCTTTTTCTTTTTACCAAAATTGTATTATACAACATTGTTTAATGTTGCTGATTGAGGAGCTGCTCAAACTCAATATGTTTTATCGTCAAAATTATTCGAAATTTTCTAATAAACTTTCTTACACAGTCTAGTTTTGTTTGCCTTTTTAAACTTATTGATAGGCATGTTTCTGATATTTATGGGTAATTTGTTGTAGAAGCGTATAAAGTATTACTTATTCTGTATAGTCGAGTAGAATGTACAATAAGAACATCTTTGTTCCATGTATTAACATGATGATGTTTGCTATATTTCTCAGTTATTCTTTTTAACATACCTATAGAAGATTTTCATATATAAATTGTGAGTGTAGATACTTTTCTAGTTACTACAAGAAAGCCGGTAATCACCCAGTACTAAATTATGACAGCTGTAATACCTATGTTACATATCTACTTAGTTATAGAACAACATTACAAAGAGAACTATTTATACCTTTTTATCCACCTGTACCTACATTATATCCTTCTCACTCTCGCCGCACAGATCTTTCATCTCTTTCATATCTTAATTAACGTTCAAACACGATCGCCCCAATCAATGTTTCCATTTTATGGCCACAGGAGAAATTGTAACACCATAAACATTGTTACTTTTAATTTTATTACTCCCGAAGTCCGTCAGTCAATGCAGTGCTATTAAATCAATACCCTACAGTGTGTAATCTTAGTTATTTAAATACTTTCAACAAAATCGTTCCCAACGGCTATCGCAATGTTGCGACGGTATTTGTGTGCCGAGTTAGTCGATTATTTGAAAGAACAGCTGTCAACATGTATCGATTATTTGACGCAGGTGTAAAACTTTTCTGTTATCAAAGATTTAACTTTTGTTTTCTATAAAAGACCAATCAATGCGTTCTGCACATCGATAAATCATAACAAGATACACAGTTTCGTTCAAAGTACCACTAAACATTCCCCAAATCTACGTAAGTAGTTATAATTATGATATAAACACAAATTAGGACATTATACCTTACTCGTTTCACTTAAAGTTGTATTAGCAAAAAAGCGGAAGCCTGTTAATTTTTTAGTACCGTCCATTTTTGCCTGCCTTTTGGTGGTGCCATTTTTGTGCAGCGAGCGTGTATCTATCTATATTTGATCGATGGTTCCGCAGCAATAACGCCAAGAATAACTAATATTTTTAGATGCGTACAATACGATGCTGGTCGTCGTGGCGATTTTGGGGAGACCTTTGTCTTGCAGTGGATGTCTTTCGACTAATTATAAACTTATATTATAATATTAGCCCTGTTAAGAAACTGTCCTACCGTCGGGCCTGAGTCTGAAACTGAGAGGGTTTAGGCCATATTCCACCACGCTGCTCCAGTGCGTTTTGGAAAACTTCACCTACTTCGAGAAACTCTCAGGCATACAGGTTTCCTCAAGATGTTTTCCTTCATCGTTAAAGCAAGTGTACCAATGAGATGCATCTCAAAATAACAAAAACGACTAAAAGTAACACAAAGGGCGGCCTTATCGCTAAAAAGCTATCTCTAAATTAATTTTTAAAACTAAGTTAATTTTTAAAACTGAATATTTGGTCTTTTACACATAAAACAATATTCAACGTGTCAGATTTAGCACTAATGTTTTACGGCCATGGTTAGTGTGTTAGTTTATCGATATCTTCTCGTCATAAAATTAGTCGATTATTTTACTTAACAAAGTATCATCGACTAATAGTCGGTTGGTGATACAACACTAATGAATACCGCTATTTCTAATCACTAACGCTATGAAGGCTATAATTTCGCAAATAGCCACGTATGTCGACGAAATAACTTCATAGGTAGCGGACATTGTGATAATAATTACACACCTATATAAAAAGTGTGCTGATATGAATATAAAATAATTTTGAGTTTGCGTTCAAAGATTAGTTAACAATAGAAACGAAATTATAAAGCTATACGAATACGATTAAATATATTTATTCGATCTTACATGGAATGAATACCGACTAATAATCGTTTTTTTTGTAATGAAAGCTTTCCTATCTCTATTCGCGGTATTTAAATGTCAAATTCTAATTTAAAAAAATATACCGCGAATTTAAAAAGGCGAGAGGAAGTTTATTAAAAAAAGGACATGGTCGATGTTTGGCTTTATAGTATATGTATCGTTGTCCACAGGTGAACTCGTGCGTTCGATTCTGAGTTAGGCAAATTCTAACTCATTTTTTATGCTTTAAAAATTGCATACCACTATCAATTTTACCAATACTGTGCCTAATGTTAAAATTCTCGCCTGAAGGAAAAGACGTTGACATTGCACGGTCATTAAAAAAAAACTGTCATGCCTATTTCCCTCTAGCGAAGGTGGCAGAGGTATCTATATAATGTACACTTTGCTGACGATCTGAGGTCCCAATGAAGGGCTTAAAGTTCCATGAACATTGACAGTAAATTGTCAAAAGTGCCATCCTATCGATATCTCGGTTCAAAGGACGTAAAGGACATTTTGGTGAAAGTGATTTTTTTAAACGATCGTACCCCGTTCGATCTCTATAATCCATAACGAATTTAACATTCGCAAAAAATATCGATTATTACCCACCCGTTTTGAGTTGCTATACCCAATCCTATGTGAAAGTATGGATTTAACAATATATCAAAATAGGTACCATAAACTAGATTGTAAATATCAACTATACGATTTTTTTTCTTTTATAGAATTGTTCTTTACAATTGAAATTTTTTTTACACAATAACATGACAAGGCGTCTTTTAGTTGTAAAATATATATTTTACGCCTAAAAGGAGGCGCTCGTAGCACTGTCCGACCGCGGTGTTCTTACCGATCACCAAGGTTAAGCAGTGTTCGACTCGGTCGGCCCGAGATGGGTGACCGTTTGTGGCATTATCATATTCGAGCGTCTCCGTGCTTCGGAAGGCACGTTAAGCCGTTGGTCCCGGTTACCATTTAATGTGGTAGTCGTTAAGCCGAGTTGGAAGCCTTGAAGGCGCCTTGATAAGTCCAACAGTGGGTTGCCACAAACCTGCCTCCACCAATCCGCACTGGGTCCGCGTGGTGGAGTATGACCTAATCTCACTCACCTCGATTTGTGAGCGAAGGCCTTTGCCCAGCAGTGGGCAGTATAGGCTGATATTATAAAAGCGATAAGTTTTTATACATAGGATACATAGGTATCCCAGTGTATAAAATTAAACTTATCCCGTTTAGGGATATACGGGTCTGCTTACATTCAACATTCTATGTACTTATTGTTATTTCCAATGATTGCTAATCTGTGCTCTTACGCACTACAGCTGGCATATTTATGGGCTGAATCAGTCCCATACACACTTTTACTCAATTATTTCTTATAAAACAAAAGGTCAGTGAAAGCTTTCCAAAAAATATCAACATGATTCACGGAGTAAAACTCAGTATCGAGTTAAATAATGGTCGAATGTAACATAACAGAGGCGGGGCAAGCGCATATTAACGCTGTGCTCGGGGCCTAATCCGTGTTTATTGAAATTTCGTTATAAACTAGCGTTTAATCGCTGCTTTGTCTGCGAGAATTTATTGTACTGTGTAAGAAGAACTACAAGAATTATTAGATGACAAAATAGGTTACCTAGATTTTTTAACTTCAATAGGCAAATAGCCGTTGGATGCATGTGGCATCGGACCACTTGTAATGGAGAGCGATTGGGGAGGTTTACGTTCAGCAGTAGACGGGTATAGCCGAGAAGATCATGAGACAAATACCCTAGCCAACGATGGTTACCGCATTGCAAAACTTTGGGCCTGTTTAGCCTCGAGTAAAGTGCTGGTTAGTTACGGCCCGTTCCACATTTCTTAGCAATTAGCACTGGTTAGTTTCACCGTCAGATGGGACTTCTCAGAGACGGTGAAATTCGTATATAGACTTGCAACTATATTGTCGATTAGTCTACTTCAAAATTTAAAGGAAGGTGGTGAAAGAGGCCCTTTCTCTGCAGAAAAAGGATGGGAATAACAAAGAATACAATACTGTCAACTTTTACTGTAGGTACACTGCACAGAATCAATCGCTCATTATTTAAATGCCCCTGGGTTTTTGAATTTTTTTTTTTTTGTGATATATGGAAAGATCATATATAAGTTTTACCCTATAAAACAAAACTATTTTTTTGCAGTAATTCAAAAGTTATTTCAAAAAAAAAATATTTTTTGTATCCAGTACCCAAGACACGCCGACAGCTCCCGAACAAACCCGAGCGCGTGTGACGTCATAATGTTAGTTTTCACTCATTGCAGTTGATATAGAAATAATAAGTATAGTGTTTTGATCTATTTAATTTTGTTGTCATTGTTAAATATTCAAATTTAAATTGAAAATGTCGAACCTCAAAAGTTATCGTTCTTGTTTTGTACCATTATGTACGAATACTACAAAAACAACTCCTGACTAAATGTTTTTAAATTTTCCCCAAGATGACAAACGTCGAAATGAATGGTGTTCAAGCAGTGCACCGTAATAATCCCAAAACAAAATCGATTTCTTTTTTGTTGTGAAGATCATTTCGATGTTAGTATTTCTTAACACCATTGTTATTAATTATTATTTATCTAAGTATACAAATCAAATAATTATTATATACTTCTTATTATCACACATAGCTAATCGGAACCGACTAAGAACTCGTTTTTTTAGCAATAAATTTTCAATATTATTGTCTAGTCACATGTAATAGCCGTAAATGCTGTACTGTTATTAAATAGCTATAACATTATGACGTCACAACTATGGTGACCAAACATGGCGCGTTTATAGTCACGTGATAGTTTTTTAAATTTTGTCAATTTTAAGTTTATAGTTAAATGAAAATATTTTTTTTAAGTTTTTTGCATTAAATATCAATATTATTAATAATAAAGTTTTAAAAAACATAAAAAAAAAACAATATTTTTCAAAATCCCAATTATTAATTATAATTTATCCTGTTTATAAAGTGCATAGTAAATGTTAATAGTTTCAGATTGCCGCCGTTTATCTAGGACATTTTTTATTAAATAGATTCTTGATCTATTATATTAATCTATAATCACGTGAGATCCCTAAGGTTTTTTTAAACAGGTTCTTTCCTTACAGATCTCTCTGGCTTCCTTCACTTCCAAAATTCCTCTCATACACGCTCACCGGTTACGGAGACTCTTGACTTGCCCTTCAGATAAGATACGGTCTGTTACTTTAAACCATCTCAAAATCCAATAGAAATAAAGTACTTAACAGACAGACAAACACATGTTGCTACATATTTAAACATATAATAACTATACAATAGAAAGTTATCCTAAATTACGATACCGCAATACAGTAATTTTGGGCGTCACAAAAATACATTTAACTCTCTATCTTTAATTGAAACAAAACAATCGAACTATAAATTTAAAAAAAATGAAAGATATTTTAATAGACTGAGCCCGATCAGCATTGGTGGTCGATAAGATAAATGTTTTTCTTTAAGATTTATATTAAACTGTAGTGTTGGAAATTTAATAAACTCTCTCTAATCTTTAGCTGGCGTGTGACTTTCACTCAATTAAGGATGTGAACAGTAAAAGTGATAAAATTGTGATAGAGATGGTTATGGATTGTGATACGTCCAAAATTAAAAGTTTTTTATTTATAATAAAATAAAATACTTGCTTCAGCGTTTTTGAAAAATCATCCCTCAGGGAGACAATACACAACTATACCTATGTCAAATTACAACATAACCACGTGCGCAGCCGCGGATAACACCTTGATATATATATATATACTTCTTTTTTTCCTATCTTCTTTTTAAAAAAAACGTAGCCCAACACTAGGATTTATTCCTGTGTCGTGGGTGCGTTTAAAAACAAGAAAATTTACATAAACAAATACCCAGACCGGAACAAATAATTATGGATCACACAAATATTTATCCCGTGCGAGAATCGAACCCGCAACTATTAGACACAGTGGGCGGAGCTTAAGCTCTTAACCATTGCGCTAAACTGTCCGTCAAATAAAATTAAGTGTAGATCGACAGAGGCTTAGGATAAAAGGCTTGACATTAACTGAGATTACCTCTTTGGTATCGTTGCGCACTATACTGAATGTGATCGTTAGGTCCTTAGTTGGAATCCTATGACGGATAAGGTGTTATTTGTTGTTATATATAGAAATAATTCAGTTACTATCCGGAGTCTCAAATTATGCCCGATTTAATGACAGTTAGTCGTAATATAATGGAAACCAAATCATACATTATATCTTTGCCACCGCTTAATCTTAATAAACATCTCACAATTAGCAAATCGTATGTCCAAAGTCACAACACAGGAACCCATCAATCAATATAACTTCTTACCATAATCAAAAAACGCTACCTTCATAACAATGTGTTTTACATTATCAAACTAAACCTTCGCTCGTCAAATTTGAACTTTACCACTCGCAGTCTAAGTTGGATGTAGTATACAAAATTGATGTCACTTAACACGTTCTTACAACCAGTTATGTTTTCCCATTGACAGTTACCTTTATGTGACGTCACGCATCGGTTTAAAGTCTTGTATACATTAGAGGACAAATTTTTTGTGTCAAGAGTCACTAGAGATGTTGCGCGATGTTGAGTTACGTTGGGCAACGTCCCTCGACAAGCCTGGCGTCAACACGCGGCCTGGTTCTGTTGCAACCAGTGGATGACATAGGTCGCCAGACATTTGTAGGTAGATGTCGCTAGTCATTTTGTCCTGCGATCTATGAAGTCCTTATTTATTTAGTCGGTTGCAGCATGTCGTCCGGAGAGGTTTCGTACATCGTTTGTTCATATTATGACGCTACATACGTCTACACTCCTCGATTTCTGTTCCTCAACAAATGCGATAATACAACACAACCCGATATGTCTCCGGACTTGTAAGCGATGCCGTCCAACGTCACTAGACTACGTCTGACGTCTTAAACGACGTAGCGCGTGATATTTGTCACCTAATGAATCCGCCTACACTATCCGACTTTTGTCACAAATCGAGCAGAGAAACCTTAGGCCATACTCCACCACGTGAACCCAGGATTGGTGCTGTTGGAACTTAACAAGATTATAAAGACTTTAACTTAGTTTAACGACTACCACATTAAGTGGGGACCAGATCCAACGCCTTAACGTGTCTTCTGAAGACGATTATGCCATAAACGGTCACTTTAGAGAGGTCGACGGTATATTTAGGCTGACTGCGCCGAACGCTACTGAACGTTGCTTAATCTCGGTAATCGCAAAAAACACCACAGACACACAGCCCTACAAGCGCATCTTCTCCCTCTAATGAAACATCAGCATTAGCTTTTTATAACCCACTGCGGAGCCTTCTACGCGGTCCTGTGCCAATATCCCTTTCCTTCCCTTCTAAAGTTCTTCTTCCAACTCTCGATATGTCATCCAGAGAGTCATTGGTCTGTTCACTTGTTTTTCGGCAGTTCTAGGTCACCATTCCGTCTATATCTCACTTCGTCCCTCCTAATGAGTACGAGGCTTTAATCCCCGACTAGTAGCTACAATATGAAGCAACCAATTTGTGTCCGTGATTGATACTAATCCCTTTAATCCGAGTCCGTTCGACTTAAAAACTGACTGTTCCTGCTGTACCGTCAATTTGAGTCGGTGATTTGTGCGCAGATGGACGTGGCATTAATATTACAGGTGTTCTGTGAGAGGCTGTAGTCAGTTTTATTGAGACGAGAAAAAGTTAACTATGTTTAATTTTAAAATAGAATTTTACTTTTTAATTGAAGTTGAAAAAAAAACACCGTCACGCCTATATTCGCCAACGATGTTAGGTACCATGTAATAGGGGGCGAGCTTATTGCCATATATTGGGCACAATTCCATACTCCGGACTCATACTGGGAATTTTTCGTTAGAAAACTACATTTGTCCGACCTAGGATTTGAACCCAGGACCTCGTGATCACAAAGCGATGCGCTTTGCCACCAGACCAACGAGGCAGTCTCTGTTGAAGTTGAACTTTGTTCTAAAGGTACTTTATTGTAGACACGTTCTGAAGCATGAATTAGGCAAACACCGATATCTAGATTAAACAAATTTCTGTTGATCAAAGCTTGGCCCGTATGAAGATCGAAACCACAACAACTATATCTAGTACAACCTAAGCGCTAAATAATAGACCCAGCCGTCATTCCATACATCAACCATAGGCAGCACGGAAAAATCTAGGGTTTATTGACAATTTATATCAAAAAATATTTTTACATAACGTGATAATACATTTTTTTCGAATTTTGCAACCTTATTGATCTCCATATCGGCTGATACATATCTCCCTCAAATAAATACAAAAACAGAAAATTTCCTTCGGAAAGTCATAAACGGAGTCGTAAACAAATATAAGGTGCTGATAATTTTAATTAGGTCGGTTCCATTACGATGACTGTTACTTCTGAAACACATAGTTACCCAAGGACCTTTCAACACAGAAAAAAATATATATAAGGTACATACACATTCAGTTACAAAGTGTAAGTTAATTTCACACATTAAGGGCATATCCAAGTCATTTAAAGGTTCTATTTACGCAATTGCTGTAATTAAAAGTGCACTAATTAATACCGGCGCTCAGACAAGGTGTACGCCGTGTCTTCATTTGTTCAAATAATATTCTTAATCTTACACGCTACAAATATTTTCAATTGTAATATTTTTACTGAATATAAATTTAGCCAGGTTTGTTAAAGAGCAATGGAATACACAATTTAAATGAACGGACAGCGTCAGGAACACCACGCTGCGATCAATGACTCAAGTTACGAATGTAGGTTTAAAGTCGAAATAGCTAAAGTGGGATTGACATGTGCGTATAGACCTGCAAAGTTAGGCAAAGATCGTTACGGTATATACCCCTCAAGACGACCACAGACGACGTGGTAAGCCGTGACAAAGAAGGCATGATGACTTCGACACTTTTGCGGGAGATACATGGATGCTACGGTCAGGTTTGATTTTTGTGGAGATTTAAGGGGAGCAGTTTGCCTATCAATAGGCTATCCCTCTTCCTATTTTCTCATCTTTCTAATTAAATTTGTTGCGGATTCCAAGACAATTAAAGCGCTCGCCGGGACACCCCAAAGTTCAAACCTTGGTGTCATGTAAAGAGGCTATTGTAAATGTGTTTCGGACTTAGTCTCATAAAAAACAGGCTATAAAAAAATTAAGATGATTTTGTTCCGAATCTGATCTGAACAATAAATGAGTTTTGTAACGACGAGAATGGGGGAAGCCAGACAGAACTGTAAGTATTGAACCTGTTGGAACTCTGTACTATGCCTACCGGTCAAAATATGTGACGTAAATAGAGAGATACATATAGATAGATGCATTCTGTTAAATAAAATAATTAAATAGTAATGAATAGCTTTATTATGGGTATAACTAAAGAATTACAAACAAATCGTTGGCCAAGTAGATAAGTGATACAAGTAAAAAAGCAAAAACTGATAAACAAGGAAAATGAGGCGTTATACTTCTGCCAACTCACTCACTACTATAATCCAATTTTCGAGTACTACTCACTAAAATAATTCAATGTTCGAGTTGTGTCATTATAACATTCATCCGGTGAATGTTTCTTGTAAGAATGGAGAGCGTACTAATACGCGTCAGTAAACTAAATACATCGGAAGAAGAAATGACAAAAGTATTTATTATTTAAAAGACAATCAGATAAAGTGATTATCTTATTCAATCTTGACAGCTCGAATATTGGCTTCTGCGCTTTGTAAGTACAAATATATTACGGGACAAATGTTTGTTCAATTCGTAGTAACATACCCATTAGTTTTAACATAGGTATTTGCTCCTATCAAATTTGTATCTATAAACTCATCCAAGCTATAGAATTAAGTGCTGGTATTATATATATGGATCAGAGACGTGGTCTCTTACAATAGGTCTCATAAAAAAGCTCAAAGTTGCTCAGCGAGCTATGGAAAGAGCTATGCTCGGCGTTTCTCTACGTGATCGAATCAGGAATGAGGAGATTCGTAGAAGAACCAAGTTCACCGACATAGCCCTCAGGATTAGTATGCTGAAGTGGCAATGGGCTGGCCACATAGCGCGAAGATCGGACGGGCGTTGGGGCAGAAAGATTCTAGAGTGGAGACCACGTATTGGCAAGCGCAGCGTAGGACGACCGCCTGCCAGATGGACCGACGATCTTGTGAAAATCGCAGGAAATCGTTGGATGCAGGTGGCATCGGACCGGTTACGCTGGAAAGCGATTGGGGAGGCCTATGTTCAGCAGTGGACAAGTATAGGCTGAAATGATGATGATGATTATATATATATTTATATATCCTAGTAGTAAGATCGTTGGACTGCAAAGTCAGAGTTCTCTTCGTCAGAGTCTCGGGTTCAAATCCAGGCACGCACTTCTGTCTTTTTGAAAGCATGTGCGCATCAAAACAAAAAAAAAATCACTTGCTCTAACGGTGAAGGAAAAACATCGTGAGGAAACCTGCATGCCTAAGAGTTTCTCAAAAGTGTGTGAAGTTCGCCAACCCGCACTGGGCCAGCGTGGTGGACTATGGTCTAAACCCTATCAGTATGAGAGGAGGCGCGTACCCAACGGTGGGACGGTTCCTTAACAGGGCTAATATTATTATTTATAATACTATATTAATAATTCAGCCTATACTTATCATCCTTCTGCTGGGTAAGGGCCTTCTCTCACAAATCGAGGTAAAAGGGATTAGGTCATCCTACCCACGCGGACCCAGTGCGGATTATTGAAGCTAGATTTATGCCCACCCGCTGTTAAAGCTTATTAAGCTGTCTATCCTAATAGATAGCTTGATAAATTTCTGATCGACAGCTTGATAAGTTCCTTCATCCAACTTGGCTTACCGACTACCACATTAGTGGCAGCTGAGACAAACGAGTTAACGTATTTTCGTTACCCATCTCGGATTGACCGGATCGACTTCTGCTTAACCATGGTAAACGCTAAAAACATCGCGTTCCCACAAGGCTACGAGTCATAAATCTTGCTTATTTTTCAATAAATAATTCTATTTAACCATTCAATACGATGTAAACAGAATCCCTACATCTGTAACCTAAACTTCTATAATTTAATCGTCGACTTGTCAATTTAAAAGCATTAAACATCGATCTTCAAATCGATACACGTAGGAATTGATGTATAGAATCGACAGGTCATTCGTCTTTCTAAAGTGCCACCCGATTTTTATCTTAACCAGATACTTACTATTGTCGACGTTATTTTTTTTATCTGTTGATTGTGCCTTTTGACCTGTGAAACAACAGGTCAACCCTTTATATATTTTTTGGTGAAATAAGCATTTGGCCCTCTGCCTAAAGTATTGTTTTTATTTAGAATCAAAACTTGGTTAAAATTTATGGCGAAGTTCCAGTATTTATTATCTCGATTTATTCATTTATTCCATCAACAAACTAGTTAAGTGTCCTAATCATTTTACAGAGGCACAGATGGTTCGACAGATGAGTCAAGTCCAATTACAGGTAAATACAGTTTATATTTCCATAAAATATTGACTGAAGATATATTCCTGTAATGCTACTATTTAATTAACGTCATTGTTTGTCAGTTTTTTTTTATAAAATAGACGAAAGCACTAGTGAATATTGTATAGCATCCTCGAGATGCTTATGAAGTATCCATTATTTCCAGTGAGATTTCCAATTCCCTTTTTATATAAAAGCTAATTTATAGAACACTTTAACCGGTGGGTCTACAAGAGCATAAAAAAGGTAAAGTTAGGTTAGGTTAAAAATACAATTCACCAGACCAACCTACTGATTGTTTTATTATAAAAGATATCTACTTCAAGTAACCCATGTACTCTAAGATAATATCATCTTTTCACTATCAAATCTGCCATGATCAAAATGATAATCACCACAAATTCCCACCAAAAGAATTTTATTTCCATAATTCTGAGAAAATCAGACACCTCTAAATGTATGCAAATACAAATTAAACGCTTCTAAACCAATCAGTAGTCAAGATTATTACGTTAAGTATATCAGATTATGATTCAACGAAATCAAAATTATAAAAAATATATATTCAATTTCTCAGGGGACATAAACGTTTGAGATATTGCCTATAATATAGAAAAGATATCGGTTTTCGACAATGCTTCGGCAAGATAGAGACATTTCTACGATTGAATATATTAAAGCTGCTTTGATAAATATTTTCCCACAAGTATAGGAATTTGTAGTGAAGTGTATTGTTAAGAATCTAGAGTTTCGTGTCGGCCGTCTCTTGAAATGACTGGTGATGTAAAATACGAATGTTGTAAGCAGAGAAAGTTTAATACAACAGAATTTATTAATATAAAGTTTTGAAGAAGATTAGGACTGTGATATATATTACTGTATATGTATTTATTAACGAAAGAAAGGTTACGAAAGAAGATGTATTGCACGATATCTCTGTTTTAATCAGTCATGATAGCGTTCATTAAATTACTTTGACAAGGATGATTGTGGCGAAGTGCCAAAGTGACTATGGAATTCCTGATAGGACAATCAAGAGGATCTTTTGGATTGTGCGTTTTGAGTATTGACTTTATTCATTAAGGTACCTTAAAGGCCTGCATCGGCAGACCTCAAATCATTTAAGTTCAACTTAAATGATTTGAGGTTTCGTTGAAAGTTCGATATTTTTTCATAGACAATAATTTTTTACCTAAGATAGGATGCGTTCGAACCATAATCAGGAGTGTACGTGGGTCTCCTATTTGCATAGACTTAGGTATTCATATAATATTGGCCCGAATAATAAACTGGGCACAAGCCTCCTCTCAAACTGAGAGGGTTTAGGCCATAGTCCAACAACGATGGCCCAGTACCGGTTGGCTTCCTCAGCTCCTACAGAGACAAACTTGATTTAAAAATAACCACATAATTATATATGTATAAAAATTCATCAAATTCTTAGAAAACAATTCTGTCAGCAATCGAAATTATCAAGTGATTCCATCATAAAGCTTCTTCCAGTAATCAAACAGTTTATGAAACTTGCTATAATATCCTGACCCGCACAATAAACAAAATTATAAGAGTATTGTAGGTCAGAAGTGCGTGGTCGTTATTCAAACTACCCATTGTAAGTTGGTCTCCAGTTATAAAGAACTGTGATAGTTTGAGGGATCACTTATTCTAGTGAGGAGTACCGCAAGGAGTAATGTTATGCGGTAGCGTTAAGTTTATAACTGAATCTTCATTTACAGTGGGCAGTTGACGTGCTCAGGCTGCATACAGTAAATTTTATTACTTCAAAAGCAATTGTGACGTAATAATGAGCCTTTTGATTAAAAAAAACAAACATCATAAGTGACTAAGTTTTCTTTTATTTTTGAAACATATTGCCCTAGCAGGTATTATTCTTGAATGTGAAACAATTGTTTGTGAGGCCTTACAAAAATTTATCCCGAGCGGCGTTCGGACCTAAATCAACCGAATGTTGGATTCAGTCAATTTTGGTTCGATGACAAAAACATACAGTTGTAAACACATTCACTACATGACGCGTCATTTAGACCCAAATACATTTTAATAAATAAATATACTCTCGAATCACAGAGCAAATCAGCTTCTTCGGCAAATTTCAATAAAATCTAAGAAAGATCTTAAAGGCTAGGTCTGTTACCGTCTGGCCCAATTACCCTAACTGTACCTTAATTATTTCCATCGAATAACGAACCCTGCAAGTCACCGCATTCATCATAATCAAATCACTATCCCATTTCTTATTACCAGGTTTCTTACAAAAATAAGGCACTTCTTCCCCGTGGTAAGCTTGTGCAATTATTCACATGTGTTATTCGTGTGTTAAGTGGATAATATAACATGACTGCCTCGTGTTCTAGTGGCAAAGCGCATGCATCGCTTTGTGATCACGAGGTCCTGGGTTCAAAACCTAGGTTGGACAAATGTAGTTTTTCTAACGAAAACTTCCCAGTACGAGTCCCGAATCTGGAATTGTGCCCGGTATATGGCAATAGGCTCGCCCCCTATTACATGGGACCTAACATCTTCGGCAAAACGTGGGTGTACTCAGTACACCTCTGCCACCCTCGCTTGGGGAATACAGGCGTGACGGTGTTGTAACATGAGTTACGTAATTAGTTTTCTATCTCTTTCGCGTGATTTACGGATAGTTTCTGCACGTCTAAGAAGTAACTATGGCGAACTACCTACATTTATGTTTAGAGAAATACTTCTTAATACAGTAGTTAGTTATGACCGTAATGACAATAAGAGTCGATCAAAGAGTCTTAAAATACTTAGTATTCCAAACATCTACATTTGTTAATCGTTTTAGATAGCCTACACAATAGGTTACCTTAATGATGCAATGGGTAGTTAAATCTGACAACGGCTTATTCTAGCATTTACCAAGACCGAAAAGTTTTCTATTCATGTAGACCAAAAAGTACTTGTGAATAATCAAGAAAGAAAAACTTAATAATTACTTAACTCTACAAGTCATTCGCAATGTCATTTCTCAAAGAAAGGGCAAGAAACGCCACGGTTTCTCTTTTAAAATGATAATTTTACAAATCTAAATACTAGTTCTTTATAAAAAAAAATAACCTGACGTTCAAGGCCTTAAAACACATTTGAAATGCCGAAGTGCTTTGTTCAAGTGGTTCACCAGTACCGCCAAGCAGAGAAAACAATTTGCCAGTGCATGCAAACGCTCGAAATTGCCTAGTTTGCGAGCAGGTGGCTACCGGCGGCCATTACCATTGTAAATGCTCCGGCAATTCGCTTATACTTCCTCGTCCATCAGAAGTCATTATATTACATACGTAAGTACCACTATGAATTCTCATGATTTGTGGGTCTAGACTGGACGTAAGAAATTATAGTTTTGCGTCTGCGGACTCTACTTGCCAAAAAATCTTATCTCATTATTGATTTAAATTGTATCATCTTGGATTTTATTTTGGTTTTATTGCACTTTACCTTTACTTTTTGTAATACTAGCGGGTTCCTGCAGAACAAAAGTGCTACTTACTAGGTCTATGTTACTACTGAATAATGTAGCTTTCAAATCGTGAAATAATTATTAAAATCAGTTCTTCAATTTCAGAGTTTATCGATTTCAAAAAACATAATCTATCCTCTTTATTATATTAGTATACATAGGAGAGCAAAACATATTAAATTTCATCACATTGAATTTTTCAAGACGAAACAATATCACATTTGTGTCATTCAAAACTAATATAACATTGCTTGAGTAAAAAAAACAAACCGTCACGCCTATATTCCCCAAGCGGGGGTGGCAGAGGTGTACTGAGTACACCCACATTTCGCCGACGATGTTAGGTCCCATGTAATAGGGGGCGAGCCTATTGCCACATACTGGGCACAGTTTCAGACTCCGGACACATACTGGGAATTTTTTGTTAGAAAAACTACAGTTGTCCAACCTTGGATTTGAACCTAGGACCACAGAACAATTGCTTGAGTAATACATACATTAACTACAATGAAATGTAGAGTTAAAATAACCTCAAGATAGAAAACTGGCTAATGATTTCTATCTATCTTTCTATCTATCTATCTATAACCTCACACCAGATCCCTTGCGGGGTAGGCAGAGAGTACAGAGTTCCTACAGGTTCTTTCCTTACATACCTCTCTGGCTTCCTCGACTCTCATAGTTCGTCTCATACACGCTCGCCGGTTACGGAGACTCTTGACTTTTCCATCAGATAAGGCTCGGTTTATTTGGTCGTGGTAAGATAGTCTAGGTCTTCCCCGGTACCTGCATCCTTCCACTTTCACATTGTATATCTGTTTTGTCATTCTTTCCTCTGGCATTCTTTCTATATGCCCGAACCAACGGAGCATGCCCTTTCTCATCTTTATACCAATACTATCTTTCATACCTACTCGCTGTCTTATTATGCTGTTGCTAATGCGGTCGGTCAGCTTCACTCCGCACATCTTCCGCAGAGCTCGCATTTCTATTTATCCTATTTTCATTCCAATGTGTAATGATTTATTTTTGTTAAACCAATTTTAGTAAGCTTAGTAGCCTAAAGAGTATTTAAACTAATTCTTCTGGTCTAACACTAAGCAACTAAACCAATTTTACCAGCCTGAGGACATCCAATTATATCAACTTCATTATAATGACCAACCATTTTTGTCCAGATACTATACAAAACCCTCCCTCCAATTAGTTACCATCAGTTTGCAGCCATTTTTAATCAGTCCCTTAATGGGCAATCAACTAAATAAATTGATATAGTTGAAATAAAACTATTTTTGGATTTTATCGATTTATTTTTGATTGTTAAGTTCCCAACGTTTCGAGTGCTTTGCAGCACCGTTGTCCTGTTGTTGTAGTGACCGAGTGAAACCAGCCACAGTCGAGCGTCTCCCTGCTGTACTACCTTACTTAAGAGGAGTCTCAGACAAGATTGGCTATATCTTGAAGCGTGCTTCAATTAAAACATTTTATAAAAAATACCGTCGTCGCAGTCTGTGAACATGACCGCACCCGCCATAACATCAGATTTGATAGACCACAAATCCTCGTGAAAGAACACCGATTCCTACCAAGGATAGTTCGCGAGGCTATTGAAATTAAAAACATCCTAATTTTAATAGAGAAGATGGCTGGGTGCTTCGATCGACTTGGGATCCGGTAATTAATATAATAAAATCCAAAACCAAGCATAACACTGCAAGGCCTCAAGGCACCGTGAGCTCATTCTGCGTAAATCGGACCAACAAACACAAAAATAATTAAGAAGTTTGAGGGTACCCCGGAACAGCTATGCCTTTTGGACGTCTAACACCTCAGTCCTTTCCGTGACCATGGGTGTTGCAAAACACTTTTCGAGTGCCGTCGGGAACTTAAAAATCAAAAATAAACCGCAATAAAATCCGAAAAATACTTTTATTTCATGTGTAATATTCGCGTAAATCTAAGAACTCAGTATAATAATAGTTTTGTAGCTTTCTGTAAATCTGAACGTTGATGTCAGCTTAGATTAGTGATTTGAGTGTAGACCTCTACGATTACTGGAACAATTAGTTCGAGCTCGGCACGGAACATACTTTTATATGACCCAAAATGTTAATGTTTTGTATTTAAACTTTACGTTTGTAAACACATTCACGATACAGAAATAACTCCTAGTGCCACGTTTCACTCAACAAAGGAAATAATAAACCGTTCCAGTTTACATATACCTTCGAAGTATTGTCATAACGAGTTGTTCTACTGTTTGTTATTTACTTGTTCAACCTTGCTGTTTCTTTGAGGCTGGCAATCAATATTTCTATTACCAGTATCCGCTTGTTAGATTCCTCTTCATTTACTGCGCATCCTGTGTTGAACACAACAATATAAGTACTAGAATACACTAATCAAACCACTATTCTTTCCATTAATTTACGGCCTGAGATGTTTGAGTTACTCTGATTAGTAGAGTGTTAAAATGTGACCAATTTATTGACCTGAAGTTTAACAGTTTTTGTCGCTAGAAGCTGATATACGTGGCCTTATGATACCTCTCCATCTAGCTCTAACATTTTAGATTCTGGTGCACCCAAAGGGTCTCCTATTGCAAATTTGATTTTATCGTTCCACCAGATTTGTGACAGCCTTTAATAAATATAATTAATTCCAAAACCAGATATAACGCTGCAAGCGCTTGAAGCTATCCAGTGGAATAAATATGTAAGTGACTGCTCTAAATCCTAGATCAAACAAAATGTACCTAATTTTAACATCGATAAATTCTCAGTACCAGTCCAAAGTCGGACATTTGAGGTAGTGCTCCCCTTCCCGGAATTTGAAAGTGTGCACGGCTTTCCGCTATTAGGACCTTCTATTGCCGGAAAACTGTGGGTAGTACACTTTTTCTACCCTCGCTTGAAGAATATAGGTTTCGCCACATAGCCGACGCAGCGCGACGGGAGAGTGACGGTGGTGCGACCTGGAGAGTTGTAATGTTGAACAGACACGATCGGCGCAACGGCAAACGTCACAACCCGCCGCCGTTGCGCTACCAGCGATTACAAACAAAGTACGACGCCAATACGCGTGCGAGCGGGACGCTGGATGTCGCTCCCGCAGTGTGACGTGTACGCCACGCTGCCGTCCGCCAGCCGTGCGTAGCCGAGCGCTTCCGTCGCGCACCGTAGGATGTTTGACCACTCCCTAAAGGCTTTACGGTGTTTTGTTTAAAGATTTAGTTTAGTAGGACTGATCTAGTAAGCACTATATATAGATCTTTGTTGGAGCTTGTCTATTGTATACCATAACTTTATTGGTGTATAATGCGTGTTAAGGCTGCGTCTGCTAAGTTACTCTTCTATTTCGAGACACCATTATGTTTGGTACTTTATTTACTTTTTTATTGTGGATTATTTAGTCTGTTATGTTTTGTTTTGAAGTATTTTCTAGTTTATGTTGTATTTTCTAGTTATTGTTTCCCGCGGATTTATGAAATTTCTAAAAGAGGGAAAACTTAATTATCAGAGTAAATAAAATTATACAGAAATACTTGAATAGGCATTGATAGTCAATAATATGCGACGTGCCGGAAACTTTGTTTGCGTTATTTTCAGGCATGTATACTCGTATACCATGCATTACACCGTTTAAGCAAGTGATAGTTATTTTTACTGATATACAATGCGAAAGTGGAAGGATGTAGGTACTCGGGAAGACCTAGACTGTCTTACCATGACCAAATAGACCGGGTCTTATCTAAAGGTCAAGTCAGGAGTCTCCGTAACCGGCGAGCGTGTATGAGACGAACTATGAGAGTAGAGGAAGCCAGAGAGGTATGTAAGGAAAGAGCCTGTTGGAACTCTATACTCTCTGCCTACCCCGTAAGGGATCTGGCGTGATGATATAGATAGATAGATAGATAGTTATTTTTTTATACGCACATGCTTTCGTAAAGACAGACTTTGACAATAGTTTGGGGTCCAACGGTCTAACCACTAGGCTATCACTACTTAAATAATATTAGTATAGATGTTTAAAAAAAAATGTGTGTTAAATCATAACTCCCCAAGTGGGGGTGGTAGGAATGTACTAGCAATGTATAATTAGTAGTAGTGATGTTAGGTCAAATGTTAAGAAATATTTCATGATACATTTCTAGTTAGTCTAGGAGTTTACTTTTATTTTACTTTCTTCTTCTTCTTCAGCCGAAAGACGTCCACTGCACGACAAATGCCTCCCCTAAAGACCGCCACAACGACCGGCTTTGTGCTGTACGCATCCAACTTCTACCCGCGACCTTCACCAGGTCATCGATCCATCTTGTAGGGGGCCCACCCACTCTACGTCTTCCGGTACGTGGTCGCCATTCGAGAACCTTTCTGCCGCAACGGCCGTCAATTCTACGAGTTATTTTAATTTATCCATATAAATTATAATTGGTTTTCTTCTACGGAACACTGACTCCTAACACACAGCTTTTTGCTAGTTTAAAAGTCACAGATCACTCTGAATTGTAATCACATTAACTAAATAAAGAAAGTTTATTATTATTATAGTCACAAGTTTTTCAGGTAACGGCTGTAAATACTACATATTCCATACTGGACTAGATAATGTGTTATAATATTAAAAGAGCTTACAACTTAAATTACCAACTTCAAACAAAATTAATTCATTAAATAAAAGTGATCTGGCCAGTTTGGTTCATTAAATAGCCATTTAAATTTTAAATATAATCAGCTCTAAGCAACCACGACATAATGATCCGAAAGCTTTGCTATCAATGAAAACTCAATATTAACGCTATTCCCACAGTCAAAATGTTAAGACACAGCGTAACGACAGTGAGTTCGGAAACTAAAGCTGCGTTAGAATTAATAGCATATGCACACAACATCACACAATCCCATAAAATTAATATATTAATATTAATAATTAAACATAAAAACATATTTTATAACGCCAGGATCCATCGTAGAGTAGTTTATGGATACAAAATTTTTGCAGATTCTTTTCTTAAACACCTTTCTCGCTTCCTGTACTTGAGTTCATCTCACGCGTTAGCTGGTTTTAGAACCTTTTAATCTGTCTATAAAATAAAGCTAGATTTACAATCATAGTAAGATAGTCTAGGTCTAACTCACGGTACTCACAGACCTCTACTTTTCAATTTTCTTGCTCTTTTATTTGGCATTATTTCGATATACTAAAAGGTATAGTGATTTGTGACGCAATTTGAATGAGTATACCTCAGCCTAGCAGATGACACTGATTTCTACGACTATAGTAATATACTGAGAATCCGATTGGTTCTCATGTCATATCGTAGGTATGCAATAACATACTAAACGCAAGACCTGAAAGAAGTTTGTTCTAAATCGATAACTGAATTGATTCCAACTATTTTTAATGTATATTACATTTTACTTAAAAATTCTGTAACTCCCTTAGTGCGCTATAATAAACTTAATTTATTCTCGATTCGATTTACGAGGCGCTCGTAGCGCTGTGCGACCGCAGTGTTCTTACCGATCACCAACGTTAAGCAGCGTTCGACTCGGTCGGCCCGAGATGGGTGACCGTTGTGGCTTTTCATATTCGAGCGTCTCCGTGCTTCGGAAGGCACGTCAAGCCGTTGGTCCCGGCTACCACTTAATGTGGTAGTCGTTAAGCCGAGTTAAACGCCTTAAAGGCTGCTTGATAAGCCCAACAGCGGGTGGCCACAAACCTGCCTCCACCAATCTGCACTGGGTCCGCGTGATGGAGTATGACCTAATCTCTCTCACCTTGATTTGTGAGGAAAGGCCTTTGCCCAGCTGTGGGCAGTATAGGCTGATATTATTATTCTTGATTCAAAGCAATACGAGGATTTCCAATGCATTTAAAAAACTTATTTCTCAATTCGCACACATACACGTACAAGTTTCATTGTTAATTGGGGTATAAAAGTGCGTAAAAAAGGGGTTAAAAATTTTAAATTGGGAAATTGATTTTCGTACAACAGTTATGTAATCGGGGTGTCTGAGGACTTGCGTTATTTATGATACAGCTTGTATAGCTGTGACTTCCGTAGAGTGAGACATCTGTGCCTATTTAAGCTGTGATAGTATGGCGGTCGACCCATTTCCATATAAATTTGTGCTATTAAAAAGCAAATGGTAGATAAGTGACAAAAATGGTTATTTACAATTTATTTTAACAGAGATAGATACATGAAAATGTTTTCTATATGCTGGCGCTATTGAAATAAGTTGGCAAATGATATCTTCCCTGAAAAATATTTAATCATCCGGTGGTTGCTTGATTTTCCAAAATTGGTTTTCTTTCTATCTATCTATCTATCTATCTATAACCTCACGCCAGATCCCTTGCGGGGTAGGCAGAGAGTACAGAGTTCCAACAGGTTCTTTCCTTACATACCTCTCTGGCTTCCTCAACTCTCATAGTTCGTCTCATACACGCTCGCCGGTTTATTTGGTCGTGGTAAGATAGTCTAGGTCTTCCCCGGTACCTGCATCCTTCCACTTTCACATTGTATATCTGTTTTGTCATTCTTTCCTCTGGCATTCTTTCTATATGCCCGAACCAACGGAGCATGCCCTTTCTCATCTTTACACCGATACTATCTTTCATACCTACTTGCTGTCTTACTATGCTGTTGCTAATGCGGTCGGTCAGCTTCACTCCGCACATCTTCCGCCGAGCTCGCATTTCTACCGCATTTATCCTACTTTCATTCTCCTTCTTACATACCCAGCTCTCGCTACCATATAACAGCGTTGGGACAAGAACTCCGTTATGTATGGCCAGCTGCGCCTTATGGCTTAAGTGCCGGCTCCCGAGTAGCTTTCCCATCGCACCATTCACTCTGTTCCCTGCACTCACTCTTCTCTCTATTCACTTGCTCCAGCACATCGTTCTCATGTCAAGTAATCAAAAATAAACACCGTCACCCCTATACTCTCCAAGCGGGGGTGGCAGAGGTGTACTGTGTATACCCACGCTTCCAATATAGTAGGTCCCATATAATAGGAGTAAGCCTATAGGCATATACCGGGCACAATTCCAGTCTCCGGACTTATACAGAGAGTTTTTCGATGGACAAACTACATTTCGTCCGACTTAGGATTTTATTTCAGCACCTGGTCTTTGCTACGAGCATTATTCGCCACTAGAATAGATAATTCAACCTATACTCACTTATGTGCTACTTGGGTACTGATGGAATTTTTATACTCAATACCATTTTATAACACAACGCCATTGATTCATTTTAGTAGTACGTACCAGTACTATCAGTTACCTATTCTCAAGCATTTTGATCCTTAATCACAAATAAGAGAAATACTATTTAATTCACATATTGTAATGTATTTTAATAATGACATCTTAACAATGTTTATCTACTTGTATCGTCTACTTACGACAAAGACGCAGGCTTCCTACGAGACCTGTGCTTATCCCACGAAGGATGTAATCAGGGGCGGTGCGTGGTTATACACAATATTGTTTCCAAGAAACTCTCACTTGCGGATGCTATTGGTACTGATTAAACTAGGGATGAACGGTGTTGAACGGATCATGAGTGTAGAATACTTATACTAAATAGTAAAAAAATGAGTAAAGAGTCTCTGTAACCGGCGAGCGTGTATAAGACGAACTATGAGAGTGGACGAAGCCAGAGAGGTATAAAAGGATATAACCTGCTGGAACGCTGGAACCTCTGCCTACCCTGCAAGGGATCTGGCGTGATGATATAGATAGATAGAAGAAAACTGTAATGCTTAAATTGGGAGTCGAATATAAACAAATGCGATATGAATTGAAATAAAATAATTTATCGCGGATGGTCTGTAAGTAAACGAAGGATGTTGATAATAATAATAAAGAATAGAAACATAGCAGCTGAGATAACAATAGGCTTGCCCCTAGTATGGTAGTAAGTATCTGTCACCCCCACTTGGGCAATGTAGGCATGCCGGTATTTATTTGTTAATAAGGACATGAAAAAATTCTCATCTAATTATTCATTACCCACATCAACTTCAAAAAATCTTGAAAATCATTTTTTCATACCTATTAAACAGTCAAAATGCAGTCCGTTATTTATATCAATCAACAATTTATGTACTTATCTAAATTTGTAAAATAATGTTAAAAATTATTTAGATTCATACAAAACGAACGAAAGCTGACACCTAAACCATTCACTTATTTGTAACTTCACCGCTTCCGACACAATTAAATCGATTGTATCGATGTAGGCTAACCGGTATCGAGAAATCGATCATTTTTCCGCGTCGCTCGTCCCTAACCTGTCGTTTCGACAAATAAAAGGCCCTTTGCGGCGTCCCTTATGCGCCTACGCACACCGTTTGACAGTTGTCGTTTGTTAAATACGTCCTATTCTAATTCCTTTTTTTCCGCCACTTAGCGGTATGACAGCGTAATAATACTTTTGATATTTTGTTCGATTGAGTTTCTGGCGTCACGTGATATGTCAATTTGGATTTTAAGCCGTTGGATTAGTTTTATTGGTTCGACTTTCTATACCGGACCGTAGAACAAAGTGTATGTAAATGTTTGTTATAAAATTGGACTAAGTAGTCACTTCCTGTATTTTGAAGCTATTGTTTTTTGTGCGAAATTGAAGGCAGCTTCTTAATTATAAAACAGTTGCTTTTTTTTGGTCCATAACAGGTAAGTCCTGTCAATAAACGCTAACCATAAAAGCATGAATATTTGAGTATATAATAGTCACTCTATGGAATTATAGGAATAATACTAGCGCGTGTATTCGTAGTCTGTGTATTACGTAAAAAATAATTCTGATCAACGCTATCCATCTGATTTTATTCGGACCGTATTGTCTAGTTAAAGGGATTTCTACTAGATTGTTTTGTAGGATACCTAACATACTATTCATTTTATTATCCAAAAGTTGAATGGAATAGTGATACATAAGTATAAAATACCTCTTTACACCGTCACGCCTATATTCCCCAGAGGGGGTGGCAGAGGTGTACTGAGTACACCCACGTTTCGCCGACGATGTTAGGTCCCATGTAATAGGGGGCGAGCCTATTGCCATATACCGGAACAATTCCAGACTCCGGACTCATACTGGGAATTTCTCGTTAGAAAAACTACATTTGTCTGACCTAGGATTTGAACCCAGGACCTCGTGATCACAAAGCGATGCGCTTTGCCACCAGACCTCTTCTTTACAGGCAATAGAAATTATAATTAGAATTATAATTCAAAAAATAAAATTTTTGAGTTCAATTATTTTCACATCAGGCCGAATGTAATAGAGGCAAAACTAAAAAGCAAGAAAAGAAGAAATAGAGACTAAATTGGCTTGGCTAACTCAAACAATCATCTTTTTAAATTGTTTACTTGTATTCGACATTGACATTTAGACTAATTCACACGGGTGCCAACAACCACACGGGAAACATAAAATATAAGTAATCAGAAGTTCCTTTGAAATCAAAACCATGACTTCTCAGTTTCAAACATTCCACTATTTTCACTACATACTGTCACACGATTTAACATCTTTATAAGTCATATCATATAAGCTCTTCCGCCGCAACGTAAACTGTTATAAGCCATAAAATGTAGATTTATTTTTTCTAACAAATTGAATGGCACCATCTAAAATAATTTATACTCATATTATGCACATATGTATATGAATGTGTGTACGGGAATCGGGCAACAATGGAAGGCTTTTCTGAAATTCTTTAGATTTGTCTAATAACGTTTGTCTAGGTTTCGGTTGTAAGATGTCAATTGTATGCATAAGGGAAAATGGTATACAATTCGTTATAAAGATATTGAATGTTTTCACGTTTTTTTTACGTCGGAATTTATTATACTAATGATACTCCGAAAGATAACTATCCTTTTAAAGATCTTGAGTATCAAGATAAAATAAAAATTAGCACCGTCATGAATATATTTCTTAAACGGGGAGGGGAGTAATTTTTTTTTTTTTTTTTTAAAAACGTAGCCCCACACTAGGATTTATTCCTGTGTCGGGGGTGCGTTTACAAACATGAAAATTCACAAACAAATACCCAGACCAGAACAAATAATTGTGGATCACACAAAGATTTGTCCCGTGCGGGAATCAAACCCGCGACTATTCGACACAGTGGGCGGAGCAGCTCAAGCTCTTAACCACTGCGCTAAATCGTCCGTCAGTACAGTAATGTACAGTACATTGATAGTAGTAGGTACTTCCTCATTTTGTCGACGATTTGAGGTCCCAATGTGGCAGGGATCAGGCCTTTTGCCATTATACCGGGTACAATATCAGGCTCCAGACTGCTGTTGAGATTTTTTTTATAAGAAAGACAGGTCTAACATTCGAACCCAGGACCTTTTGTCCCCAGTCGCATCTAGCCCAATAAGACAGAAAGAAAATAGATTTACTCTAGAAATCGGTCACCATCTTTTTGTACAATAAAATCTCCATAAGTATGACCACTTCGCAAGTAACACAACAACACGAAAATAAAGCCATAAACGAAAACTATATGTCGTCGGAAAGCATAATATTTGAATAAATGGATATAGAGACACTTAGCGTGTAATAAAAATCAAAGATATCGTCACCCACGCGGGAATATCGGCATTTTTGAAACAATAGCTTTGAGTGCGCGTGTGACATTTGACAAGTGTACCGTATAACCGGCCAACACGAGGTCTGTATAAATATGAAGGTTTCCGAATCAGTTTAAATATAAGTGGGATTGAATTTAATTCTATACATACTGTTGTTTTTAACTCTTGTAGAATTTGCAGGGTAGGTTGGGGGTGACCTTTGTCTCGCAAGAAACGTGTTTCGGCTAAAGATAGATAGATTACAGAAGTAGCCAGGACTTTTTTTCGCTATGACCAACTAAACACGTTATGGATTCCGTAACGATAACATAGTGAAATGATTTTTTAGTGGTTTCGCCACAAAGCCGACGCAGCGCGACGGGAGCGCGACGGTGGCGCCGCTATGAGACACGCCACACAGCGCAGCCCCATTAACACGACGGCAAACGTTACAACCAAACGCAGCCGGGCATTTCCGTCGCGGTCTCGTCACGCTCCATCGGCTATTTGAACAAACCTTTAATCGCTTCCTTACTGCAACGCTTACGCACTCAGAATAACATACTGAAAACGATTGTCGGTCGTGACGTTTGCCGTCGCGCCGAGCGGGGCTGCGCAGTGTAGCGTCTCCCGTACATTTCAGTACAATACACCTCCCTTTAAGGGGTCAGTCTAATATTATTACCTATATAAAACCTTACAGTCTATAATGTCTTCCTAACGTTTGAACGCAAGAGATCTGGAGGATGATATAAGAATAAGAATAGATAGTTTTAAACAACAGTGGTCAGTTTATTCGACTATGTTTCTGTCTTCGTACTTCTAGTGCCGTCGATGTTGCGCCCACGCAGATCTTAGACAATTACTATGCCTAGAGAGTTGGTGTCAACTTTAAGTAGTGCCTACTTTTACTTTCTATCTCTTGTAATAGGCAGTCGATAGTAATGAAGTTTTATCTTTATTCTAATCATGAAATTGTCAATGTACATATTGTTATCTACCTACTTACAATTATTGATTAACATAATTAGTGTACTATGAGTGTGGAGGAAGCGAGAGAGATCTGTGAGGAGAGAACTTATGGGAACGCTGATGTCTACCTTTGCAAGGGATTTGGTGTGATGATTAATTAACACCGTTATGCCTATATTCGCCAAGCGACGGTGGCAGAGGTGTACTGAGTACACCCACTATTCGCCGACGATGTAAGCTCCCATGTAATTGGGGGCGAGCCTATTGCCATATACCGGTACAATTCCAGATCCCGGACTCATACTGGGAAGTTTTTGTTAGAAAAACTATATTTCACTGCCCTAGGATTTGAACCCAGGACCTCGTGATCACAAAGCAAGGCGCTTTGTCACTAGACCAACGAGACCGTTGTATAGTTCGAATCCTAGGTCGGACAAAATGTATTTTTTATGGAGTTTTAGTAGCAGTATGGAGTCTGAAATCATGCCTAGTATTGTAGCAATAAATTCGCTACTTATAACGTTGGAACTTAATATTGTCGGCGATGTATTGGGGTACGACAATACACATTACACATCGATAACCTCTGCTTTGGAAATATTATCGTGATAGTTTATAAACTATACTCTACTGATATATTAGTAGAGTATTTCGTAACGTCCATAATTCAAATATAGTTATTTCTTTTTAAAAAACGTAGCTCCACACTTGGATTTATTCATGTGTCGTAGGTGCGTAGACATACACAAATACCCAGACAAAAAAAATTATTGTGGATCACATAAAAAATAATAGGTTGGTAGAGACTGTCCATACGGTCGGGTCCAAGCATTTTAAGCCCCACCGTAAAAATAGGCCTCAAAAGCTATCTGACTACACCCGAAACCTTATGGCTGAGCGACGTACCATGACACTCCAAACCTCCGATGATGCTAAGTCTTATAGGCAGCTCAATGGACAGATATTGAAGTCCTTGCGACACGATTTACGGTCCTTCAATACAAGACGTATTGAGGAGACCATAGAGCAGAACAAGGGCTCCAAAGTGTTTGCAAGAGACGCGTCTATTGGGCAAAGCCAGTTGACGAAGCTGAAGACGGAGGGCGGAAACGTAACGTCGAATAGGTCAGAGGTGCTCAGGGAGATAGAGAGGTTCTATGGGCAGTTGTATACCTCAGTAACTGAACCTGTTGTTGACTTGGTAAAAGACCCAAGAGCCAAGCTAACCCGACACTACACTGAAGATATCCCGGACATCAGCCTGTACGAGATTGGGATGGCTCTCAAACACCTTAAAAACAACAAAGCGCCGGGTGAAGACGGAATTACCGCAGAGCTTCTGAAAGCGGGCGGATCGCCGGTACTTAAAGTCCTTCAGAGGCTGTTTAATTCCGTCTTGCTCGAAGGAAAAACGCCGGAAGCGTGGAACAGGGGTGTGGTGGTACTCTTTTTCAAGAAAGATGATAACACTTTACTGAAGAATTATAGGCCCATCACACTGCTGAGCCATGTTTATAAGTTGTTTTCGAGAGTCATCACGAATCGTCTCGAACGCAGGCTTGATGACTTCCAGCCTCCCGAACAAGCCGGTTTCCGGAAAGGCTTTAGTACCATAGACCACATACATACGCTGCGGCAGATTATACAGAAGACCGAGGAGTATAATCGGCCACTATGCTTGGCGTTTGTGGACTATGAGAAAGCCTTCGATTCGATCGAGACTTGGGCGGTTCTTAGATCTCTCCAGCGATGCCGCATTGACTATCGGTACATTGAGGTGTTGAGGTGCTTGTATAATAACGCCACCATGTCAGTCCGAGTACAGGGGCAGTGCACGAAAGCGATCCCCATAAAAAGAGGAGTAAGGCAGGGAGACGTCATTTCTCCGAAACTGTTTACGGCCACCTTAGAGGACGCCTTCAAGCTCTTGGAATGGCAAGGACTTGGCATCAACATCAATGGCGAATACATCACTCACCTTCGATTTGCCGACGACATTGTGGTCGTGGCGGAGTCGCTGGAAGATCTAGGATGAATGCTCGGTGACCTCAACAGAGTATCTCAACAAGTGGGTCTTAAAATGAACATGGACAAAACGAAAATAATGTCTAAAGTCCATGTCGTACCCACCGCACTCACCGTTGGGAACTCTACTCTTGAAGTTGTCGACGAATACATTTACCTGGGACAGGTAGTCCGGTTAGGTAGGTCCAACTTTGAGAGAGAGGTCAATCGACGAATCCAACTCGGCTGGGCAGCGTTCGGGAAACTACGCAACATCTTCTCATCCAAAATACCTCAGTGCCTTAAGACTAAAGTTTTTAGTCAATGTGTGTTACCAGTGATGATATATGGATCAGAGACGTGGTCTCTTACAATAGGTCTCATAAAAAAGCTCAGAGTTGCTCAGCGAGCTATGGAGAGAGCTATGCTCGGCGTTTCTCTACGCGATCGAATCAGGAATGAGGAGATTCGTAGAAGAACCAAGGTCACCGACATAGCCGTTAGGATTAGCAAGCTGAAGTGGCAATGGGCGGGGCACATAGCGCGTAGATCGGACGGGCGTTGGGGCAGAAAGATTCTAGAGTGGCGACCACGTATTGGCAAGCGCAGCGTGGGACGACCGCCTGCCAGATGGACCGACGATCTTGTGAAAATCGCAGGAAGTCGTTGGATGCAGGTGGCATCGGACCGGTTACGCTGGAAAGCGATTGGGGAGGCCTATGTTCAGCAGTGGACAAGTATAGGCTGAGATGATGATGATGATGATGATGATGACATAAAAAATTGTCGCATGTGGGAATCGAACCCACGACTATTCGACCCAGTGGGCGATACAACTTAAGCTGTTAACTACTACGCCAAATTGTCCGTCAAAAAAATCCATGTTGCATAATGCACCCATTTTTCACGTTTCAATAGACTCCGCTATTATACAATCAAAGCTTCCTAAATAAAGACTGATATAAAATATATTATATACTCAAATCTCCTTATCATTCTAAAGTCAAACTCGATTTGCTTCACTCCCAATTTCTTGGTCTAATTGATCATAAAATAATTAGCATATAATCACGTCATTCTATTGTTGAAACGGAGTCGTATGTCGTATACAATAATGTTGACTTTTAAAAATCAGGCCCACAACCCAATTAATCATACAATTAAAAGCATTTGACATGAAATCCGTCATACGTAGGTGCGGCGGAACCATTTCTCTACTAAAAAGTAAATGTTATAAAATTTAGGTTGGAAGCAGACGAGCAACAAAGAAAAAGTAACTAGAACTATTCGAAAGCTAAGACTGAATTTAAGTTAATCCTTATAGAAACTGAAATTACTATTATTGTCATCTTGTATCTTTAATAATTATGTTGAAAATCATTTAGAAGAATTAACAGACCTATTAAATTATATATTATGGCAGAGTGTTATTAAATAGAACTGTTTCATTAAAAATTGCAACTAATTTGCATACAATTTTCATAACTGTATATTAACTTAGCAACAAATTGAGACGATTTACATCTAGTAGAAATAAAACTAACTCTCAAAGGTGATTATTGCATAAGCTACTTCAATTTATATCATCACGCCAGATCCCTTACGGGGTAGACAGAGAGTACAGAGTTCCAACAGGCTCTTTCCTTACATACCTCTCTGGCTTTCTCTACTCTCATAGTTCGTCTCATACACGCTCGCCGGTTACGGAGACTCCTGACTTGTCCTTCAAAGCTACTTAAATGTCTAAATCACGCAAGTGACTAAAATTTGCTCAGTTTTTATAAAATGAGTGCTATAGATATCAATTTAGAAATTGTACACCAAAAATATAACCATGGACGGCGTATACCAAAGTCCAGAGCGTAGGGTAACCTCGGCCGGTCGCACTCTGGACAAATTCTCGAGCATTGTTTCGTCCGCCCGCTTGATGCGTCGTCACTCAGAACGCCCACTCAAGCAACATAACGCAACTGGCAGCGACATTTTCATCGCTGCGCTGTTTCCGGTCTGCGCATCACCGCAAACTTGATTATAATAGTCGACAATAAAATAACTCGGTCAATTCTACCCACGTATTATCTTACTGGTTAAGACATTGTATCGATCGTATTTAACAATATTTCTAGTTGAAACGTGTAAATAGAGCGATAAAGTATGGATATTAATGTGATTTTTATTTATATTGTTTGCATTATGCGTTATAAATACGTATAATAATGTTATTGTTGCCTCAATCTTGTTATAATTAATACAAATTATGATCTGTTCCATGTTTTGCTGGGGCGATAATAGTGGATTAAAATAGTTTATTCTCTTGTATATAGATTAAGTATTTATCTATGAATGTTAAGGCTTTTGTGGACATGCCCTGGGATCGCATTTCCGTAGGTAAAGAAGAAAATCCTATAAAATGAAATAAACATCGTCATGCCTATATGCCCCTATTTTTAAAATAATCCTCGTAGTTGCATGCCGTTGTTGCCTATAAATATGACCACAATTAGTTTAAGTTTTCATTTAATTAAGTTTTCAAATATTATTTTTATTGCATGTCATGTTGGTAATCCTAAAATATTTTATTTAAATAGAATAAAAAACACTAAACCAGGGGTGGCAGAGGTAGTACTATGTACGCCCACTTTTCGCCGATGTTTGGTCCCATGTAATAGGGAGCGAATCCCGGTATCTGGCCATTTGCCAGATAACGGGCTCAATTCCAGACTTCGGACTGATACTGGAAATTTTTCAATTGAAAAACTACATTTGTTTGACCTGGGAATTAAACTCAGGACCTCTTGATCGCAAAGCATATACTGGATCAACGGGGCATAAAATACTATTACCTAATGAACTAACGAAAAAATATATATAATAAATTGTTTCGTAAAAAATCCTTTGTCTAGTGCTGACGACCACAAGTTCCTAATTTGTATCATAGGGCCGATAAGGTGTTATTGGAATTTTTCTTATGAAAAATGACAGTGGCAGTTAGGATTCTGATATTGTGCCCGGTATAATGACCAGACATAGTCTGGAATATAGATGTCCAAAGTACACCTCTGTCACCTACGCTGGGGGTATACAAGGTGTAACATAATAAACGCAAGACCTTAAATACCCCAATTAAAGACTTGCTTTATAAATACAAAACGAAAACCAAATTTTCAAAGTTAAAGATTTTTACCCTTTCTTAAAGTACTTTTATACCCCAATTAACTATGAAACTTATACGTGTATGTGTGCGTTTTGAGCAATACGTTTTAGGAATGCATTTGGAATCTTCTTCTTGCTATGAATCAAGATTAAATTTAGTTTTTTATAGCGCACTGCTCCTCCAGTGCGCTATAAAAGCATTTTAGCAAATTTAATAAAAATGTAAGATACATTAAAAATTGTTGGAATCAATTCAGTTACCGATTTAGAACAAACCTTGTATACAAGGTGTGATATAATTAACGCAAGACCTTAAAGTAATTTGTTCCAAATCGGTAACTGAATTGAATCCAACAATATTTAATATATCTTACATTTTTTTTTATTTGCACAAAATGCTGTTACTCCTTCACTGCACAATAACAAACTAAATTTATTCTTAATTCAAAGCAATATGGCGATTTCAAATGCATCTCTAAAACGTATTTCTCAATAATATATTGCGGTATAAAAGTGCTTGAAAAAGGATAATAACTTTAAAATTAGAAATTTGGTTTTCGTATTGAATTTGTAAAGCAATTTTTTTAAAATCTGTCTCAAGTTTTGTGTTATTTACGATACAACTTGCAGTCGTAACAGTGTTTATTACATTTCATGTTATCTTTTTAGTAAAATAAATCAAGCCAAAATGTGCATGACTAATAACACAATACATGTATCTTCTTAACCCTACGAAACAAAACGGTAAAAAAGGAACACTACTAAATTGATGGCCGCTAATGCGATGAGCATTGTTTTTAACTGCGCCAGCGCAGCGGCGGTGAAGTGTTGAAATCCGGCTGAACCCTCTGATATTATGACAGACAGATGATAAAGACTACTATTGAAACTCGTATATACATTTTTAATGGTTGAATTTAAATTAATATTATAATGTACTTGGCATTCTTATTAGTTAGACTATTAATTTATAACATTTTAATAAGGTCCAATAATATGACGATAACACGAACTATGAGAGCAAAGGAAGCCAGAGAGGTATGTAAGGAAGGAACATGTTAAATCTTTGTACTCTCCACCTACTCCGTAAGGGATCTTGCGTGATTATACAAATCAATAGATAGAGGTATTTAGAACTTCAGAAACAAATTTTTGTTTGAAATTGGTAACCAGTTAAGACATTTTATTTTTTATCAATATTTTTTCCAAAACGTGCGTTTTGCCAAATATGAGATACTAAAATGACACTGTGTATAAAATAACTAATTACTAGTATTTTACGAACATTATTGAAACACTCAAAAACAAAATAATTCCATTTCAAATATAGATAATATATATAATTAAAAACTTATTCTCGAATCAAATTCACTCTTATTAAAATAATGTCTTAAACCAACAGTGACCAATGGTACGGGCGGTACTGAATGAGTCGACAGGTGCGTGCGATGATTGAGCTATTGTTTCCCACGACCTGGTGATTGCTCGTGTTAGGAACTTGAGATCGAGAATTCCGCCCATTATACTGAAGTATTCAATCGTTACTTTAGTGGAGGGCAGGTGGGATTAAGTTATACTTTAAATCATAGATGTTAAGATGGACATAGATGAATCTAGTATCTTTGGTATTTAACTATCAATATCGTTAGGCTGTACATCACAGGATCTGCCCTTGCGGGGTTGAACGAGTGTACAGAGTTTCAACAAGTTCTTTCTTTAAAGACTTCTTTCGCTTCCTCCACATAGCTCGTCACATACACGCTCATTGGTTACAGAAGCACTAAACTTTCCCTTCAGATAGGAACCCCAAACACATTTTTAAAGGATAAATTTGTAAAAAAACATATATTGCAGCCTAAATAAGATTAATTAGAGCGCAATCGTGAGCGTAAATTCTGTCATTAAAATAAATAACGTGGGCGAGATATCCAGATAGATGCATATATTAAACATTAGCCCAAATGCGATTGGGAGATAATATAAATAAACGTAACAACTGAAACTGAAGTCACGCAACACATACATACGTATCGCTGCCGAGCGAAGATCTTCCCTTACACATTTTATGGATGTTTAGAGGCTGGGCCGAAAAAATGCTAAGCAAGTGCTGATCACAGGCCACAAACCTGTCTCCAACAATAATTGAGTGCGGAGTATGACCCATCCTCTCACCTGATATTTGGGAGAAGGTTTTTCCACCAGCGCGACAATACAAGCCAATTTTTTCATCATCTCAGCCCATACTTGTCCACTGTTGAACATAGGCCTCCCCAATCGCTTTCCAGCGTAACCGGTCCGATGCCACCTGCATCCAACGACTTCCTGCGATTTTCACAAGATCGTCGGTCCATCTGGCAGGCGGTCGTCCCACGCTGCGCTTGCCAATACGTGGTCTCCACTCTAGAATCTTTCTGCCCCAACGCCCGTCCGATCTACGCGCTATGTGGTCCGCCCATTGTCACTTCAGCTTGCTAATCTTAAGGGCTATATCGGTAACCTTGGTTCTTCTACGAATCTCCTCATTCCTGATTCGATCGCGTAGAGAAACGCCGAGCATAGCTCTCTCCATAGCTCGCTGAGCAACTCTGAGCTTTTTTATGAGACCTATTGTAAGAGACCACGTCTCTGATCCATATATCATCACTGGTAACACACATTGACTGAAAACTTTAGTCTTAAGGCACTGAGGTATTTTGGATGAGAAGATGTTGCGCAGTTACCCGAACGCTAATTGATTAGGCTTTAATAATTATGAAACCTGAATGAATTTTTAATCAGTTTCATAATTATTAGGATATGTATAAATCGGCCACAACAAAGGGAACTCGTACTCAAAAAACCAACATTTCTTCACCTCATCAACATACGATAATAAATATTGTTTGAAACGAACTGGTTCCTTATTCGGTATAACCAAACGCGACGCGTTTCGATTCATCATCTCAGCCTATACTTGTCCACTGCTGAACATAGGCCTCCCCAATCGCTTTCCAGCGTAACCGGTCCGATGCCACCTGCATCCAACGACTTCCTGCGATTTTCACAAGATCGTCGGTCCATCTGGCAGGCGGTCGTCCCACACTGCGCTTGCCAATACGTGGTCTCCACTCTAGAATCTTTCTGCCCCAACGCCCGTCCGATCTACGCGCTATTATTTTGTGTTTGTTTTACACAAAATATGAAAAACATAAAAGAAACATAAACAAGTGGCTAGTACTTATTACGCCAAAGTAGCATTCACTGTCGTAGACATTGATATTAACGTAACGTTGTTGAAAAAGCGTGCTGTCGTCTTTATATTTCTATCTATCTATATCATGAGGCGCTCGTAGCGCTGTGCGACTGCGGTGTTCTTATCGATCACCAAGGTTAAGCAGTGTTGGACTCGGTCGGCCTGAGATGGGTAACCGTTTGTGGCATTTTCATATTCTAGCGTCTCCGTGCTACGGAAGGCACGTTAAGCCGTTGGTCCCGGTTACCACTTAATGTGGTAGTCGTTAAGCCGAGTTGGAAGCCTTAAAGGCGGCTTGATAAGTTCTGACAGAAGGTGGCCACAAACCTGCCTCCACCAATCCGCACTGGGTCCGCGTGGTGGAGTATGACCTAATCTCTCTCACCTCGATTTGTGAGAGAAGGCCTTTGCTCAGCAGTGGGCAGTATAGGCTGATATTATTATATCATCACGCCAGCTCCCTCGCGGGGTAGGCAGAGATCTTTATAATTCTTAAGTAAAATTGTCAAGAGTCTCTGATGAGATGTGTAAGAAAAGAACCTATTGGAACTCTGTACTCTCTGCCTACTCCGCACGGGATCTGGTATAATGATATAGATAGAAGTAAAATTGAAGTATGAAAAGGATGGCATATCGACTCGATCACATTTCGCTAACATCAATCACTTCATTATAAGTCACCATACGAATCGCATATGGTATTGAAGTATTATGTTAGCCCTGTTCCACGAAACTGTCCCACTGTTAGGCATGGGCCTCCTCTCAAACTGAGAGGGTTTAGGCCATAGTCCATCACGCTGGTCCAGTGCGGGTTGGCGAACTTCACACACCTTCGAGAAACTCTTAGGCGTGCAGGTTTCCTCAAAATGTTTTCCTTCACCGTTAGAGCAAGTGATAATTATTTTTAGTACGCACACGCTAACGAAAAGACAGAGGTGCGTGCCTGGGTTTAAACCCGAGACCTCTGACTTTGCAATCCAACGGTCTAAGCACTAGGCTATCACTGCTTCTTACACGATAATTTCATGAAGATATCGGAACGCACCGCGTTTAGTCATAGCGAATAGGGACTCTGGTTCATTACATCACGTGATATTAATTGTTGCGCCGGCGCCCTACTGCGTGTAAATAAAACGTCAGTCAGTGTGTCAGTGATGGACGAACTTTGCACTCTGCAGTGTGGGGCACTTTTTGTTAAGTGTAGCTTTCCAGTTTGGAATAGGGCAGTTGCTTATATAAAATGTACCCTATACCTTTGTTGAGACTGGTGTATCTAAAAATAAACGTAGCCCCACATTTGGGTTTAGTTCTGTGTCGTGGATGCGTTTACAAACATAAAATTTCACTTCTACAAATATCCAGACCGACATAAATAATTGTGGGTCACTCAAAGATTTGTCTCGTGCGGGAATCGAGCCCGCGACTATTCGACCCGGGGGGAGCGGCTTTAAGCTCTTAACCACTGTGCCAAATTGTCCGTCAGATTTTTTTACAGAACTCAAGGTGTGTTTTTTTCGTTTTTTATACAAGGGTTGGGATATAAAGAATAATTGTAATTTCATTTTGACACGTGTTAATAAGGTTGGGCAAAGTGATTTTTTCGTTCGAAAAAATTATCATTAGTAGTCCAGAGTCCAATATTATCATATTACTACTTCTAATGTTGGGACTTAACATCGCCGATGACATGTGGTTGTACACCGTAATTCTTTGTTGGGTTTACAGTAAGTATACTTCTGCCATCGCCATTATCAAGCAAAACACCTCCTCTCCAAGATTTAGTCCTCCGCAAAAATTGACATGACCGGCTTTGTGATGTACCCATCGATTATGTTATTAGATTTAGGGTCAACGGCCAACAAATTAAATTATAACTATGGATGTGGGCTTATTTAACTATAGCTAACTTGAAAACACGTAAAATGTTACATTTTGCTAAAACTACTGTAACAAAAAGATCTGAGGTCATTAATAATTTAAAAGTAATTTAGACAGTTGCTAGCTACGAGTACGTTTTCGGCTGTCATTTTGTTCATAATTCGTAAAATAATATACGGTTGCACTAGTTCCTCCCCCGACTTCGTCCGCATTGACTTTAGACAGGAACCTAACAGTTTTCTGAGATAAAGAGTGTCTTATATTTTAATACAGGTGTGTGCTAAATTTTATCCAAATCCGTTCATTCGTTTGGATGTTTACACAAAAAATCCAAATATAGAAACTTGCATATTTACTATATTAGCAGGACGAATCCCACATTTACGCATTCCAACATGCCCCAACATAATTAAAAACTACATATTGACAATTATAAGAACATTTTAACACACTACGCAGTTTAATAATCGTCGCATAACTATTACAATACACAAGAATAACCTTTTGCGTATACAATAAATTAATGCGCAGATCCTATTGATTTAAAGTCGGATAAACACATGCCATATTTCCCTTATTGTTAATCGTACAATAGGCCATTATGAGCTATTACACTAGCGTAATCTTCACTAGATTTATATACTCGCAGAATGAATAATAATACATAAGAGTCACGAATAGGGAAATAATTCTTAATAATAGTAAAGGAAATATTTGTTTGTTATGAGAATCATTATTTAAGAACTTAATTTTCTAAATGGTTGTCAGAATTTGATCGTATATTGTCAGAAATAATCCATTAAAGATATCATAGATACAAGTAATAGCTTATTTATTCAACGACACTCATACCTATAGGTTATATCTAACTAACCATTAGATCTAGCCAACTTCATTTAGCCACCTATTCAATGAAGATTAACAGGAATTGCTACCGGTATTGCTGCCCATAAAGTCTGTACATTTTACATATCACGAGACAAATAAATATCGATCTAACAAAACAATGTTATTACCGGCGGATAGTCAGATGGTGACTCAATTTAACCTAGAATACGTTCATTGCAAAGAACCCCCTAAAGACTGCAATATTGACCGATATTAAGTTGTAGGTACCTAGATTTTACAGGCGACCTTCTCTATGGTGTATGTATGATCAGTCTATTTTGTTCTAGATGGCATGAAGTGGGTAACAGTGCAAGATAGGCGCCTCACAAGATGGACCGATGATGGTAAAGTAGGTAAGTACCTATCCAAAATTATTTTTGGATATAAAATTAAAAATACCTATCTCTACTATGCTACTGAGCTTAAATACCAAAGAATCGTATCTCCAAATGCCAATCCCCGAGTACCTCAGAGCTTAGGCATCCAATGCGTAAGTTACAACCAACGCACAGTCAGATGACAATCAACTGCGTTTTGCAAGAACTCTGAGTGGACTCTAGCCTTATACGGCGGGAGTAGACGATCTAAAAAGTGGAACGTTGGTACGGTTACCATCTTTACTGACGAATCGGGATATGGAATGGAAAGTCTCGTTTTCCTATTGCGTCAGAGAACAAATTTGAATTAGGAATTGGAATTGTTTATTCTTTTGTACGTTTTTTTGTTGCAATTGAGGTTAAAATAAGAACAGTCACAAGTACGCCTATGTTCCCCAAGCGTGGATTATAGAGATGTTTTACGTATATTCCAAACCGACCATGTTAGGAGGACCAATCATTAAAAAATGTGGGTAAGCCTACTGTTATAACACTGGACATAATTTCACACAGCACATTGACCGAGCAAGGATTCGAGCTCACAGACACGTCAACGCTTGCACCTCATGTGCTACTAGACCACTAAACAGTTAACATGTGTTGTTAAATGGAGATATTCGAATAATAAACATGTTTTTCATTAGTTTTATAGAATCGATGGATATTTCTTAATTACAGAATAACTGAAAACTGGGTGTTTTTATATTATTAACGGCCAATTTTTAGGTTAAAATGCTAATAGGCACCCATACAGCTAATTTGACTTGCTAATAAAATGACACAAGATGTAATAGTTTAATTTAAGCCCTAATTAAGGCTGTGCACATAATGCTTAGTTAAAAACGTTGCCTCAGAGTGAAAACCTTGGATGTGCAAAGAATTACTCCTTTGAATAATGAAGAAAACATTACACCCTGCAACCTGTCAAATTTATATTACTACAGCTTATTCAATTATTTGTCTTTTAGGGTGTAATTTAAATGTATTTTTGTAATTGCTGCAAAGTTTCGGTACCATAAATGGAATAGAAAAAATATGTTCAAAATAGCTATAACATTGCTTTTGGAAAATTCTTCTTCATCGTTTTCAATTTTTAAATAACGTGGCCCCACACTAGAATTTATTCCTGTGTCGTTAGTGTGATTACAAACATAAAAATTCACATACACAAATACCTAGACCAAAACAAATAATTGTGGGTCACACCAAGATTAGTCCCGTGCGGGAATCGAACCTGCGACTGTTCGATCCAGTGGGCGGAGCGGCTTAAGCACTTAACCACTGCGCCAAATCGTCCGTCGATAGTTATATATGTGCTATTAATATTTGGACAACTTTGCAATGAATATTTTTTTACTAGCCTATTTGACTGTCCTGCTCAGACAAAGGCCTCCCCTTTGTTGTAACGAACTTTACTTTATATATAGATTTATGACAAACCCTAATACTAAATTTAGAAAATGTGGGCTATATTTTCTCAAAATATCCTGGAAGTATTAAATTGTTGGGCACCACATAGCGACAATAGGCCGCCGGTAAACCATTGTGTTCCACTATTTATTGTGGTCACGATAATAGTTTTAAACTTTGAAAGCTGTTTTAATAACAAGTTGTATACTTTATTTTTATGTGCCGTAATGTTAAATGCATTATATATTATTATTGTTTATCAGTATATGGAGTCAGTCAGTTTCAACATGAATATAATCATGAAATAAATTAAATCCAACAAGCTCCAACAAACTAGCGGTGTAGCGTTACATTTGAAGTTAAGACTAGCTTGAATATGAAAATGCCAAAAACGGTCACCCATCTGAAACTGACCGAGTCAAACGCTGCTTAACCTGGATCACCATAGTATTGTTAAAAAAGAAAACACTCGCACACCTATATTTCCCATTTAGATACATCACATTTCCCAAATTGGGGGTGTAAGTGTGCTGTGTACAGATGATGTTAAGTTCCAATGTAATAGGGGGTGAGCCTATTGACGCTATAGCGACCACTTCAGACTCCAGGCTGTTATTGAGGATTTGTCGATAGCAAAACCACAATAAGTCCGACTTCGTGAACACTATCCGTATTATGTGCTATCAAGTAGTGTTTTAATTTAGTTGTGGTAATCAACGTTTGTAGTACGTAATTGAGTATTTAACTGCAGTATTATGGCTACTGTAAATTAGTTGATTGATCCTACCACTGTAGAAATAAATATAAACAGTAAAACATCTTAGTACTAGCGAACCGAATAAAAATCACGCACACAGACGCGCGCTCTACGCGGCTTTTCGTTAGTGGGTAGCAACTTGCTAAGATGTGCCGCATAGAGTGCGCGTCTGTGAACGTGTTATTAATTCTGACTAATAACCCTAAGATGCTCTACTGTTTTCATGCGTTTCCTGTGATTCTACATTATGATCGGCCCATGATTAAGATGTTTCAAAGAAATTGAGTCTGTGCAAATTGTTCTTGGGGTTTTGTAGTCTTTTTATAGATGCACTGTAATGTGGGATTACTTTTATTAGCATTGTAAATTATCTCTGTGGTTACTGACGCATGGTGCAGCTGGTGATCACGAAGTTTTGGGTTCGAATTCGAGATTTAATTATTTGTTTGGTCGTTGGAGTGTTTCTATCAAAAAAAAACTCAGTAATAAAATTTGTTCCAGTGAAACTCTAACAATTTCGGACTCTATTACACTGGAACCTAATAAATTGTTAGTCAACTCCATTCCTTCAGCAGGTGCTGTATAAGTGTTCTATGAACATCATATCTCGCTTACTATGATAAAACCGAAAGCAAAAGGAACCGAGCCTGTTGCCTTAAACCGGACATAATTGGAGATTCCAACAAAACTTTGCCCGACCTAAAATTCGAACCAAGGATCTTGGGAACGCCAACCAAAATATATATTTCTTAAACAATGAGGTAGTATTGTATATGAATCTTTTACCATGATTAAAAAAGGGTCATTACAGCTATCAATGGCCTGTGTAAAGCAGTAGCATAGTCATTTACTGTAATAATCACTGACACGGTAATACTTAGCAAAAAGTTAATGAGTTTGGATTGTTGTCCACTGTGAAGATAGGCTATGCATCAAGAGAAAATTGAAAGAGATAAATATAAAAAAAATTCAGATACCCAGACAACATGCCTTTTAAAAATTTTAACTTTAATTTGTCCGTTTCCTAAACTTCCGCGCAATAAACTTTTTGAGTGGTAGGTATTTCAAAGTAGACTCAGACATACACCTTTCGTACAAACAATAGTATAAATTATGAAAATATCACGAATAATATTCGCTACCGATGTGGGTAACAAAAACACGATGGTATTCCGCCGGGCACATATTATATTCAGTTTCTCTTGTATACAAATACCTGGTGGGAGAACATTTGGTATTTTATACGAATACTATATACATTATATTCAAAAAACTTGTGCTTTTATAGCACGTATAGCATTAGCTTCTCTCTCCAAGTGGACAATCGGTTTCAGGTCGGCGCGGATGACACGCACACATAAAAGCTTCGATTGGAGGGAAATGAGAAACATTGCGATAGGTGAAAGGTCTATCTAGGAAACAATATTGTGCTGAGAATTTATTGTAATAGTCATTGCGATGCAATATAAACCTATAGGTACGTCTGACTAGATTTTCTAATTTTAGAACTTATACTTTCGTTTGTAGGAAATATTTAGATAGATCGAAGATAATTATTTCTTTTGAGCCCTATTGTATTTGCTATCATATTTTTTTAAAGAGATAAATTTAGCCCCACACTTGGAACAATTCCTGTGTCGTGGGTGCGTTTACAAACACTAAATTCACACGGACAAACACCCAGGCCGAAACAAAGTTTCTGTTAGTATTTGTGTGTCTTTTAGTTTTAGAACTTGCAAATTTTCGTATGTGTTAGAGAAAAAAAAATATACATCGACTGAAGAAAATATTTTTTTCTAAGTTTGGTCTTATGCGTTCATAATTGTTTCATAAATATTTTTTGATATTCTAGTGGTTACACCGTTGGCTAAACCCAGGCACGCACCTCTGTTTTTCGAAAGCATACACGTATTAAAAATTAACTATCACTCGATTTAACGGTGAAGGAAAACATCGTGAGGACACCTGCATGCCCAAGAGTTTCTCGAAGATGTGTGAAGTTCGCCAACCCGCACTGGGCCAGCGTGGCCAACCAGACTCGTGCCCAACAGTGGGGCAGCTTCTTAACAGGACTAATATTATTATTTATTATATTTTTTCAAAATTGTCTATTGCTTTGATCTTCTGAATTCCTTTTACTATTAACTTTGATGCTTAAATCACGCTAATGCATACGGAAAAAAATTAACACGTGTCTTCATCCCTGAACAAGTGCGCGCCTAAGTGAACTGAGTGTAAACATAACTAAAATATTTCTCAAATATAGATTCAGACTTAATAAAAAATCTTATTGTCTTCATGATGAGCAACTAACTCGTTCGTATAAGAAGATATAATACAAATTTAGAAGACGTTATAGGATAGTGCCAGTTAAATTCCAATGATATTTTTTTTAAACTTGCATATAAAAAGGAACAGGTGTTACAAACATTTCTACACAATTCTACTTCACAAATAATAGAATTTAAATAAGATTTTAACGTAGACTCTATTTTATATTTTGAATTTATTGACCAATTCAAGAGATTATACGCGGAATTATGTGATATTATTTGCATTTTAAAACCTGTAAGATTAAAATCCTAAATCTTATGAGATCGGTGAGACAAGGTGTTAATGTGCTCTTCAATTTCTAAACTTTCATAATAACGTTCAAAATATCGTGTTAAAGAATTTTGGGATATAACTAGATTTTTTAGATTATTTTGATATTGTACACGATTTAGTGTTTTGGCCTGAGTTTTGCAAATATATTTTAATACTAACATTCTTCTCAAATTGTGTGATGAAAAGCGAACCCTAAAGAAAAAAAATAGACTTCATATGAATGGTATAGCTAAATATTTTGTACGCACTCTTTACATTTTTATAGTAACCCTTTTTTCTCTTATTATACTTTTTATTATATACCTTTACAACACATCTCTATTTTGTAAATGAGAGGACTATGTAGACACTGACCGATACCATGATACTTAGTACACTTATGATTAATCTATACTTAAGACGTCTATTTAGCTCGTTCTGCATTGTTCTCATATACCCCATGCATGCAATGTATACAGTTTTTTTACTGTCTGGGTATTTGTGAATATGAATTTATATGTTTGTAAACGCACCCATGACACAGGAGTAAATACTAGTCAGGACAACGTTTTTTTTTTTTAAAAAAAGAAAAGAATTATATAACTCTCATTTATAAAAAGAGTAACCGTGGAGTTTCTTGCCCTTCTTCTCCACAAGAATGACTTTCCGTACGGGTTTTAGAGTTTTCTTTTTGACTATTCATAAGTGACTTTTGGTCTACATGAGTAAAAGAACTATTGATTTTGATTTTGAATCCTACTAATATTATTAATTAATGTGAACGTTTGTATATTTAGATGTTTGGATGTCTATCACGCAAAAACAGCGGGATTTGGATGGAATTTGGCACACAGATAACTATCTATAAAAAGTAGCCTATGTGTTAATCTTGATAATAAACTTATGATCTGGATTAATACATAGGTTACTTGTTATCTCGGAAAAATGTTAGGTTCCTGTTGAAAGCCAACGCGGACGAAGTCGCGGGCAGAAGTTAGTTGATCATAATCATCATCCAAAGCACGTCCACCGCAGGTCATAGGGCTCTTATGAAGATCCCATGATTACTCGCTTTGTACTATATACTATGTTGATTCACTATATATATTTCACATGAAATATTTCAAAAAAAGGTTAGGCTTTATTTCATTTAATTCGTATTATTGTTTTAAACATAGCCCCACTTATTATTTATTCCTATATCGTGGGTGCGTTTTACAAACATGAAAATTCACATACACAAATGCTCAGACCAAAACAAATAATTGTGGGTCAGATTTGTTCAGTGCGGCAATCGAACCCGCGACTATTCGACCCAGTGGGCGGTGCAGCTCAAGCTCTTAATCACTGCGCCAAATCGTCCGTCAATATGGATTGTGATTCTATCTAAGTCAATATAATAATATATAAGTAATTAAAGATATCTAAGTCAATATGCTAAGCCTACCTTCAGAACGGTATAGACTTAACTCAAAAATCTTTGAAATCGAGTTGCGATGATACTCTCTATCTGGTGAAAGGGTACTCTCTATCTGGTGAATATTAAAGCAGCGGTGTTTTATGGTAGACTTAATCTAAAAGATCTTTAGTGGAGGGTTTTGTCCAGTAGTGTTGTATTGAGTTGCTCAGTCTACAAATCTTATGGCTGATTTTAATACCATTCTGGTAGAATTTTGACAGATTTTCCATACAAAATATGTCAAAATTCTATCCGTGGTTAGCAAATCTATCCTTAAGTTGAATATTAAAACCAGCCGTTAAAATTTAATTAAAAATAAATGAATTTCTTTATGGTTAATATTATTATCAGCGACATATAAATATATCGACGGAAACTCCCATCTAAAAGTAACATAGTCATACAATTTAATACATACACGTGTCCAAACGTTACCTCTTTTATACTTCTTCTAGTACACTTACGTTCAATCTATACTTAAGCACATCTATTTAGCTCGTTCTGCACTGTTCTCCCATTCCCCATAAATGCAATGTATACAAGAAGAATTGTAAAACTCTCATTTTTTAAAAAGAGTAACCGTGTAATTTCTTGCCCTTCTCCACAGGAATGACTTTTCGAACGGGTAGAGCCTTTAGTAATCAATAAGTTTCTAATTTTGACTATTCATAAGTGCCTCTGGGTCTACATGAATAAAAAAACTATTGATTTTGATTTTAAAGATATTTTTAAAATACAAGTCAGTAACAGCCTACCAAAATTTTTTTACCCCTTTATAGAGTATCAACGTGATCTTTTTTTAAAGCCCAGTCCAAATTATAGTAAATTAAAGATATAAATAAAGGAACGTATCATAAAACAAACAGCTGAGAGTAAGCACAGTTACACCACAAAACAACACTGAGTAAAAGAGAAAAAAAATACATAAAAAATGAAACAGGAGCGAAGCGTGCGTGTGCGCATCGCGTTCCGTTTTGCACGGGATTCGTACACTTTTTGTTACGCCAGATAATCGAAAGCGTAAATTGAACCTTCGCTCGATAACGCAGATTACAGAGTATTAGTTCGTTATATTTGTTTTTTATTTTAAGGGTAGATAAAGTAAACTTTTTTCATGATTAGTTTTTAAATTGGAGTACTATTTTGTGTGTAGATCGTCTTTATATACTTAGATTTAACTCTTGCCGTCTTAAGGTGATCGTAGCCATAATAAAAGTGTTCTTAATAATTACTAAAGTTTACATTCGGCTCGGTCAATCTAAGATAGGTAACCGTTTGTAGTAGTTCCATTTTGCGAGCCTCACCATTCTTCTCAAAATACGTTAAGCTGGTTCTGGGTGCTACTTAATGAACTAGAGATAAAGTCGAGTTCGAAGTTTACAAGATCTAATAACAGGTGGCCACAAACCTGCCTACACTCCAAATCCGAACTGAGCTTTTACATCGATTTGTGAAATAAGTTCCTTAAAAAGCAGTGAAATAGTATAAACTTATTTATGATATGACATTTTTGCATTTGTTGAGGTTTAACAAAGTTGCAACATAATTAACGAAATCCCTTCACTTTTCTGTTATTTTTAATATTTCTCACCAAACATTATTTTACTATAATTATGCAGATATAAAGTGAAGACTATATATTATGTGTTTAAAAATTATACAGTCAAATTCTCATTTTATATTCAAATGGCACCTTATAAAGTAAATGCTCTGTTAGTTTAGCTAATTAAGTTACAAAATGCCACTGTTTCTGTGATACATCACTAAGCTACATAATGTTATGCGCTTCTGTTTCGTTTTCTTTGAATTATAAAAGGACACAATACATATGCAGTTTTGTTTTTTATCATTTTTATTTAGTCCAATCAATCCAGATTTTTTAAATTAATAAGTAATATGAGCTACTTACAATTTAATACTTTTTTCAATAAAGTAAAGGATAACATATACTTTTTTATGACAAAAAAGTATGTAATTACACGGTGTATTTAAACTACGTTTATTTAATAACACTATCAAAGTTTAAATGCATGCGGTGATTGATGAAGATGAATGTAGATGAAATAGGTATGTTAGAATTGAAGCATTTGTATGTATTTCCACACACACACACACACACACATACCGTCACGCCTATATTCCCCAAACGGGGGTGGCAGATGTGTACTGAGTACACCCACTTTTCGCCGACGTGTAAATTCTACATTTGTAAACGCACCCACGACACAGGAATAAGTCCTACAGTAGAGATATGTTTTTTTTATTAAATGTATGGCTACCGTTTATTCCCAACACCAACACCATCTCTACCAACACCAAGAGCAACTTAGTCCGAGCATTGGTGTTCTCCATATTTATGTACGGTGCCCAGACATGGACCCTCAAGAAGGCTAACCGTGACCGCATTGATGCCTTTGAGATGTGGTGCTGGAGAAGGATGCTAGGTATACCATGGACAGCACACCGCACTAATGTGTCAATCCTAGCGGAACTCAAGATCCAAACTCGACTGTCCACTACTTGCCTGCGCAGGGTTCTAGAGTATTTTGGTCACATTGCTAGAAAAGACAGTGACAACCTCGAAAAACTGATGGTCACCGGTAAAATTGAAGGCAAGCGACCACCAGGTTGCCACCTGCCAACACGCTGGACGGATCAGATTCGCACAGCTCTTGATACCACGTTTCACGATGCTCTGCACTCGGCTGCAGATAGGAGTGGATGGCGACTCATCATCCGCAGAAAACTGCTCTCTAACATATGCCCACGACCCTCAGTAATGAGGAAACCGACGCAAGGAGGAGGACCGTTTATTATACTGTTAATCGTATAAAAAAGGACTAATGAAAAAGAATGAGACTTGAGGTGTAGCGTATTTTGATTCAAAAGAAAATCATGTTATGCATTGGTCCACTTATATTACTATTGCATGAATCACATTTTAAATAAACTTAGTAGAAATTATCACTTTATGTTAATTTTCTAAATAATTAAAATAAAGGTATTAAAACACATTATTGTGTAACAAATTATGTGATAATAAGCAATTTGGTAGTAAATTGGCTGTGCAACCGTAACTGGAATAAAAAATATGCTCTTTCTCACTTATTAATATTTATTCCAATAATATATTAACGAACACCGCTGTTTTACAATATGTTTGTTAAAATATGTAAACATGACAATAACAATTATCCCATATAGAATAACCGTTCTATGTTCTTATTCCAGTCTTATTTATCATCAATTTTAATTCTACAAATGGTAAAATGTTTATTTTTCACAGATTGAATTCTGCTTGAATTGAATTATCAATTTAATTACTTATACATAATGTATAAAAGTTTCCACAACCGGTGAATGTGCATTAAGCGAACTATAAGAGTGGAGGAAGCGAAAGAGGTATGTAAGGAAAGAACTTGTTGAAAGTCTGTACTCTCTGCCTATCGCGTAAGGGATTTAGCATGACGATATAATAACAGTAGTAATATATGTATATGTAGCAAGTATAGCAGTAATACTTTACAAATATATAAAAAGAAGTAAAAACACTAAAACTTATAGCTAGGGCGATTCGACGGCGGCCGGGTGTATGGCTTAATATACGCTCTTATGAAAGACATCAACGAGATACCACCATAAAAATGTTATTTAACTTTTTAAATGTTATTATTTTTTAGTTATTCGTGAGATTGGCAGGGTTATTACAGCTATCAAGGTCTAGAATAGCGGCACTTTTTTATCCTACTGCTGTTTAAAAACCATTATAAAATAAAAATCATGAAATATAATATATCAAACAGCCTGTTATAAAAAAGCATGTACTTAGGAGATTTATAATGACTACTTAATCTTTCTAATGCGATTTGGTTTAACGAAGAAACTGGTAAGAATTGTCATTTAGATAATGCAACTTTATAAATATTTAAAAAGATCAGATAAAGCGCATATTATATAACGTCGGGTCGAAATTTCAATAGAGCAGGTTTAACTGCGTCGATTTTTGAACTATATTTTCTGCCCGTGGTTTCGCCCAAGTCGTGTTTAAGTTAGTACTCAAATAAAAACGCTTGTGATTTTGTAATATTGATCTAGATTGATTTAGATTAATCTAGAAAATTACCTACCTGAAGCCAAGAACAGGTCAAATAGACTCTACCTACCATTTCACACATTTCAGACTAAATGCATCGACTTAATGTGGCGATGGTATAAGTTACGATTTCACTGATGGAAAGGATTATTTTAAGGCCTAAGCGCAAATTATTGGACGTTATAGTATCGCTGTCGAGAAAGCATGCCGTCACGTTTGTCTTTATTTAGTTAATTTGTATACATATACATACATGTCAACTTCAACGCTAAAGTCAAGCTGTAAGTGCTAAACCCTCTTTTGAGTACTCTCCAATAACTGACATATTGACGGTCTCCTAGAACAAAGTTACATCATCATCATCTTAGCCTATATTTGTCCACTGCCGAACATAGGCGATCCCCAATCGATTTCCAGCGTAACCGGTCCGATGCCACCTGCATCCAACGACTTCCTGCGATTTTCACAAGATCGTCGGTCTATCTGGCAGACGGTCGTCCTATGCTGCGCTTGCCAATACGTGGTCTCCACTCTAGAATCTTTTTGCTATATGGCCCGCCCATTGCCACTTCATCTTGCTCATCCTGAGGGCTATGTCGGTGACCTTGGTTCTTTTACAAATCTCCTCATTCCTGATTCGATACCGTAGAGAAACGCCGAGCATAGCTCTTTCCATAGCTCGCTGAGCAACTGAGGTTTTTTATAAGACTAGAATAAGAGAGCACGTCTCTGATCCGTATGTCATCACTGGCAACACACATTGAGGTATTTTAGATAAGATGTTGTGCAGTTTCCCGAACGCTGCCCAGCCTAGTTGGATTCGTCGATTGACCTCTATCTCAAAGTTGGACCTACCTTTCTCAACGGTGAGTGCGGTGGATACGACATGGACATTCAACATTAGTTTCGTTTTGTCCATGTTCATTTTAAGACCCACTTGTTGGGATACTCTTTTGAGGTCACCGAGCATTTGTCAGCAAAGTTATACATATGTCAAACAAAATAAATGGCATTTGCAACTTTTATGTCAAATATAAATACTGAATTACAGGACTCTGTTCGTTGGGCACTTTGATATTAAATTTTGCAACAAACATTCGATTTCTAGCATTTATAGTACTAGTAGAAAATGTTTGGAGATCATTTTACATAACATGCGAAGATTATTAATATGATAATACAATACGCTATATATTTTTATGTTTCTACTTTATTTTCCTGTATTATTTATAAGAATTTTTGTAATAAATCCGAATAATAAATGAGTTTTATTTAAATATACAATGCAGTTTTAACTAATTGCTTGAATATTCCATCTGCATCTGTTGATTCTTATGCAAATCAACTAATATTGCTATCGTATATTTTAGAAGAATAATTTATGAACTGTTATATAATGCCGTTATGGATCAGCAGGTGAAATGGTTTGCTTTAGCTCAGGGGCCAATTTACCAAGCAATGCCGATTAGCTGTTTTAGTATTTCACTAAAATTTGCTCTACGAACGACTTTATTAATCATCATCATCCTCACTTCCAGCTTACTCCACCTTCTGCAGGGGATAAGCCTAATCGCTTTTACGCGTCATATCCCTATACTAAGCCAATCTTATCCAGGTATTACCAACGCACTTAACCACATCATCGACCCATCTTTATACTGGCCAATCTCGATTGCTATATGCCTTCCGATGCCACCATTCAGTCAAAGATCTACTGGTCAATAAAATAACCATCTCTGTTCAATCTCGGTAAGCCAATAAGTTTTTTAACTCGGCTTAACGATTACCACATTAATAGGCAGTCGAGATCAACGGCTTTACGCACCTTCCAAAATACGAGACGCACGAAAATGGAATTGCTAAAATCGGTAACCCATCTCATATTGATTGATTTAAGCACTACTTCACCTTAATGATTACAAAATCATAGCGCCTCGCAGTGCTAACGGTACAGCAGTAACAGTTTTATACATTGTAAATGTCCAATTTTATTAGAATCTTATATTGCTTCTTCAAGAAATCCATATCGAACCTCAATTCAAGAAGCTGTTTTTTCGAAAAATCCAAATTCATTCTCATTTCAAGAAGCTTGTAGTTTTGTAGTTAAGGTTTATTGTAATATGATCAACAATCTCTTACTAATTAGTAGGTTACATTCGTATGGTGGGTTTCATCCGATACTTGGTATCGGTTGCCATGGCAGGACAGCTACGGTCCACCGCGTTCCACCAACAGGTTGTAACAAAAGATATGTTCATACATGTTTGTTTATTTATATTACAAAGTGACAAGTGTGGCGAGATTGTGCAATTTCATGTACTTATTAACTGTAACTTGAATCGATTATTTGTAATCGATTTTGTACTGTCATACGGCGAGCGTGCATGAGACGAACTACAAAAGTTCGTAAGGAAAGAACTTGTTGGAACTCTGTAATCTCTGACTACTCTGTAAGGAGTCTAGCGCGATGATAAAGATCAGATTTTATACTGTATCTATCTATCTATCTATAACATCACGACCCCTTCAGGGGTAGGCAGACAGTACAGAGTTCCAACAGGTTCTTTCCTTACATACCTCTCTGGCTTCCTCGACTCTCATAGTTCGTCTCATACACGCTCGCCGGTTACGGAGATTCTTGACTTTTCCTTTATATAAGACTCGGTTTATTTGGTCGTGGTAAGATAGTCTAGGTCTTCCCCGGTACCTGCATCCTTCCACTTTCACATTGTATATTGTATACTGTATCGATATGAATATTTCAGTCTATACTGTCCCATTAAGAGCAAAGTGGCTCTCTCACATATCTAGGTGACAGAGAATAGGTTATTCACCATTACACGGCCCCAGTACGAATCAGTGGAAATGTGTCTGTAAAGATATGGAGAGGATAATTCAGGCCTTTAATTAGGTTTTTATTTCGGAGTATTTCGGAATCTGTGAATTAAAATTTGAATATTCATTGTTTTTTGATGTTGGGGAAGGAAAATGGAAAAGTGTTTTGTGATAAAAATAATTGATATGTTTTCGAAGAAATTTAGGATTTTCCTACACGACTTTCGTAAAGTTATGATGATTTTTTTGGTAACTCCGTAGGAAGGTACAATAATTGAATGAAGTTATTCGAATAAAGTTTCAGTTATTAGTATTTGCTAAGGATAACGCGTTGTTTTAGTGTTTGTTGCAGATATGAAGGCGACGGAACCAACTTATGTATGGACCTCGGGTATAAATAGGTACTGGATTCAGAAAAGACATTGTCCAATCATTGCCGTTCAACATGCGAAATATTTTGCAATGATTAAAACATGTACTTTATCACGTATGCAACATTTTAAATAATAGTTGTTGTAACAATTTACACCCTATCTATTATTTAAAAGAAAAATATTTGTTATTAAGGTGCTAACATTATTTTAAACAGTACAATATACTACAGCGTATTTTTAATGTAATATCATTGAAACATAACTTACGTATTTATAAAAAAAGAGGGAGAACACAATACTGCGATCTCTATCTCCCTTCCTTCTGTAATCGGTAAAGTTTATTTGAATCTTGTATATTGTGAAATCCAATATTATTAGCGGTTTCCATACGATTTCTATGTTAAAGGCATAGAATTTTATATACCATTGTTTTTTCTTCGTAGCTCATTACATATGTGATGTGTGATCTTCCTACGCTACTTAGATAAATAATCTATAGGTGTATTTAATGTATGAATGAATCCCTTGCAGAATAAAATGGGAGTACAGAGATTCAACAGGTTTTTCCCTTACGGACTTCATTTCTCTCTTATAGTTGTCTCGTTGTGCATTAGAAAAATTGTGTTTTATAGTTAATTAATGAATTAACTTCGTTATAATATTTAAGGATTCAGAGGAGCGGAACATAAAAATATAAAAGTTTGCGAACTACGTTTAAGCAAAAAACCGTTAATACACAGGAATTTTCCGCCTATGTAGTATAAGAAATTTCCATAGCAGTTCACAATGATACCTGTACAATATCTAATCCCTAAATATCCTTCTCAGAATTAATTCTTATCTACGGAGTCTTATTTGTTGCTTTTATCTGACTAATAATTCCTCGAACAATTTAATTTTAATATAGGTAAATACCAGACATTGTGACCAAATTGTAGATCTGATTCATGCTAAGATAATGTCAACATATTTGCTTTAAAATATCATAAAATGGACCAGTGAGTTTCCACACCTCAGTATTACTGATAAAGTATCACATACCTTAGTACTTATTTCAAAAATCTTTATCAAATACACTCCACTTAATCGAGTTAATTAGCACAAGTCACATAAGTACATACACATCGACACTTCCACAAATCCCTTACTTATGTCAATTCACTGCCCCTAATAAAAACAATGTCTCATTTTTTATTATATTTTGTTTATCACAATCCTTAAAATGTGAATTACACAATACATTACCTAAAATTATAAACATTCAAAAAGTTTTTCAAAGTTAGTTTCGCGTTCATTTTCCACGGATCGTGCGCCTTATAAGGGCTCGTAGAAACGCGATTGTGTGCGTAACAACCTGACCATAAGCTTGCGTGGACGCAACTGAAATCACCTTGCAAGGCCCACTATAGTTGTCTCGCTCTAAACATGTGGCGGTCTCGCTTTAGCGGGCATTGTGCTCGGTCCAGCGAGTGGTTCTTTGCTTGACAATAAATTACGTATAGGAATCTAATCAGTTCAATAGATGTATGATTTTTTAATTCCAACCGCTTAAATTTGACGGACGATTTAGCGCAGTGGTTAAGAGCTTAAGCTGCTCCGCCCACTGTGTCGAATAGTCGCGGGTTCGATTCCCGCACGGGACAAATCTTTGTGTGATCCACAATTATTTGTTCCGGTCTGGGTATTTGTTTGTGAATTTTCATGTTTGTAAACGCACCCACGACACAGGAATAAATCCTAGTGTGGGGCTACGTTTTTAAAAAAAAAAAAAAAAAAAAAAAAAAAAAAAAAAAAAAAAAAAAAAAAAAAAAATTGTGGGGATGTTATAAAAAGTTAGGTTAGTATAAAAATATTTAAGCTTTTGTGAGTGTGATAGCAGAAAATAAGGCATCATTTGACTTATGAAACTTCTGTGTTAGATTATGATTAAGACTTTGTGGTGATCAATTCCAATTGGATTTTAATTATGGTAATTCTATTACACTAATATTTTTATGATGTTTGATTCAGAGTGATATTATTTCAATAAAGCTTTTGTTTAAATATTAATACTACCACAAGGGCAAAGGAAGGGAATGTAGCGGATATCTGGAAAATCCATTAAAGGATTACTTAAGAGCGATGTAAAGTAATAGCTACTTAAGTTTGGGTATTTCCTTGCCTGCTCCGTTAACATTCCTCAACATATGTAACTATAGAAATAATAAGTGAATTTAAATACTATTTTGTTTTTTACTTTTGATACATTTTGGATTACGTAAGAGACCTATAGATACACCGACTTATTCTGGTTTAATTGATGGTAGAGCGGTTAAGTAAGAATTTTTAAGACTAAATTCAGTAGTTTTGGAATAAAAAGAGATATTTACGTAAGGTATCAAGCTATTTAATGGAAGGTAATAACCGCAAGTGTTAATGTCAGATATAACAATTTACAAAAAAAGAGGCCGGTAATCGCAAGGTTGAGTTCTCAGCCTAGATCGGAAAAATATTATTGTCAATTTTTAATTGAAACATTTACGGTAGTGGTCCGTAGTCTAAATTGTGTCTGATATAATGAAAACAGGTTCATCTCTTATATATTGGGACCTAGTAGTATAAGAACACTGCTAACTTCACGTAAAGAATGTAGGTACAGCGGAGATATTATTTAATTTATAAAATTAAAAACCTGTTTTCTATAATGTGTAATTGCAACTTGTAATAAGATTACCGCCTTACCTACAAATCACACATACATACAATTGCCATACAATACCCACTCCATTTATCATCCTCATAATTTTATTTCTTCTATTTGAGTCTTATCTGGAGGACAAGTAAAGAGCCTCCGTAACCAGCGAGCGTGTACGAGACGAACTATGAGAGTGAAGGGAGCCAGAAAGGTCTATAAAAAAAATGTTGAACTCTGTACTCTCTGCCTACTCCGCAAGGAATCTGGCGTGCTGACATAGATAGATAGATAATATTATTTATGAAAACAAATACCAATTTTTAACAATTCCTAAGCTTTTGTTAATATTCCACCTAACCTCACAAAACTATACATGCAATTGCCATATAACAATACCCCTCCCTCTAAGCATTTCTCAGCTTAAAGTTTTTACATCGAATAAACTGTAATAAATTACCATATTACAATGCCGAGTACAATCATTAGCGTCTTTTAATACCTAATTACCTCACCTTTAAACAAACAAGGTCCGTATATGGGGAATATTACAATTTGTAATACAATGCTCTTGCACATCCTGAGGTTCTATTCGTTATAAACAAACGAGACGCGTTACGATTACTTCGTGAAATGACCGTGTAATATCATTGGAGTATCATTCATCATTATCACTTCAGATCCCTTGCGGAGTAGGCAGAGAGTATAGAGTTCCAACAGGTTATTTCCTTACAGATTTCTCTGACTTCCTCCAATTTCACAGTTCGTTTTATGCTCACTCGATGGTTACGGAGACTCTTGTTTTAATTATATTATATCTTCTTGACATTTAATTATATTAAATATTAACATAGTCAATTAATAGGTATACAACGCATGAAATGAAAAATAATAAAAATGTAAAAAAATTTAATTATTCATGAACTGTTAATATTTACATTTCCTTTGAGTGACAAGACATGCTAAACTAGTTGTGTTGTTTTAAGTAAATAGATAATTTGATTCCGATGTCTGCCCCACTTGATAATTCAGCGGTGGATTCGAGGGTCTACACCAGCTGACATCAGAGGCTAAACTATGGTTCCTCCAGTTTGACATAATTGTTTTTGATCAATACACAAATCGCATTACTGAAAGTACATCGCCATACGATGGCAATGATGATTTGTGTTTATTTTTTTTTGCCTCGTTGTTTCAGTGGCATAAATGCGCTTTGCGATCACGAGGTCCTAGCGTCAAAGCATAGGTCGGTTAAAAGTTTTTGTATCGAAAAATTCCTAGCATCAATCCGAAATCTGGAATCGTGCAAGGACCTAACATCGTTAGCGAAACACCTCCGCCATCGACTTCTAAAGGTGTTTTTTTTTTATTTTTTTTTAAATCATGTTCACGAAGTTATCGAAACGCGCCGCTTTACATGTTAAAATGGTTATAGAGAATAAGGGTTCTGCGCGGACGCAACAAAAAGTGGTCGCTACCGAAATGGTAGACAGTCAGTCGGCTCTCGACTCCCGCTTCGCCTTACGTGTTCCTGTTGCGTCGTTACAATGTTTTGCTCCCAGTCTTAGTATAACTGAAGCTTTTTTACATTTGTTACACTTAAGGACAATACGGAACATTTGTGGTGGGGCGAGTTTTGTTTTGTTCCTGTTTGGAAAATTTCTTGGATGCAGGTGATGATCAATAGAATACACATTTTAAGCACCGATACATCTGTACTCCTCTAACGGGAGTGGCAGAGGTGTACTGTGTACACCCAATTTTCGCCGATGATGTTAGGTTGCATACTAAGAAGAGCCTTTTGACATCATACCGGTCACGATGCCAGACTCCGGACCGATAATAAAAAAAAATCTATTGAAAGATTACTTATTGTTAGACCTAGGAGTCCAAGACCTCATGATGGCTACGCGCATTATACGCCACTAGACCAAAGAGACAGTACTTTTTGGTTTAAATGAATTAAAAACTTTTCATTAAACAGTACATTTTCAGACTACTGAGTACTGAGGTCTTGCAGTGTTATGCTTGGTTTTGATTATATTAAATACTGGATCCCAAGTCGATGGAAGCACCCAGCCATCTTCTCTGTTGAAATTAGGATGTTTTTTAATCTACTTGGAATCCAGTAATTAATATAATCAAATCCAAAACCAAGCATAACACTGCAACACCTCAAGACACCGTGAGCTCATTCTGCGTAGATCGGACCAACAAAAATAATTAAGAAGTTTGAGGGTACCCCGGAACAACTATGCCTTTTGGACGTCTAACACCTCAGTCCTTCCTGTGACCATGGGTGCTGCAAAACACTCGAAACGTCGGGAACTTTAAAATCAAAAATAAACCGCGATATAATCCGAAAAAATAGTTTTATTTCATAATTTACATGATTTAAAAATATTGGATGGACGATTTGTCGCAGTGGTTAAGAGCTTAAGCCACTCCGCCTGCTGGGTCGAATAGTCGTGGGTTCTATTCCCGCACGGAAAAACTTTTTGTGTGACCCACGTGAATTTTCATGCTTGTAAACGCACTCACGCCACTGAAATAAATCCTAATGTGGGGCTACGTCTTTTTCCTTTCACGATATTAAGATTTTTGTGATAGACAAATTCCTGTTTATTTTTAGATGTAAATTTTGTGAAATTAGTCTCTAAAAAATAGTGCGTGAAAATGTCCTATCAAATTACAAAACTATTCCAATGTTCCAATGTAAAGTCATAACCGTTTAATATTTTTCAACGATACTATTACAAAAACAATTGTATTAGAAAACCTGTAAAGATTGTGCTGAGTTAAATAAATGTATGTATAAATAGTTACATTTGGAACGTGGAAGATTTAGGTACCTGGGGAAACCTAGACTATCTTACAATGACCAAATAGACCGTGTCTTATCTGAAGGGAAAATCAAGAGTCTCTCTAACCGGCGAGCATGTATGAGACTAGCTATGAGAATAGAGGAAGCCAGAGAGGTCTGTAAAGAAAGACCCTGTTGGAACTCTGTTTTCTCTGCCTACCTAAGGGAACTGGCGTGATAATATAGCAGTGGTAGTTACATTTTCATATTTTATATAAAAAAAAAAAAAACAAAAAAAAAAAACAACAAATTGGACACCTTTTTCTTTTATCGTGATTTATGGAAAGAGGAATATTAAAGAAGGCCTTTGCCCAGCAGTGGGAAAGTATGGGCCCGTTTATTGTACTCGATACATGTACCAGTCTATACATTCGACTAAACCGGATGCGACTTACATTTTTATTCAGTAGTTTGGTTGTGACCACACAAATTACCATAATTCCTATAGAATTGAATTGGACTTCCAATAATTAATCATAAATCAGTGTTAAAGGAGATGTCAGAGGTTAATTGTACGCTTAAACGTGAGAAAACGTATATTATCACTGTTAGTTTAGTAGTAAATAAATAAATGAAAGGTTTTTTTATTCATGTAGACTAAAAGGTATTTATGAATGGTCAAAATTAGAAAATTATTGATTACTTAAGACTCTACCACCCGTTCGGACAGTCGTCCCTGTAGAGAAGAAGGGCAAGAAACTCCTCTGTAACTCTTTTTAAAAATGAGAGTTTTACAATTCCGTTTCTATACATTGCATTCATAGAGTATGGGAGAACAATGCAGAACAAGCTTAATGTGCTTAAGTATAAAGATTAATCATAAGTGTACTTAGATTCATGGTATCCGTCAGTGTCTACATAGTCTACTCATTTACAAAATAGGGATGTTATAGAGTTATATAATAAAAAGTATAATAATGAAAGTAAGAGAAAATACAAAAATATATATATAATAATACTCGTAGCGATCACGGGCTAAGACCTGATGATGTGATGACGATGCGCATCGGTTCCAATCCAAGGGTTATCTAGGTAATAATAATAATAATATCAGCCCATACAGTCCCACTGGGCAAAAGCTTTCTCCCACAAATCGAGATGAGAGAGATTAGGTCATACTCCACCACGCGGATCCAGTGCGGATTGGTGGACGCACGTTTGTGGCTGCTGTTGAAAATTATCAAGCCAACTCGGCTAAACGACTACCACCTTAAGTGGTAACCGGGACCAACGGCTTAACGTGTCTCCTGAAGCATGGAGACGCTTGAATATGAAAATGCCACAAACGGTCACCCATCGCAGGCCGACTGAGTCGAACGCTGCTGTACCATGGTGATCGGTGAGAACACCGCGGTCGCACAGCGCTACAAGTGTGATCTAGGTATATCCTTAAATTATAGTATCAGTGCGAGATCTAGGATTGCGCCTATTTTTTTTAACTTAGCATCACACTAGGATTTATTCCTGTGTCGTGGTAGTGTTTACAAACATAAAAATTCACATACACAAATACCCAGACCAAAACAAATAATTGTGGATCACACAAAGATTTGCCCCGTGCGGGAATCGAACCCGCTACTTTTAGACACAGTGGGAGGAAAGCTTCAGCTCTTAACCACTGCGCTTAATCGTCCGTCCGTCCGTATTATAACTGCAATAAGCTTAGTATTACATGAAACCTAACATCGTCAGCGAAAAGTTGGCGGATGGCTTGGTCGAGTGATTAAGAGCTTAACCCGCTCAGCCCACTGAATCGAGTAGTCGCGGGTTCGATTCCCGCACGGGACAAATCTTTGCGTGTCCCACAAATGTTTGTTTCGGTCTGGGTGTTTGTGTATGTGAATTACGTGTTTGTAAAGGCACCCTCGACACAGAAATTGAACCCAGAACCTCGTACTGTGAGCCACTAGACTAACAAGACAGGTAGAAAGTAGGAGTGATGTTATTTTACTTCCAATAACTATATGAATCCCGTCACAGATAACAAAAATATTATTATTATTAGTTAGCCTACAGTGTTCCACTGCTGGGGAAAGGCCTCCCTCCATCTCCTCCACTCTACTCTATTTAGGGCTATTGAGCGCCAACCGTTATTAAAAGCGTCCAGTTCGTCCCGCCATCTCCTTCTGGGCCTCCCGCAACGCCGTTCAAAATTGAGAGGAACCTAGTTGGTGTTTTCTTTTTGGCCAAGATATGTCAGGCATGCGACAGACATGACCAGCCGAATCCGATTTTAGTTTGGCAGCTTTTTTGTGAATGACACAAGCAGGAGCGCAGTACACTATTTTTGACATGATCGGTAAGTTTAATACCTAGAATACAAATAGAATAAAAATATGTCAAACTAAAATTTAAGTAAAAAAAAATTGTAATTTTTTATACTCCATAATTTCAGCTATAGATTACATTTAACCGAGAACAAATTACGTCAATTAAAAAAAGTTTAATTGGTCATAGTAAGATCGTCTGCCCTGGTACCTACATCCATTCGCTTTTGTATTGTGTATTTCTTTGTAATTTTTTCTTCTGATACCTATTCTATTTCGCCTGAACCATCGAAGCATACTTCTCATCTTTTCAAGTGACTATAAAACTTTCGTCATAGATAATAAAAATATGTCAAACTTAAATTTAAGTAAAGAACTCATATAAGTAATTTGTTTTTACACTCAATAATTTCAGCTATATATTGCATTTAACCGAGAACAAATTACGTTAATAAACTTTTATTCGGCGTACGCGCAACAACCTGTTTAGTCGTGCGGTCGAATTGTATCGACAATTTTTACCTTAAACTTGAACACAAATTACAAGGGTAAGGACGCGGCTATAATATGATATGATACACATATTTGTTTTAACCTATACTAATTCCGCTAATATTATAAATATGAAAGTTTTAATTCTATTAAATGTTTAGGTGTTTGGATGTTTGTTACTCAATTACGCAAAAATGGCTCAACGGGTTTGAATTAATTATCCAGAAGTAACATAGAGGGACGGGTCAGGAGTCTTCGTGAGCGGCGAGCGTGTATGAGACGAACTATGAGAGCGGAGGAAGCCAGAGAGGTATGTAAGGAAATAACCTATTGGAACTCTGTACTCTCTACCTACCCCGCAAGGGATCTGGCGTGATGATATAGATCGATAGAAGTAACATAGACTGTTAGGTGGCGCTGTTGTCAACTAAGTACAAAGCCGCGGAAACCTGCTGGTTTCCTTTAAAAATGAGAGGTGTTATGAGGTATTTGTCTGTCTGTCGTACTGTCTTCTAAAGGAAATTATAAGAAGGGGATGATATTTTTATATATAATCACCGTGATTTTTATTGGGTATTCTGCTAAAACCCAATGCAATTGTTTCAAGATTATTAAATTTTTTTGTTGTCAATCAATTTTAATACGGTTAAATAAAAATGGATGGACTGGAAATAAAGAGATATATTTGGAAAGCACACGCAGTTGGGACTAATCAAGTCTATAAGTCTTCCGACTCAGTTTGACGACTACAAATTGAAATATTAACCGTGACCAACGCTTTATCGTACCTTCCGAAGCACATCCTAACTACAGAACACCGTCACGCCTATATTCGCATGGGGATGACAGAGGTGCATCCACACATCCACATCCACACATCTATTGATAAATTTTATAGTAGTCTCAACGTAACAGAGGATGGGCGTAATACCATGATCACCATCATTATCATCTCAGCCTATACTTGTCCAATCGCTCTCCAGCGCAACCGGTCCGATGCCACCTGCATCCAACGACTTCCTGCGATCCTCACAAGATTTCTATCCAGAAATTTCTGTAGAACCTGCACTTTGTTCGATTTAGGACTCGACTTGACTCGAAACTAGGCCTTCGTGATTGCTTTCCACTAGACTAACGAAGTGGTTATATTTTTCAGCAAAAAGAAAATGGCCGTCCAATCAGACCACCGCCCATTAAAGCGTACCGTTAACTGTTACCGAAACACCGAAACAATAAAATTGCCCCGCCCCACCCACCGGCGTGCGCCGGCGCATAAATCAACACAAAACACAATTATAAGAGATTACGGGCGCTTTTATAATTAAAAATGGTTATATTTCATTAATACGTCAATTATGAACAAATAATATCAGACCACCTAGATGTGAATATGCTTTTTTAATGTATCACTTGTATTTTTAAAGTTTTTTTTTAAATTGTTAGTGTTAAAATAATTAAAATTAGATTAAATCAATTTGGTTTTTTTCCTGGTACCTACTTTATGGATACTATAGGATTGGCCAGTATTTTTAATTGAGAATAGTACAACTAATTATTCTTCTTATCTATTATTATTTATGTCTAAATCATCTATCTATCTATAACATCATGCCAGATCCCTTGCGGGGTACGCAGAGAATACAGAGTTCCAACAGGTTCTTTCCTTACATACCTCTCCGGCTTCCTCGACTCTCATCGGTTCATCTCATCGATCGTCGACTCTCATCGACCACGCTCGCCGGTTACGGAGACTCTTGACTTTTCCTTCAGATAAGACTCGGTTTATTTGGTCGTGGCAAGATAGTCTAAATCACCAATAGATTTTATTGATTAATTCACAGATTGTTAAATTACCATATGCCTTAAATGTTAAATTGACATATTTGCCAATTTGTATGTATACATATAAATATATTGACAGTTGAACTCGAAGTCGAAAATCATTTATCTTTAGGCCAATAAAGCGCAATTTCAAAATTATAACTTTTTTACATCTACCACCGTCCAACTAAAACTGGGGAGCTTGTCTCTCAGTCGTTTTTAGGACCTCATTAGAGGAATAATCATTATATAGTATAATCAATGTGTAATATAGTATGCGTACTATAAAAACAATTAAAGAAAGAAACATCGCCAGGCTTATAACACTTATAGCAGGTGCACTACCCACATATCGTCATCATAATTATAATATTAGCCCTGTTAAGAAACTGTCCCACCGTTGGGCACGGGCCTCCTCTCAAACTAAGAGGGTTTAGGCCATAGTCCACGCTGGCCCAGTGCGGGTTGGCGGACTTCACACACCTTCGAGAAACTCTTAGGCATGTAGGTTTCCTCACGATGTTTTCCTTCACCGTTAAAGCAAGTGATAATTAATTTTTAATACGCACATGCTTTCGAATAGACAGAGGTGCGTGCCTGAGTTTGAACCTTTGACTTTGCTGTCCAACGCTCTAACCACTAGGCTATCACTGCTTGCATTTGCCGCACACAATTTCTAACTACGGACTACATTTGAGACTTTTTAGACAGAAAATTACACTTTATCATAGCATTCGAACCCATGCCCTCGTGATGTTCAGGCACGCACCCACTAGTCCAGCGAAGCAGTCAAATAGATTAGTCGCTTCCATATAATTGGTTTTCATCACACCATTATAATTAATAATAACAACAAAATATATGATACCCCACAGTCGATATCATAAATCAATGAGACAGAAGCAATATTTTTCGAAAAAAAAAACTCATTATCATTATCAAAATGAAATTATTAAATCGTTAATTCTCTTCCGCCGCATCATATATATGAAGATTCCCGTTATACTACACCGTCACGACTATATTTCCCAAGCGGAGGTGGCAGAGGTGTACTAAGTACACCCACTTTTCGCCGACAATGTTAGGTCCCATGTAATAGAGGGCAAGCCTATTGCCATATACCGGGCACAATTCCGTTCCATTATACTCTTATTTGCATATTAAACTTGCCGACTGCTATTGAAAGTGGTATTATTAACTAGAAGATGAGTGAAGGTTTCAATAGGAGCTAAGGTGTAAATAGTACACGTACATTTCGCCGACGTCATTTTTGGTTCTAATGTAACGAACCAGTTCTAAGCTGCCGAGATAGCTGGTCTCCTATTACAAGGACTGACATTAGCACTAAACGGAGATGAGTGGAAGAGGGTAGCGGGTGGGGCTTTGCCTTGCAGTGGGACAGTATGGTCTTATAATAATAATAATGTGACGAACCGGTCACCATTTTATGGACACATTTCATATTCCTAGGGAATATTTTAGTCTCTCCCGGATACGGAAGTTTCCTTACGATGTAGGTTTTCTTATGACGATGACAGACGATTTAGTGCAGTGGTTAAGAGCTTAAGCCGCTCCACCCTCTGTGTTTAATAGTCACGGGTCGATTCACGCACGGGAAAAATTTTGTGATCCACAAATTTTTGTTCCGTTCTGGGTATTTGTGTATGTGAATTTTCATGTTTGTAAACGCACCCATGACACAGGAATAAATCCCAGAGTGGGGCAACGTTTGAAAAAAATTGTTTTCTTTCAGCGTTAGCAACTAAAAATTTTAATATTTACATAAACTATTTATTTTGCATAAGCCCTGCATCTTACAAATTTTAAATTATTGATGTTTTAACGTAGCCCTTTAGGTACTAGGAATTGAATTACAAATATAAAATCACAGCACTCGGCTCAAAACAAAGGGATCGCATCCCCGAAAACCCGATTCAGAGCGGAGCGTCCCGCCCCATCGGATATGTGTGCTAGCTTCAAGTACCAACAAGACCAATTACATATTGTTATAATTTAGATATTGTGAAGATGCCTTTCCACATATCTATATATTAATACGAGAAGCAAAAACTTTGTACACATTTTTACGAAAATTGCGCGGACGGAGGAGTATGAAATTTCCCACACTTATAGTTTATATAGAGAAGGATGCAGAATGCTAATATTTTTTTTTTAATTATGCATAAAACACATTAAATCAATGAAAGAAACATTATACACACTACCATGTATTTGACACAATACACGTCAAATTGATGTTTGTCTTTAATATTATTTGTCTATAGTCTTACTGAATGTCAAACATAACCAGCAAACGATGAAAGAGTAGGTCGAATATCGACCTATGCGCGACGACTACTCTTATACTCCACCATGCGAACCCAGCGCGGATTGTTCTATACTTTGCTGATTGCCAAAACTCCCCACCAAATTACTCCAGAAAACAACCAAACTTTTGACACTATTTTTAGAATTATTGTTTATTAAAACTCAAAAATAAAGTTGTTTCACAATAACGACGCATTACGCCAACTTTTTATGACGTTTTTATTGGTAAATTTTACTATCACGATAAAACCAATTTGGCCGGTGGCTTTTTGTACAAGTACAACACAGAACCCTTTATTGCACCGCATACAAACAAGGTGTACCATTTTAATAATCTAAATTAGGCGTTCCAAGACATTTACTTGCTGGGAGACACGATAACTGAAGAGTGGCGCAGCAGTAAACAGAGTACCAAGCACCAATGTTCTTTAAAGTTTCACTATCGACAAAAACACGCTGTCACATTCATTCATAACTAAGAAACTTTAAGCATAAACAAGACAGCGTATATCCTCGATATCGTAACGTATTTAAAACTGGTCGTGCTCTCTACACTATAGACTTAAAGAAGCGCCGATGCGTCCAAAACTCAATTATCTATACGGGCAATTGTCCGGGGTTCGGATCAATAAAATTAATCTGAGCACAACCGACGCTATTACGTACGGGACGGTATTAATCTCAAAGCGTTGATTAGTAAAACTATAAAAGCGGAAGTATCACAAGAATGCGGTTAATGAGAGGCTCAACCCGATTTTATGGTTGATCGTTAAAACGGCCGACAATTGTCTAATTGTTGGCTACTAAACAACTGGCATCGTGGGAAGATGGCGGTTAAATGACGGTGAAAGTCAAAATGTTGACGGTTTTATAGCGACTGTCGAATTCTAAATTCTAATTGTGATGGGTACATTGAATTGCTTTTAGTCAATTTCTTTGGGAGCTTAGCTTTTGGGCTGCGTAGTTACGATTAGTCTGTATGTTTAATTTTAATTAGCTCAATTTTCAAAATGCCTCACTATTTGTATAATGACTAATTCACCAACTGCCTAATTCTGGAAATACCTACAAAAAATAAGCACCAATATAAAAATAGCCACTTTTTGCGGTCCTTTGCTTATGGTTTTAAGTAAATGAAACTTAATTGCTTAGTAAATAAATTATAAATTAGATATTGATGTCGGTAGTACATGGTATAACCAACTACATACAGCTTACAAGTGTACTTCAAGTACATGCCACACTTCAGAGACAGCTTGCATGACCAGCTAGTTCACTCCATATTCTCATGGCTTGACGCTAGAAAATAAATAACTACAGTTGTATAAAAAAAGGCACAAAATATCGTACAACATTTCATACTATAAGTGCGGTTCTACCACATGCCATTATCATATGTCAATAAACATGTATGTGAACCTAGCATCGTCGGTGAAATATGATTATGTTATACAGTATACTTGTGGGAGAAGTACCGTACCCGTGTAAGATATATAAGCGTGACGGTGTAAATTTTATTTGGAAATTTTCGCATGTAACATAACCTTTAACTTGCCATACAGTATCCTAAAAAAATAGAAGCAATTCTAAAATCAGGACCCTTAACACATCATCTGACATTTGCAATTTAAATCCTGCAACCCCCGGTCCCTCATCGGTCGAACACTGATATCGGTGGATAACAGCAAGCTGAGCCAGCTGCTTTATAAAGCTATGCTTCAAGCTTCGACATCGGCAAGATTCAAAGCCGCGGCAACATTTTTCTCCGCAACATTGAATGCGACAGGCACAATACGTCGGCGACACGTTGCTGACAAGTCGTGCGGACGTCGGATGCCTGTTTAGTATTTAATTGGATGCGTTTCGATCGTCCATTGAAGGCGTATGAAGAGTTGTAGGCAGTTAGTACTTTCATATTGAATCTGAAAAGAGATAGGATTTTTAAATCGTTACCTGTCTAATCTTAAGGTTAAGAAACTTATAGATGTTTACTTCTCAAGCTTTTTCTTTCTCATATTTGTAGATGTAAATGTTTATAGTACAGCCACATTTCGTTGATGTAGCTTAGTTTCCAATAAGATAGGGTGCAAAGCTTTCGTCATTCTTTGGGTACATTCTTTGGACATAGAAATGTCACCGTCTTTTCCTACACCGTTAGGAAATGGCAACTGTACGTAGGCTCCAACAAATCTAAGGGTGCGAGGTGGTATTTGAACCCTACACCCCGTTAACAGAAGGCGAGTATTCAACTACAAAACTTTCACAATTATAAGAAAAAAATATATAAGGGCTTAGCACGAAAAGATTGCCGTTAGCGTGACGCTAGCGAGTTGATATCCCATCCTAGTCATACTTCAAATTTACTAAATTAACATGAACGTGACAGCATTATTACTACTCACTAGCGTCATGAACGTCGAAGTTTTCGTGCTAAAACCTTCTAATTTTATGTAAAAAAAAATATTGACATATTTTAATAAAAATAGAGGCTCCGTAACCGGCGAGCGTGTATGCGACAAACTATGAGAGTGGAGGAAGCCAGAGAGGTATGTAAGGAAAGAACCTGTTGGAACTCTGTACTCTCTGCCTACCACGCAATGGGTCTGTCGTGATGATATAGATAGATGGATATACCACAGCTTATCTCTACGCAAAAAAAAATGGCGCCAGAATAAAATACCCATCGACATACACTTTAACATAAACAACACTTTAAATCACAAATCTATATCACATTAAATCTAATCATCTAAACACGCAACCGCCACTTATAAAATCACACCACATTGGAAATACAAAAACCCTATTAAACGCGACAATAGCAATATATAATTATAACGTCAACATTTAATTTACCTCGCAAACACACCCAAGTGTTTTTGTTCGACCAATCATTACACTATTACATGCCCTGGTAACTGTGTAATTGTTACTATAAAAATACTAAACGCGTGCTGTACGTGCAATCTCGCACGCTTTAACGCAATTTTATAATTTCCATATCATTTACACATACCGTTCGATATTCAACTTTATAATTATCTAGTTAAGGTTCTTGTTTATTTTTCCGAGGGTACAATAGTGATGTGCATCAAAGCGTTAAGCGTCTGATTTTGGTATGGAACGCGTTAGGGCGGGAAGATAATTGGACTGAAAATTTAATGCACTTAACACCTAATTTTTGCTTTGTTTTTATTAGTTTTGCAGTGGGGGAATTGTAAACAGTTTTTTTAGTAATAGGTATAGCCGTTGGTTATTTTAATCAGCCTGGTTTTTACTTGTGGATAAACAAACGTGATCCATAATTTAATACAAAACTTCTATATTTTTTACAGATCTATGGCCGCATCTCTATGTGATAGCGGGTGATAGCTGTGATAAGCTCCGCCAGGGGTTCAAATGGGGTACATTTTTGGTTTTAATGATTTGTCATATTGCTACTTAACTAATCATCATCATCATCATTTCAGCCTATACTTGTCCACTGCTGAACATAGGCCTCCCCAATCGCTTTCCAGCGTAACCGGTCCGATGCCACCTGCATCCAACGATTTCCTGCGATTTTCACAAGATCGTCGGTCCATCTGGCAGGCGGTCGTCCTACGCTGCGCTTGCCAATACGTGGTCTCCACTCTAGAATCTTTCTGCCCCAACGCCCGTCCGATCTTCGCGCTATGTGGCCAGCCCATTGCCACTTCAGCATGCTAATCCTGAGGGCTATGTCGGTGACCTTGGTTCTTCTACGAATCTCCTCATTCCTGATTCGATCACGTAGAGAAACGCCGAGCATAGCTCTTTTCATAGCTCGCTGAGCAACTTTGTGCTTTTTTATGAGACCTATTGTAAGAGACCACATCTCTGATCCATATGTCATCACTGGTAACACACATTGACTAAAAACTTTAGTTCTTTACTTAACTAATGCTAACCTGGAAATTTAAATGAGAAATCGGGAATTAGTTCCTTCGCCCCCTATTACATGGGACCGAACATCGTCGGCGAAACGTGGGTGTACTCAGTACACCTCTGCCACCCCCGCTTAGGGGAATATAGGCGTGACGGTGTATAATATACATCTGCGACTTTTAAAGAAAGAATTAACATTTTCCTTCTTTAAAAATCACTGAATTATATTAATTAATGTGAAGGTTGCGCCTGGTTTTCGTTAACTAATTTCTTCCATCTCTTTTCCTACACATAGAAACAAATCGCCTTCTAAATTTCTGTTATGGGTACTTAATGATGTATTTTTCCCGATACCTAATTACAAAAAATACTAAAAATATTGTGTGGATTTGATAGTTCTAAAATAATAAAATACAGGTTACACCCGTAACCTGTATTTTATATTTTACCCTCTACCTAGGGGGTCGCGAAAATTTGTTACTAAGGTGGTATAATAAGGGGCTCGAGTCATGAAAAAAGTTGAAAAATACTGATATACATTTTACTTGCTGAGATTATCGTGCTGTATTTTTTGTATACCAGACACAATTTCAGAGTACGGATTTTGGAGTTTAACTTTTACTTTGAACATGTTATCTAACCTAAGAATCGAAGCCAGGACCTCCAGCCACACCATGTGTAAACATACAAACAAGTCAATATTTTTACATAAATAACTCTACTTATTTTTTTTTATTTTGTAACAAAAGGCGATTGTACCAAACAGTGTGGCCAATCACAATTATAAATAATTGATAACGGTAGATTATTACATGTTTCACGTATAATTGGCAGCACGCGTTCTATGCCCGGCATGTAATTACTAGTGATACCTGAATATTAAGGTTCAGTATTGAAAGGTGTTTCATTTTATGTTATTCCGATAACCCGGGGGCATTATTGATGAAATTTTGTTGCTTAACTGTGACGGCTGCTTTTTTTTATTTTATTTTTTTTGTCAAGTTTGTGGTATGCTCTATTTTGGAATGTCATAATTGAGCTTTCTAATGTTTATATTTTAATGTAATAATTGTTTTTACGCGAGACGCTCGTAGCGCTGTGCGACTGCGGTGTTCTTACCTATCACCAAGGTTAAGCCGCGTTCGACTCGGTCGGCTTGAGATGGGTGACCGTTTGTGGCATTTTCATATTCGAGCGTCTCTGTGCTTTGGAAGGCATGCTAAGCCGTTGGTCCCGGTTACCACTTAATGTGGTAGTCGTTAAGCCGAGTTGGAAGCCTTAAAGGCGGCTTGATAAGTTCCAACAGCAGGTGGCCACAAAACTGCCTCCACCAATCCGCACTGGGTCCGCGAGGTGGAGTATGACCTAATCTGTCTCACCTCGATTTGTGAGAGAAGGCTTTTGCCCAGCAGTGGGCAGTATAGGCTGATATTATTAATTGTTTTTACGCAATATTGTTAAGTTCTTTGTTTAGGCATGACACGGAAAGAATACCCTTTTTGTTCTACAACAATCTACGTCTCTTCACTCTTTCATACAAGATTACTCGAAAAGATTGTCAGTAACAAAAACACACACCACAGTCATGTCTACGTTTTCCAAGCGGCCATGGCGTACTGTATACACCCTTATTTCACTAACAATGTTTGTTCTCAATGTAATAGCAAGAGGGATTTTGCTCTTAAAATTTATAATATTTTACTTATGCCAATCAATCTCGTTGACATAACCTTCTTTTCCTTTTTTCTTGTGTGTTATAAAATAAGATTCTAGCATCCACTTTAACTTGAAAATATGGTCAACATCTTATGAAAACAAATAAAAAATCACACAAAAGACATGTATATATATCTAGGTCTTCCCCGGTACTTACATCCTTCCACTTTCGCATCTGTTTGTAATTATTTTCTTCCGACATTCTTTCTATATGCCTGACTCGACGGTACATACCCTATCGCATCTTTACACCGATACTATCTTTCATACCTACACGCATTCTTACTACGCTGTTGCGAATACGGTCGACCAGCTTGATTCCGCACATATAAAGAAAACAACAAAAAAAAATCCACAAAAATATTAAATTTTTATTGAAGCCTATAATCAAATTGAAATTACTCGATATGATCTAAAATTAATAATAATTTATCGTTATTAATAATCTTTAACGGGTATTTATTGAATAAATCAAGATTACCTAACGGGTTTATGAATTTAAAATTATTCAAATCCACATTAAGTTTATTTATTGTTAATAATTAACCACTTAAGGTTATCACCTTACCTTAGTGTTGATTATATTTATATGCTATAACAAGAAATTAACAAGAATTTACACGAATTTTTGGACAATGAACTATGAAACACCGTCACGCCTATATTCCCCAAGCGGGGGTGGAAGAGGTGTACTGAGTACACCCACTTTTCGCCGACGATGTTAGGTCCCATTTAATAGGGGGGAGCCTATTGCCATATATAGGGCACAATTCCAGACTCCGGACTCAAGGTTAGGAAGTTTTAGTTACCAAAACTTCATTTGTCCAACCTAGGATTTGAACCCTGGACCCCGTGATCACCAAGCGATGCGCTTAAATGCGATGCGATGAACGATGAAACCTTAGAAATCTTTTTTAATGCAAAGCCCAAACTCAATGGATAGTTCCATTCCATATCTCATTTAGACGAGGAGTTCCTATTGTCCCCATCCGACTATGATCACATCAGCTCCATGGTAATACGTTGTCACTTAAATTACATAGGTTAGACGCTTGGAAGGCTAAATAAGATGATATTGTATACAATAGGCGTAATAGGTAAGTAATCAAATAAAGTCAAGTCAAGTCGCTTAATATTCAAGGTTTTTTTTCATATTGCACACTTTTGTTTTCCTCAAAGCATTATTTATGGTGGTCTAAATATATTTGCATATGTTGGCAGTAATTTGACAGTGTTGATCAACGTTTGAAAAATAAAATAACGAATAAAATAAATAGTATAAATGTCGACTGCCTCGTTGGTCTAGTGGCAAAGCGCATCGCTTTGTGATCACGAGGCCCTGGGTTCCTAGGTCGGACAAGTGTAGATTTTCTAACGAAAACTTCCCGGTACGAGTCCGGAGTCTGGAATTGTGCCCGGTATATGGCAATAGGCTCGCTCCCTATTACATGGGACCTAACATCGTCGGCGAAACCTGCCACCCCCGCTTGGGGAATATAGGCGCGACGGTGTGTAGTTTAAATGTCTCTTACGCCTTAATAGGCAAAATCATTGCCTCTCAAGCGTCGTGTCGCTTTTACATTTAAAACATCAGTATGCAAAATTTCAGCTTAACTGTAGCATCCGCAAATGCTTGAAAAATGTATTACAAATTTTGTACCAGGAAGACAGACATCCCAACAAAGCAAGTTAAAAAAACCTACACAAGGTGCTTACTATAATCTCTTTAAGAGAGTAATTATACTCTTATTTTGCTGCAAGAAAGAGAGGTGTGTATACGCAGTTTATAGCTTTCTTTTAAGCAAAGTAAATTTAAAATTGTTTTGCTAAAGAAGTTTTGGCAACCCCCTGGTTTTCTTGTTTCCGCAACTTAGGCCGTATTATTTTCAGATTACACTCTCATTACATTTTTACAAATTTTAACTTTTTTTTTACAATAAATGGAGTTTATTACAAAAGTGTTTTTTTTTTTACGGGAAGGACATACCTTCCCTTGGAAAAACACTATTGCCTTGCCGAATTTGATCAAAATTTGTTTTGCGGTTTGGGCGTAAAATGGTAACAGAGGAACATACAGACAGACTTACTTTCGAATTTATAATATTAAGTATGGATTTCTAAATACAAATAAATTCGTCTCCAATTATAACCAAAACATAAATCTACACAACCACAAAACAAACTTCGCTCGATTCTCATGCCATAACAGCGACTTACTAAATTACAAGGCATTCAAAATCAACTATCACTTAACAACATAGCGAGGAACGCAAGTTTTCACTAAATGGTGCGCAGGCGCCGGCTTGGACTATTGTCGGCCGCCAGACGGACGGATCAATGGACGTGGTTAACTAGCAGGAGCTGTGAAATGGTACAAATGGGCGAGGGGAGATCGGAATGCCGCTGAAAGGTTTGATCTGAGCGCCTTGTTAGTAAACACGACAGATATCACCTGGTTCAATTATAATAAAATAGCTTTATTGTCCCACTGCTGGAAAAGGTCTTATTGAGGTGAGAGGAAATTAGTCATACAATAGCACGCTGGGGTCAATCAGGTACTAATTCCAAATATCCGGACTTTATAGCTGGGAGCAGGTTTTTGATTACCAGCTACTGGAACGTATCAAGTACCTATAAAGCATCTCACTTGGCATAGCGATAACTTAAGCGGCAGCCGGGATCAATAACGTGCCTTCCGAAGCACGATAACGCTCACAAAAGCAATTGTCACCCAAGTTAGACTGAGACCAATTCCGCTTGAACTTGATCGCTAAGCACTCCATAGTCTCATAGTAATTAAAAAGGCAAAATTGAAAGCAAAAATCTAGCCTTCGTGGCGTTCTTTGAGAAGGCATATGCTCTTATATGGCGATAGGCTCGGACTTAATATTGTCGGCGAAAAGTTGATGTACTCAGTACACCTCTGCCACTTCCGCTTGGGGAAAATAGGCGTAACGGTGTAGCCATACTATCATAGTAATATTCAAATAATCTTAATTCTCACTGAAAATCGACATCAAAAAGTGTATTCTATTTCAAAACAAGATTTTCTTTATATACAACTCCATATAAATACCTTTTTTAAAAACAAACTTTGTCTAGTTAAGAACGACTTGTACCCAGAATTTCGTGATGGTCACTGTGCGCCACTACACCAACGAGGCAGATTCAATATCATTCGCATAAAAATCTTACATGAACACACCAAGCTATAAAATCTCGCCACTTGCATCCATTAAAATATATTTTCCACTATCCAAACCTATAATAAATGTACGTACGTACTTAACGTGTTTCTTTTTGTTTATCAATTTGTATTTGTCCCCATATTATCGCTACACACACGGTCGGCTTACTTCACAGGGATAGGAAATATACAGAGACGTTAAAATTCAAATGAGCTACACAAATTTTGAACTTTAAAATTAACATTATACAGTTTTAATTCCCACATAAATTTATTGAGCCATTTGAATAAATGTGTTTATTGCAATACTTATGTGTTATAAATGCTAACAACGGGTAATGTAGTTTCGTATTTTCTATTGAATTTACAATCATTTAAGAGAGAGAGTTTAATTTAGTGAAATGTTAAGATTAAAGATTAAAAATAAATTATTAAAGACATCAAGTTATCATTTTAGCTCGCTCTTACTTTCCGTTTGTCTTCATAGATACGGCAAGAATGAAACTAATGTCCCTTACGGGGTAGGCAGAGAGTATAGAGTTCCAACAGGCTCTTTCCTTACATACCTCTCTGGCTTCCTCTACTCTCATAGTTCGTTCGTTTTTATATTTTTATTCTTAAGAAGCTTTGTTTCAAATACTGATAAGAAAATAAGAAAAAAAAACAAGTATGTTACATTTCATTTTTTTATAAAAGAACTTCATTAAACGTGATAAAATAGAAACAAAGTGGTATTAATTTATATGCAATTATTTTTTATATTTCTATTTATACCATTATCCGACATCCCTTGCGGAGTAGGCAGAAAGTATAGAAGTTTTATATACTACGTGTAACATAATTAACGCAAGACCTGAAAGTAGTTTATTGAACCGATTCCAACCATTTTAAATTGGTTCAATCAATCAATCAATCAACCTATCGTAGTCCACTGCTGGACATAGACCTCTCCTAACACGCGCCTTTGCACACGGTCCTCCGCCTTCCGCATCCAGTCTGTCCCAGCGACCTTTTTGAGGTCGTTGGTCCGTTAAATTGGTTACATTTTTTTAAATCAAATATTGCCGTTATTCATTGAGTTCGCTGTATTAAAAAAAAATTAATATTTTTTCAAAGCAATATGTTTATTTTAAATGAATTCCTATTACACACACATCAATATGCTCACAAAAGTTAATTATTTATTAAATTTCGTGATTAATGAAGCACTAAAGAGGTTATAAAAATGGTAGAAAACTCCTAAAAATTGGAAGTTTGATTTTCGTTTTGAATTCGTAAAGCAATAATCTAATTGTGGTGTCTGAGGTCTTACGTTATATATATTACACCTTGTATAATACTATTTAATTAACATCCATAATATCCACATTTATATTTGTTCATCATGTTCAAACAATTTTGGAAGATTTTAAAATTATGAAGCGGTAACATCAACTCCATACATTCCCACTAACTCATCGACATTTCTCATATAGGTTACTACCGTCCGGTTCATCGCTCGTTTTATTGGGCCACGTTTGTTACCGAGATAAACCTTTGTATTAGCTTTTATAATACTATCTTTGGACTATATTTCGTGGCCGGTAAGAACTTTAATGATTAAAACACGATTTTATTTATGTTTATGTAAATTATTAGTACTTACTTGTATTTTTATTGGTGTTAAATTTGAATACTGCGAGGGGTTTTAAAAGGGTTTGGTAACTAAAAGACTTATAACAGTGTGTTCAGAGATGTTAGGACCGATCAATAATTATAGGAATCGCGAGATGATTTGAAGTAATTCAAATTCAAAAATCATTTTTTGACAGGTCTCAAAAACACAAACACAAATGTTAAAAATAATACATTTTATTAATGAAACATCGGATCGCAACATAGCCTCTACTGAATAGATCGAGAGACTCTGGGCTAGAAACTCAGTGGGTTTTAACTTTAATGATTTATTAAAGATACCGTTTCTTTTATTAATTGACATAGTTATATAATTGAATTATGTTTACGATATTGTTGATTGAAGAGCTGCTAGAACCTATTTCACCACGCGAACCTAGTACGGAGAGGTGAAGGAAAGAATTATATTGTACCTAACTAGGAACCAAATCTGCTATTGCAATTTTAGTAAAATTGTTATTTATTGACTTCTTAATTAAATGGTGTCCTTATGCTTTTCCATAGGTGTACCACTTGAAGCGTTTTGCTGTATCTATACTAATATTATATACCTAGAGGTAAGGTTTGTGAGTTTAGGTTTTCGGGGTAATCTACGGTACTACTGATCCCATTTTAATGATTCTTTCACCAATGGAAAGCTACCTTATCCAGAAGTAACATAGACTATATAACATAGACTCGGTAGGTGGCGTTGTTGTCGACCGGGTATGAAATCGCGGGAAACTGCTAGTTTGTTAATAAGACCATAAAGAATTTATTAGATTGTCGACTTTAGGCATAGCGAAGGTGAAATACAAATCACGTAAAAACTGCAGACTTGAGGCCCTGATCTATTCTCAGACGTTAAGTTGTCCAGAAACCATGTTGCCACGTTCATCTTAATTTAGCAATTTTGTGGTCTCTCTAAAGGCGAAGTAAAGAATTTATTTGGGACGAAGCACAATTCATTTAAAATTATAGTAACGTTGTCAAAAATCGTGCTGTCGCATTCATCTTTATTTGGTCCTTTTGTAGTGTGAAAAGGATGGCATATGAACTCAATAGCGTTACGATACCGTCAATCTGTTTGTGCTAGAGTCTCAGTAGACAACCGCGCTCTTCCCGCTTAAGCCATCCATTTCTGCAACTGCCTTTTGTTAGATATCGTCGAGTTATAGTGACGCAAACGATATTGTTATTAGCATGTTTGTGTTTCTGCCGTATTAACTTACTTGCGGAGATAGGACGCAATCGGGAAACATAATATGTGACCACTCTCTCTCTATGGTGTTGAATGTTATAAAATAATTTTAGCCATGTTAAAAGAATCTGAAATAACGTTACCTACGTTTACTACGACGGATATTTAGATCCCAATGTAAAAGTGGGCAAGCCTACTGCGCCGGTCACTATTACAGACTTCTGTGACTGCGAATAAAAATTAAAACAAACACATTACCATCTTCTCCTAATCACCTATAGTGAAGGTAACCAATGACAGACACGGATTTTGACAGACAGCTTGGTCCAGTGGTTATGATCTTTAGCCACGTCACCCACTGGACCGAGAAGTCACGGATACGATTACCACACGGGACAATTTTTTATGTGCCTACAAATATTTATTTCTGTCTGGCCATTTGTGTATATAAATTTCATGTTCTTTAACGCACCCACGATACAGAAATGATTAGTAGTATGGGGCTACATTTAAAAAGTAGATTTGATGTTAGAAATACATGATACAAAAAGAAATAAACTCCGTTATGCCTACATTTCGAAAGCGAGAGTATATGTACTATGTACACGACCGACTATGTAAGATCCCAAACGTAATAGCAGGCAAACCTACCGGGCATAATTTCAGACTTCTAACTGCTTATGAGAATTAACATTCATCTATTCATCACGACCGTGGTGTTCTTACCGATCACCAAGGTTTTAAGCAGCGTTCGACTCGGTCGGCCTGAGATGGGTGATGGTTGTGGCATTTTCATATTGGAGCGTCTCCGTGCTTCGCAAGGTACGTTAAGCCGTTGGTCCAGGTTACAACTTAATGTGGTAGTCAGTAAGCCAAGTTGGTAGCTTTATAGGCGGCTTAATAAGTTCCAACAGCAGGTGGCCTCAAACCTGCCTCCAATCCGCACTGGGTCCGCGTGGTGGAATATGACCTAATTTCTCTCACCTCAATTTGTGAGAGTAGGCCTTTGCCCAGCTGTGGGCAGTATAGGCTGATATTATATAGTCATCACCATCTACACAAAGAAGCCACCCTACCTCCGCATCACCTCTAGGGTTAGTATCAAACGTTTTGTAGTCTCTTAGTTCTATTGTTACATACATCATTACATTATCGTTATACCTGTGTGCCCATCAACATTGCAAATATGCACTGGGCCTTTATTCTCTATGATCAAACTGTATTCTGTATCTTACTGGAGTAACATTAAGCTTAGCGTATGTCGTCTGATGAGCTTGGGGTATCGCTGTTTTGTAGACACAATCTGACCACTGTCTTTGGGGTTCTGGTTTGGTCATGCTCACTATAATGTCTTTGTTGGGGTGGCTGTCTAGAGCGGGTCACTCCCTTCCCTCCAACATGGTCGAGGGGAGTGATAGCTGTTCCAGTAGTTATACTCGTGAACGGATTCTGCTTATGGGGACTGGTCCATCTAGAGTTCTTTAGACCTTTATTTCCTAGTAATAACATCCTAGTATTAGTCTCATATCTGGATCGGAAGGCATCACACTGGAGTTAGATCGTAAACTTCTAAATTGTAAGCTAAACATGGTAAACACAATTTTATTGAAAAAAAAGGAATAAAGAGTAAGACAATTAAATAATAAATAAAAAGTAAAAAAACTTTTTTTAATACAAGCTTTTATTTAAATGCGCTAAAAAGAATAAAATGAACTTTTTCTTTAAAACTGTTACTATCAACTTATAACGTTATTACACAATTTATATGATATAAAATCTTGTATTTAAAAGTTTTTTTAATTTATATTTTTACTTTTTAGTTATCGCTGGTCAGGTTTCTCAGTCGGTTCATCTCATTCAACGCATCATTCTCAGCAAGTCCTTTTATTTGATACCCATATTGTAGGAAAGTATTAAAAACTTAGTCCGACAGCTTAAGAAGTCCTCAATATTGGATTTAGAGTGACGTCACTTTATTTTTCGAGTTATTCTCAGCAAGCCCTTTCATTTGATACACATATTGTAGTAGTGCATTAAAAAAATAACCAGTCCGCTATCTTGGGTCTTCCGCCATGTTGGATTTAGAATGACGTCACATGGCTAACCATGCATTGTCATCCAAACTAAACATGTATATAAAATTTCAGCTCAATCGATTGAAGATATCTGCTTCAAAATTGAGTTGCAAGAATCCACCCGAACAAACATACATTGCATGTTAAATAAAAGCTTGTAAAAAAGACAAACCCGCTGAGTTTCTTCGCTTGATCTTCTCAGCAGAGGCCACGTTTCGATCCGGTGGTAGATTAATAGTAAGATTAGATAAAAAAATGTAATTTGACAATTTGTAAGTACCCCCGCCGCAAGTTTATACAAAATAAATTATTTGAATTTGAGTACATTGCGCGATAATTTCACGAAGTTATCATTACGGACTGCATTACGTATTTAATAATTAATAGCAAATAAGGGTCTTGTGTAGCAATCAACATCGCATATACGTACTGTACGTGATTATGAGAAATGAGAAAGAGTAATATTTGGGTATCTAAGAAAGAGTATGAGAGAGTAAAGCAAACCGAAAGATGCTGAATGTAAAGATAACTGACCGTATTCGTAACAGCGTAATAAGAAAGCGTGTAGATATAAAAGATAGTATCGGTGTAAACATGAGAAAGGATATGCTCCGTTGGTTCGAAAATATAGAAATAATGTCGGAAGAAAGAATGACAAAACAAATATTATACAATACGAAAGCGGAAGTATATAGTATAGGTACCGGAGAAGACCTAGACTATCTGACCATGACTAAATAGATCGTGTCTTATCTGAAGGGCCAATCAAGAATCTCCGTAACTGGCGAGCATGTATGAGACTCACTATAAGATTGAAGGAAATCAGAGAGGTCTGTAAGGAAAGAACCTGTTGGAACTCTGTAGTTTCTGCTTACAAGGATCGGACATGATGATACAGAAACAGTATTTTGTAATATTTAGTCTTGACCGTGCGCATAAAATGGCGCCAACTTAACCACCGGAAAATCCATCTTAGGCCACAAAATAAAATGTTCAATGAACATTGACTCACAAAAAGAGTCACCAGTCTTAATGAGTCGCAAGAGATAAAAAAGTCAATGCGGCGACGCACAAAGGGGCCCGGCAGAGCAAATAAACGAGCTCGGTGGATGTGAAAAGGTTTGCGCATTGTTTTATATTAAAGTGAAACAACAATAGGTAGCTTTTCAATGGGCAATGCCGCCACAATGAGAGGGGTTAGTGTGGGGTCACATGGCGGTGAGAAAATGTTTAACCCATACTTACATACTAATATTATAAATTCCATAGTAACTCTGTATGTCTGTTTGTCTGTAACCTTTTCACGCCTATACTGCTGAATAGATTTTAATCCAATTCGACAAGAAGATACATTTCATTTAAGGAAAGGACATAGGCTACCTTTTGGTTTTAAAAGAAAAGCTTAAGGGCGGAAATAAACGCCTAAAACCAACGCGAACAAAGTTGTAGGTACAGCTAGTTCACCTATTTTTTTTTTAAAGAACTTGTTGGAACTCTGTACTCTGAGGCCTACTTCGTAACGGATCTGGCGTGATAATTAATATAGATATTGTTGGACTTTTAGAATGTGATTAACATGTCAGCGATTTAAGACGCTCAATATGCGTTATCTTCAAATTGGTAATACCCTTTTTTATAAATTTTGGTTAACGTTACCAAAACCAGAATATTAGCTAAATATTTAATTCTTATTTAAATCACGATAGATAATGGTATAATGTAAATCAAAAGTGTGCTATTAATTAAAAAAAAAAACTTTAAATGGTCGTGACCAACATACGGTCCCGTCCGGTAGGGAGCACCTTTAATATTGGTTACGAATTTTTGTACAAAGATTTATATTGGCATTTGACATATAACTTTTCCCTTAGCATGCAGTAAGAATCGCTTGCCCCGCTCATTGTTTCCAATGAACGATGATATGTTGAGACAAAAACCCTTGTTTATGTAAAATCTTTCATTTTAATTGCTTTTCTGAGTTGAAAGATTTTTAAAAAACTTTACAATTTGGTCATAAAATATGAGTTTCATGACGATTTCCTTATTCATTTCCACGGTAGTGCGTGCAAATCTAAGCCCGGTTCGAAATTTTCTTCTTTCTTTCATTCAAGGAAAATAAACAATATTGAATTACTTAGCGATACTGTTTAGACATTAGGGGTGATTAGTCACCCCTTAGTGTGATTTAATTAAAAAAGTTGCAAAAGCATGTATTCCAGTGTAAACATTTTCACATTTCACATTACCATCTCGACTCCATGTAACCGTCCCCGACCGCGATACCGAACACAAGTGGACAATAGCGGACAACGTTCAGCTTGTGAACATAATGTTAATGTGAAATACAACATCACATTGTACCGTCACCTGCGCAAACGCAGACGTCCGACGTCTCCCGACCAGGATTTTTTATGTAACTATGTTTATAAGAATATAGTTCACGCTTTACCATTGTGTAGAGTTGGATGAAAATTTTAGGTCATCTGTTAGATCTATATCATCACGCCAGATCCCTTGTGGTGTAAGCAGATAGTACAAAGGTCCAAAAGGTTATTTCCTTACAGATCTCCTTGGCTTCCTTCACTCTCATAGTCTCTTAGATCTGATATATTTTTGACTTCTATCCATTCAACTATAATATGAAATACACCTTGCCTGCGTAAATGCGGTCGTCCGATGTCTCCCAACCTGGATTTTTTATGTAACTATGTCTATAAAAGTATAGTTCACGATCTACATGTTGAACTTTGTGTATAAGTATTTCAAATGTATAATTTATCATGTTTTAGCAAAACAAATAATTATTATTATCTATCTATCTATAGGATATGCAGTGTAGGACGCCCCCCCCCCCCGCGTGATGGTGTGACGACATACGTCGGAGAGCTAATTATGATGATGATGATGATGATCTATCTATCTACTATATCATCACGCCAGATTCCTCATAGGATAGGAAGAGAGTACAGAGTACAGGTTCGTTCCTTACACGAACTCTCTGGCTCATTACGTTGGTTATATTATTAGACGTCCTGGGTTCAAATCCTAGGTCGGACAAATGTAGTTTTTCTAACGAAAAATTCCCAGTATGAGTCCGGAGTCTGGAATTGTGCCCGGTATATGGCAATAGGCTCGCTCCCTATTACATGGGACCTAACATCTTCGGCGAAACGTGGTTGTACTCAGTACACCTCTGCCACCCCCTCTAGGGAATATAGGCGTGACGGTGTGTTAAAAATCATTGATGGTTTCTTAAATCTTTTTTACTTCAAAAACCTTGCAATCATGATAAAAAATGTTGAGTTTCGCCACTATTTAAGCGAAAATGCAATCTATTTAAATATAAAATACTACCTCTGCCCGCAACGTCGTCCACGTTGACTTTAGACAGAAACCTAACATTTTTCTAGCATAAAAAGTATCTTAGCGTTAATCCAGGTAATAAACTATTTGCATGCCAAATTTCATTTAAATCCGTTTAGCCGTTTTTGCGTGATTGAGTATCAAATCACTATAACAAACAATCTAAACACTGACGGACGATTTAGCGCAGTGGTTAAGAGCTTAAGCCGCTCCGCCCACTGTGTCTAATAGTTGCGGGTTCGATTCCCGCACGGGACAAATCTTTGTGAGATCCACAATTATTTGTTCCGGTCTGAGTATGTGTGTATGTGAATGTTCATGTTTGTAAAGGCACCCGCGACACAGGAATAAATCCAAGGGTGGAGCTACGTTTAAAAAAATAAAATAAAAAAAAACCATACTAATTTATAATATTAAGTAAAGGAGGAATAAAGTGCGTTGCGATAAGGAGATCCTGGATCGGAAATATGTAGTTTTTCTATCGAAAAAGTCCCACTACTAGTCTGGAGTCTGGAATTGTGCCCGGTATAATAAAAATAGGCCTTCTGTGTATTACACTAAGGCGTCGTTGACAAAATCTTGGCACACACAGTACGCCTTTACATAACATTATCTTCCGATTATCAAAGCATAGGGCTTCGGACTCACTCATACTTTTTTAGAAAACCCTGCCTTTTAAATGCCTTTTAAATGTTCCTAATGCGAAATCCACCTATCATCAAAATTCCTTTTTTATTCGAGCCTGCAGACATTTTAATACAGTGGTGCATGATACCGATGTAGATCTTATCTGTACAAGTGTACCAAAACTTAAAAAAACCCTAAATTGTTTGTTTTTCTGTGAGTAGTATTATGTGTGATATCTTTAATTCTATGTTTTATATATTAGTCTTAGCTGTGCGTACTGGTATACTATTCATGTGCTAATCTTTTATTGTTTTTTTGTGAAACTATTTGTGAAAACTTGTAATTGGCCTTCTGTATATATTACTATATACTATCTCTGTTCTAGCTGTAAGTTTTCGAAATCTGAAAATAAAATAAAATAAAAATAGTACGACTCGTGAAAAAATAACGTTATGTTAAGTTACGCTACTTAACCCGCCCCTGCTCGTGGCTTCAACCAATCCTAAAGTTCATTTTACAGCTTCGATAAGTGACCAACAGCGGTAATTACCGCTAATGGTTTCGATTGCACATGACAAATGAACAAACTGATGCACTCGCGAAATGCAGTGTGTTGTTTAAACTGGACTTTATTTATTGAAGGGTTATTTTTTAAGTAGCTTGGGTTAACACGGGAGTGTTATGACTTCATTTATGAATGAATTATTGGTTTGTATAACTGCATACGTACTTTCTATGGATATGTGTGGATGGAAATAGGGTTGATGCTCTGTTCATTATTTGGAATTTTGAAATGGTTTAGTAGCATTCCGGTTCTTAAATCCTACTTAATATTATAAACGAGAAATTTTATGAGATACTTTGTGTGTTTGTTTGTCGTTCTTTCACGCAAAACCTACTGAACGGATTTTGATGTAACTTAACAGTAAAAAAGCAATACATCAGAATTCTACTAATATTATAAATTTGTATGTTTAATTTTTTAGATGTTTGTTAGTCAAAATGGCTGAACGGATTTGGATGACATTTGGCACACAGATCGTTTGTTACCACATACTTTTTCACCTGGAAACATGTAAAGTTCCTATCAAAAGTTAACGCACATGATGTCTCTGGCAAAGCTAGTATCGCATAAACTATAATTTATAAAAATATTTCAAACCTGTTGGAACTCTGTACTCTCTGTCTACCCCGCAAGGGATCTGGCGTGATGATATAGATAAATAGAAATTTCAAAATAAAAGCGTGCGTAGCCGCGAGTAACAGCTCGTAAGTAATACATTCTGTTGTTTAGTAAATAGATAAATAGTAGTTTTTTTCTTTTTCAGCTCCACAAAGGTTGTGTTATGGGTGGTAAGTAAGCAATCATAGTAACAAAGGGGAAAATATTTGTGTCGGTATGAATGTTTGTGTATGTGAATTTCGTGTTTGTAAACGCACCCACGATACAAAATAATTCACAGTACGGGACCACGTTTCAAAAAAAAATGTTAAAAAATAAGACGTCTCTCCGTAGTAATTATTTATGTTTCGTCAGTGCGTTTCCAAATCTAAATAACTTTACTCACCAAAACAACGATTTCTCAAATGGGAGATCAATACCACGAAAGACGACTTCAGAATCGCATCGATTATACATGCGTGACATTCTAAGTACCAACCACCAGACCAAGCCATCGTCAAAATTATAATTTAAATCCCTTAAATTATACAATTTAACAGACTCGCTCTCCAATGTACGGAGAAAATAATGTAATTTTTCCCATCTCATTACATTCCTTATATGCAGATCAGCATGCGTCAATCGAGGACCTTAATGCTACAGCTCAAATGAATATAAAACTTTAATACATATTGCCACTTCGACAAAACAGTCGCTATCGAAACAAAAGTAACATTACCGCGGCGAGAGAACAAAAAAAACATAACGAAACATTAAATAAAAACTCTTAAAGCGAGAAATGGCCTTCGAATCCCGGAATCCGGGATTATTCCGTGTTTTTCTTTTTACACGGCGGTCAGTTGTCGTTGTTTAGTGAACTCAATATGTGGTTGCTCATTTAGTGGCTGGGATTAACAATAAAAACGAAATTTGATCATTGTGGCCGACGCGCCGGCGAAGGGTTAAGGCGGAGACTGATTTTAATAGAATATTGGTTTTAATGTAAAGGTTGGCTGTTTACCTTTGCCTTGGTACTGAGAAGAAATACAATATTTACATAGCATGCTAATAAAGGCATCTAAATTTATGCTTAATCATATTTAATTTTAAAGAAATAAATTTTGGGAATAAGGAATTTAGAAATATATATTCTGTATGCGATTTTTGACAAATTTATTAATGATTATTTTTTCCTATAATTTATTACAGATACTCGAAGAAAAGAACTCCACCAATTTGCATTAGGACCACGTGGTAGATTATAACTAATATCTTACCTCGATTTGTAAGAGAAGGTCTTTGCTCAGCTCTGGGACGGCATAGGTTGAATTATCATTTTTTACAAAAAATGAAGTATACACATGTTCCATTGTGAAATTTAAGATGAACACTATGAAGTACAATATGTGGAAAGACTATCCAAAATATATTACAATAAATGTAATAAAATGATGATTTTACCATTTAAACTATCTATATCATTAAAACTATGACATAACTAATTTACCAAATGATTTATCTCTAATACATTCATAAAAACGACTGCCCCAGTATGACATTTTTTTTTGTTACGTTTAAATTGTCCAACTGTTGGACAAAAAATATTCACAATTAAATAAACAACAACTTCGCCTTAACTGGGCATTTGCCGCGTTATCAGATCATCGTCCGAGCTGTCCCACGTAAATAAATCCAATACTTTACTGCCCAGCCATTGTTATTCTCATTAACCTTTTGTCTCATTAGATCCCTGACTTCATATTCCAAGTTATTTTCGTTGCCGATGACAGCTGAGATTAGACTCTTTTTTAATCTTTTCGAAAACTTTTGTGAGTCTGTGGTGTTGCTTTTTCTTTTTATTCCGTATAAAATTTCAACCAGTATGTTATAGTGTTTGTGATATTTTTTTTTTATTCGTTCGTCATTACAATGTTGCTGTTATAAAGCGTAAATTTTATAGTTCGATTGTTTATGGTTTTCTGCTTCTATAATTGAATTCTTGTTTTTAATAACCAAGTTGTTTTAAATGCAACTTTGGCAGTCATACATAGTTTCTTCAAGACCTACTTTTTTCTTTTTTTTCTTTTAAGAAAAACGTAGCCCAATACTAAGAGTGATTCCTGTATCGTGGATGCGTTTACAAACAGTGAATTTCACATACACAAATACCCAGACCGAAACAAACAATTGTGGGTTGCACAAAGATTTGTCCGGTGCGGGAGTCGAGCCCGCGACTATTCGACCCAATGGGCGGAGCGGCTTAAACTCTTAACTACTGCGCTAAATCGTCTATCATCATTATCTTAACAATTATTATTCCTCCATCTCTGTTGCCGGAGGGATAACTTGGGTCAGCGAATTACATCTTCGGCCTCATCTTAATTTTCCATCAGATGAGATAGAGACCAATCAATCGCTGACCAGAGTAGAAAATAAATATATCTTAGCAATCATATAAGATTATTAATGGCTTTTGGAATACTTTTTAGATATCCACTTTCCAGCCTTCACGTTACAATGGAAATCCCAGCACAATACATAATTTTGTGACTTTCCTATACTATAACTTTCTGTCATCAGAAGTCTTAACGGAAGTATCTCAAAATATATATCGTCACGCCTATATTCTCCAGGCAGGGGTAGCACAGGTGCAGTACACCTCTGCTTCCCCGCTTGGCCTAACATCGTCGGCGGAAAGTGGGTGTAGTCAGTAACTACACCCACTTTCCGCCGACGATTTTAGATGTAATAGGGGGCGAGCCTATCGCCATATATCGAGCACAATTGCAGACTCTGGACTCATACTGGGAAGTTTTCTTTAGAACTAAATTTGAATAGGCTTAGAACCCGTTAGAAACCGGACCTCGTGGTCACAAAGCAATGTACTTTGCCCCTAGACCAACGTGGCAATATCTCAAAATCTTTAATTATTACCCACATTTATAAATATACGCTCTACAAGACTCTATAATGTAGTCTTTACAAAGAACAACACAAAATGGAGAACGCTCATACCCTGATGTGAGTTGTACAAATGTGAAGATAATTTACATTATTATAACAGTGCGGGTTAAGCAGAGAATATAGAGTTCTAACGGGTATTTTCGTTACAGGCCTCTCTAGCTTCAACTCTCATAGTTCGTCTCAAACACACTTGCCGGTGACGGAGCTTTTTTATAATCTATAAAATTATTTTCTTGTGTATACAAACAATAGTGTAGTTTATACAATAATAGTCTGAGTTAGCGTAGTAAATATACTACGCTGGAAGCCAGTAGACACAGCACTGCACACTCTATTTGTATGTCCAGCGTGGGATGCGGAGCGGCAGGTAATGGCTGCGGAGATTGGAGGGGCGAGGCTTTCGCTAACGACTGTAATATCAGCCATAGTCGAGAGGGAGAGCGCCTGGGTCGCAACCTTCGCCTTTTGCGACGTCGTTTTGACGAGAAAATAAGAGGCTGAGCGGGAGCGGGAGGAGACCTCCACCAATCCTGCTCGCTGAATACGCGGCGGGCGAAGACGTAGAGCATACGCTGCGAATGACCTCCGCAAAGGCAACTGGTCGCCCGAACAGTGACAGGCCCGTAAAGGAAACGCGTTGCGTCCTCATGAAGAAGAGCACGGGAAATAGGCGAGGTCTGTGAACAACAGACCAGGCCCGCCCGTGCTGCAGATGTTATGTCACTCGCGATTCCTGCGGCAGGGCACTTGGCAAGAGATGGATGCCTGGGGGTTTTAGTGGGTGTGAGCCCCACATAACTGCCACATCACCAAAAACCTCGATATGTGGCAGCATTCGCTAGGCATTTCTCTCAAAAAAAAGTAAATATGCTACGCTAACTCAACAAAGATTCTAGTCAATTTGCAAGCATTTTTTAATAAATTTTTACCGCTATTAAAAGCATTTTATGCTAATCGTGACTTTTCGATGCGAAATGTAATTCTATTATATTCTATATCATCACGCCAGATCCCTGGCGGGTAGGCATAAAGTACAGAGTTCCAATAGGTTCGTACTTTACAGACCTGTCCGGAAAAATGTGACTCGCGAAAATTAGTCCGTTTTATAAGCGTTGACGATTGTAAAAAGTAAAGTAAGAACTAAGCACGAAAAAAATGACGTTGTCGTGACGCTAGCGCGTCGAAATGCCATCTTTGTCACCCTACAAATTTATTAAATAAACATGACACCACGCTTACCCGCTAGCGTTACAGTAAAGACAATGTTTTCGTGCTAAGCCGTCTAGGCTACAGGAGCTAAACTTCCAACACCTATTCCCGATAAACCTTGGGTCTGTCAACATTGCTTTATTAAAATCCAACAAAAGATTAGATACTTTGTTCCGATGTCAGTTTAAAGGTCGTTCACACGTTCCCTTTTGTCCGCGGAGCCGGCGCGTCCCGTGATCAGTCAACGGACAGATATGGATGTCATGTGTTTTATACAGGGTTGCCTGGGTATGCTTTAATTGATTAGGTTGCTCACCAGAATGGCGTGGAGTCGAAAAAAAAAATATTTTATTAAAAATGTAATTAACTGGCATGTCTATATAGCCTATGTGCATGTGGAAAAGGTGTACATTAATATTTTGCCGATTATGTTAGGTCCTAGTATAATAGAGGCGGGCCCGCCTTTATTATATTAGGCACAATTCTACACACCGGACTGCTAATTTTTTTTTTGCTAGATAATACCTTAATAACGTTTTATACGATCTAATATTCGAAACCAGGACCATGCCGTGCTATACCAATGTGTGTGTAAATTATATATGAGAACAGCATACAATTATTAGTCTCGTGCTGAATTTTTGTGGGATGGAAAAAAATGCTGCTTAGTCCCAAGCAGCATTTTTTTTAACTTCGATCAAGTGGTACTTGATTAATGTTTTATGAAACTCATAAGTTGTTTGAAATCATTTTAACATAAATATCTCTCACAACTAAATCTTTTAAAATGAATAAAAAGGATAAATAAAAAACAACAAGTTTTGTAACAGTTTCAACTATTATGTAAATCAAATCTTTAACAATTTTCTTTTTATATACCTACCTAATATTCCTGCAGCATCAAATACAAAACAATTTAATATATAATTTATATAAATGACAGCATGAATGTCTACTCCACAGCCCTGTTATTCGTCGACAGAGTTTGACAATCGTCGCGGCGAACGCAAAGGGCTGACGAACAGGTGTAGTTGCGCCCATGGAAAGGGCCTTTCTTGCGCTTGCGCACCGCCCGCTCGTAGCTTAAAGGACAAGAAATATAAAATGTAGTAATTATGTGGCTTCTTGGATTTCCGTGTTTCTATATGACTATAAAAATAATAACCCACCTGTATTTTTATATTTAAATATATTTTATTATATACATGCAGATGACGCGGTTTTGATAGCGCCAACAGCCACTGATCTGCAATCACTAGTCACAGTTATGAAAGACGACTGCATGAAAAATGGCTTACATTTGAATGTGAAGAAAACCAAAATTATGGTTTTTGAACGGGAAGAAACCAGCACGAATGCAAGGATTGTGGTTGGAAACGATGTGCTAGAGCAAGTGAATGAGTTTGTATATCTTGGATGCGCATTCAGTAAGGATGGAAAATACACCGCTGACATAGAGAGAAGAGTGAGTGCAGGGAACAGAGTGAATGGCGCGATGGGAAAGCTACTTGGGAGCCGGCACTTAAGCCGAAAGGCGCAGCTGGCCATACATAATGGAGTGCTTGTCCCAAAGCTGTTATATGGCAGCGAGAGCTGGGTATGTAAGAAGGAGAATGAAAGTAGGATAAATGCGGTGGAAATACGAGCTCTGCGGAAGAAGTGCGGAGTAAAGCTGACCGACCGTATTCGCAACAGCGTATTAAGAAAGCAAATAGGTATGAAAGAGAGTATCGGTGTAAAGATGAGAAAGGGTGCTCCGTTGGTTCGGGCATATAGAAAGAATGTCCGAAGAAAGAATGACAAAACTGATATACAATGCGAAAGTGGAAGGATGTAGGTACCGGGGAAGACTATCAACTAGACTATCTTATTATGACCAAATAGACCGGGTCTTATCTGAAGGACAAGTCAGGAGTCTCCGTAACCGGCGAGCGTGTATGAGACGAACTATGAGAGCAGAGGAAGCCAGAGAGGTATGTAAGGAAAGAGCCTGTTGGAACTCCGTACTCTCTGCCTACCCCGTAAGGGATCTGGCGTATTGATATAGAGAGATAGATAGATTATTATATACATATATATAACCTAAAGTTATGATGAATAGGTCTAGTAGTTACAGAGTTGGCCACTCCGCTCATAGGATCATAGGCAGAGGAAAACAAAAAATAGATTTTTTAAAAGACCAGGTTCAATCGAATAAATACTGAATGAATCTGCGGTTAGGTGGTTATAGTATTTAGAAGTGTAAATAACGCGTGAAAATTTTCCTTGTGCGTTCTTCATCTATATAGTAAATTGTTATTTTATGTTCTAGCTTCAAGAATGCGTTGCTTTGCTAGCGCCATCTATCCGTTTCTATTTACTTCTACAAATTAAATTGTGAATTATAGAATAGAGGTCGCTACAAAATATTGTTGGATAAAACCAATAACGTTTTGGCTAGGAGAAGCCAGAGCACTATTTAAATTGCTCTTAGCGGTATTAAGCGTAAAACTTACCTTCTATTTAAGGTAGCTGTCTGTAGGGTAGCTGTCTTAGGGTGTTATGATCACTTAGTCATCAAACCCTTTAAAATAAATGGCAAAAAAAAGCGTTACTTCACATTATTATAACTAAGTATACTGGCTTTATTTTTAGTATACTGGCGCCGGTTTAGGGTGGAAAGTAAGAGGTCTTAAGTTTAAATACAATGTTCAAATCACAGTGTGTTTTCTACCGAAAGAATCTTAGGTGCGATCCTTAGACTAAAATTAATTTTTAATTAATTAATATTAATTTTATTAATTCAGATAAGATAACTATAGGCTCACTGTCTATTATATTTTGACCAAACATCGTTGACAAGGAAGCAGACAGTACACTTTTGCTACCCTCGCTTGGGGAATATCCCCAATATATATTATTTTTTTATTATAATTATTTTTTAAAACACTGCCTTAGGAGTCTAGCAGTAGAATGTATAAAGGATAGTAGTAATGGGTTGATGATGATGACATTTTAAATCCTCAAACGCTTTCACCTATGCCTTGTCCCGAACCCTTATCACCACGGCTTTTCACTTAAATGCTTACTCGGACCAACAGTGCCAATTTGTTGCATATTATCTACTGCACAGAAGGACAGATAAACTGACAGATTGGCATGTACTTAGTCCGCGGTGGGAGGCTGGGAAAAATGCTCCTTAGGACCGGAGAATAATTGCTCACCATTCACCGAGCAATGTTATGTCAAATTAAAATCAAGACTGAACACGGCCTGCCTACATCCGCCCACGTTAAACTCTTGATTTAATAAGAAGAATTAGATATGCTTTGGGTATTTTTAATTCAGTAAAGTAGCGTAATAGTGTTGGAAAACGTTTTTTTTGTAGTCAGAAGTGACATACGAAATAAATGATTTGAGTTGGAGTCCAAAGGTAAAGTAGGTATATGTATATGCCAAAATTGTCTTTTCCCCTAAGATTTAATTAGCTTTCTGGCAACATATTATTATAATTTACATGCACTAAAGCAAATAAAATATAATAATGTTTGTTTTAATTTATTACGGCAAAGGGCTTTTTTAATTTTAGCAATAAAACGAGGCCAGATGAAGATTTCAGATTTTGTTGTTAAACTTTTACAACCCCATAAAATTAGTTGACGGTTATATTATTTGTTTTAATTTCTTAGGATATAGATATTATCTGGATTTTTCCAGCTGTTTGTTTTATGAGTTTTTAAGTATAGAACCTACGGCCGGACTGGGGTATGCAATCACACTTTACTTTGATACAGTTTCTAACAAAATTTAATTAAAAATAAGCCGACTCATCGTCAGAGTCGCAGGGTCATATATCTAGTTATCTATAACCTGTTTATTGGACCATTCCAATGAGCACAAATACGATACCTTTGCTATAAGTTGGTGGGGAGTTGAGAATCCTGCTGGGCAGATACACACATACACACGTTAAGCTTATAACACCCCCCATTTCGCGTTGGGAGTCAAAAAGCGTTATCATCGCATTCCAAATGCCAATTATATTATTGTAATAACAAAACTGGGCTGGGAGCGAAAGAAAAACTTAGAATGCCCCAGTAGCCATACTTTTGCTAGGCTGGTGGTAAGAGTCCACCAAAGGTAGTAACGTCATCCGATCAACGACCAGAAAAGGAAAATTTGAAACAAACCCTTTTTTTTTTTTTTTTTTTATCACAGGGAAAACCCTTTATGGGTACCCGTCCGCGTTCGGGGGACGCGGAGGGGTTATGTCGGAGTCCTTGATCCATCAACACTCGGGGCCGTAGCCCCGGCTGTTGATGGACCAAGTGTACCGACTAAAAACCCTGCGGTGACACCGTCTTCGTCGCGAGTGTCGGGGACCACGGGATCGCTGTTAGGCACGCACCGCGGCCCCGACGCGACCTGCCCTGTTGAGGGCCCACCTTGGGAGTCACCTCCCTGGCGTAAAATACGCCCTCCCTCTACGTAGACGCCGCGTTGATGTCACCCAACGCGGCGTCTCCCTCTCGAGCTGGGAGGCAGACTCCCCCGAGTCTGCCACCCAGGTGATTCGGTAGAGACACCCATGTACCCGGACTTTGACATCCGAGGCCATGGGTATCTCCACGTCCCCTCGCGCCACACGCGCGCGAACCGCCCAGCCGCCGCCGCGCCACCCCTCTGGCGGCATGCAGCAGCAGCCGGTCGGCCCGGTTCGGCCGGGCTAGGGACCCGAAGGGGCCCCACCGCCCAGCTGGTGGTCGGGAGATTACGCAAACCTACACCGACCACCGTACCACCAAGCCGATCTGAGCCACACCCCTAAGGGCAGGCGCCCGAACGGCTCCCTACCAGGGGCGGCGCCACCTGCTGCACCCAACTCTCTCTCCCGAGGGAGAGCGAGGGGGCAATCAGAAACAAACCCTATACCAACCCGTCTGGCCAGCGTGATATAGTAGGCCAAAAGCCTCCTAACATGTTAAGACACCAAACGCAAAGGCCCCCAGTTCCCGGTAGTCCCGCTGTCCGCTGCCACGGTAGCGGTCGCGGTAACAGCGGGGCAGGGGGTGCGAAGAATCTCCGGGCTACGACACAAGGCTACCAAAAACACCTGACCCTGGCTACGTACAATGGACGCTCTCTACGGCTGGACCAACACCTCACTGAAGTCGAGGTAGAACTAGGTCGCATAGACTGGCACATATTGGGGTTATCCGAAGTCCGAAGACAGGGCGAGGACACGATAACCCTTGAGTCAGGCCACCTGTTCTACTTTCGGGAAGGTGATCGGCCCTCTCAGGGCGGTGTCGGTTTCCTGGTCAACAAAGCTCTCACTAACAACGTTGTGGAAGTCAGCAGTGTGTCGACACGGGTAGCGTACCTCATAATTAAAATCACCAACAGGTACACCCTGAAGGTGGTACAGGTATATGCGCCGACCTCGACATACTGCGACGACATAGCCGAAGCCATGTATGAAGACATAGCCAAGGCATTACATGGCACCACCAAGGCTCACTACAATGTTGTTATGGGGGACTTCAATGGCAAAGTGGGACTACAAGAACGCGGCGAAACGATAATCGGACCCCACGGCGTGGGGTGCCGAAACCACAGGGGGCAGATGCTGGTCAACTTTCTGGAGTCGCAGGGGCTCTTCTTGATAAATTCGTTCTTTAAGAAGAAGCCTCATAGAAAGTGGACATGGCGAAGCCCCGACACTGTGACGAGGAACGAGATAGACTTCATCATGACTGACAGGAAGTTTATATTTAGAGACGTCTCCGTGATCAACAGGTTTAATACCGGCAGCGATCACCGACTTGTCCGAGGTGCTCTAAATATAAACTTCAAGGCCGAAAGACGTCGCATGATGAGGTCTACTCTCAGACCTACGGCGCCTCAAATAGCTTTAGGGTCCGACAAGTTCCAACTGGAGCTTCAAAATCGTTTCGACCTGCTGGAAACCGAAGGCAATGTTGACGAGAAAACCGACACAGTGGTCAAAACGCTACAGGATGTGTCTCGAAGGGTGTTTCCCGGCAAAAGCGGTAACAGAGAGTCTAAACTCTCGCTCGAGACTCTCGAACTTATGAGGCAGAGACGGGAAATGTCATCCACGCAGGCGTCTTCGCCGGATGGGAGGAACCTCAACCTGAAGATCCGGAAGCTGGTGCGACGTGACCTCCGATGTTCCAACACCCGCACCATCGCGGCTGCGATTGAATAGAATAGAGGCACCAAAGTCTTCGCTCGCCAGCTAGGTAAATCCCATCTGACGAAACTTAATACAGCGGATGGCAAAACCGTGACCTCCAAGTTCGAGATACTCGAGGAAATTGAGAGTTTCTACAAAGACCTGTAGGCATCACGGATGGCTAAACTCTCGAGACCCAGCGCTGACGACCACAGAGCCCCACTCGCACGCCACGACACGGAAGACATCCCTGATGTCGACCAGGACGAGGTCAGAGTGGCTCTCGAGCAGCTCAAAAATAACAAGTCGCCAGGCGATGACGGAATCACCACTGAGCTCCTAAAAGCAGGCGGGACGCCAATCCTGAAAAATCTAGCGAATCTCTTTAATTCCGTCATGTACCAGGGCTTAACACCTCAAGCGTGGAGCGGGAGTGCGGTGGTTCTGTTCTTTAAAAAAAGGTGACAAAACCTTGCTGAAGAACTACAGACCCATCTCACTCCTGAGCCACGTCTACAAGTTGTTCTCGAGAGTACTCACAAACCGCCTCGCCAGAAGACTTGACGAGTTCCAGCCACTGGAACAAGCCGGGTTTCGAAAAGGCTACAGCACCGTAGACCACATCCATACTGTTCGGCAGATTGTACAGAAGACCGAAGAGTACAATCAGCCGCTGTGTATGGCTTTCGTGGACTACGAGAAAGCCTTCGACTCCATCGAAACCTGGGCGGTTTTGGATGCTCTGCAGCGATGTGGCATCGATTGGCGCTATATCGAGGTGTTGAGATGTCTGTATGATACCGCCACAATGACCGTCCAGCTCCAGGACCAAAAGACCAACCCGATCGAGCTGCATCGAGGGGTAAGACAGGGGGATGTAATATCCCCCAAGCTCTTCACCAATGCACTCGAAGATGTCTTCAAGACGCTGGACTGGACTGGGCGGGGCATTAACATCAACGGCGAATACATCTCACACCTTCAGTTTGTCGATGATATCGTCATCGTGGCAGAGTCACTGGAACAGTTAAGCGAAATGCTGCATAGCCTAAATAAAGGCTCTCGAGGTGTCGGTCTCGGCATGAACTTGGATAAAACCAAGATCATGTTTAATGAGCATGTCACGCCGGGACCGATCTACATCAATGGTTCGATGCTCGAAGTTGTTCGGGAGTATGTCTATTAGTTAGAAAGAAGCATGTTAGGGATAAAACTTTCAGACAAAATAAGTAATTTAAATATCAGGCTATGAACAAAGGTAACAGATGTAAGAAAAAAAATAAGAATGATAAAGTGGAATTGTGTGGGACATGTTAGTAGACTGGATGCCGTCAGATGGACGAAAAGAGTGACAGAATGGATCCCATTGATAGGCCATAGAAAGTAAGGCAAACCGAGAACGAGATGGAGAGACATTTTTGTACGAAAATGTGGACCCGGCTGGATGGCCAAAGCACAAGTGAGAGCGAAGTGGAGAAGAGTTAGGGGAGGCCTACGCCGCCGAGGCGACTACTAGAACAAAGATATAGATAAATTATAGATATACATAATTACTAGTAGATATAAAGACTTTTTTATTTTATTTTATTTAAACCAAACGATGTCTCAGTTTGTATCGTGTCCTGCGTGCCCTAACACCTGCACGCAGCAAGACTCGGTGTATGTTTCCGAAAATGCAGTTAGTGTGGCCGGTTTCTGGGCCGCACCCATATAATTGTATCATGTTTGCCGTCGTAACGCTAAGAAGAAGACCTTCAAGTGGCAGTGGAGGGAGAAAACTGCTTGTTGAACTGACAGCCGTTAGGGTAGAAAGGTTCTCAAGTAACGACCACGTACCGGAAGGCGTGAACTAGACAGGCCGTGTACAAGGCGGGCCGATGACCTGCTGATGGTCTTGGGTAGAAGCTGGAAGTACACAACACGGAGCCAGTCATCGTAGCAATCTTGTGGGCGCATTTATCCTACAGTGGCCGTCTTTTGACTAATAATTCCTCTTACGATATCTATAAAAAGACGTCCTATTTTGTAGATGTTGCCAGAGTACTAGCGCTGCACTATAGGATATTATAGTATAGTTCAATGCTGAGGCAATAACCAGTTTAGCCCCTATCGCTAATACTGCTTGGTCACACCGGTGTACTGTGTACAGCCACTTTTCACCGAAAATGTTATTCCAGACTCCGGACTGATACTTGAAATTTTTCGATAGAAAAACTACATTTCGTCCGGATTTGAATCCAAGTCTTTGTTATCGCTACGCGCATTATTCGCCAGATTTTTTTTTTACCTGTGGAAAATCCTGCGTAGGACTTCCGCTAGCCTCGGAGGAAGCTCGCGGGGCGTGTCGGATTCCTACCGACTAAAAACCGGCCGGTAGGGTGACCGACATCAACACTTTGGAGTGGCTCCGGGATCTCCGTATGGAACGCACCGGTGCCCCTCTTGTGCCGCGCTCTGACGAGCCCGCCGTCGGAGGTACCACGTAAAAAAAAGGCGGGTGTCCCCTGCCAGATATTACGGCGGGGGACGCGAGTTAGCCCGTATTCTTAAGCCCCGGGCTATTGGGCTGGGGGGGCCTCGGCGGGCTGTGCCCCCGCCCCGGCACCGTCGCCTTCGTCGAGCAGGATCGGCCCTCTCCCGATCTCGCTCGGCCTCCTCCTTCTGGGACATCACAGTCTCGAAGAAGGAAGATACGGTCATTTATTCACCACTAGACCTACGAGACAGTTTGTTGTCTATGTGTGTGATTCAATAAATTTTTTTATCTTCTTTTCTATACCACTAAGGATTTGGTCAAATAATGCGCTCGGCTGCGTTCAGATGTGACGTTTGCCGTCGCGCCGAGCGTTCTGTGGCGTCTCCCGTACATTTCAGTACATTACAACTTCCCAGACGCGCCACCGTTGCGCTTCCGTCGCGCTTTGTCCGCTATGTGGCGAAACCTTAAACGGTAATACGGTTAAGTTAAAAGGAGTTAAATAACCCTCGCCAGTCTGAATCGATACTGTCCAGTTCAGGAGGTCGTAATTGTGATATGGACCGTGAGAATATTCAATTAAGCGGGCGAACTTAATTGCAACTTGATAAAGTTGGGTCTAAGTGAACTATCTTTCGAACTAAGTTAACTGACCATTATCTTTGCCTTTGTGCCGTGGTAGCTCCGTGCTTGCCTAATTGGGGGTTGTGGGATGAAAGAATAGTATAGATATGATGCTCTTAAAATTTCATGGTAACAGAAAAAAGCTTATATTCATTTATTACCATAGCCAATGTTCGTAATAAAATGATTCTATTGTAGTAACTTTATGTGCATAATATAAAAATAGGCAGATGGTGAGATTCTTCATTAGTTTAAGTATTTTCTCATTAATATCATTATCAAGAAAATAGGTACATTATGTTTCTTAAAATATCTAAAATCCTTTTGTTAAAGTGCGCCCATTTTAGACATATTATAGTATACATAACATTATTCTTTAGTTTTAAAAGAATCGTAGCCCTACACTAGAATTTATTCCTGTGTTGTGGGTGCGTTTACAAACACGATAATTCACATACACAAATGCCCAGACTGACATACAAATAATTGTGGGTCACGCAAATATTTATCCCGGGCGGGAATCGAACTCGCGACTATTCGACGCATTGGGCGGAGTGGCTTAAGCTATTAACCTCTGCGCCTAATCGTCCGTTAGATTATTTAATATTTAACAAGACTATGCTCCTACCATTCTCCTCTCCTCTCGACTCCTCTGCCTCTACCATTGCTTTCTGGTCTAAAGGTGAATGGTGCAGATGACGATTACGAGGTTTCGGTTGGAAATCCTAGGCTAAATGCTATTGAGGTTTTTTTCTACAAAAGAACTCTTATAATAAATCCGGTGTTTGGAATTATGTCCAGAATAATAGCAATAGACTCATCCACTATTACTTCAAAACTCAACATCACCAGTGAAATATGGATGGACACAGTACACATGCGCCACACCGCTTGAGGAAACTGAGCTCCACGGCCTTTTTAACTTCATTAAAATATATAAGGATTATTTTTCATACCAAAAAATAATTCTTTTCCCAAGTCATATCCATACTTCTTCTTACTTCACCACGTCCGGCGTCCGTCCGGCTCTAATCGAGTTATTGTGTACGGCACAATGCGGCAATCAGCGCAGCCGCAGCGGCCAGCCCGCACTTTACAGGTGCCGCACTATTGTAGCGCTAGTAGCTACGAACATAAATCGGCTATTTGACATATAACGAATAAAAAAACGGCTCGTGAAAATGAGTATGAGTAATTGTTATAACTTGATTTTTTGGGGCACAGTGCGCCAATCAGCGCAGCTGCAGTGGCTAAGCCGCTCTTACAGATGTCACACTATTGTAGTACTGGTAACTACAAACATGAATCGGCTACTGATTTGCAATGAATAAAAAAGGGCTTGTAGAAATAAGTATGTGCAATTTTATAGCTTTTTAAGTTTTCGCGCACAATGCTGCATTTAGCGCAGTCGCAGTGGCCAGGACCATCAGGCCAGATGCCGCACTATTGTAGCTCTGCTCTGCCTCTGCCACTACCACGACCACGTTGAAAAAGTGACAAATGGTGCTCCTTGAGATCATGAGATCTTGAATTCGAATTCTAGGCTGGAAAAAATGTTATTGGCTTTGTTTCATAAAAAAAAAATTAGTAGCAGCCTGAAATCTGAAATTGTGTATAATGACAATAGATTCGTCCTCTATTAATTTAAGGCCTAAGATTGTCGGAAATATGTAAATATACACAGTACGCCTGTACTACTCCAGGTTTCCCGGTTCTTTTTACTTTATTCGTACAAATGCTCTAGAAATATTTACAACAAAAATCAAATTCTTCTCCCAAGTCATATCCATACTACTCCTTATAAAACCATGTCCGGCGTCCGTCCGGCTCTAATCGAGTTATTGTGTGCGGCACAATGCGGCAATCAGCGCAGCCGCAGCGGCCAGCCTGCACTTTACAGGTGCCGCACTATTGTAGCACAGGTAGCTACGAACATGTATCGGCTATTTGACTGAAAACGAATAAAAATGGGGCTCCTAAAAAATCGGCTCGAAAAAAGTATGTGAAATTTCAATTACGTTTGATTTTTGCTTCAAAAAACGATTCTGTTTTTCTTGTTTGTACCGACCGATATAAAAGAATGACTAAACTTTGTTCACCTTAACGATTGATTCAAATTTAAGAATATATTTAGAAGCAAATAAATGACCCATCTTGTTGATTCTGTTTGATTGCCTAATATATGTATAAAAGTGAATTATTAGGTATTGCTCTGAATTCTGATAACGGCTTTGCTTAGTGATTTAAGCGAAGGCCTCACGGGTAATTGGGTTGAGTAGTTACAGAATCGATTCGCATACATAATACGTAAAACCTACAATGGTTTGGTTGGAGTGTTTGTATGTGAATTTTATATTTGCAAACGCACACATGACACGGAAATAATTCCTAAAGTCAGTCAACGCGTGTGGGTTAAATCTTCTAATGATATTCACTCCTCTGTGGGAATGCATGAGACTCTAAAATAACCTACAATGTGTTATTTCGACAGGATGGGGACTTCAGAATAACGACACTTAGTCCCGATAATAATTCTAATATTTCAAAAACAACTCACTTATTCAATGTTTTATTAGCAACTTATTACAAAGCCTTATAAAAAAATTAACATCAGCAGTAAAAAAAAAAATCATTGTTGTTTTTTTTTTTGGCGGGATGTCGAAGAGTGATGTTGTCAAGTTGTTTTAATTTCCAAAACTTGTGTTATTTCAACTAATAATGTGTAATGTTGGTGGAATATTAACCATTATATGTTCTTATATGTGCATGAGCGCAGGTAATTGTAACAAAGTGATAAAACGTGCCTTTTCGACTTCACTCAAAACGGCCGTTGCAATTGGTATGTAAAGTATCCACCGCTTTACTATCCAGGGTGGGGTACTTCATAAATTTCATTATCATCGTTGTCATCAAATTTATTGGGGAGTTGAATTTATTTAAACAAACACGATTATATATTTCACTGGACACTGGCAAAATACACTTATAATTAGTGTGAAGCCATAACTTGAAGAAGAAGAAGAATATCATTGTTGCCAGAATAAAAAAAATGTCGGGTGCATGTTTTAATAGTCATTCAACAGTAAAATTAATAATGTAACGAAACGGAATACATTTTATTATCAGCATTAAATTTCAAATTGATTCACGAGGGCCATCGTAATAAGAAATATAACGACTGTATTATTGCCAGTGCAAAAAATCAATTTGTGGCAAAATTCATATGCGCTACATTGTATTAATTGTAAAATGGTATTTTTTATTGGCCGTTGTATGAAAGAATAATGGGGGATTGTCATTTCGTGGAATTAACACATTGTGTTGAGAAGATAAATAAATTGTTTATATGACATATGGTACTTTTTATTAACTTAATGTGGTGTATTGTTTAAAATTAAACGCCGTCACGACTAAATTCCCCAAGCAGGAATTGGGAGAGGTATACCCACGTTTCAGACTGAATGATAACAACTGATAAGTTATGTACAAAAATAAATGGCTTTGAATACATAACATTAATTATGACGGACGATTTAGCGCAGTTGTTAAGAGCTTAAGCCGCTCTGCCCACTGTTTCTAATAGTCGCGGGTTCGATTCTCGCACGGGACAAATCTTTGTGTGATCCACAATTATTTGTTTCGGTCTGGGTGATTGTGTATGTGAATTTTCATGTTTGTAAACGCACCCACGACACAGGAATAAAACCTAGTTTGGGGCTGGCTACGTTTAAAAAAAAATGTATATTTACGTAGCACACGTACAGTCGGCGACGTAAGTCGCTAAACATTTTCAGTCTTTCGAACCGTTAATACATTTATTATAAAAACTTTGGTGAACATTGTTAAAGCCCCATTATTAGCAAAATGCTTTAATATATTTAGATTAACTAAATAATGTATTTGGTGCAAAACAAAAGCGTACAAGCGATTTGATAATCTGGGAATGGTAAGCGACTTATGTTGCTAACTGTACGAGGGCGATTGGCAGAGAGAGCACTGTCAAAATGACATTGTTATTTGTTTACTAATAAAACTATTCTGTGCTGCCTCGTTGGTCTAGTGACGAATAATGCGCTTTACGATCACGAGGTCCTGGGTTCAAATTCTAGGTTGGACAAATATATAGATTTTCTATCGAAAAATTCCCAGTATTAGCCCGGAGTCTGGAATTGAGCCTGGTGAGCTATATGACCATAGGCTCGCCCCCTATTCCATGGGACCTAACATCGTCGGCTGAAAGTAGGTGTCCGCAGTACACCTTTCCCTTTGCTTGGGGAATATAGGCGTGACGGTGTATTTTAAAAGTATTTATTCACTGGCCCTTTAACAAATAGAACCTATACAATAGATTTAAGTAACACATGTGCCACAACATGAGTCACCTAGCATGTGCATTATAGAAACATATTATGATTCCGAACTGCTTTTTAGATATTTTGATAGAAAACACCAACAAGACTCCAATAATATTGGAATCCACGACTTCGAAACTAACAATACTTTGTCCGATCCAATATTCAAATCTAGCACCTCGTGATAGCCAGCTACAATATACATCACTAGATCAAACACGCAGATTGCATTCAACTACTAGCGCAATATCTATTTTTCATGATCTTCATATGAATTATTACTTTCTTTTCCAAGACAAAATTTCGACCGAGCACACAACTCTACACTACACATTTTTCCATCAAAAAAATATGTATCAAAAACACTAATCTAAAAACCGAACATCACTGCTTACAAAATTAAAAGCGACAGCAAGATATTTCCAAAGAATTTTCACCAGATTCGCTATTACCAAAGGCAACGCGTTACGTTTACTTCGAGAAATCGTTATTTCATGGACGAACTAGGAGAGTGGAGGAAGCCAGAGGTCTGTAAGGAAAGAACCTGGAACACTGTACTATCAGCTTACCCCGCAAGGGATCTGGCGTGATGATATGGATGGATGGATTATTTAATGGTACTCTAGAATACTATAACATGATCAGTTCACGAAGTTACAGTGACGCGCCGCGTTTTGTTATAGCGAATAAGCACCCTGTACGAAGTTCTTACAAAAACTAGTACTTGGAGGTTAACACGGAGGCCGTTGGCCACTGGCCACCTCACTCAAACAAACAATAAAACAAAAAGACGCATCGCAAAACAATGCGTGCGCTTCCCCGCTTGACGTTTTTATCATTTCGTGCCGAGAACAAAAGCTGAAGGCTTCCTGTTGATGCTGCATCACCATTCTTGCAAGGCAAGTTGGTGTGGGACACACTGCCACATATTTGAGACAACATTCGCATAAATGAAAGCACAGTCCACAAGTCATTTATTGTCTGACATACTGTGATGTGGCGATTTGAGGCGATTTCGTGTTTCCGCAACCTGTGTGTTAAATAAATTAAATATGAAAGCTTTTGTTGTGCCGTATAAGAAACTCCAAGGGTATGCTTGGAAAAGGAATGAATGAGGAATAATGGATCCATCACCTGCACCGACAATATACAATTCAGAACAATAATTAAGAATCTAAATCGAACTCGACTCTATATAACATTGTAAAACAATAATTATGACCTGTATCGATATTATGTTGAAGAAAATGAAATCGGCAGTCGTCTATTTTCGCAGCAATCTCAGGAACTACTTTACGGATTTTTATCTATCTATCTATCTATAACCTCACGCCAGATCCCTTGCGGGGTAGGCAGAGAGTACAGAGTTCCAACAGCTTCTTTCCTTACATACCTCTCTGGCTTCCTCGACTCTCATAGTTCGTCTCATACACGCTCGCCGGTTACGGAGACTCTTGACTTTTCCATCAGATAAGACTCGTTTTATTTGGTCGTAGTAAGATAGTCTAGATCTTCCCCGGTACCTGCATCCTTCCACTTTCACATTGTATATCTGTTTTGTCATTATTTCCTCTGGCTTTCTTTCTATATGCCCGAACCAACGGAGCATGCCCTTTCTCATCTTTACACCGATACTATCTTTCATACCTACTCGCTGTCTTACTATGCTGTTGCTAATGCGGTCGGTCAGCTTCACTCCGCACATCTTCCGCAGAGCTCACATTTCTACCGCATTTATCCTACTTTCATTCTCCTTCTTACATACCCAGCACTCGCTACCATATAACAGCGTTGGGACAAGAACTCCGTTATGTATGGCCAGCTGCGCCTTATGGTTTAAGTGCCGGCTCCCAAATAGCTTTCCCATCGCACCATTCACTCTGTTCTTTGCACTCACTCTTCTCTCTATGTCAGCGGTGTATTTCCCATCCTTACTGAAGGCGCATCCAAGATATACAAACTCATTCACTTGCTCTAGCACATCGTTACCAACCACAATCCTTACATTCGTTCTGGTTTCTACCCTTTCAAAAACGGACGGATTTTTATTAGGTTTTTATCAATAATTACGTAGTTTATGAGTATACTTATATAATTTTACTATAGGGTCTATCCTTTAATTGTCCTTAACATCGTCTATCAAATGTGGATTTACACAGTACCTTCATATTATAACTTAATCTTTAACGAACGATTAGGCGCAGTAGTTAAGTGTTTAAGCCGCGGCTATAATTCCCGCGGGTTTAATTCCCGAAGGGGACTAATCTTTGTGTGATCCACAATTATTTATTTCGTTCTGGGTATTTGTGTATGTGATTTTTCATGTTTATATATACACCCACGACAGGAATAAATGCTAGGCTACGTTTTATTTTAAAAATCTGATACTCTGGCTTAGGGAAATAGTAATCAAACCTATAGATTCGGCGCCTACGGCGTGATTACCATTTCATCATCAGCCAGTCAGAAGAAATAACGAGAAAATAATCGGATTCCTTTAAACCCACATGCTACTTCATATTAAAATAAGTTTTAAGAAAGGTTTGGTGACCAAATATCCTGTCCGTGAGTCCAACATACTCGTGTCCCGATACATTAACGTACAATAGAGGTGGACGATCTATTCATCGGCGCCACGCCGCGATCAGATCGGTCGATCAGGAGCTGATCGTGCGTGATCGGACTCCTGATCGTATGCTAATGATGATGTGATGTCTATTTCGTGAGGAGACTCTACTGTTCAATGTTCGGGACTGTGAAGTAGGCAGTGATTGAAATCCAAATCCCATGTTAGGTCCAAATGTTACATGGGGTTAGCAATTATACCTGACACAATTTTAGACTCGGAACGTTGGAGATAGAATTTTTCAATAGCCATACTACAGTTTAGCCGACGATTTCAGCCCAGAATCAAACATACTATAATCAAAGAGGCAGTTCTATATACTACTAGACCAAGCAGTTATACTTTTTTTTTAAAAAAAATCTAGGAATAACTGTGTTTTAGATGCGTTTCAGAGCAAAGACTTCCATTCCATTCAATTGATAATACGTTAACACGCGTCATATTGAATGGATGAATTTACTTACGTATACCTTAGTATAGGCGGCTGTAGCTCATAGGCTCCCCCTGAGGGCAGGCTCTTCGGAGTACTACACAGAGGGCCACCGGTGCGTTCCTTACGGAAATCCCTGAGCCCCTCCCCAAAGTGTCGATGCCGGCCATCGTGGGGTTTTAGTCAGTTAGAGTCTGACATACCCCGCCAGCTTCCCTAGAGGCTGGCGGAAGTTCATGACGATTTCCTCACGTAAAAAAGCGGCTGTAATGTTATAACGTAACTAATACAGAGAAAGCTTCCAAAACTGTATTTCAAATTTTATTTAAACGCAAGGCCTTTGCCTTTACACTTGGACCGTTTAAGTATAAATAGTCAGTATAGACAATTAAACGTAGTTATAAGTCAGTTTTAAAATAATTACATTGTCTGTAAGTACAGACCTAGCGCATCAATTAGCGAGGTAGTTGGCAGGGCGAAATGCGCGTTCCGTTCCGTTTCGTTATAAAATTAAGACTGCAAAGAACTCTAACTCAAATTATATTTAAACGTAGGATTATTACATCTTTATTCACTTATGGCCGGTTTCAATATTCAACTCAAGGATAGATTTGCTTACTGTCAGTAGGATTTTGACAGATTTTCCATACAAAATATGTCAAAATTCTATCCGTAGTAAGCAAATCTATCCCTGGATTGAATATTGAAACCGGCCATTAGAGCGGTTATGAATAAATCTTTCTATCTATATTATTACGCCACATCCTTTGTGGGTTAGACAGAGAATATAACGTTCCCTTTGACTTCCTCTACTTTCATTATTTGTCTCATAAACGCTCGCCGGTTAGCAAGACTCTTGACTTGCCCTTCAGATAAGACAAATGCCATAACTAGTATAGGCCATTAAACATAGTTTTAAAATAATTGCATTGTTTGTAAGTACACACCTAGCGCGTCAATTAGCGCGGTAGTTGGCGCGGCATGCGGGTCGCGGCTGCGATTTGTCGCCGGTAACGAGCAACAATGCGCGTTTCGGTCGCGGCGCCCCGTCGCGACGCATTTGTAAGCGCAAGCGCACGGACCAAACTGGGAAGTGGGAGGCACAATGAGTGTTAACATTACTTGTTTTTCACAAGCTTTTATTTGACTTGCTATATTTGTTTCTTTAGGTCAAATCATGCAAGCTGGTTCAGTTCTGATGACAATACATTTTTATGGTAAACATGACTTGATTTTATAGCGAGGATTTAATTTTAGTTGGCCATTTTATATTGCACCATTATCTGGCTGCGTAAAAGCTTTTTTAATTATTTTTTTACTATTAGTTTTTTATGTTTTGGACTATCGAGTGATTTACACGAGAGAAAGACTGAGGTGGGATTAATTTTGGTCGGTCTTATTAAATTGCACATTACCTGGCTGTGTAAAAGATCGTTGTTAAAAATGTTTTTACAAGCTTTTATTTAACTTGCAATGTTCGTATGTCTTTCCGGTTCAAATCTAGTGATTGAATTTCAAGCACTTTCGGGTATCCGATTGAGCTGAAATTGGTCATAGGTATTTATAAAAGCCGACGACAATGTAATAATATGGTACCATGGAGGTGGTCTGATGATGGAGTCGGAAGGTAGCCACCTTCCGACTCCATCATCATTGGATAGTTGACATGTTCCTATTGCCATAGGAACATGTCAACTATACAACGCAACACTTCGTACTTAGGCTTGTTTGATTGGTATTGACAAGTACAACCGGATAGTGTTTAGGGTCTGATGATGAAGCCGAAAGGTGGCGAATGGAACTACCCGACTACTTAATATAACCCCACCGTGTTTGGGCTCGTTGGATTTGTCTTGAGGAGTACTTTAGACTCGTATGGTGTCCAAGGTCTGATGATGGAGTTGGAAAGAAGCCATAGGAACTCCTCAACTAAGCAAGATATTTTCGCTGTGGTTTTGCTATAAAAGCTTGTTTTTAAACGTTTTTTTTAATCATTTATTTTATTATTAATTTATTGTGTTCCCGAAGTATGTCAAGTGCTTTACTGATGGGAAAGACTGAGATGAGAAACAGCTAGTTTTATTTTAACGCAAGGAATGTTTGCACTCGTTGTGTCCCACTCCTCCTCATAGTCCCGCCACGTACGATCGTTACAGCTAACTAAGCAACACTATCGGCTATCCATAACAGTTATTGTGTATCCAATTGACAAATGTCCGTGAACGCACCTCGTTAATTTAACTATCAAGGTACCTGAACCATTTATCTTGGGTTATTGTTTTATTATTTTGTACCGTGTATTGTTTAGATAAATAATTACATTTATTGTTTTTTTTTAACTCTCCATCGTCACCATCATCATCATCGAAAGATGTCCACTACAGGACAAAGAAATCCAGTCCAGTCCAGTTTTTACCTAGACCCTTAACCAGGTCATATTTGGTCCACCTTTTGGGAGGTTTCTGCCTCAACGGCCGTCAGTTCTGCGAAGAAATTGTATACTGTATGTTTGTATTAGTAATACAAAATATCATATTTGGTACCTTCGTAACAAAAACCCGGGAATGGAACATTATCGTAAAATAAAAGCTCTAATTATGTCATTTGAATTCAACCCACAGCCGTCTCGGGCAAATTCACCGAATTAAAAATAAAAGAAAATTTAAAAATTTGAATGTTAAAAAAAGAACGATAACTTTTTAAAATCGCATTCCAGAAAACAATGTCCGGTGAACTGACGCTTCGGCCTCAAGGCAGCGAATGCATTAACGGAGTACACCTTCTTTGATATTAAGTGTGTTATTTTTTTTATTCGATTTTTATGGGGTTCAGTCGATGTGACCGTAGCGGGATAATTATTTTATTTGTCATTCGTAATTATTTGGGGACTGCACTATTTTTTGTAATACGAGGCATGCCTTTTAAGTTCTGTCGTTTCCATATTTCCCGGCATTTTGAATTTGGAACTGTTCTATATTCGAATGTGTTTAAATTTTGAATCTCAAAACAGTTGAAAGTATTAGGAATAATGCTTTTGTTTAGTCACAGCGTCGATTGGAATCTGTCAGGTTACGTACGCCGTATCGAAAATCTAACTCAAAGCGACCACCACGCGAATCCTGCACCACGACAACGCAAGCTCACACAGCGCTCGTCAAACGATTGAGTATTTGAAGCAGGAAAAAGTAGAAATTCTTGACCATCCTCCATACAGTCCTGACCTAAGCCCTAACGATTTCTTTACATTTTCTAAAAATAAGAAAAGTCTTCGTGGTCAAAGGTTCTGGAACCTTCTCCGGTGAAGAAGCAGTCGACGCTTTCAAGTCAGCCATTTTGAACACCCCCTCTTTAGAGTGGAATAAATGTTATAATAACTGGTTTGAATGGAATGGAAAAGTGTATTAAGCTACGTGGTGAATACTTTGAAAAACAATAAAAAGTACTATAAGGTTTTAGTTGTGTTTTTTTCTTCAAACGACAAAACTTAAAAGGCATGCCTCGTATCTAATGTTGCATTAAAATTTATACGTAGATACTGAATTCATTAAAGATTATTTATTTATTTAAAGCAAGGAACTATTGATATATTGTTAACCTCCATGCATAAAACAGAGTACTATCAGAAAAGCTAGTGTTCGGAAATTGTATGATTGGAAATTTCTCTTAATAGAAATTTTATAAAATCTTTGCGGAGTTTACAAATATCACAAAACATATGGATAAAAATTCAAGCATTATCAAGCATGCGTGGGAGATAGTTATCAGAAAATTAACATAATCAATATTGTAAGTTTTTTTTATTTAGATAATATCCTCCTTCATTGTCTCATTGTTCTAGTGCCACATGACGGAGGTCCTGGCTCCGGATCCTGCGGCGGGTAAGTATTAGATTTCCTATCGCAAATTGTCAAAAGCACTCCAGGATCATGACAATAGATTCTACCTCTATTACATTTGGATCTAACAGTATACCTTTGCCACTTACGCTTGGAGCATGTGAAAGTGACGATTCATTATTTATTTTTAATAAAAAAAAAGATCTTTCCATGGTAAAATTATATTCAAGGTTACCTAGAAAAGATTGCTTTTTAGCGATAAGGCCACCCTTTGTTACTTTTACATACCTTTTTTCATTTTAATATATTTGGTATTGTAGCATAATAAAATTTAATCCGTCTATTTTCTATATCTGAGATAAAGATGATGCTAATAATATACATTATAATTTAACTATATCATCTTTCATCCGAATTACGATTACATATCCGAAGGAACCCTCACATTTAATACAAAATGCACTTGCCACGCTTTTTTGTTTTTAGCTGTTCGCCTCACACTGGTAGCCGGGCAAGTCGCCCGAAGCAAATCGCTATACCGCGCGCCGCTCAGTAATTTATTATTACATTTTTTTGCATTATCAATAGCCTATACTTTTTAGCCATGCTTTAATAGCCATTGTTTATAAAAAATCACACAGCGCGATGCTTATCTGGACGGCTGCAAGCTTCAATCAGGTGGGCCTTTGTTTGCGCAAATAAGCTGGTTTGTAAGCTTCTGTGTTTGTGAGATTTTATATAATAAGGGTTGTAATTGTGTAGGAATGCTGAGTGTTCAGAATAATAGTTTCAGCCACAGGGTTTGGTGTGTATATTACTTGAATCGTAGACACAAAACATATTTTTATTTATAAATCAGCCTATACTAAGTACTCGAGTTAAGACAGAAGGCATTTACCCAGCAATGTTGTCTGAGGGGAGAGAGATTAGGTCATACTTTACCAAGCAGACCCAGTGCGGATTGGCGGAAGCAGGTTTGTGGCCACCTGCTGTCGGAATGTCGACTATCATGTGAACCCGGATCAATGGCTGAACATGCCTTTCGTAACATGGAGATGCTCGTAAACAAAAATGCCTCAAACGGTCACCCATCTTAGGCTAACCAAGTCGAAAGCTGCTTAATCTCAGTGATTGCTACGAATACCGTGGCACTACTGTGATAAGAGCAACCAGTGTCTCTCATTTAACAATTTAAAAAATAACGGTATATAACTCCATCACGGACATCTTTAAAAATAGAACACGAAATTTGAAAAGACAAATTACTTTTCTTTGTATATATTGCGTGTCTTAAAAAATTGACACCAAAGTGCCCATCTAATTAACGTCCCGCCAAGATTTAATGAGGTAACCGACCGCACAGTTCGCATTTTAAAATCTCCGTACGTTCTGTTTCCCTACAATTTTCTCAATTTGCCAAAGACATAAATAAAAAAAACAGGCGAACAACGTGACGAATTGTTCCCTTCCACCTTATTTGGCGACCGCAAAAGGCATCGACAAAAGAACTCAGTCCCGACTACTGGTCTTCACTTAAGTGACCTTTTTTAACTGGCTGTGGTCTTTTGAGCCGTCGGAAATTATTATTCATTGTTTGGAGTAAGTAGGTATGTAGGTTATTAAGTTGATGTACTACACAGAGAATCAAGTTGGAATAAAATGATAACAGGTATATTGATATACAGATAGGATAAAAAGTATTGGAGTATATTTTTGTCCGGTAAAGTACAGAAGTACCTTTATACATACAGTCGTAAAAAATAAATATGACTTTCTTAAACAGGTATCAAAATTTCTGCTCCTGTCCATTAAAGCTTACGGATCAGAAATATTTATTTTTATCAACATCCTTACCGTAATTATGCAACAACGCACCTATTTAGATTTTTATTATATTAACTTTCATCGTCAAAAACCTAAAATAAAAAAATATTCATAAATATTACAAATTCAATATAATATCATCCTCAAACATATTTTTAAGCTAACAACACTCAACTCTCGCATGACTTAACTGGCCTAATTTGGCATTTTAAAAATAAAAGATGTAAAATTAAAAAAGTGCTCGCGAAAAGCCAGGCATTGTCCATTCCAAAATCAAAATGAGGAAGACTCAGGAATAATGGCGCAGGTTCTTGAAACAGGAACGTCGAGTTTTTAAAAAGGGATTCGCTTAAACGGAGGCCGTTCGCAGGTAATCACGAACGACGTGGATCGAACATAAAGGTAGGTGCAGAAAAAAATGGCAGACATTTTTGTTTATATTTTATGTGAATGACAATAAAATTTAACTTAATATAATCTAACTTAAAGCGATGAAATAGAACTCAAAAAAGTTTTAGGCGATCTTATAACATTATTTAAATTAAGCTCAGTTCCTAGCTGTGAGTGAAATCGATTCTATTTTTAAAATCTTTTTCTTTTTAAACCTTGCCCCACACTAGGATTAATTCCTGTGTCGTTGGTGCGTTTACAAACATGAAAATTCACATACACAAATACCCAGACGGGAACAAATTACACAAAGATTTGTCCCGTGCGGGAATCGAACCCGCGACTATTAGACACAGTGGGCGGGGCGGGCTAAGCCCTTAACCACTGCGCTAAATCGTCCGTCGTCAATCTTCTATTTGAAGGTCTATAAATGTGTAATATGAGTTTAGGCGGGAAGTCAATTCCGTCAATTTGTTTAATTTTCCAAACTAGTGTGACACTGGCAAAATACACTTATAATTAGTGTGAAGCCATAACTTGAAGAAGAAGAAGACACAGGTGTGAATTAGAGAACAGCAGTTTATTTAACATGTATAATAAATTATTTACCCCTTCTTGGGTAATATAGGTGTAAATACGAAGCAAATATAAAGTGGAGTCGACTAAAGCAACTGTGCTCTGCATCTTCTAACTAGGCCCTAACGTTATCGCGGTGGGCATGATTTCCGTGTCTATCCATCTCAGCTAGATAGCAATTACCAAAGTGGGCGGAGTGTTTTGTCCTCTTCATCCGCGCCTCTCCGCGCAGTGACACGCTTAATTGTATAAGAAAATCTGATAATGCTATCTGCTCTTTATATTTGCTTCGGGGATATGATGGTGTTTTAAAATCCTTATAAATCAATCGAACGGCACCAATATACCCTCGCCCCTATATCGCGTGTATCGAGATACAGGTGCGCACGCAGGCCGGAGCGTCGCCCGCGCAACTTCATTCATTGTTACTGCCAGCGTGTTTTGCACGATCATGCGTTCCACCAAAAATCTTTAACTATTGCAGTAACTATAAAAATGTGATTGCAGACATTACTACATATTTGACGGACAATTTGGCGCAGTGGTTAAGAGCTTAAGTCGCTCCGCCCACTGTGTCTAATAGTCGCGGGTTCGATTCCCGCACAGGATCTTCTCATCTCTGAATTCTCTGATTCTGATCTCTGAATTTTCATGTTTGTAAACGATATGAACACCCACGATACAGGAATAAATCATTGTGTGGGGCGGTTTTTAAAAAATAAAAATTAGGTATAAGACATCACAACTAATGTTTTTGTTGCAACAGTTAGAGTGCTCTCTAGCTCACTTTGTGTCTAGTGCTTGCCGCAAATAACACGTTCAAGTGCTAAGTTTTATCCCGAAAAATAATCGTACATGTGCACTGAGATACATTTCAAACGACTCAAGACATTACCGTGAATCCCGCGTTATCAAAGTATGTGCTATTTTTTTAAATGATTCCTGTATCGTGGGTGCATTTACAAACTTGAAATTCTTACACTTTTCTGACGCACAAACACCCAAACCAAAACAAATAATTGTGGGTGACACAAAGATCTGTCTCGTGCGGGTACGGACCGACTACTACTGGATCTAGTGAGCGGAGCGGCTTTAAGTTCCTAACTATTGAACTAAATCGTCCGTCCGTGATAATTTGATATTGTTTATGACGCTAGGCTAGTATTGATTTAATTTTATTGTTTTGTAAATTACCTCACAGCAAAGATTAGTAGCTCAGACTAATTTATAACTAATGCACTGTCACAACAGGAACTCTATAAAGTATAAAGGTGCGTGCAGATCGACAGCGGCAATGAATAAATAGGTTCTAGTAACTATGTAACTAATACTACATTTCCACTCGACGAGTACTTTTTCAATGCACACTAAATACATTACCTGTAAAAAACATGTTTAATAACAACGAATAAGCAGTGATAGCCTATTCAGAGGTCTCGGGTACCAAGGCACGCACCTCTGTATTTTCAAAATAATGTGCGTATTAAGTAATTAACTATCACTTGCTTTGACGGTGAAGGAAAACATCGCGAGGAAACCTGCATGCCTAAGAGTTTCTCGAAAGTGTGAAGTTTGCCAACCCGCACTGGGCCAGCGTGGTGGATTATGGCCTAAACCCTCTCAGTTTGAAAGGAGGCCCGTGCCCAATGGTGGGACAGTTTCTTAACAGGGCTAATATTATATTAATAAGCTTTTAGACCAGCTAATGGTACAATTTAAAACGGCCAATCAAAATAAAATGTGTATAAAAAATGTAATGTCTATGCCGTTGACCATTGAGGAGTTCCTTCGTTTGGAGCCGCTCTTGGGATTATAATCCGTTAAGCTTACCATAAAAATGCATTCTCAAAACCGAACTAAAATGTCAAATTTCGACTCCGTGGGATAAGAGGATGTGGGTCTGATTCAGCCTAAAACCTAAACCTTTTTGACCTAAACATTAACATATAAAATGGAAGCTTTTAAAGAGCGTTGGAATGAAACAACAGCAAAAGATTAATTTTAAAAAATACCTACAGCGCACCAATATCACGCACCGAAATAGCGCACGTGTAATGAGGGCTTATTCGATAACAATTAAACTAAAGTCATAAGTCCATAAGCTCAAATGTAGGTGTAAATATATGGATTTAGTTTACCTGCACAAGATCATTCATTCTATTATTGACTCACCTGAATTGCTTTCCCAAATAAGTTTCAATACACGACATAAATCTCATCATCCAAGCATCTTTGTGCTTCAGGTATGTAAAAACAATACATCCTTTTACAATCCTATTACCCGTATGTGTCGACTATACAATGATTTCGCTAAAAGTTACAGCAATCTAGTCATTATGATAAGTAATCCTCGGTCATACAAGAGTTGGATCAGAAAACTTATTTATAAACATAAATAATTTACTTCCTTAGATAAGTAAATTAAATATGACTGAATTTTCCAAATTTTCTATTGTTTTTTCTTTATTATTTTATTCTGTTACCACGTTACTATTCCTATGTAACATAGATTAGGGTATATAGTTAGGGTGTACTACTTTGAAAGTAGTCTACCCTAAAATGTTAAGTTTTGATTGACTATACACTGTTTTGTGCCTTTTATGTAATAAATAAAAAAAAATAAAAGTCTTTATTTCGTCATCGAGAGCGGTATGCGTCTCTTTGAACATGATTTGATTTCTTAATGGGTTAATTACCAGTTTAAATAGACATGACACAGATGCAGCCCATATAATGCCTATTATTCACTAATTCAGGGCGTTTCGACGTAATGCCTACACCCGACTGTCATTACTGCAATTTGCCACTTCACCTTACTAATCTATGGGCTATGTCGGTGACTTTGGTTCTTCTACGAATTTCCTCATTCCTAATTCGATCATGTAGAGAAACGCCGAGCATAGCTCTTTCTATAGCTCGCTGAGCAACTCTGAGCTTTTTTATGAGACCTATTGTAAGAGACCACGACCACTATATTATACCTATCTAACTCGATTTCAGTGCGTGGTGTCTTATGCTGATGATATTCATCGTCAAATTGCTGGCAAGTACTGAAGGAGGGAGAACCTTTGAACAGTGTGTCCTGCCCGTTATGGTATATGGAGCCGAAACCTGGACGCTCACAAAATACAACTTAAATAAACTACGTGTGAGCCAAAGAGCTATGGAGCGAGCTATGTTAGGTATATCGCTAAGAGCCCGGGTCCAAAACATCATAATCCGGGAAAGAACAAAACTTACCGACATAGCTCAAGTGATAGCGGAAAGAAAGTGGAGATGGGCAGGACACATATGCCGGAGATTGGACAACAGATGGGGGACAAGGGTCCATCGAAATGTAGGTAGACAACCCGCAAGATGGACTGATGACCTGACGAGGGTGGCCGGAAGGGATTGGATGAGAAAAACGCAAGACCGAAGGAAATGGAGTGCCATGGAAGAGACCTACACTCAACATTGGGTGGCTACGGGTTGAAAATGATGACTGAAGGAGAAAGGCTTCTTCCAATGTGTGCCACAGATCCCGATCCTCGGCTTTATGCATCCGGTTCCTGCCGGCTATCCGACGTCGCCGTCCTACACTACGTTTGCATGTGGTGGTTATGGAGGATTAAAAAAAGAACGAGAACGAATTCTTGACCCTATCCCTTGAACTAGGCGGAAGCCATCTCTGAGATACATCTCAGCGATCCTTTATTTTAGCAAATGTTTTTTTAGTGTACAATACAAATTGATCAGCTAATCGTATTGAACTTTTATGGAAGAAGCGGAAAAATAAAAAAAATTATAGAACAAAAGTTTTTTACACTCACCTATAAATGCACAAACTTTCGGCATTAATTCCGGGTCACCCAATATATTCCAGCAACAGAATAAAAACGTTTTAATAATTATCCCTCGCGATTATGGTCTGCACCAATCCTTACGGCAATCAAACTAACATTACAGACTTCCCGCGCAATGTCACGCCTGTAAAGGAAACTATTTGTAACATAAATAAAATAATTACAAGGTTTCTAACCTGTCGGATGTGTGTGGATGTCCGCCATCACTCATGGAGTGGCGAATGAGGTTTGCACATGGTAAGTAGCGGTATTCGAGATAATTAGTACTCATTTAATTACAGGGCTGAAGAGTGGGTATTAATTAAGTACCTACTCACGATATTTATTTATTTATTAGGCACATCAACAATGCAAACACAAACATGTGTTTACTACATTTCATAGAAGAGTGTTTACATCCATTATAGACATGCGCAACATTACAAAGGAAAAATAAGATTATGAAAAGCAAATGGTTCAGAATACAAAATAACGAGAAAAAACATTTAAAGGCTACAAATATAACAAATAAAAATAACCAAATTGGCTATGTCATAATCAGAGAATTTCAGAATATATATAATTATTGTAATTAACGTTCGTTTATATTTAGAAAAAAATAAGATTAAAAATTAGACCAAAAATAAGTTAAAATAAAAAAATTACAAATTATAATTAATTTAAACTATAAAAAAAATTAAAAATGTGTTTAGGCAAAAAAAAATATGTTTTAGCAAAAAAATATGTTAATTATTAAATAGATATAAAGCGGAAAATTAGTTTACGCATGATTTAGTACCTTCTTCCTGAATGACGTGGGGTGGTCGTTAAATATGTCCAAATCGAGTAGTTGATGACAGTTATTGTGGTTAGCCTCGCAATGGGCCAGTTACCCAGATACCTTCGTTTGAAATCGAGGTACATTAAAAAAAGACACATTTAATACGAGCATTCATTTTAGGGACACAAAGCTCAATACGATCTAATAGCTCCTGCTCCCGAATATTAAATCCGCCATTTTTCTACGTTGCCACAAGGTGTCCATGCCAAAGGTAGAAAGTCTTCTCCATACGAGGATCGGCTATTCACTTGTGGGGTAATATAAGCTAGATGCCCAGTAAACGAACGCTGGAGCGATTCGATACGCTTAGAGTGCACCACATAAGATGCACCACCAGATAACGCTGGCAAGCTCCAAGCCGCTCCGTACTAATGTTTTAATAACAGTATTTTGGATTCTGTATATTTGAAGTCTTGTGTGTTGCGTTTGATGAACCCTAGCTTTCTGGAGGCCTTGTTTATGATAAAGTTATAATGTGGGATAAAGCTTAATTTGGAGTCTAAAATGAACCCAAGATCGCAAACCTCAGGTACAAGTGCAATTTTATCGTTATTGATGAAATACTGAGACTCTAAAACCTTTCTTTTTTTGTGAACCGAATATGTTGACATTTGGAGGCATTTAACTTCATTCGATTTTCACAACACCACAGATGGACACGATCTAGGTCACTTTGTAATATATATGAGTCAGTTATTGAATTTATTTCTCGTGAGATTTTCATGTCATCAGCAAACAAGGAGCACTGGCAGTGCAGAATGCTAGCAGTTATGTCGTTAATAAACAGCAAGAACAACATTGGTCCCAAATGTGATCCTTGAGGCACCCCAGAAGTCGCTATGTACGCCTGGGATTCGTGCCCATTTACGACTACGGTCTGCTCTCTGTCGCTCAGATATGATGTAAACCAGTTGAGCTGTCGATCACAAACCCGGTATTGATCACGTATTTTTTTATATCAAGATTTTATGATCGACAAGATCGAATGCGCTGACAAAATCAGTATAAACTGAGTCTATTTGTTTTTTACTTCTTCTTCTTGATATTATGGTATACAATAAAAACGTACATGATAGAACAATGATATAACATATGTTCATTAATAATTTTAATTTAAAAAGACCTTTTTAAAACCAAGCTTTAGTATCAAAAACACGACGTAGATATCTTGCTAAGTAAAGAAGTTCCTATGCCTTCTTACGAGCTGCATCATCAGACTACCACCAATCGAGTCTAAAGTACTCGCCTAGACAAATCTAACGAGCGCAGATACGGCGGGGTTATATTAAGTAATTGGGTGGTTCCATTGGCTATTTCTATTCATCACCAGACCCTGAACACTTTCTGGTTATAAAGTACTTGTCAATACCAATTTAACAAGCCTAAATACAAGGGGGCTTGTATATTTCACATGTTTCTATGGCCACCTTCCGTCTCAATCATCAGAGCAACTCTATGGTACCATATTATAGCATTGTCACAAAACTTACATACATAAATGTATCACAAGATTTAAACCGGAAAAATAGACAAATAGACATACATACGAACATTACATCAAGATGTTAGTATAATAAAAAAAATACAAGAATGAATAATAGAACATTACTAAATAACTAAATAAAGCTCATTCATGCCATTTCTTCGACTGACCCAGACATCAGGGCACCGATGGCTGGCAAAGAATCCTTATGTGTGTAATTTTGAGCTGTGCCACCACTTTATCACAAGTATTCTGAATTACAGTGGAAGGAAAACATAGTCAGGATGCATGCCATAGACTTTCTCGAAGGTGTGTAAAGTTCGCCAAACCGCATTAGGCCAGCGAGGTGGGTTGCCTAAACCCTCTCAGTCTGAGAGGAGGCCCGTGCCCGACGGTGGGACAGTTTCTTAACAGGGCTTATATTATTATATTATATTCTGAATTAATGTTCTCATCTTTCGGTGTAAAATACCTCATAATAATAAACTATCTACTATAACAGAAATTAATTTCAAAACAATCAATATAATTTGTGCATAAAATTAATTACAATGGAAGTCTTGCTCAAATGGGGACGTATTCACGCAAAAGCGTTTCAATCTCACCATACATATTCAAACGAAATTCAACTTGAATACATTCAATTAAAGTTTAAATTACTAACACCGAGTTTTATAGTTAGTCTATTATTGATGAATAGTATTGAAATTAACGCTTCGTTCACGTAGCGAATGGATCAGATATAAGCTGAAATTGAATTGTCAATAATTGCGGGCTGGGTGGGGTCAGGACTTAGGCTTATGCCCTTTGATGCATACCTAAGATACTGTACTTACATAGTATAAGGAAAGCGGGACTTTATAATATGATCCTTTGGGACTGCAAGCCTATGAAGTCAGGGCCCCTGACGTCCAGCAAACGAAATGATAGCGAGGAAGACAACAATTTAAGTGACTCAAAACCACAATGATGATGATGATATACTCAAACGAGCAAAACGCTAGAGAGAGGCACCCGTGCGTTCTATTTAGTGCTCCAGGAACTCCTTACCATGCCAAAGAAGGCCACAGCGGGTGATCTAAATGTAGGTTTTTTTAGAGTAGTAAATAATCAGGCGACAGCGTCGGCAAAAGGAGATGGGGGTAAGTACACCTCTGCCACCCCTGTTTGGGAGATGTTGGCGTGATGGTGTGTAAAAGATCAAGATTCTACACAGAGGATTAATAATCTTATAATAGGTAAATACGAATGTCTGAAAATTTTATAAAAAAAATCTAACTTCTTATGAAATCGGGTTAAAAAAACTAAAAAGCCATGAGATTAATGTATATAATTTAATTACTGTTACATAAATACTTGAATCTAAAATCTTGTTGCAAAAAAAAAGGTCAACGGATTTAAATTAGTCAGTAGTTTTTTCAAAACGATTAATTACTCTAATGGCAGGCACTTAATAAATTTCTTATTATTTATGGCTAATAGTAAAGCTAATAGTTAAAGCTAATAGTTAAAGCTGACTCACTCATCTCACATCAGAGTTAAGTTTCACCACGCACCTGCAGTTCAAATTAGTTACACCCATAATATATTTATACACCTAGCGGCAGACTAAATAGTTCATATATCGCATGTAAGTCTTAACAGCCATGGAATCAAGTTTTTTACCTTTAACATTAGACTTAGCAGCTGTCTTAATCAGGCATCTTTACTATCGTGTATTACCAGTCTTAGGCGAACCAAATACATTCGGAATTTTATTTCGAAGGGAGCAAATTTATACGAAACCTTATCACACATGTAGATACAGTTTTAAGTTCAAAGGTTTGAATAGATTCCGTTGGTATGTGGCCGGCCTTGATTGCTCTCACATCAATCTCCTCATCAGCGACGTTCATCTACTTTTGCCTATTACGTCACGGTATTACAGAATCATTAAAATATCTAATAGCCAGAATGCGTCTGAGTCGTTGAATAAGTTTCTGCCGAGATGCGCGTATAATCTCTCGCGCATGTTCCCACGTGCTAGCGCATGGGTATTAAATAAAATATGGCAGCGGTGCATCCGCGCACCTACTATAGGGTTGTCGGAATTTGAAAGTTGGGTATTATTTTTTTTAATTATATAACTTAAAGATATATTAATACCTTACGAAACATACAAAGAGTGGTATTTAAGGAAATAACCTATTGGAACTGTTCTCTTCGCTAACCTCGCAAGGGATCTGGCATAAATCATTAGGAATATCAATATCAATAGATTAGAAGGATTACAAGAAAAATAAATTTAATCATACAAATCCTGTCCACGTGTACTAGTGGCAAAAACGCTGGCTGCATTCCGGAGCTGAATGGCAAAATTAATTTACTTAGCGAAGAATATATTAAGACCTCTTGTTCCTGAGGCTGTGACCAGTCCCTGGACATGTTCCTTCTAGCGCAAAAAAATATTTAAAACAAATGAATACTTGTGTTATTTTGAGTAACAATCTTTTATTGTATTCCATGCCACAAGCGTCTCTATAACTAACGGCAATACGTTACTATTACTAATAAAAAAAAAACTAATGGTCATTGGTAAAATTAAAGGCAAGCGACCACAACGAAGGAGCCCAATACGCTGGATGGATCAGATTTACACAGCTCTTGATACCACGGTACACGATGCTCAACACTTGGCTGCACATAGAAATAGATGGCGACACACCAACCATAGAAAACTGTTCCGAAATCACTACAACCGCCAGTAATGAGGAAACCGATGCAAGGACTGGACTGACTAATTAACCGGTTTTACCAAAGGCGACGTTCGATGTTCGTCTTTATGAACTTTTTATATAATAATAATATAATATTAGCCCTGTTAAGAAACTGTCCCACTGCTGGGCACGGGCCTCCTGTCCAACTAAGAGGGTTTAGGCCATAGTCCACCACGCTGGCTCAGTGCGGGTTGGCGAACTTCACACACCTTCGAGATACTCTTAGGCATGCAGGTCTCCTTACGATGTTTTCCTTCACCGTTAAAGCAAGTGATAATTAATTTTAAATACGCACATGCTTTCGAAAAGACAGAGGTGCGTGCCTGGGTTTGAACCCGAGACCTCTGACTTTGCAGTCTAACGGTCTAACAACTAGGCTATCACTGCTTGGCAATTTTTTATGGCAATAATGCAGTAGTACCAAGAGACAGCCCTATAAAATGCTAATGCGTAGTCGATGCATGATATATTGACAGCAACAGACAGACAGGTACGATACAGCTACACGGCGCGTGCGCATGTGTGTGTGACTCCGTAACCACCGTGTTATTGTCTTAGATTTGCATACGACAGACACTAAGTAGTTTTTAAAGAGGGATGTGTGGTAGACCAGATTAATGCACCTATTAGATGCTATAAATTTTAATATTAATGCGAGCTGGTTAGATTTTAAATAGAAGCAATCTTCTATTTAAAATCCAACCACATTTGTTTCGCTTTCTTATAGAAGCGCAAAATACTAGGCTTCGCTTCGTTTTAATAGGGAAGCGAAGCGAAGCCTAGTATTTTGCCCCATTTTGAATTTGACTGCATCGTAGTTTCAATGGTGTAAACTATGGCTAGTGATAACAAGTGTGGTATTTCTAACGGAAAATTCTTAATAGCAGTCTGGAGTCTCGGATCTTGCATTCTAGTAGCTTATACGGTGTAAAAAATTTAATCTGTACGGAATGAGGTTGGTTTCTTTTATTATTAACAAAAGTATATTAATGAAAAAAAATATGATGGGATTAATTTTTCTTTTTATTAATTAAAAGGCGTAAAGGTAATGTTGGAAATAACCATAGTCTCTTTTTAAAACTGCAATAATTGGTTAAATAGAACTTAAGATACAGCTTAGCAAACCTCATACGTAACGGAAAACCAACCAACCTACTTGTCTTCATACATATGGAATATAAGTATAAGTTTTGAGAAATTTTATCTAAAAAATATTCTACATTACTTTTACTTATGTGTTGTATTCCTTAAAAGCCTTTTAAACTACCTATGATTGAGTTCTGTCTGCCACTATCAATTATCAAAATGAACTATTTTCAAATTAATTATTTTTAAAATATAAATATCAATACCGCCTGGTTCGGGCATATAAAAAGAATATCAGAAGGAAAAATGACAAAACTGATATCCGATGGGAAATTGGGAGGATGTAGATACCAGGGAAGACCTAGACTATCTTACCATGACCAAATAAACCGAGTCTCCTCTGAAGGACAAGTTATGAGTCTCCGTAAACGGCGAGCGTGTATGAGACGAACTATGAGAGTGGAGGAAGCCAGAGAGGTATGTAAGGAAAGAACCTGTTGGAACTCTGTACTCTCTGCCTACCCCGCAAGGGATCTGGCGTGATGATATAAATAGACAGATAAAATAGCTAGTGGCAAAGTGCATCGCTAGGCTCAAACCTAGGTCGGACAAATGTAGTTTTTGTAACGAAAAACGTCCCAGTATGAGTCCAGAGCCGGGAATTGTGCCCTGTATATGGTCAGCTCACCTTTATCACGTGGGACTTAACATTGTCGGCGAAAAGTGGAGATACTTAGTACACCTCTGCCACCCCCGCTTGGGGAATATAAGCTTGACGGTGTATAAAATATCAATGTTTCTAACATAATTCCAACGGTAAATAACCCCATTATATTATAACTGTCACGCGCCAATTAAAAAAACAGGTTCGAATGAAACTATTATTGTTGCCGTAACTAATTTATTCCACAATACGTCTTGTCAAACCAATCGGCCAGCCATCATTATTTCGCATTCATTTCGTCTTAGCCAATCAGATGACAGAACGCGCCTCCTATGCTTCCAACAACCAATAGCGAGTGCCCATTTGAAAAACAATAGAACATAAAAAATTCCGTCACGCTCTTCTGCGCACGAGTCGATGTTCTAATTCGTAGTCATTTAACTTGTGGCGTCGTATTCGTCAGAATTTATCTGTGAAATCGTATTATTTGAGTTGGCAATTACAACTGCCTATATAACTTGTAATATTATGTACATATACGAGTAACTTACTTCAATTTGGCTACATAAGTATGCCTATTATTAGTTTGACGAAATACCTTAATGATTGCCTCATTGAATTCGCCTACTAACGCCTATTAGGGATATCTCTCAACATTGATTTAACTAGCTTATATAGCTGTCTTGTTGGTCTAACGGCGTATGGTGTGACTGGCGTTAATGAGGTCCCAGGTTCGAATCCTACATCGGTCAATATTATAGAGGGTTCTCTATAAAAAATCCGCAGTATTAGTCAGTAAGCTAAAATAGTGCACGGTATGTACCTATAATGCCAATAGACCCCTCTCCAATCATATTGGGACCTAACTTCGTCGTCGGTGTTAGGACAGGGTACACCTCTGCCATCCCCGCTTGGGAAATATAAGCGTGACAGCGTTTATTTTTTTCCAATAAATATGCAGTAACCAACCCTCTGCCGTGATTTTATCGATAGATAGATAAATCATAGAAAGAAAATTAGCGCATTCATAAAATAGTTAATTATGTCCTACTACTCTGCCTACCTGGGGCGAGGTCTGAGGTTATTATGTAGATTATGGGTAGGTTTGGCCTTTGCTCTGCAGTGGGTTCTCCCACTGCAGAGCAAAGGCCTCCAACAAATTGAGGTGAGAGAAAAACCGACCTCAAAAAACTAACCTACCCATTAGAAACAAAATACTCCACTTAGTTAATTCAACAAAGGCATTTTCCTAACACGTTCCAGAATAGAATGGGAACAGAGATTCCAACACCTAAGTACTCCTAATTAGGGATGGGAACAACACCTTCGGGACCTCACTTCTAACGCCTTGCCGTTAAATTCTGTAGGGTTGTCTCTTGCCACTGACTTCTACCAGAGTTAAATCCATAAAGATTTTTTGGCAAAACCGTTCGGGTGTTTTTGTATTCCAAAATAGGTACTCTAGAAAGAAAATAACCTGCTATTTATTTTAACAATTATTTATTTTTATTTAAAAAAACGTAGCCCCCCACACATGGATTTATTCCTGTGTCGTGAGTGCGTTTACAAACATAAAAATTCACATACACAAATACCCAGACCGAAACAAATAATTGTGGATCACTCAAAGATTTGTCCCGTGCGGGAATCAAACCCGTGACTATTAACACAGTGGGCGGAGCGGCTTAAGCTCTTAACCACTGCGCTAAATCGCCCGTCCGTAAATTATGTATTATCTGCATACCCTACAAGGGATCTAGCGCGATGATATAAATTTATAGGTATATAATAGATTACAAAAATAACTGAACAATGTGACGACTACCCCGCACTCCCCCCCCGCAAGGAATCCGGCGTGATGATATAGATAGATAGATACTTATATGTTAAACAAAATGTCTTAAATTTTATGAGGTACCTTGTCCATTTAGCTTTTAGTTGAAATTTTAAAACCTTGCAAGACAGCTAACACGGAGGTACTTAGCCACTTATCGAAGATTCTCATTAGTTCCTCCAACTTTATCTGCTATGTACTTATTTATTAATCTAACCTCTGTCCTAGTGTTTATCTTTAAATAGAATATAGCCCGCATCTTATTTGCATATAACATTTTAAGAACTTTATTAGTATCTACTTAAGTTATAGTCTAATATACAAAGTTTACTTGAGCTTACTGGTGGTAGGTCGCGTCGTCATCTTAATATGCGAGTCATTTTGCATAAAATTTTAGAAACTTTTTTAAAATTATTTACAAGTTGCTTCTGCCCGTGACTTCGTCCGCGTTCACTTTAGACAGGAACTTATCGGTTTTCCGGGATAAAAAGTACCTTATGTATTTATCCAGTTAATAAATTGTTTGTGTGCCAAATTTTATCTAAATCCGTTTAACTGTTTTTACGTGATTGAGTAACAAACACCTAAACATACAAACTTTCACATTTAATAGTAGTAGGATCGGTGTATCTCAGTTTATTCTGTCTTAAACTTACTAGTGTACAAGTGGCAAGATCTTGCAACTTGTATATGCGAGGCTCAACCCTGGATTTATTGGCACTATTCATAAATATACAATATATATAATATAATAAATAGTAAATTAAAAAAAAATATGATCCCAAATTTATTACTAACTAAGACAGATTGTTACGAACAAAATGTATGTAAAATTGATCCGAAATAAATCATTATTATTATCGTTATTATTATAACATTTATTAGTTCTTCCACCGGCACTTAAAACTCAATATTTATTAGGCCTATATATACTCGTAGTTCTTATTATGAAAAACCGAACAGTTGATCGCATATTATAAAACAAAGCCCATCCCCCCTAAGCACCGTCTGTCTATCTGAACGCGATAAACTCAATAACTACCTAACGAATTTTCATACGATTTTAACCAATCATCATCATCATCATCATCTCAGCCTATACTTGTCCACTGCTGAACATAGACCTCCCCAATCGCTTTCCAGCGTAACCGGTCCGATGCCACCTGCATCCAACGACTTCCTGCGATTTTCACAAGATCGTCGGTCCATCTGGCAGGCGGTCGTCCCACACTGCGCTTGCCAATACGTGGTCTCCACTCTAGAATCTTTCTGCCCCAACGCCCGTCCGATCTACGCGCTATGTGGCCCGTCCATTGCCACTTCAGCTTGCTAATCTTAACGGCTATGTCGGTGACCTTGGTTCTTCTACGAATCTCCTCATTCCTGATTCGATCGCGTAAAGAAACGCCGAGCATAGCTCTCTCCATTTTAACCAATGAACGAAGTTATTCAAGATGAAGGTTTATGTGTATATTTCACCTGTACGAAGCTGAAGCGGGTCGCTAGTAAAATATAGGATGAAATATACTTTTTCTATTCGCTCTTCACCTATGTAAAACTATAAAGATTAATTTTCGCGCAAAAAAATTAAATTGATGCCCACGCAAATTTACGCAACTTATTTCAGAAAAAAAAAGTGAAAGTTTTTTAAATCGATACTTAAAATAACTTTTAAATTAAGTTAAAATAATAACATTGTTTTAATTTCAATAGCAACTATAACTTTCTAAACCTAGCCAGCCCTAGACAATTGGATGGCGTTGCGTGTAATTAGAGATTGTATACATTATCGAGTACAAATAAAGCACAATGCTGCGAGCAGTGCCCGGCGCGAACATTAGTCTTGCAGGGGTCGACGAAGATTTACCCTCCGCGTTCACAGTCCGATTGCACCACAAAATTAATCTTAATTAACGATTATCACTAATTTTAAAGTTAGGGAAATATGCTAAAAACGTATTGTCAATTGATTCGTTATGTCTACAGCACTAGGGGCAATATAAATGTTACTCTGATAGTAATGAATCTATTTGTTCTTTTTTTTCATTTCAGTTTGTACACGCAGCACACGCACCACCATCAATGGCTATTAAGGTAGGTAAATGTTTTATTATGGTGAAGGTAAAATAAATATAAAAAAATTCATTTCTGTGCTAACAGAGTTCCTATCGCGGATAGTATTTATATCAATATTATCAAAAATATTAATAAAAATTATCACTCATCATCAAGTCGACAAACGTTGTGTAGGACGCCCTGTAGCTAGGTGGGGTGACGATATTCGTTAGGCAGCGGGCAGGGATTGGAGAAGGAGAGCTGAAATTCGAGCTCAGTGGCATGCAATGGGAGAGGCCTAGGTCTAGCATTGGACTAACACGGGCTGATGATGACATAATGTAATCAAGTGCATCACGTGCACTGGGTGCATACAGCACAAAGCCAGCTGTTGCCGTGTTGTAGTGGCAATTTGGGAGGAGGTCTAGACAGAAGAGTGGACATCTTTCAGATGGTGATGGAGTAGGAGGTAGTGGACATTTTTCAGCTGATGATGAAGTCAGCATCGAATAAAGTAATAATTGATTCGTTTACATTTTTAACATTTTTAGAGGTACCTATTTCTAAGTCCGGAATGTATAGGTGTGACGGTGTTTATTATTTCTAAGCCCGTACTAAACTTTGCTCGAAGGAAAAACGCCGGAAGCATGGAACAGGGGTGTGGTGGTACTCTTTTTCAAGAAAGGTGATAACACTTTATTAAAGAACTATAGGCCCATCACACTGCTGAGCCATGTTTACAAGTTGTTTTCGAGAGTCATCACGAATCGTCTCGAACGCAGGCTTGATGATTTCCAGCCTCCCGAACAAGCCGGTTTCCGGAAAGGCTTTAGTACCATAGACCACATACATACGCTGCGGCAGATTATACAGAAGACCGAGGAGTATAATCGGCCACTATGCTTGGCGTTTGTGGACTATGAGGAAGCCTTCGATTCGATCGAGACTTGGGCGGTTCTTAGTTCTCTCCAGCGATGCCGCATTGACTATCGGTACTTCGAAGTGTTGAGGTGCTTGTATAATAACGCCACCATGTCAGTCCGAGTACAAGGGCAGTGCACGAAGGCGATCTCCATAAAAAGAGGAGTAAGACAGGGAGACGTCATTTCTCCGAAACTGTTTACGACCACCATAGAGGACGCCTTCAAACTTTTGGAATGGCGAGGACTTGGCATCAACATCAATGGCGAATACATCACTCACCTACAATTTGCCGACGACATTGTGGTCATGGCGGAGTCGCTGGAAGATCTCGGACGAATGCTCGGCGACCTCAACAGAGTATCTCAACAAGTGGGTCTTAAAATGAACATGGACAAAACAAAAATAATGTTTAACGTCCATGTCGTACCCACCGCACTCACCGTTGGGAACTCTACTCTTGAAGTTGTCGACGAATACATTTAGTTAGGTAGGTCCAACTTTGAGAGAGAGGTCAATCGACGAATCCAACTCGGCTGGGCAGCGTTCGGGAAGAGCTTAAGATTAGCAAGCTGAAGTGGTAATGGGCGGGCCACATAGCGCGAAGATCGGACGGGCGTTGGGGCAGAAAGATTCTAGAGTGGAGACCACGTATTGGCAAGCGCAGCGTGGGACGACCGCCTGCCAGATGGACCGACGATCTTGTGAAAATGGCAGGAAGTCATTGGATGCAGGTGGCATCGGACCGGTTACGCTGGAAAGCGATTGGGGAGGCCTATGTTCAGCAGTGGACAAGTATAGGCTGAGATGATGATGATGATGACTAAACTTTATTGAAAGTTCTTTTTTAATAACGACCTCAACCTCAAACTGAACCTCAATTTTTTTTTGTATAAGCCCTGCGGGGGCGCTTACAAATAGTCAAGAAACATTTTTTTTAAATTTAATTTAACTACTATTCTACCACCGGATCGGAACGTGGCCACCATTGAGAAGATCCGGCGAAGAAACTCAGCGGGCTTGTCTTTTTTATTTACTTCACTTTCTCTCTTTTTTGGTTATTGGTGGGTAGCTAATAAATAAAACGTCTTAGTACGTAACGTAGTTTATTGAAAAACACTGTGCCAGTGTTTTTCAATAAACTACAATAAATCTAGATGTGCCATCGGACAGAAAAATTTTATTCATTAATTAAGACATTTTATTTATTAGCTACCCACTTATTACTATTAACAATTACTAGATTGTCGTTCTATAACACTTGTATAATTTATAAGCAAGAATTGACTTTTAAGTGTTGAAATTTAACAAGATGATCGTTTATTACACACCGTCACGCCTATATTCCCCAGAGGGGGTGGCAGAGGTATACTAAGTACACCTACGTTTCACTGACGATGTTAGGTCCCATGTAATAGGGGGCGCGCCTATTGCCATATATCGGGCACAATTCCAGACTCCGGACTCATACTGGGAATTTTTCGTTAGAAAAACTACATTTGTCCGACCTAGGATTTGAACCCAGGACCTCGTGATCACAAAGCGATGCGCTTTGCCACCAGACCAACGAGGCAGTCATGATCGTTTATCATTTAGATAAAATTATCAGACACTGTATAACAAATCACTGACAAATGTTAGAAACTTTTTACATTATGTGGCATTTTGCGACAATTAATTGTCAACAAATGCTGATGCTTCATGAATATTCAATAAACATAGTAGTAGTCACAAATATAGTAACAACTAAATATATTTGTGATTTGTGTAACTTAATAATAAAATAATATCCGGACTGGATGATTCATCGAGGCACTATTGAAACTGGTAGTTTAAATCTAGATGTTTCGTTGAATCCCCTCAAGACTAATAAAGTAAAAGAATTTCTATCCTGCTTCCGTGTCTAAAATAACCATTGAACAAAATCTATTTATATTTACATTTTAGACCGCAGAATCTTATACACTTCGCGAGATCTGAACTTCTTCATCAATATTACGTGTTTATACGCTATAAAGCCCAAAATCATGTTTAAGGCGCTCGTAGTGCTGTGTGACCGCGGTTTTCTTACCGATCACCAAGGTTAAGCAGCGTTCGACTCGGTCGGCCTGAGATGGGTGACTGTTGGTGGCATGTTCACATTCGAGCGTCTCCGTGCTTCGGAAGGCGCGCTAAGCCGTTCGTCCCGGTTACCACTTAATGTGGTAGTCGTTAAGCCGAGTTGGAAGCCTTAAAGGCGGCTTGATAAGTCCCAACAGCAGGTGGCCATAAACCTACCTCCATCAATCCGCACTGGGTCAGCATAGTGGAGTACCTAATCTCTCTCACCTCGATTTGTGGATTTGTGATAGAAGGCCTTTGCCCAGCAGTAGGCAGTATAGGCTGATATTATTATACAATTTACTTGTTTTTTTTTATGGTTTGAGATTATGAGAACTGATATTTTATTAATAACACTAGTATGCAATTGTATGATAGATCCCTTTACGCAAACAACTTCTATAGAAAAGGAGGTCAAGTACTTCTAGTTAAGTATATTATTTTGTAATTTTTATAGTATTTAATTGAAGTCGCTGAATATAATTACTAATAGTATATTATAACTTAATCCTCTTAGAAAAGTTGTAGCCAACGACATGTAATAAAATAAATAACATTATTATAATAACTAATGTACATTTGTGCCAGAATTCCACGAAATAACATAAATAATGAATGATCTTTTTTATATAAAAATTTAAGTTTTTACTATATACTATAATAATTTTAATTTTCGCATTAATAATCACACAAACACATGTTGTTCCAGCCATTAGTATGTTAAATACGTTTGTCATTTTACAAAATTTGTCGCCTGTTCTAGCGTGTGTATGCAAAACTAGAAATATGCACACATAAATGTGAATATAAATTACTTTATTCTCGGCTAATAATCAAAGTTTAGTCACATTAAACTATTTAATTAGTACATTTTATCTGTTATTGTGACTGTTTATTTTTTCCGAGAGATAATAATAATTTGTATTAAATAACGGTCGACATGTTAAGATTGTTGCTGTCAACCATTAGCTACCTGTATTAAATTTAAGAGGACTCACAACTTTTTTCATCCAAATACAGTTTATTCAATAATATAAAAATATAGAAAAGAGTTATAAAACTATGAACCCGTTCTCACACACCAGTGTGATTACCAGGACCTGTGTAGTTATTAAATAGCGTTATACCGTTACTTCTTCCTGTAAATGTAAAGTAGTGTAATATATAGTAGTAATCACCCTTCATTATTTTTAATATAGCCATTAATTTATTAGCCAGAGAGGTATGTAAGGAAAGAACCTGTTTGAACTCTGTACTCTCTGCCTACCCAGCGAGGGAGCTGGCGTGATGATATAGATAGATAGATAGATTTTTAATAAAGGGTGATTTATCACAATTTTTGGCACTGCGGGGATCGAACCTGCGATCCAGTGAATGGAGTTGTCTACGTTCTAAGACCAAGTTGTCGTCAGTTATGATAATAAAGTTATGTATGCGCTATATCAAATTTTTTAACACTGAAACAGAATTATAGCTTCCAAAAAATCATCTCAAAAAGCTTCTCAAACATTTAACGTTTCATTAAAATAAAACCAACAAAATTAATAATCTAATAAACCACGTCTAATCCGTACAAAAAAGGTGATTTCCTCCATGTAAGCACATATCTTTTTCAATCCGTTACTTTTAATTAGAAAATTCGGCACTCAATTATTGTTCGTCAAACTTTCCCACGGCGCTCCATCGAGTTACTAAATCGACGATTAACCGCGCGGAGCAACTTGCCCCGGTCCTCAGGTACGGTGGCATCGGCGATTCTAATTAACATAAACACCCAGAGTGCAGTTATTTATAGCCATCGCCAATATATAAATATATCGCTAGTGTTCCATCGCTAATATACAAATATATCGCTAGCGTTTGACATGGTATCTCCTGTTCTGTAATTTTTTTTATAGGAAATAACTCGAACTAAAATAATGTATTTTTTATGCGAGATCAGAAATTGTCAAGTTTACTCTTTTTTTAACTTACTAATCTACCACCGGATAACAATGCGGTCTCCACTGAGAAGATCCGGATTATTCCGGTCCAATCCCCAAAACAGATCCCCTGCTGTTTATTATTATTAACTAATTTCTGTTCGGATCCCTCAACATTTTTGGAAGGTGGATCAGATCGCAATAAAAATTATTTACAATAAAACGGATACCCTAGGGGATTAAAACTGGGGGATCAGACTGGAATAATTGAAGATCAGGCGAGAAACTCAGCGGACTTGTCCTTTTATTCATCATATTATGTAAAGACAATGTTATATTACAAAATTAAGCTGTGTATCTGTGTAGCTCCAGTGTGGTGCCTTACGACTGAGATATAAGACTAATGATAAAAAAGAATAATAATAAAAACCAAAGGGTTCTGGGCAGACCGCTTAACTATGTTTGTAGTGGTAATGGGTGTGTATAGGTATGGGAGAAAGTGCCAGAAGTGGCTTCACGCTGCCGTTAAAAGCTTGTTAAGGAAGCAATTATGATATCCCAAAATGAGCTTAATCAAGCTAGATACTTAAGAGTGGCACCGATGGATGCTTGGAGATCCTGGAGCCGTCTACCATGTCGAAGGAGGCCACCGCAGGGGTTTTTATGTGGTCAAAGTCCCCCGCGAAAGAAAAGAAGTAGTGTTTGTTTCAGAGAAAGTCGCAAGTATTAGCAGTGAAATATGAAAATCATATTAATGATACCTATTATTCTATGGCTTAAAGAGGTAAACTACTAAATCTTAAATTCTTAATTCTTAGTTATGTACCTCCATAACGTTTAAAAGGTTCGGGAATATAGAAAGAATGTCAGAAGAATGACTGACAGTGGAAAGCGCGAAAGTGGAAGGATGTAGGTACCGGGGAAGACCTAGACTATGACCAAATAATCATGACCAAATAACCGGCGAGCCTGTATGAGACGAACTATGAGAGTGGAGGAAGCCAGTGTTGGAACTCTGTGGTCTCTGCCTACACCGCAAGGGATCTGGCATGATGATATCGATAGAAAGATAAAATTTGAAGGGTAAAAGGTATGAATACTATTTACTAGTTTATCTAGGTACTAGGTATAGGCCACAACAAGCGGCGCGAAATAATTACTTGCCAAGAGAAATTGTGGTTAAATTGATCCGGCTAGATTTTATCTCGGGTTGAAAGACAGCATGTTGCTAAGTGCATTTCTTGCTACCTGTTCTTGTTCTTGCGTTGTTTCCTTTTTAAAGTAATTAGATTTTCCATTTTAATGAATGTCCTATTCAGAGACAAAACGGTGGTACACTTTGAGATATATTAAAGGTAGGTAGGTAGGTATAGGAGATTAGTATCGTTAATGGTTAAGTAGAATAGTGACAGTCTCCTGTTAATATCTTCTTCAGCCGAAAGACTTCCTATGCAAGAAAATAGGGCCTACGTCGAAGATACCCACGACCCCCACCTTTTGAGCACTGACCTTGTATCCAACACCAGCGTTTACTTGCGACATTCACCAGGTTTGTTGTTCCATGGCTATAAGGTTTGATCACTTGGTGTGGCCCGGGTCTCGTGAGAGACTAGTACGGTGACTTGGTGTTATCTGGGAGTTGTGAACTCTAGCCTGTTTGGTTACTGGAAGTAGCCTGGATCTCTGGAGGAACACGAGACACTATTTGCACGTGGTTTTAGACTTGTTGTTTGTCTTGTAGAGAGCCTGACCAATCTCTTTCTCCCTCTTCCTCTGTCTACTTTCTCTATTAATATATAAATGTGAATGTATTTCTACGGTGAAATGACGAGAGCTGAAGTCCATGAACATGATAGTGCGAAAATCAATTTTATTATTAGTGTATCGAAATAAAATAATTGGTTGTTATAAAAATATCACTCAGGAGGTCTTGCTACTTTTTGTTTTATTCCATCTTAAGTGACAAATGTGGCTTATAATTTAAAGTAAGCAAAAAAGATAAATGCTGCCACACCTATATTCCCCAAGCAGAGGTGGCAGAGGTGTATTGTGTGCATCAAAAATATCGCCAACGGTCAAATACAGAGCAAAACTATTACTATTATACAGGGAACAATAAAATTAGTGTTCGGATTCTATCATTGTTTCTAAAGAGAAAGCACATTTAGTCCGCCCTAGGATTTGTATCAGGATCTTAAATTATACCTAGCATATTTATTTTGCAAATTTAGCCCAAGATGAGAGTGAAGGAGGAGGTATGTAAGAAAAGAACCTGTTGGAACTCTGTACTCTCTGCCTACCCCGCAAGGGATCTAGCGTGATGATAAAGCCCTAGATCTCAAATTATTGTGTTTGTATTTTCTGTAAAAATAAACACCGTCGCGCCAATTTTTCCCAAGTAGGAGTGTCACAGGTGTACTTTGTACGCCCACATTTTCTTAGCAATGTGAGCCTATTTCAGACTTCAGAATGATACTGGGAATTGTTTGATAGAAAAAGTATATTTATCGGGCCTAGAATTTGAACCCAGGCCCTAACTACGCGCATTATTTACTAGTAGATCAACGAGGCAGTCTCGCAAACGATATTAAATATTTTTCAATTGTTATTTTTATTCAATTAGGAATTTTTCTACTAAAAATACTACACACATACATCGGTCGGACATATATACTATATATGTCCGACCTTTGAACCCAGGACCTCGTGATCGAAACGCGCATTATTCACCACTAGACGAACGAGGCAGTCGAGTTTTGATTTTCTAACGTTTTCAAAAACCTCATATATTATATAGTTTTAAAAATACATTTGAGCCTGAGAATACAAAAAACACAGCTAGTGTACGTAACATTTATCTCTCTAATGAAGGTGTTTTACACCTGTTTAAAGCAAACGAAAGCAAAACACGATACTATTAGCACGAGGTTTTAGTCTTGTAGTCCTGAGGCGAATCCGGTAGCCGCTTCAAATCATGTCTGTACTATTAAATAAACCCAGTTATGGAATAATCTTTCAAAAATACGATTTATATTTTAGAAAATTTGCTTTGAAAAATGTAACCCTATACTAATCATTTCTTTTTTCTATGTAAAATCCTGCATAGGACTTCCGCGAGCCTCGGGGAAAGCTTGCGGGGCGTGTCGGATTCCTACCGACTAAAACCTGGGGTTTTAGTCGGTGCGTTCCATACGGAGATCCCGGAGCCCCTCCAAAGGGCTGGTGGATTCCTACCAACTAAAACCCCAGGTTTTCCACCAGCCAAATCCACGGGACAAATCTTTGTGTGTTCCACAATTATTTGTTTCGGTCTGGGTATTTGTATTTGTGAATTTCCATGTTTATAAACGCACCCACGACACAGGAATAAATGAATAAATCGGATTCCTACCATATAATCTATATAATCATCACCATCACCATATAATCTGTATAACCCACCAGCCCTTTGGAGGGGCTCTGGGATCTCCGTATGGAACGCACAGGTGCCCCTCTTGTGCCGCGCTCTGAAGAGCCTGCCATCGGGGGGAGACTTGATGACACGCTCGGAGTTGCTCGTACACTAGTCATTCCTGTGTTGTGCGTGCGTTTTATAAACATTAAATTCAGTCATATAATCTAACACGTGCCGTGCTCGAACCCGCGATTACTCGATCCAGTGGATGGAGCAGCTTAAGCCATTGGACCAACTCGTCATGATCCAAGATCCGCGGTAAATAAAATGAATCAGTTTAAATAAAATAAAATAAATAAAAATAAATAAATAAAATAAAACTCGAGACTGATAATGTTTCAGACCTTAAAAAATAAGAACATTTATTTCGTTACCTTGTATAATAATAACACCGTCACGCCTATATTCCCCAAGCGGGGGTGGCAGAGGTGTACTGAGTACACCCACGTTTCGCCGACGATGTTAGGTCCCATGTAATAGGGGGCGAGCCTATTGCCATATACCGGGCACAATTCCAGACTCCGGACCTTGTATAATAATACCATTAAAGGCCTTCTGATTATCTTACCATGACCAAATAGACCGAGTCTTATCTGAAGGACAAGTCAAGAGTCTCCGTAACCGGCGAGCGCGTATGAGACGTACCATGAGAGTGGAGGAAGCCAAAGAGGTATGTAAGAAAAGAACCTGTTGGAACTCTGTACTCTCTGCCTACCTCACAAGGGATCTGGCGTGATGATATATAGATAGATAGAAAGGCCTTATAAGTTTTTCCTACGATTTACAAATGACTAGTTATTTCTTGAAGAATGACGGACGATTTAGCGCAGTGAAGAGCTTAAGCCGTTTCACCCTCTGTGTTTAATAGTCGTGACGATTCCCGCATGGGATAAATCTTTGTGTGACTCACAATTATTTGTTACGGTATGGGTATTTGTGTATGTGAATATTCATATTTGTTACAGGAATAAATCTTAGTGTGGGGCTACGTTTTATTAAAATAAAAAAAAATGTTACCGCCAATAGAATATTTATTTTTGTAAATTTATAACCTATTAATACTAAAATCTAATTTCATCATGAATCTTCATCATCTTGCAAAATGATAACACTCAAAAGAATCGCTAGCATACATTGTAGTTTAAATGGTTTTTAAGTTTTTCTATTGCTTTACTATTGCTATACATTTTTATTGGTTGAAGAATTTTCCCCGCTAACTAGATACTTTCGCGAGCCGCACCGCCGCGCGCTCGCCGCGCTGCCTCCTGGATTTTAATCCTAACTGTGATGTGCTTGCTGATGGATGGTCGGAAATTTTGTATGATTGTCAGAGGTTTTGCGAGAAGGATGAATGAATATTGTTACTTATGTGTTAAATTAATGTTTAATTGTTCATATATATTAGTGTAAATGCTATATCACCGTGCTAATTAATGAAATAAATAAACAAATTAGATAATCAGTAAACTAATAATGAAGTACAATAAAAATGGCCCTTCACCGAATAAATATATAGGAATCTAATAATCTAATCTTTTATATGTTTTAAGATATTGGCGAAAATCAAAGTCCAAATATTACTGCTATTTTATTTCCGTCACGCCTATATCTCCGTAATGGCAGAGCCTATTGCCATATACCGGGCACAATTCCAGATTCCGGACTCGTACTGGGAAGTTTCCGTTAGAAAAACTACACTCTTCCGGCCTAGGATTTGAACCCAGGACCTCGTGATCACAAAGCGATGCGCTTTGCCACTAGACCAACGAGGCAGTCCATTTGATTTCGGTATTTGATATCAAAACAAATTTTTTTTCTTTAGTAAATAATGTGATGCTTTCCGATTCTATTTTATTCAAACGAATCCCACATTTAAAATTCAAAAACATATCTAACGAAGTCCATACATACAATACAACATCGTAAATAAAATAAACCATATAAAACACACAACGATAAAGAGTAATGTGTGTGACTGTACAGAAACAAAACGACATCGGCGCGCACGCAACTCCCGTGGCTCCATCTACAACATAAATGGACACATTTTTCATAAATAAATTTAAATATGCCGATGCGGTTCTGTAACTCTCTATGCCCGTACAGTAGCGAGGAGTATCACGCGAACTAATTAATATGGAGTAAGAGCCGATTTATAGGTGGACAAGATGGAGTTACGCCTTGTTCTAATGTGGGTTTTAAGGGAGGGAAATGTGGTGAGCATGCTCGCGAACATGCTTGGCCAAGGTAGCCGGAAAGAGATTGCTGATTAGCGATAAGGCCACCCTTTGTGTTACTTTAAGTATTTTTTTGAGAGCATAACTCATTAAACAGTTATCTATCTTGGCGGATTTTTGTTATTTCTTTGTTGGGATTATTTATTAGGGCAACATTTAGTAAATTCATTAATGCATTGTCAATTTATCTGTCTATCTACTTCACCACGCCAGATCCTTTACTCATTTATGTTATATAAAATGAGTTTAAATATATTTACCTGATTATAAAACTACGAAATAATACCTAATTCAGGAAGAATGTTTGACTTGAATTACATTAACGTATGAAAAGAACAAAAATAAAAATTTCGTAGTAAATTTTAAATGAGAACATTTCTATATACACCAAGATTTTTAAAAAAAAAGTATAATCCCTTGAAAATCTAAGAACGTTTCTTAAATTCCATTTCTAATCAACATCTTTTTGATAGCCGAACAAAAACCACAACATGTCATCAAACATGCTCGCCGCAACACCCGCTCTTAAATCACCATAATAAACCACAGGCCATCTCACATTACGGTGATGTCCACAGTGCCCATACACAACCTAGTGTACAGACATAGATTTCATGTAGATACAATCGCTCGGTAGTGCTTGTTCGTAACAGAATACTTTCTGAGACGATCCCTTAGCGATACCATAACGATTCCCTTAATGTTACTTTAATGCCGCATCCAAATATTTTCGGTGTGGGGCTGTTGTTGAATTTTATTTTCATATTTGGTGATCGTTTGTCACTTTCTTATCTTATTAATAAGATAAGAATTTATGATATAAAATAATTATTAAATTTAGTATAAAATATTAATTTATTTATCTTACTTGTTGATCAAGCAAAATTGGTCCCCGTTTTTTTACTTTATAGTTTCCTATTAAAACTCGATCGAGTGCTAGTCAAATACTGAATAATAAGTCGCAATAACTGGCAGATTTTGTTTTGCTTAATTTTTTTACACCCAAACTGGAGCAAAAGTTTGAGGGTCACACAAAGATTTGTCTCGGGCGGAGGTCGAACCCGCGTCTACTTGATCCAGAGAGCATAACGGGTTAAGCTCTAAACTACTGGACACAGCCGTCCGTCAATCTTATTGTTTGATAGCATTAAAACAATTTAAAGTGACCATTAACCGAAAAAAAATGACTTTACATCTACACAAATATTATAAAGAGGAAATATTTGTATTTTTTATGTTTGTAACGAATAAACCCAAAATTTACTGGACCGATTTCAAACATTCTTTCACCATTAGAATTACACATTATCCCTGAGTAACATATACAAGCTGTAACATAATAAACGCAAGACTTGAAAGTTGTTTGTTCTAAAGCGGTAACTGAATCGATTCCAACAATTTTTAATGTATTTTACAGTTTTTTTTAAATTTGCAAAAAATGCTTTTACTCCTTCAGTGCGCTATAAAAAATTAAATTTATTCTTGATTCATAGCAAGAAGAACATTCCAAACGCTTTCCTTAAACGTATTTACGTTACATACAAGTTTCATTGTTAATTGGGGTATAAAAGCGCCTTAAAAAAGGCTTTTGGCAATACGTAACCGGCGAGCGTGTATGAGACGAATTATGAGAGTAGAGGAAGCCAGAGAGGTATGTAAGGAAAGAGCCTGTTGGAACTCTGTACTCTCTGCCTACCCCGTAAGGGATCTGGCGTGATGATATAGATAGATAGATAGATAAAAAAGGCTAAAAACCTTTAAATCTGAAAACTTGGATTTCGTTTTGAATTTATAAAGCAATTCTCTAATCGGGTTGTCTGAGGTCTTGCGTTCATTATGTTACACCTTGTATATGATATATATATGTTACTCAGGGCTATATTTGAAAAAAATAGGGATCTCTACTAAAACTTTTTTCAAAAGATTTTGTCCACCCGTACGCAGCCGGGACGGGCCGCTAATATCAAATAAAATACCGCCTTTATACTCTCTGCCTACCCCGCAAAGGATTTGGCGTGATGATATAGATAGATAAAATTGAAATACCAACACGAATATAAAACGTGAACGAAAATAAGCTTTATAATTGTGGTAGTAGAGTGCTCATTTCATTATTTACATTTCTGAGATGTGCCGTTAGTAAATTCGAACAGAATAGCTTTCAAACTACATGGGACCAGATGTCTTTAAAAATAGCATAACTTATTTTTAAAATAGCGATGACACTTAGATAAGATCTACCTACATTTTACATTATACCAATATATAAATTAAATGTTAATAAATGTTAATATAAATTTTATGTAATCCTGACTGGAAGACACAATTTGTATTTAAATTATTTCCGTATTTCTTTTACCTTTTTGACCTAGAATTACAAGATTTTAATCTGTATTCTCGTGAAATTTATGGAATACGTCAAAGATGGAGTACTTAATTATTCTATACTATTTAACGCTATGTTTATTTTATCACTAAAGGTTTGGTCAAATAGCCGATGGAGCGCGACGGGAGCGTGACAGAAGCGCTCGTCTACGTAGAATATAACTCCCCAAGCCGCGCTACCGTCGCGCTCCCGTCAGGCTTCATCGGCTATTCGGCTATATGGCGAAACCTGAATACTTATTGAACCTTAAATCAGAATAATCCTTAGTCGAAATGACGAATACTTTATCACGCGCTAGGTATATAGATAGTATTATTTATGTATTTTAATATTAGAATACCAAGGTACTTAAAATGATAGTGACAAAAGTATTGTATTGTATGACGACGGTTTGGTCTAGTGTTTAGGAGTCTAGGCCGGTACACTCATAAGGTCAAGTAGTCGCCGGTTCAATCCTCGTACGAGACTAATCTTTGTGTGACCCTTGAATGTTTATTGCGGTTTGAGTGCTGGTGTTTGTAAATTTCATGTCTATGAACGCACCCACGATATAGGAATTATTCCTACAGGGGGGCTACGTTTTTTTTAAAGGACATGATTTTGTCCTTCGCTTGGCCCGACTGCGCGGTCCAGCTACTCCGCTCGCTGGGCAAAAACACACAAAATGTTTTTATATTAATTAAACATACAATAACTTATTTTATTGGCTTATATTTCAAAACTGCTTGTTCCATCTAAACAGTGTAGCTACTTTTAATAAATTCAAGAGAGTAAAAATCAACAGTCAGTTTATTCGCCAAGAGGGTATCAAATTAAATTGGACGCCCACACTTGGGGTGCTCATTTTCTTTAATATATTAGTCTCTGGGTACAGAATACGAGCGTTATGTTGGCTTGTTAGCGTTTTATATCTCAAGTTTAAAAAAATACTTCAAGAATTTGGTGTCTTGCTTTGAATCTAAGGAGAGAGCCATGATATATTTAGTTAAAATCTTTTATTTATAAAAGAAGTTGGACTTTAGACAGGAACCTTACGTTTTTCCGGGATAAAAAGCATTAATCAAGGTGATAAGCTATCTGTGTACCAAATTTCATTTAAATCCTTTCAGCCGTTTTTGCGTGATTGAGTACCAAACATACAAACTTTCACATTTATATTATTATAGTAGGAAATAGGATAAACACCGTCACGCCTATATTCCCCAAGTGGGGACGGCAGAGGTGTACTATGTGCACCCACTTCTTGTCGACTATGTTAGGTTCCATCGAAAGCCTGTTGGCATAAACCGGGCACAATTCCAGACTCTGGACTGATACTGGAATTTTTCGATAGAAAAGCTACATTAGTACGACCTTGAATTTCAAGCCAAGACCATGAGGTCTTGGCTTGCAATTCAACTTGCAATAATGATATTGCAACACATACTATTCGCTATGAAACCAACGTAGCCATTCCGCAAATCTTTTATATTAGAAAAACATTATTATTTACTAGTTTCTGCCCGAGACTGCGTCCGCGTTGACTTTAGACAGGAACCTAATATTTTTCGGGGATGAAAAGTATCCTATGTGTTAATCCAGGCAATAAACTATCTGGGGGTGCAAAATTTTTGCGTTATTGAGTAACAAACATCCAAACATATTAACATACAAACTTTCATATTTATAATATTAGTAGGATAACCTATTTATTTCCAGTACTAGGCAAAGATCTCTCCCATGAATCAACTTAACACGACCGTTGTAATAAAAACTACCAACAACATGAAAATCATTTTAACCCCTCCGTCGCATAATGGAAGAAGAAAATGTATTAAAAAATATATCTATCTAATAGGTAAAGATAACAGAGTTCCAACAAATATACACACGGTGACACTGATGCTTAAGCAATATTGTATGATACCTATCTATCTATATCATCACACTGGAACCCTTGCAGGGTAGGCAGAGAGCACAGAGCCCTAACAAATTATTTTCTTATAGACTTCTCTGGCCTACTCCACTCTCATGAACCATCACATTTATTTTAAAATATATTATAAATAATCTATTGGACCCTAGTTACCAAGTTTTTAGATAGTGGGCTAATATTATTGTAATCTTACTTTCTGTAAGAAAGAGACAAATCTATAAACTGCATATACTTTCAGTAAATAATCACAAAACATATTTTCCTGAAAAGAAAAAAAAAACAATACTCATTAGATTAATAAAATATCAAACTCACTCCAATAAGTGCCTCAAAGACCGACCCCTGGCAGGTATCAAAGAGTGAAAATAGACTACCTGCTTCGGATATTAATAAAAATAAGAGTATATTAATAGATGAAGTAATATAGAGATCCGAGTCAGCTGCATTTTCTTAAAGGAACCAAGAAAATGATGTCCGATCAGACGATGGGAATAGTATGGATATACGTGAGATACTAGTACTTATTAAAGAATTATACTCCTCAAACTCGAACTAGGCACATAAGTTTGTTTGCTGTTGCTAGATCATCAACACATTATGCACAAAATTCTGTAATTAACCGCTTACAAAAAGTCTATAATAAGAAATTTCACTTCACTGATATATTCCACCGTAATAAGAGTGCATTTAAAAGAGATATTATGCAGTTTTTAAAGCGGGAGGGCAAATAATAACGATACATATATACGCGACCAACGCGTGTGTGTGTACACGCACACACACACGCGCACGCGCACACGCATACACACACGCCTACACACACATATAAAACACACACAAAATATGTAATATTTTCTTATAGATATGTAATATTCGTTCACAAAGATATTTTTTTATTTTGTTTATAATGTTTTATATGACTCTACGGGCCGTTCGATTATAAAAAAAAAGTTAAAAAATGTAAATTCTTTCTTGGCTGTAAGCTTAGAGCATAAGTTACGATTGCAATATATTTAAGAGCTGTGGTATTCCCCGCATGCCCGTTTTTTTCCGAATGTGATGACAGAGATACACCGCCATAGTACATTGCCACGATAGACTAAAACTATCCTTAAGCCTTTTTTTAGGTTAAGTGGTTGCTCTATATACCCTTCTTAAAGTTGGTTGCGCCTTTATCTACAAGTGATTACAATTTCTTTTTTTGGGATTTCACTTAAAAATTGAATATAAATAAAGGGGATATTTTTATATGATTGGGACCAGTAAAAAAGACTAGTGAAAACATAACAGTTGTGTCAGTTCAATATATTGTTAGATAAATTATGACTAAGAAAGTTATAGTTTTATGTTTTTACACCGTCACGCCTATATTCTCCAAGCGGGAGTGGCAGAGGTGTACTGAGTACACGCACTTCTCGCCGACGATGTTAGGTCCCATGTAATAGGGGGCGAGCCTATTGCCATATAACGGGCACAATTCCAGACTCCGGACTCAGATTGGGAATTTTTCGTCAGAAAAACTACATTTGTCCGACCTAGCATTTTAACCCAGATCTTGATCACAAAGCAATGCGCTTTGCCACTAGAACAACGAGGCAGTCTTATGTTTTATGTTTGCAGTTTTATGTTTTTTACTTATTTTTTATTTTAAGTAAGTCATTCAACAGTCAATAATTACTCAGATTAGTCACTTAAATATCTTTCTGGAAATTTACTTTGCTAAATTAAAATAGAGTGTATCTTATCTAAAGGTCAAGGCACCTCCGTAACCGGCGAGCGTGTATAAGGCTAACTATGAGAATGGAGGAAGTCTGCAAAGATGTACCTGTTGAACTCTGTACTCTCTTCCTACCCCGAACTCTGTCGTTATGATATACAACTAGATAAACTAAAATCAAGCCATGTCCATGTTAGTGCTATCAGGACAAGTTCATAACGGCACCGTTGGATAAAATTGCACGTAGCATAAAGGAAAGCGGGCGGATATAGAAAATCTCTCAATACCAGCCGTCGGATCTGAGCTCAAAGCCGACGCCGTGTCCACCGTGTAATAACTCTGCAGATACTGGTTAGGCTATACTTGTTTAAGAGACTTAAAATAATCATAATCTTTTGAAACTGCCCCTAACTAGCCTAGGGCTATGCAGACCTTGTGTCTCTATAGACACACGGTAGAGTTCAAATCTTAGGTTAGATAAAGTATTATTGGGACTTTTTTGTTTGTTTTCAGTCCGGAGTCTGCACTTGTGACTAATGGCACATTGGAGTATGACATTATTGACTGTGGGTATTTACATAACACCTGTGCTACTGAGTTTTGGAAATGAGTGTGTGAATGACCTATGCTGTTGGCGGCGGGGTCTTTACAGATTCACTGCAGAAATTGAGGTAAGAAGGATTTGCTCCACACAAGGATCCAGTGCGGATTGGTGGAGGTGGCTTTGTGGCGGGTGTGTGCGGACTACTAGATTATCTAGCCGAGGCTTTCAACGTGGCTTAATGTATATCATATGAAGTATTAACCAAGATACATGATGATACATGCCATAAAGCACGAGTTCGTTAAAAAAAAAACAACCACAGTCACAAACACCCATCCAACACTGACCCAGCCGAGAGCTTAGGTCGGTGTTAGATGGGTGACCGCTATAAAATCATGGTACTACAGCGCTAGATTTACGCAAATATTACAAATGAAATAAAACTACTTTTCGGATTTTATCGCGAAGATTAAGGATGGTTCGCGAGGCTATTAAAATTAATAAACATTCTAATTTCAATAGAGTATATGGCTGGGTACTTCCATCGACTTGGGATGTGACAGTAACTAATATAACCAAGTCCAAAACCAAGCATAACACTCAAGACACTCATCAGCCATTCTACATAGATCGGACCAACCAAAATAATTAACAAGTTTGAGGGTACCTTGGAACATCTATAACTTTTGGACGTCTAACACCTCAGTCCTTCCCGCGACCATGGGGGCAGCAAAGCACACGAAACGTCGGGAACTTAAAAAACAATAATAAACCGGAATAAAACCCAAAAAATATGTTCTATTTCACCTCTCATTGTGTTTATTTATATCTTAACACTAGATCTCGTATGGGGCTATCCGCCTATCATCACTACATTACCATCAATACGTTATAACATTTAAAAAATCCCTATACGAAACAGTTAAACACAGTACAAGAAAAATAACCAAACAATCAATTACAAAGAAAATCTGTCGAAGTGAGCCCCGGGAGAGAAAACAGGTAAAACACAAAATATAAAAAAGTTGCGAAACAACCCCGAAACGGGAACAAAACATTGATTAATGACGAAATGCACTCGAAAACAAACTGTCGAACTTCTTCAAATTCGCGATACAAATGCCTTCGGTATAACCCCTCGGAAATAATGGTTTCCTTTATGGGGGCACTTACCCTAACCACCGAAGGTGAACCATCCAAATCCGAACCTTAAATTAGGAGTGATTAAGTTTAAAATCCATTGTTGTAGAAAGTAGGGTAGAAGTGCTAAAAGTCGTCTGAGTATTTTCTTTTCGTACACGGTTTTGTTACTTTTTTTGTTGTCGCAAGGAAACGGAAGTGGCGTGTAGGGACGTGTGTTTCCTCCTTTTTTGTTGAGAAATTGTTTCGGTGCCATTAAGCCGTTGACAGATCGCCTCCAGTGAATAATGCCCTTGAATTGTTTGCGTTGATCGCACAAGAGGGTGAGTACTGATTTGTGTGACAATGGGAGGATGTTTAGTGAGATTGCAATGTATTTAATACTGATTTTTCTATTCTCAGATGGTCCATAGCATATTAAGCATCATGCTGAGTGCATATTAAGAATCAGAAATACGAAAGTCTTCAAAGACTGAAAGCGATGAATGAAGGTGTACAAATGGGTGACTTAGTGGTAAACCATCTACTTTATGCAGATGACGCGGTTTTAATAGCGCCAACAGCCACTGATCTGCAAACACTAGTCACAGTTATGAAAGACGACTGCATGATCAATGGCTTACACTTGAATGTGAAGAAAACCAAGATTATGGTTTTTGAAAGGGAAGAAACCAGAACGAATGTAAGGATTGTGGTTGGTAACGATGTGCTGGAGCAAGTGAATGAGTTTGTATATCTTGGATGCGCCTTCAGTAAGGACGGGAAATACACCGCTGACATAGAGAGAAGAGTGAGTGCAGGGAACAGAGTGAATGGTGCGATGGGAAAGCTACTCGGGAGCCGGCACTTAAGCCATAAGGCGCAGCTGGCCATACATAACGGTGTTCTTGTCCCAACGCTGTTATATGGTAGCGAGAGCTGGGTATGTAAGAAGGAGAATGAAAGTAGGATAAATGCGGTAGAAATGCGAGCTCTGCGGAAGATGTGCGGACCGACCGCATTAGCAACAGCATAATAAGACAGCGAGTAGGTATGAAAGATAGTATCGGTGTAAAGATGAGAAAGGGCATGCTCCGTTGGTTCGGGCATATAGAAAGAATGCCAGAGGAAAGAATGACAAAACAGATATACAATGTGAAAGTGGAAGGATGCAGGTACCGGGGAAGACCTAGACTATCCTACCACGACCAAATAAACCGAGTCTTATCTGATGGAAAAGTCAAGAGTCTCCGTAACCGGCGAGCGTGTATGAGACGAACTATGAGAGTCGAGGAAGCCAGAGAGGTATGTAAGGAAAGAAGCTGTTGGAACTCTGTACTCTCTGCCTACCCCGCAAGGGATCTGGCGTGATGTTACAGATAAACGTCTTTTTTATAATGTATATTTTAGATTGTAACAGATTTACTTATACATAACTACGGAAGACAAGGATGGTAAATATTTATTTCACAGAAAATAAAAAAAACAATAAACTGCTTCAATAAAAAAACACAACCGAATAGTTGCCACGAAAAGGATACCGCAATTGTGGAAGGCCAGTATAAAGATGGGTGGATGATGTGGTTAAGTGAGACCGGGCCAAGATTAGATCAGGATAGGGATATGTGGCTTAAGAGGGCTTATGCCAAGAAGTGGGTGATTTTTTTTTATACAGAAGTAACTTCTGCCCCCGACTTGGTCCGCCTTGACTTTAGACAGGAACCTAACATTTTTCCGGGGTAAAAATATCCTATGTGTTAATCAAGGTAATAAACTATCTGTATGCCGAATGTCATCCAAATCCATTCAGCCGTTTTTCCGTGCATGCATCCAAATAGCTAAACATCCAAATACTCAAACTTTTACATTTATAATAGTAGCAGGATTTTCACTTAAATGACGTCTTAGATATTACATGCATCATACTCACCCATCACTCACGGACTAGGAAAAAAGATATTTTTTTCCAATCAGTACTCTCACACCCGTTTTTCTTAAATGGATAGGCAGAGGTGAATAAAGTAAGTAAATCTCCCTGTTGCTATATTTGACTTTTTAGGGATATTTGTATTCTGATCCACATACCAAAGATCAGAGTAAATATAAACTTAATATTTATTTATAAGCCCAGTACTCATTCATTCAAATATTTTTAAACTATTGTTAGTATTTATAAACCTGCAAAATAAATCAATAACCTTATAAAGATAAAATCAAATTAAACAAAACATCTCTTATGTTATATCTCAAAAAGACAACTTAAAAAGTGTTCACACACCTATCGCCACCACTTCTCAATAAATCTTCCACGAACATGACGATATTTTAAGAAGGCATGCTTTAAACGCTTCTAAATCAATTGAATTACAATAAATTTCGTATAAAATCAATTTTCCCACGTGTGCACCTGTAATGAAATCAAAGAAGCAATAGATCATTGCAGTCAGGTGCATGTTTTGACCTTCAATCCCATAATTATACATGCGTTTTAACACTGACATAAGGTAGAGCCTTCATTAATTAATAATATAATATTAGCCCTGTTAAGAAACTGTCCCACTTTTGTGCACGGGCCTTCTCTCCAACTAAAAAGGTTTAGGCCATAGTTCACCACGCTGGCCCAGTGCGGGTTGGCGAACTTCCCACACTTTTGAAAAACTCTTACGCATGCAGGTTTTCTCACGATGTTTTTCCTTCACCGTTAAAATAAGTGATGGTTATTTTTTTAATACGTACATGCCTTTGAAAAGACAGAGGTGCGTGCCTGGGTTTGAACCTCTGACTTTGCAATTCAACGGTCTAATCACTAGGCTATCACTGCTTTTTTTCATTAATTACTAGCTATAAATAATAGCTTGCAATGTTTATTAGTATATTAGTTTGTTTGTTTAGGTGAAATCTTGCAACCTAAAATTGAAATAACTTCCTTATCCTATGGATAATAAATAATAATGTGACATATTGGTTCACTTCCAATGACTTCCAAAACGACGGACGGCTTGGTGCAGTGATTGAGAGCTTGAGTCGCTCCACCCACTGGATTGAGAAGTCGCGGGTTCGATTCCCGCACGGAACAAACCTTTGTGTGACCCACAAATATTTGTTTCGGTCTGGGTATTTGTGCATGTGAATTTCATGGGTGTAAATGAACCCACGACATATAAATAATTCCTAGTGTGGGGCTATTTAAAAAAAAAGACATGAATGATGTATTTTTATGCTAAGCATGACCTAATTATACACTTAGGATTTGCTCCTGACGAAGGAATTCCTCAACGGTCAACAGCACAGACACGAAATTTGGAGAAAAATATTTTTTGCATTAAAATATTTATTTTGGTATAATTAACGTTTACCGTGTCAAGATTTCCGGTTATATATTCTTTATTTTAAAATTTAAGAGTATTTTATCGAACTTTGAATTGTTAAAGAAAATAAATGGTACTTTATTTGATTTGTAGCTTTAATGTGAACGCTAATTTTAAACGGTATCTGATTTGACTCACGTACAAATATAATTTAAAAAGACCAGACATTTTTAAGTTAGTTCCATTCGAGCCCTCGAACAGAGCAGACATAGGAATCGGGTGACTAGAATTTATTAAAACGTGTATCGTGTATCCACACGGAATTAATGTTCGAGATTAAAGGTATTATGATATTAAAGGTGTTTGTTTGCTTCGTTACAACCGTAACGAAATAATAAAATGTCGTTCATCGCAACTTTTTTCATTTAAACTTTTTTGAGCAGGAACTAGGTTTCAAGAAGCCTAATTTAGAAAATTTAGAACCTTTAGAATGACTTACATCCTTTTCAGAATAAGTAAAGAACTAATTATGCAGAACTGTTGTAATAATATTGCTTTCTTGTGCGTCATGTACCTAATATGGTTCTGAATACGTATTATTACTGTATGTTAAGAGTATACATAACATAAAAGGCACCATCAAGACTACGTTTCCCAAGCGGGGGTGGCAGAAGTACTGTGTAGACGTACATTTTGTTGACGATGTTTAATCCCGATTATTTTTTATTTAAAGAACGTAGGCCCATATGAGGAATTATTCCTGGGTCGTGGATGTCTTTACAAACATGAAATTCACATGCACAAATACCCAAATAGAAACAAATATTTGTGGGTCACAACAAAAATTTGTCCCATACGGGAATCGAACCCGCGACAGACGGCGGAGCGACTAAAGCTTAACTAGACCAAGCCGTACGTTAATGTACTTAATAGAAAACGAACTTTTTACCAAAATACCTCGCACAATTCCAAATTCCTGCCTGCAAAAAAAAAATTAATAGAAAACTACAATTACATTTCCAACCTAAGATTTTAACCAGGGACCTCATTATCACCAGCTACGCCAGCATTTTCTAAACTTTATTATGTTCTGGCCCTAACTGGGCCATTTTAATGTTTCCCCATCGTGACCCACCATAAGTCTTTTAACCCTCCTATCGCATATAGGGAAAATAAAAAAAGACAACTCAATGTCCATGTCCACGTAGTAGTGGGTGGAAATAATACGCAGGGCGCAGGGTGCAGTGCGTGTAAAACATTAGCTACACAGAACGCGGGACGACCCATAGAGTAAGAAGTAACAGCCACCACTCACTCCTCATGCACTCCTCAGTGCAACCGCGGAGCGAGCGTTCGCGCTGACACAAAAGCAACACTGCTCTTGATCATGAACTAGTATGATTAATTGTGAACAATAAGACAATGTACTCTGTACTCTCTGCCTACCCCGCGAGGGAGCTGGCGTGATGATATAGATAGATAGATAGAATAAGACAAAGCTGCGACCCAGTATTTTATTTTCATGACCCTGTGCCGGGTCGCGACCTACTATATGGGAAACGCTGAGCTACGCATCACACCAAGGCAGAAGACTTAATAAGCATAATAAAACTATAAACGCTTCTCGCTCCGCCTCCCACTTATATCACCCTTAAGGTCAGAAGTTATCAGATGAACGTCACATATAGAATGTTATCTCAATTGTTATCACGTCTGATGACAGGTCTAATGCTTGACTGGATATATAGCCCTATTGATATCAATTTTAATGCGTTCCCAGTAATTTAGTATCGCGTAAAGGTGAACGCGTATTTTTAACGTGTCACAAAAGTTTGTTTACACCATTTTACCTGATAGATAATGTTTAAGTTTAAATTCGTTTGTAATAAATTTAATTTAAAAAGATCTTGAAATAAATGTGTAATATTCGCGTAAATCTAAGAAATCAGTATAAAAAGATCCTTCTAAATCATATATTCATAGCAAAGACACAAGGAAGATAACTTGCTAATTTAAGGAATTCTTATGGCTTCCTTCCGGCTCCATCATCAGACCTTAGGATAATAGACAGAATTCCAGACTCCGGATTCCTGTTGAGGATCTTCTTCTCACTCGTTTCTTCATAGCTGAGGGTTGTTTCAATATCAGGAGGAAGTCATCTCATAGGTGTTTAAAAGTCTTCTCCATTTTTCTCTATTTTGGGCATGTCGTAGAACGGTGTTGAAGAACCATCCTGTCAGGTCCCGTATTTGGTCAGACCACTGTGTCGGTGAACGGCCTCGAGGTATTTCCGTCTACTTGGCCTACTATCACGAGCTTTTAGAGGCTATCTTCATCTCGCCTAGCTATGTGTTAAGGATATTTGATAAAAAAGCAGCCGAACCTAGGATTTACTGCGTACAAATGTAAACCGCTGGTGTGTGCAGAGAAATTCCCATAAAACTGAGCTGCTCGGATATGTAAAATTTACATATTACCTTCAATTCTCATTTTCATGCCTGATTCCATGCAGATTGCCTCACAAGTGGGCTAAATGAAATCCAGAGGTAAATATAATAAAATTCAGCCTGCGCTGCTGAACAAAGGCTGTCACAAATGGAGGTGAGAGAAATTATGTCATACTCTACCACGCAGACCCAGTGCGAATTGGAGGGAGCAGGTTTGTGACCACCTTCTGTTGAAAATTGTCAAGGCGCCTATAATATTTCTAAATTGTCTTAAGAACTACCAAATTAAGTGTACCAATGACTGAGTGTGCATTCCGAAGCATGGGGACTCTTGAATAGGAAAATGCCACAAACGGGCACCCATCTCAAACTGACCGAGCCGAACGCTGCTTAACCTTGAATCGCTAAGAACACCACGGTCGTACAACACTATGAGCGCAGGGTACCAAATACGCATAAAGATATTTCTAACCTTTAAAAATGTATACAAGGTGTAACATATTAAACGCAAGACCTGAAAGACCTATTCTAAATTGATAGCTGAATTGATTCCAACAATTTCTATTGTATCTTATTTTTTAATTTAATTGCAAAAATGCTGCTAAGTTGCCTCGGCCTGCCTCGTTGGTCTGGTGGCAAAGCGCATCGCTTTGTGATCCCGAGGTCCTGGGTTCAAATCCTAGGTCGGACAAATATAGTTTTTCTAACGAAAAATTCCCAGTACGAGTCTATTGCCATATATCGGGCACAATTCCAGACCCGGAGTCTGGAATTGTGTCCGATATATGGCAATAGACTCGCCCCCTATTACATGGGACCTCTGCCACCCCCTCCGGGGAATATAGGCGTGAAGGCACGATAGGTAATAGGGCACGATTCCAGACTCCGGACTCGTACTGGGAATTTTTTGATAGAAAAACTACATTTGTCCGACCTAGGATTCGAACCCAGGCCCTCGTGATCACAAAGCGCTGTGCTTTGCCACCAGACCAACGAGACAGTCAAAGTTAAGTATTGAACTTATGAAGCAATTATCTAATCGGGCTGTCTGAGGTCTTGCGTTATTTACAATACAGCTTGTATAAAAAGATGAAATTCAAATAAAACCCGGAACTAAGTACTTACATAGAATTAATTCAGCGCCTTTTTCATCTATAAGTCTGTCAACTATCTCTCCCACGGCATACATCTACTCAATACGGAATATTCATCGATATTATACGGTAAAGATGTTATTCTGTACACAAACGCAGCCACCGACTGTAAATGCAATCGGCAGTTGATCGCGGTTGTTTAACTATCAATAAATTCTATCAAATATTTCTAAGTAACTAGGAAACAATTACTAGTTACTTCGAAATAATAGCTATCTATATATCTATATCATCACGTCAGATTCCTTTCCTAGAAGTAATATAAAATCTTTTTTTATTGCGAAAATCAGCTGTAATGGCAACCAAAAGGGACTTAAAAACACCGTGGCGTGTACTTTCTTTTAGTTGGAATATCCGAGATGTAACTTTGTTCACATACATTTTGTTGACGCTGTAAGATCACAAGGTAATATTAAATAAGCCTATTGACATTATACCGGTTGCAATTCTAGATGATGGACTGCGGCTAAGGATTTTTCCAGAGAAAAATCCCAATACCACTGGTAGACTTTAGATTCGAACTCAGATCCACATGGTCGCCAGGCGCACCTCATGCTACTGAGTCGACTTATCATAGTTTCTATTTCTAGTTTATCTAACGGAGCAACAAAACAATATAAACGTGGTCAGATATTGTGAAAGCAACACCGAATAAAATGGACTAAAATGATATAAAACCAGAAAAATGTTTATTAATCAATGTATAAAACAATATTTAAAAAAAATATTAAATTTAGTTGTCAGTAAGAAACAAAATGCACTGTCAAACTAAACCTTAAAAATAATATTGAACATTTCTTATCACTGAATTCTATATCACCACAACTGCAACCGACAACCGATCGCGGTCGTAGTCGATACATATTCAGAATCATTCCTCCTAACTACGAGTCTAACTACCAGCTTTACGCAACAATCTAGGAATGTAATTGAATTGATTCAATCAAGTTGTCTTCATTCCCGCAGGTGGGTGACGGCTTGATTCTGTGAGGACATTGCACTTCTAGATAAATGGAAATGTGTGGGCTGTAGGAACTGATTGGAGAGAGGCGAACTAGTAAGAAAAAGGAGCAATTGTATTAGCAATTGCAATTTATGTGGCCAGTTGTTGCATACAGTTAATAGGATTGTTTTTGGTAACAGATAAAATATTTGTCTGGTTAATTGTTATTACGAACAGAGTTAAATATATCTATATCTATATTATTACGTTAGGTCCCTTGCGGGGTAGGCAGAGAGTAGAGTGCCAATAGGTTCTTTCCTTATATACCTCTCTGGCTTCCTCCACTCTCATAGTTCGTCTCATACACGCTCGCCTGTTACGGAGACTCTTGGATTCAATATATATCATATATTATTTAAGTACATTTTGCTGCGATTTTTTTCTTATAGGACGACAACTGGGTTTAGTGCTCAAAGTGTAAGCAGAATCGGAACGTATTCCGGATTCGGTCCCCGCACGGGACACTTTATGTGACCCACAATTCTTGGTTTCAATCTTAGTGTTTGTGTGTGTATTGTTAGTAAACGTACCCTTGGGTGAAATATATATATTATTATTCATGTAATTTGCAGTGATTTTTGTCTTTCTGACAGAAATTAGGACGACAATAGTTTAGTTTAGTAATCAGGCATTGGCTGCTCCATTCACTTCGTCTGGTTGTTTGTGTATGTGAATTTTATGTTTATAAACGATACAGGAATAATTTCTAGTGTAAAGCTAAAAAAGAAATCCATATGGTTTAAAGTAAGTAAGCAGTGATAGCCTAGTGGTATTAGACCGTTGGACTGCAAAGTCAGAGGTCTCGAGTTCGAACCCAGGCACACAACTCTGTCTTTTCTAAGGCATGTTCGTTTTAAAAATTAACTATCTTTTGCTTTAACGGTGAAGGAAAACATCGCGAGGAAACCTACATGCCTAAGAGATTCTCGAAGGCGTGGGAAGTTTGCTAACCCGCACTAGGCCAGAGTGGTGGACTATGGCCTAAACCGTGTTTAGGTTTAAAAAGTTTGAGTGGAGGCCCGTACCCAACGGTGGGACAGTTTCTTAACAGGGCTTATATTATTTTTATGCTTTAACGTATAATAATCTTTGATTTCTCACCACACATAGATACATTTTAGGACATAGCCATGTACCTATGACTTCACATTATTAAATGACACTAATGTCAAACTCTTCTAGATATCGTGCCTTGTACTTAATTAACTTACATTACAGCTCACGAATTCTACCATAACACAGTTGGCGCGACAAAAAAACTACCATGAAATGGGGTTGCCAAGTAAACCAGACGCGTGATCGCTTGTAATTGGCATCGACTGATGGATGGGACGTACCGCTTCTCATTATGGCAGCACTAACTTAATGCTACCATACAAAATATAAAATTAGAACTTTATGTTGATGACATAGGAGTTATATTGCAGTTGTTTCGAGGTAGAATTTATTTTTGTCCATGTGTAGACACAGTTGGTAATTATTGGCAACCCAAACCCTGCTGCGGTAGGTATTGGTTTGGATTTATTTAATTTTACATTTGAGGTTATTATTATAAGCACTAATTTTAGACATATTACTTTAAAAATACGGCCGTCATTAAAAATAGGCGGATAGTAAATATCTTCTCTTTATTTGAGTCAGACTTTGACATGTTTCAAAACTGTCATATATCCGTCAACTAGTTATAGGTCAAGTCAAGAGTTTCCGTAATCGGCGAGCGTGTATGAGACGAACTATGAGAGTGGAGAAAGCCAGAGAGGTCTGTAAGGAAAGAACCTGTTGGAACTTTGTACTCTTTGCCTACCCCGCAATGGATCTGACGTGATGATATAGATAGATAGATATAACTAGTTATACAAGGTGTAACATAATAAACGCAAGACCTGAAAGTAGTTTGTTTTGAATCGGTAACTGAATTGTTTCCAACTATTTTTAATGTACCTAATTTTTTTTTTTTAAATTTGCAAAAAATGCTTTTACACCTTCAGTGCGCTATAAAAAACTAAATTTATTCTTGATTCATAGCAATAAGGAGATTACAAATGCATTCCTAACCCGTATTTCTCAAAATGCACACATATACATACAAGTTTCATTGTTAATTGGAGTAAAAAAGCGCTTAAAAAATGGGTAAACATTTTTAAATTTGTAAATTTGGTTTTCGTTTTGAATTTATGAAGCGATTCTCTAATCGGGGTGTCTGAGGTTTTGCTTTTAACATGTTACACCTTGTATATTCGTCGTTAGATATCCGTCCCTCTTTTGCCAAGATTTGGCTTATTAATACAAGCATTGAATTTCAAAAATAAGACTTTATTTTTGACCTTTCTTAAGTCTAAAGCTAAGAAATGTCAACTTTTTTTAATCTTTACCCCGCATTACGAATTGTTACTGATTCTTTGGTGTGATTACAAACGTGAATATCACACGCACAAACACTTGAATTATTTGCTCCGTTCGGGAATCGAATCCGCAACTAACGCTTGTTTGTTCCTCGGGTGTTATAGGAATCACAGACAGACGATTTAGTGCAGCGCGGGTTCGATTCCCGCACGAGACAAATCTTTGTGTGATCCCCAATTATTTGTTCCGGTCTGGGTATTTGTGTATGTGAATTTTCATATTTGTAAACGCACCCAAGACACAGGAATTAATCCTAGTGTGGGGCTACGTTTTTAAAAAATAAATAAAAAAAAAAAACAAAAAAATTAGAAAAAAGGGCGCTAGTTCTTGAACAGGTTTATATTTAACAGATGGTTTTACAGTTGTCCTTAAGAGCGCAAGTCAAGTATGAAAAATTTTACTAAATTCAAAAAATTGTTAATCAGTGGTCGTTTAGTTCCAAACACAAATATGAGACCATGGTTGCATTTGCAATAACTCGATCCATTAATCTGAGTAGCCTACACCTAAATACTAGACTAAACCGTTGTCGTCTAAAACTAGGCTAACAGCAAGCATTAAACATTTCTAATACTTAATTAGTGATTTCGCATCGTTATTGTAAAATTTACCAACTTGGTTATCATATAGGTACGAATATATCTTATTTTTTGTCACCAAACATACCAATTCAAATAATATTCTCATATAAGTACATTAATTGTCCATTCAAACATTTAAGTTTCTTAACACATCGTTGATTTTACAAAAAACGTTTCCCAACTGGGAATACAAGAACAAGGGAAATTGAGTCATTTGGTTATAAAATTAAAACACATATTCGATTAACCAACTTTTTGAGTTAGGTACGTCATTATTGCATTCTATAATCGCATAATTGTAACCAGTGATCTATGATTAATACGATATTTAGTAACAGCTGGGCCCTTATTCGTTATAACCAAACGCGGCGCGTTAAGATAACTTCGTGAAAATCGTGTAAAATTCTGTATCCCCAGTGGATAGGAGTAGCATCCAATCGCACCTCCGCTCAAGTAATGTCACAACTCAAAATTGTTTCCCTTTTAACATTTGAAGTTATTTAACCTGCAAGTTGCGGAAAAACCTCAAATCGCCTAAGAATACCGTCAGCCGTAACAAAGCGGCCGAGATTATAATATGGTATTTTATAGAAATTAATAAAACCGTTTGTAAAAAGTAGCTGTTTAGTGAGGACCCTAATATACAAAAACAAAAGAATACGATTTTTGAGGTATGACGCTATTTCAGCGGAGGCGCGAAATGATCATTTCACTAAGTAATCGTGTGTGTGTGTGAATGATCTACGCTGTTGGCCGTGGGGTCTTTATGGATTGATATTCGAAAACAAAAACATACGATTTTTGAGTTATTACGCTATTTGAGCTGAGGTGAAAAATCATTATTTCACTAAGTAAATGTAACACGCCGCGGTAGGTGTTTACTTGTTCATAGCGAATAAATGCCCTGTATGTTTAAATACTGGTAGTAACCAAATAAATCGCAATTTACACATTGTTATAGGCAATTTTATTCAAAAAACAAACTTGTATAGTCTTATAAAGAGTGGACGAAGGAAGCGAAACCTAGTTATGTGAATAATTAGCATTTACAGTTGGCAATGGTGGCCGATTAAGTTGGTAATACGGGTGTGGTCTGTGCATTCTGTTTGCGATTATGTTTTAAATTCTTTTTTGGTCGTAGAATATTTAAAGCAGAATTCGTAATAAACCTATATGTGAAGACTATCGAGAAGGATCCAAAACTAAAGGAGCTAGAAAAGTTTTTTTTAAAGTTATAATGTATGGACAAGATGCATGAATTGTTTTAGTTTATAAATGTTTGTGGTTGCATGATTCGAGTATGATATCATAGATTACAAAAAAATACTATTTTTTTACCACGCCATATCTATATCAGCAGAGAGTACAGAGTTCCAACAGGTTCTTTTCTTACATACCTCTCTGACTTCCCCTACTCTCATCACTCGCCGGTTACGGAGACTCTTGACATGCCCTTCAGATGAGACTCTGTCTATTTGGTCATGGTAAAGTAGTCTAGGTCTTCCCCGGTATTCTTCCACTTTCACATTGTATATCTGTTTTGTAATTCTTTCTTCTGACATTCTTCTTTCTATATGCCCGAACCAACGGAGCATACCCATTCTCATATTTACACCGATACTATCTTTCATACCTACTCGCTTTCTTACTATGCTGTTGCGAATACGGGCGGTCAGCTTCTCCGCACATCTTCAGAGCTCACATTTCCACCGCTTTTACTCAGCTCTCGCTATCATATAACATCGTTGGGACAAGCACTCTGTTATGTATGGTCATCTGCACCTTTTGGCTTAAGTGCCGGCTCCCAAGTAGCTTTTCCATCGCACCATTCACTCTGTTCCCTGCACTCACTCTTCTCTCTATGTCAGCGCTGTATTTCCCATCCTTACTGAATGCACATCCAAGATATAAAAGCGTATTCACTTGCTCCAGCACATCGTTACCAACCACAATGCTTGCATTCGTTCTGGTTTCTTCCCGTTCAAAAACTAAAATCTTGGTTTTCTTTACATACAAATGTAGGCCATGTTTTTATCTATAGGTAAAAATTGATGACATGGTTCCTTAGGACATACTTCTCTGGTTCTTAAAGTTTTAAGGTTTTAAGTCCTAACCCAAGCTGGGAGCCTTGATAGGTTCTAACATCTGGTCACAAAACAGCATCCAGCAGTCCGCAATCGGTCCGCGTGGTGAAGTATGACATATTCTTTCTCACTTCAAGCAGCGAGGACAATGTAAGCTTATTTATTTATCTACTGGCGGTTTTTTTAAAATAGCCCTACACTAGTATTAAGTTGTTTAAGTAATATAAATGTTAAGAATTGACACGTTAATAAGTCAATCATTGAAATAAAACTAACAGAGAAACGAATGGAACAGACCTATGATGAAATCATTCGTCTCCCAGAAGTCTTGTCTACTAAATTCAAACCTTTATGCAACTTTGTACTACAAACGGTCATAGAACGAAACGATACGATTCGAATTCCAAATGATTTAAAATTCAGCGAGCCGATTGGTCGGTGGCGAGTGACGGTGGACAAACTGCGCTGTAATTGGTGATTGACATGTGAGAGTTTCCTGATTGGTTGCGTATGCTGTAAATGTTGTTGCTTTAGGAATGTTCAGAAGTGGACATTGAATAGATATAATTTTCTTATTACTTATTTTGTAATGTCTCAAACATTACACAATAATTAATTAACGTGTTAAGGTTTTTACATAAATCTTGCCCATATGGGCAAGATTTATGTAAAAACCTTAACACGTTAATTAATTATTGATTATGATAGTGATAACTATATAGTTATCACTATTATCATCACGCTATTGGTCTAGTGGGACTTGTAATGTGTAAACATTTTGGTATTTTGCTGTTAGCGATCACGACGTCTTGAATTCGAATATTAAAAACTGTATTTGGAAGCTTGCCCGGTAAAGGTTATAGGCATAACCTTCTATCTCTAGGCCTACGATAACTAGCGAAATAAGAAAGGGGGAACACAGTGCACCTCTGATCCTTACCCCTGATTAGCGCTTAACTTAAACTCTGATGGCCTAACACGAACAATTTACGTAAGCGTGACGCTAGTAAGTAATCGTGCTGTCACGTACATGTTTATTTAGTAAGTTTTTAGTGTGATAAGAATGGCATAATAACTCGCTTAAATCACGTTAACGTCTATGTCTTCATGCTAAGCTCTCTGATCTCTCAAATTGACCTAAATTCATCATCCATTTTGCTTTTGTAATATTTCTATATGTAGACCAGGGCAGTATTTAAAAAAAAATGCCCACTCTAACAATGTCTATTCCTACAAAACGTTCCACACTAAAACGGTTGTATCATTATATTCAGTCCGCAACGGCATCCAGTTCTATGTATGGCGAAATAATAGTAAAATGTAACTCGTTGTGCCCAAACACTGCGTGGTAATCAGGCCTGAGGACGTGATGGATGACTTTGTTTAGGTGTACCCGATGGGAAATAAATTTAGGTAGGTGTGTAAGACACACATATTGTTTGTAGAACTGTCACAGAAAAGTGCTTGAGTGGCGAACATTTAACGAAGACTTGGAGTGAGCAGGCTGTCGAAAAGGTGCACAGATATCAGGATGAAGGTTGTCTGTGAGACCTGGATGCTTATACCGCAAAGCTGTCACGGCGATTTTTGAGGGAGGTAATTATCCTGATGTTGCGGTCTTTCGCTGATGATGGCAGAACGATTGTTTTGGTCTTGGTCTAAATTGTACATCCCAGACTCGGGATTAATACTCGTAATTTTTCGATACAAAAACTACATTTGTCCGACCTAGGATTTGAAAACAGGTCCTCGTGATCGTTCAAACGCATCACTCTCCAGACGATCTCCATCGAGAAAACGTAGTAAATATATATATCATGTGAAAAGGACATACTCATAATAAGTACCAATTCATCTCTATGTTCTAAACAAACCCGTCCCATTTTATCCAAACATAACACATTTATAAATAATGTTCCGAGTAGCTAAGATTTCAAACATTTACAATCAAATTAAACGACGTAGCACATCGCGAAAGTCGAGTCATCTATCAAGGGATTTATCTCGCAGCCACCCATCCAAAAATCTACCTTACTAGCACAAAATTAGAGTTTAATTTAGGTGTTTCGTCAACACACCCTCCGTTAATGAAATGCATTATTAAACAACGATTCTGTGACCCCATTCGAAAGGCATTAGATAGGGTATTATGTCTAATTTGCTTATTTTAATGCAGTTTTGATTATAACAAAGTGTAGAGTTTAATTACTCAACAACGAGTTCAAAGTTCTTATATAGAAATCTGATGTGCTTGTATAAAGATTGCGTTGGTCTATTGACGAATAGTACGAATAGTGACCAGAAGGTCCTGAGGTCGAATCTTAATCAGACAAAGTTAGTTTTTCTATAGAAAAATTCTGAACAAGTCTAGAATTGAGTCCGGTAGAATGACCGCTGCTTTGTAGACACAATCTGACCACCGTCTTTGGGGCTCTGGTTTGGTCATGCTCACTATAATGTCTTTGCTTGCGGTGGTAGTCTGGCGCGGGTCACTCCCTTCCCTCCAATATGGTCGAGGGGAGTAATGGCTGTTCCAGTAGTCCTACTCGTGAACGGGTGCTGCTTGTGGGGGACTGGCCCATCTGGAATCCTTTAGACACTTTTTATAAATAACATCATTAGTCTCATATCCCGGTAGTAAGGCATCACACTGGAGCTAAATCGTTAACTATTAAATTATAACCTAAATACTGTATCCACATAACATGATCGTAAAAAAAACAGAAAGGAAAGGAGAGAAGAGATTCTTTGCCGGATCTTCTCATTTTCTGGATCTTTGGAGGCCGCCTTCTGATCCGGTGGTTGATAAGTATTTAAATTAGATTTAAAAAAGTAACTCAACTATTTGTAAGCGCCCCCGCAGGGCTATACAAAATAAATTATTTGAGGTTTCCCCATTGCACGGAACGTCACATAGTCGGCGATGTGAGGGCTAGTTTTGTAACACCTTTGCAACTCCTACTTGTAGGATACAGGTGTGACGGTTTCAAATACGATATTAGAGTACTAAGGTATTTAAAAAAAAAAGAATTCAATATTTCAATATTAGCCCTGTTAAGAAACTGTCCCACTGTTGGGCACGGGCCTCCTCTCAAACTAAGAGGGTTTAGGCCATAGTCCACCACGCTGGCCCAGTGCGGGTTGGCGAACTTCACACACCTTCGAGAAACTCTTAGGCATGCAGGTTTCCTCACGATGTTTTCCTTAAAGCAAGTGATAATTAATTTTTATTTTTTTTTAATACGCACATGCTTTTCGAAAAGACAGAGGTGCGTGCCTGGGTTGAACCCGAGACCTTTGACTTTGCAGTCTAACGGTCTAACCACTAGGCTATCACAGCTAAAAAAGAATATTTACATATTATTACGCGAAAATATTACAAAACGTATCAGTGTACATTTTTGGAAGCTTTAATAGAAAACATGTGACGCTTTGTGATGACGAGGTCCTGGGTTTAAATCCAAGGTCGGACAAATGTGATTTTACTGACGAAAATTCCAGGTATGAGTCCGGAGTCTGGAATTGTTGCCGGTATATGGAAAGAAAGAAAGAAAAGAAAGAAAATACATTTTATTCAGCCACACAGCATAGTAATGGTGGTACTAAAATGAACAACAAAGATAATAACTAAAATTAATAACAAAAATAGTAACAAATAGAAATAAAACAAAAGAAGAGCTAGCCAAACATTTACAGACACCAGAGGTTGTGTGGGGCTGAATAGGACACCGCCTCAGCATAATGCTACACCATAACGATGGATTATGGTGCAGCGCTGGTATTCTGGTAGCACCATAAGGGTGACGTCAGAGATGCCGACTTGGACTAGGGAAAGAAGGGAAATAATTAAAAATATACTTATATAAATATTCATATAGACTTATATTACGTATTTAAATATCTGTATACGTATACATACGTAAAATAAACCAATCAATAATTGCATGATGTGTGAAACTAAACTACCTCCTCACCAGATACCTCCATAGCAAAGCGTGCAATTACTTGTGGTGAGTAAAGCTGCTATTCTTTTTGCGCAATCAGCAGGAGTTTTTTGAGCTTTGTTTTAAAATCACTTAACGTTTTAAGGGCACGAACAGGCGGGGGCAGATCGTTCCAGCATTGAGTATATGGCAATAGGCTCGCCCCTATTACATGTGACCTAACATCGTCGGCAAAAAGTAAGTGTCAAAGCATACCTCTGGCCCCGCTTGGGGATATAGGCGTGGCGTATAGTAAATTAGCATGTACTCTTCTACTTCTGGAAAAAGGCCCTCTCTCACAAAACGAGGTGACAGAGATTAGGTCATATACCACCACATAGACTAGGGTGGATTGGTGCAGGCAGGTTTGTGGGAAATCGTGGGATATTTTGATTGAATTTAGATTTTAGATTGAACGAATCGAGCCCAATGGACGAAACGATGGTGTATGAAAATGCTAAAAACCGTCACCGTTTTCAGACCGACAGAATCGAACTGCTTAACCTCGGTGATTACTAAGAACATTTTTAGTCCTACCTAGTAAAGTACCTTATCTCCCACACCCCACAATTCACAGTGTATACAGAACGAATTTTGTTTTAAAGGTTCAAGCTTTTGTTTGCCCGTGGAGTTTCTTGCCCTTCTCCGCTGGAGTGTCTATTTATTTTATTGATGATTATTGATCATAAAGCACGTCTTTAATGTAAACAAAAATGTCAACGCGAAGCGTGTCGTGCCAAATGAGATCGAAGTACTACTCCTTGTGTAGCCTGTGCTCACTATAAAGTCTATGCTTGCTGTGGCTATTTGGTGTGGGTCATTTTCTTCCTTCTAATATGGTCGAGAGAGATGATGCCTGCTCAAGTAGTCACACTAGTGAACGGGTGCTGCTTGTGGAGACTGGTCCACCCAGAATCCTCAAGCTTTTCATTATAACATATTTAAAAAAACTATATTATAAGTCTTATATATCAGTCGTAAGGTATCAAACTGTAGCTGGATCGCATAAATGATTTTGTATAATATAAAAATGTATGTATCTATACAAAAAATTATGAAAAAATGAATGGAGAATTAGACAAAAAAGACAAGCCCGCTGAGTGCCTCGGCAGATCTTCTCAGTGGAGGCCGCGTTCGGTCCGGTGGTAGATCAGTAAGTTAAAAAAATATATAAATATGACCATTTGTAAACACCCCCGCAGGGTTCATGCAAAATAAACGATTTGAGTTTGAGAACACCACGGTTGCACAGCGCTACGAGACGACCGCCTCCCTTATGTAATTACTGCGTTTTTATTATTATTATAATATTTTTTATTAGTCTAATGTGTCCCTCTGCTGGGCAAAGGTCTCCCCCTCTTTTCTCCAACGATCTCGATCCCCTGTCAATAATGGCCATTCTTTTCCATTTTTATTATTAAGTAAGTATTTTCTACTACCACTTAATATGTCTTCTTCTTCTTCTTCTTTAAGTTATGGCTTCACACTAATTTTAAGTGTATTTTGCCAGTGTCCAGTGAGATATATAATCGTGTTTGTTTAAATTACTTCAACTCGCCGATGAACTTAATGACAACGATGATAACGAAATTAATGAAGTACCCCACCCTGGATAGTAAAGCGGTGGATACTTTACATACCAATTGCGACGACCGTTTTGAGGAAAGTCGAAAAAGCACGTTTTATCACTTTGTTACAATTACCTTCACTCACGCACATATAAGAACACATAATGGGTAATATTCCACCAACATTACAAATTATTAGTCGAAATAACATAAGTTTTGGAAATTAAAACAAATTGACAACATAACTCTTCGACTTCCCGCCAAAACTCCATTAATATGTCTCATTGTACAATTTTCATTCCTTTGTGTGTGTGTGTGTGAATGATCTACGCTGTTGGCCTCGAGGCCTCTACAGCTTCACCGGATTTTAAAGGCGAGCGTGCAACCACTACGCTCCAGCCAGCCAGAAGGGCAAGAGGCGACATACTCGAGGGTGCCTCGGAGAGGCGCCCTCGGTTGGGACAGTCGCTGTAGGGGGACGGGTGCACTACTAAGCGCACCGGTCGACCGCCGGCTATGGGAGGGGATCTACTACTGCGTCTGCGTCTACGGCGTCGCTCGTATTCTGAGCGGAAAGAAGGGATGACAAAGCATCGGGGGGGTCGGTGAGAACATGTCTCGGCCGGCGGTAGCGGCAGGGGTCGCGAGGGAGGTCGTAGTCGGCGGTGGCTACGATTAACGGATTCGCATGGGAAGATGCGTTCGCGAAGTGACGTGTTGACGCCTTTTTAATAAAGGCGCGAATAGGTTCGAGACCTAGATCGGAGTGGAGGTCGACGTTCCGTACGAACCAGGGGGCTCCTACGGCTTTACGGAGGTAGCGGTTTTGAACCGCTTGAAGTCTGTCGATGTGAGAGGGGGCCGAATGCCCGAACACAGCACACGCATAAGTCATGATGGGACGAACGCAAGTTTTGTAAAGCGTCACCTTATTTCTAAGGGACATTTTACTCCGCTTGCAGATTAACGGATGGAGACGACCGAGCACGAAGGATGCTCGGTGACGGACCCGCTTGATGTGCGGGCCGAAGGTCATGGTACTGTTCAGGGTGACCCCTAAATATTTGACCTCTTTGACCCAGGGAATGGGTCGGTCGAACATGGTCACTTGACCTCGGTTCCTTCCGGGGTGGCGCAGAGAGTGGTGCGAAGGTGCACCTCTGGAGAAGAGCACCGCCGCGCTCTTGTCCGGGTTCACCTCGATTCGCCACTTCCTGAACCAATCCCCTAGGGTATTGGCGGCGGTCTGGAGTTTCTTCGTGATGAGGGCCTTGTTCCTGTTGGAATAATAAAGAGCGGTGTCATCCGCGAATAAAGCTAGTTTAACATCACTCGAACGAGGAATGTCGTTCGTGTAGAGGCTAAACAGGAGCGGAGAGAGCACTGAGCCCTGTGGGACTCCATCACTGATGGAGTGGGAAGCGGAGCGCGTCATTTCGACGCGATAACGAAAGGCGCGATTCGACAAGAAGTCTCGTAAGATGAGCACGAGTCTGTCCGGCACACCCAATCGGTAGAGCTTGTAGATCAAGCCGTTGTGCCAGACTTTGTCGAATGCCTTCGCGACATCCAGGAAGAGGGCGCCCGTGTAGACGGGTCTTCCGGGCCCATTGAGACCGGAGAGAATGTGCTCCGTGATGCGGTGCACCTGATGGACACAAGAGTGTTTGGCTCGAAAGCCGAACTGCTCGTCGATAAGGATACCCCTGGACGTTATGAAGTCCTTGAGCCTCGCCAGAAGGAGGCGCTCGTATATCTTGGCCAGGGAGTTGAGGAGACTGATAGGGCGGTAGCTCGCGGGGAGATTGCGAGGTTTGCCGGGCTTGGGGATGCCAATGACGTCCGCCTCCTTCCACTTAGCGGGGAAGGTGCAGTTCGTCATGGCGGCGTTCAAGATGGCCACCAAGAGGCAGATGAGTTGGGCGGGCAGGCATTTCAGAACGCGATTCGAAATGCCGTCAGGGCCGGGGGCTTTTTTAGATTTAAGACCCATTATCAGATCTTCGACCTCCGTTTGCGTGATAGGAGGCAAGGAATCGACGGGAGGGAGGGATGCCCTGCGCTCGACTTCCCTATCTACCGCGTCGACGTGGGACTGGTCGGCGGACTGAGAGCTGGGGGCGCACTGGCTCTCGAGGGAGTCGGCGAGAAGCTCGGCCTTTTCGTCGTCGTCGAAGGCTGGGGGTGCTGCGCCTGAAGGGCGGGACAGCGGGGGCATGTCAGTCGAGGAGTCGGATTTGAGGCTACGCGCCAGCTGCCAGTAGGCCAGATGCGACGGCGCGATGCCCTCTAGGAGGACACCCCACCGTTCCTCCCGGACCTCCGCGACACGACGCTTTACCTCTCGTTGTAAAGCGCGCATCCGGGCCCGATTGGCTTCGGTGGGGTAGGAGTCGTACGCTCGGATGGAAGCATTCTTGGAACGAATGAGATGCCTAACATCGTCCGGCAGTCGAAAGCGGTTGAGGTAGAGATCTTCCGCCTCGACTTGCTTGGACGATCGACTGACAGCCGATCGGATGTGCTCGGTGAAGGCATCTACGGCCTGATCGGTGTCCTGAGGGGACGGGATGGAGTCCGAGCTGAGAGGCAGGGGGGGAGGGTCGGCATCCGCCAAGGCCGTGCTTAGCGCATGCCAATCCACCACCGTCTTTTTGGGTCGCTGAGGGGCGGAAGGGGGGGAACCGAGTCTCATGACTACAGGTCGATGGTCAGAGTCGAGTTCCTGGACTACTTCCAAGGAGTGCAGCCGTAGGTTGACACCCTTCAGAAGCGCCATGTCCAGGACGTCGGGTCGGTGATTGGGATTGTTAGGGTAGTGGGTAGGGAGCATGGGTGCGATGACGTCAAAGTCGAGAACGTCGACCAGGGCGTCAAGGCTCCTACCGTTAGGGGAAGTGGTGAGACCGTTCCAGGCCACGTGTTTGCTGTTGAAGTCGCCCGCCAGAATGACGGCGCTTCCCAGATTGAGGAGTGCTTCAAAGTCACTCCTGAGAACGGATTTAGTGGGGGAAAGGTAAACGGAGGCGATCACGATGGGCTGGTGCCCCGTGAGAGAGACGCGACAGACCGAGGCTTCGATGTTGGTGAGCGCGGGGGGATCGAGAGGGATGCAGTGCAGGGACCTCCTGTAGTAAATGAGAGTACCGCCTCCGCGGGAGCCGATTCTGTCATTGCGCACGAGGTTGTAGTTTGCGATCCTAGGATCGCGTTGTGCGGGCTTCAGGAAGGTTTCCTGCACGAGGAGGATATCAAGTTGGTGATCTCGGAGGAAATCAGCAACCTGATCTCGCTGGGAGCGAAGGCCATCGGCGTTAAAGAACGCCAGGGATAGGTTGTGGGGCTTTTGGCGGGGAGAACGTAGATCCATTATTGGGTGCGGGGGGGTTGGGTTTTGAGGGACGCCAGGACGTCATAGACGTCCCTGTATTCCGCGGCCAGGAGAACCTGGTCCGCCAAGTTGGTGGCGGCGCGGAGACGAAGGGCGAGTTCGCGGACTCTGGGGAACAGCGCGGGGCTTATAACCGCCGAGACGCTCATAATTAGGTCGACGTCCTGACTGACGTTAGTGACCGGAGGGGGACAAGCCGCCACCGGCGGGATCGCCGGCGCGCGCTTCGGGGGGCGGGCGGGGCCCACTGACGCAGGGTGGGAGGCCGCGGTGTAGGGCAGCGGCTTCACCCACGCGTTGGCGCCGAGGGACGGCCTGAGCGGCGGGGGAGGGGGGGCCAGCTTCAGTGTCGCGGGAGCGCGGGGAGCCGCGGTCGCTGGCGCAGAAGGCACCGGACGAGGGTGCGCTGAGGGCGCGGGGGGGTGTTGCGCTGAGGGCGCAGAGGGGGGGGGCAACCGCGCGGGGGCGGCGGCGGCCGCCGCGCCTCGCCCGGCCGCGCTTCCCCTTCGGGGCCTTGGGGCAACCGCGATAGTTCGCGGTGTGCCCCTTGGTGCCGCAGAGGACGCAGCTGGGGGGCTCGGCCGCCGTCTCCTTCGAGCGGGCGCACTGGGACGTCGCGTGGTCCCCGATGCACTTAACGCATCGAGGGCGCGCGTGACAGTTTCGGGCAGAGTGCCCGTACAGTTGGCAATTGTTTCATTCCTTTGTTTCGCGTTTGATTTGTTTTGTAAAATATGTACATGTTAAATTCAAATTTAAATTCATTTATTATTGTGTATCATAGGTTACATAGGTTGGTATAAGTGTTACATTAGTTCTCTATGATCAGCCTATACGGCGTACAATATTGCATATATTCCTGAGTGATCTAAAAAAATACCAAAAAAATATATATTGTATTCTATTTTATACACAATGTCATCATCAGAAAAATAATATTATTATAAAATGTCAAATAAATTATTAATATAGCATAATAAAATATAATCAATAAAACAAAAAAAAAGTCAGAGCATAACAAAATAAACAAACAAAACATGCAAAAAGTGTTATAAAATTTATAAAATAAATTGAACTATTCAATCAAAAATCAATAAATTGTACTAATAGTACTACTAACACCTTAGAACTTATTAAAAGAAAACATACACATAATTTAGCAAATGGATTTGGATAATTTGGTATAAAATAAAAATAATATTACCATTATTAAATATTCTGAATCTTATCTGATGGACAGGCCAAGAGTCACGGATAACCAGAGATCATGTATGAGACGACTTATGAGAGCGGAGGAAGTATTTGTTAGAACTCTGTACTCCCTCCGCAAGTGATAATAAATATGCATTAATAAATAAAAATCTTTATAATTTTTAAAAACATGAATTTAAAAATCTACACAAAATGGAAATAAAGTAATTATGTGATAATTTGAAGTGCATTTTTATCAAATAAATACATTTTCATCCTGTTCTGAACTATGTTTAAAGTTTAAGCTCTCTAGGTCATCGAAAGTTGGTGTGAAATCGATTGTAAAGTTTATACCGAACAAACAAACACACGGAAAATAAAGCCAGTTAATAAAAACAGGTTCAAATGAAGGTAATTACAAATCATTGTTTCCTACCTAAACACCGTCGCATCAATCCATTCACCCTCCACTGTGATCGCGTATTTGTCAAAACAAACGTCACTATTGCCCCGCCCGGCGAGGGTTTAACCCTTCGCTGCGATATCAATTAATCGGCTCAATTTATGAATTATTGCGTCGAAACGACCCCCCAATTGGTATAGGGAATATGTAATCAGATGGGTGCATAATGTATTTGTGTTATGTTTGATGGTATTTAATAGTGATTTAATTATACTTTATCTATTTTAGAGATAGAGTTTTGTGATAAAATTGTATTGTAAACTAATAACAATGATGTTGTATAAAGTGAATCTCGTGTACGTCCATTAGAGGGTTTATCGAATTCACCAATGTTGTCGACAGCAGATGGCCTACAAAGCTTCATTTGTGAGACAGGCGCGAACTAAATCTGCTCTATCAAGTACTATATAAGTAGAGCTTGTGACGTGGGACCGCGGTGTCCTTAGCAATCATCAAGGTTAAGCAGCGTTCGGCTCAGTCGGCCTGAGATGGGTGACCGTTTGTGACATTTAGATATTCCAGCGTTTCCGTGCCTCAAAAAGTGCTTTAAGCCGTTGCTCTAGGTTACCACTCAAGGTGGTAGTTGTTAAGCCTTATTGGAAGCCTTATAGGCGCCTTGATAAGTTCCACCAGCAGGTGACCTCAAATCTACCTGCACCAATCCGCACTGGGACCATGTGGTGGCGTATGACCTTATCTCTCTCACCTCTATTTGTAAGAGAAGGCCTTTGTCCAGCGACAGTAAAGGATAATATTATAATAAGTACAATTTCAGGCACAAGTAGGTTTTTTCCGGTCAAATAAAGCCAGCTTCTTGAACCATATTTTAGTCTTCCACTAGTGAACCAGTCTGTTGAATTCTGCCGATAATGAATGTATCAAGCAATGACTCAAATATGCAAACTTTTGTTTTCATTTGATTCGTATCCAATCTACTTTTAAAATTGTTAACTATTAAGTTAATATTATTATTTTACTATTTTTATTGGTTATTTTCACATTAAGTAAAAAAAATATAATTCTAGCCCAAAAATTTCTTGCTATTAAAAGTTTCTTGAACCATATTTTAGTCTTCCACTAGTGAACTAGTCTGTTGAAATAGTATATGGCTATAGAAAGGAACGAAGTCTAGCTTCTGCCGATAATAAATGTATCAAGCATCATTGCTTGATACATTTATTATCGGCATAGAGAGAGAGAGAGGCTTGAGATGACTCAAGCATGCAAACTTTTGTTTTGATTTGCTTTGTATCCAATCTATTTTTAAAATTGTTAACTATTAGGTTAATATTATTATTTTACTATTTTTATGGGTTATTTTGCTTCACATTAAGTAAAAAAAAATATAATTCTAGCCCAAAAATATTTCTCGAAGTTAATCTGACTTCTAAAATAATCCTTTTTTTCATTTAATTTATAAACTTTAAAAGATTTTTGTTATCTATATATTTATTACCACGCCAAATTCCTTGTGGGGTAGGCAGAGAGCATAGAATTCCAACAAGATCTTTAGTTAGAGACATCTTTCGTTTTCCTCACTCTCATCTCACTTTGACGGACGATTTAGCGCAGTGGTTAGAGCTTATGCCGGTCCGCCCACTGTGTCTATTACAGTATCTTTGTGTGATTTGGGTACGATTCCCGCACGGGACAAATCTTTGTGAGACGCACTATTATTTGTTTCGGTCTGGGTCTTTGTGTATGTGTATTTTCATGTTTGTAAACGCACCCACAACACAGGAATAAATCCTAGTGTGCGGCTCCGTTTTTCTTTTTACTATCATAACTACAATAATTCCTTCCACCACTAAAGAATGTCTCATAAATGGGCAATACAGAAAACCTAAACACATAGATAACAATTTGCATACAAACAGTTGATGAGAATAAATCATGTGGGACAGTAATCCGCGGCCATTTTGATCTACGGCAGCGCCATCTGTGTCAACTGAATGAGTTATTATACTGCTATTTTAGGGTTGGGCCTGGACAATAAATTTTGTACCGGTTTCTTGGGTTTTATGGTTACAATCGCCTTTAAGTTGTTGGTTAAGGGTTTGTTAGGCTTATCTTGGATAATGTTTTTGAATTGTAATCCAAAAACATCTCTATCTATATATATATCCATTGCGGAGATTAGACTAAAGAGTACAGAGTTCCAACATAATTTCATCATACTTTTTCTATATTTTTGACATAAAATTTATTCGCTCAATTATGATGCTGGAGTTATAAGATTGACAGAAGTTTGTTTTTTACAGGATTTAAAAATATACAAAGTAATGTTTCTTATAATAATTTTGTATCGTAGTAAGCTTCTATATTCCTATTTCTTCATTCCATACTTCTTAAGATTTTTTTCTTATTTTTAACATCGTAAATAGTATTTTTCGTGTTATAACTAAATAAATCCGTGACTGCCTCGGTGGTCTAGTGGCAAAGCGCATCGCTTTGTGATCACGAGATCCTGGTAGTTTGTCTAACGAAAAAAATCCAAGTATGAATCCGGAGTCTGAAATTGTATCCGGTATAGGGCAAAAGGCTCACCCCCTCCTACATAGGACCTAACATTTCCGGCAAAAAGTAGGTGTACTCAGTACACCTCTGCCACCTACGCTTGGGGAATAAATATATTTGTTGTATGTATAACTGCATCATAGTATTGGTTTTAAAATTCCAAAATAATTTTACTTTCTCAATGTTGCTAACCCTAACGCGTCGAAACGTAACATGATTTATAGGGCAACCCCTTAGAAGATTAACCCTTTATCCGGGGTCAAACGACACACGGGGTCGAGAAGGCCTCGGCACTCATAATTATATTATTTATTGTGTTTCGTCTCGCTATCTGTGACATGTCTGTGTTTCAATTTTAATTTATAATTTTGTTAAAATTAATTAGATGTAACTATTAACTGTACTCTTCTAACCGGAAAGGGATCTGGTGTGACGACATCGACAAATATAACAAACTAAATAGGTGTTGGTACAAATAGTCCTATACAAGGTGTTTCGTAATTAACGCAAGACCCCAGATACCCCGATTAAATAATTACTTCACAATGTCAATACGAAAACCATATATCCAAATTTAAAGTTTTTTACCCTATTTTTTAAGTACTTTTATACCCATATTAACAATCTAGAATAAAAATGAGAAATATGTTTTAGAAATCCCTTTGAAATCTCCATATTGCTTTGAATCAATGGAAAGAGTAACAGCATTTTTGGCAAATTTGAAAAATATTTAAATTTAAAATATTTACATTAAAAATAGTTGGAATTATTTCAGTCACCGATTTACAACAAACTACTTTCAGGTCTTGCGTTTATTATGTTACATCTTGTATATATCACTTTCAATCCAATATATTTAAGTCCAATATCCATATACCTCTTCACAAAGAAGAAATTAAAAGAAGTTTGATAGTTCTAGCTAAGCCACACACCGAAGAACTACAGACAGAAGAATAAAATGTGACTATTGGAAACATTGTCTATTCTATCATACAAGTATACATATTAGAATTCAAATCAAATCAAATCAGAATTGTACTATTATATTATACTTACCGCATACAATATTGTAATATGTATACTTCTAGCGTGTGAGTGAATAAATAAATAATCATTCTGTACACTTTAAAAAAACACCGTCCCGCCTATTTTCTTCCAGTGGGGCAGACGTGTACTGAGAACATCCACTTTACACCGATAATGATGTCAAAGGGGACAAGCTTATTGCCATATACTGGGCACAATTCCAGACTCCGGACCCTTACTGGAAGTTTTTCGTTAGAAAAACTACATTAATCCGACTCAAGATTCGAAACTAGCGATGCGCTTTGTGGTTCCTGGTATACCAACGAGACAGTCAGTAAATACTATATAATAATAATAATAACCCTGTTAAGAAATTGGGCACGGTCCCACCGTTGGGCACGGGCCTCCTCTCAAACTGAGAGGGTATAGGCCATAGTCCACCACGCTGGCTCAGTGCGGGTTGGCGAACTTCACACACCTTCGAGATACTCTTAGCCATGCAGGTTTCCTTGCCGTGTTTTCCTTCACCGTTGAAACAAGTGATAGTTAATTTTTAATACTCACATGCTTTTAAAGACAGTGGTGCGTGCCTGGGTTTGAACCCGAGACTTCTGACTTTGCAGTCCAACGGTCTAACCACTATCACTGCGTATATACTAATGAAAACAATTTTTTTACATCTCTAATGTAAATAAGAGAAATGCATATTTTATTAATAACCTTTGCACAGGTTACATAAGTGTATAATTATGCGAAATCTACGTAATGAGGCGGTTCATGGTTGATGGTGCAAAACAAAACGACGCAGTATCCTCTGCCGATGCCCTGCGGATAAGCCGTTAAGATGTACTCTTTTAATAACTATTTCCACTCACCGCTGTACACAAATAGCTAAAAAGATTAGACGTACTCTACGGTTTGCAGAAAAAGCAATATTGTAGGATAAATAAATAACTTACACCGTCACGCCTATATTCCCCAAGCGGGGGTGGCAGAGGTGTACTGAGTACATCCACGTTGCGCCGACGATGTTAGGTCCCATGTAATAGGGGACGAGCCTATTGCCATATACCGGGCACAATTCTAGACTCCGGATGTGAAGTTCGCCAACACGCACTGGGCCAGCGTGGTGGGCTATGGCCTAAACCCTCGCAGTTTGCGAGGAGGCATGTGCCCAACGTTGGGACAGTTACTTAACAGGGCTAACATTATTTTATTTATATTTATTATAATTTATTTTTTGGCCATGAAGTTTGTTTTGTTTATCTATATTTTAATACCATGGGCATTTACTCATATTTATTTCAAAGCATTTTCTGTAGGTATTAAATTTGTACAGTATCTCTGGCCTAGCAGTTATTTATCGGTACGACATGGTCATACAAAAGTGTAATGTAACAAAACCTCTACATGTGAACGATCCTTTAGAGAATTACATCTAAAAGTTATGAGAAGCCTTTACATTCAATAATAAACAAAATCAAAACCGTTATGCCTATATTCCCTAAGCGTGGGTGACTGAAATGTGCTGTGTTCACCCACTTTTGACCGATGATGCTAGGTTCTATGTAATAGGCGAGCCTATTGCCATCATACTGGGTACACTGCCTTTGGACCGTACTGAAAATTTTCTATCGAAAAACTACATTTTGACTGACCTAGGATTTGAACTCAGGACCTCGTGATCGCTAAGAGCAGCCAACGTGGCAGTCAGACTTTATTATACCTTACATCCACGGGTTGAATTGCAAACCTTTTGTATCTCCTGTCTTTTCGCCACAGATAGCATTGTTTTCTTCTAAAATGTAAATTTTGCACATATTTCCGCTTTTTATTAGCGTGGACCTCTGTAGTAACACTCAGAAAAACACTGGCTACAGTAGCTTAAACTAGGCGTCTTACGATTCGCCTCCTTAAATATGTTTCACTGAAGCCTTACTATCCCTGTCTTATAACAATAATGAAATTGTCCTAGATAATTTCGGTAATATAGCCACAGAGAATATTTCACAGCCACTGATTTTACGTAAATTATCAAAAACGTACAAATAAATATAAAAAATAATTGAAAATTAAATTTTATTACAGCTCTATAGAGTTCGAGTTCGAGTGTAACGGTGAATGTGGTTGAAGCCTTCTTGGTTAATTATAACCAATTGTGGCAATAACGAAAGTTTGTGTTCAAAGGATGCAAAAGCGAACAATTTGCGAAGTATTTAGTTATTCCCAAGATTTTCCAAGCGCTTGTCTCGTTTGGAGACGTTTTAAGAAAGTTAACAAAGATTAGGATGGATTAGATATCAATTTGGGGCATTTAGGCTTTCAGAGTACTTAAAAAAATATATTTATACAGCTAAAACTGAGTTACAGTAATGGGGACAGTTACCAGAAAGCTCTATTCCTACTTTTGAATAATTGCCTATAATAACGAACACAAATAAGACGTTCACAGTACTTGTGATAAAAAAAATAACATTGAGACTAGCAAACAGTAGGGCTGAACTGTGTACTTCCATATTTCCGATAATGGTAAGCCTTATTGTCACTATATCGGGCTCGATTGCCGCCTGAAAGAAAGTAGAAAGAATGAAAAAACAAATAAACAATGCGAAAGTGGAAGGATGTAGGTACCAGGGAAGACCTAGACTATCTTACCATGACCAAATAGACCGAGTGTTATCTGAAGGACAATTCAAGAGTCTCCGTAACCGCCGAGCATATATGAGACGAACTATGAGAGTGGAGGAAGCCAGAGAGGCATGGAAGGAAAGAACCTGTTGGAACTCTGAACTCTCTGCCTACCCCGTAAGGGATCTGGCGTAATGATATAGATAGGGAGATAAATAGATTTCCGACTCCGGACTCGGCTTAGAATATTTCTATATAAAAAACCCAACAACTCGTTGTCCGACCTAGATTCGAACCCAGAATTTTGTGATCGTCTATTATCAACACCATGAGGTAGACTAAAGAGGCAGCCAAATACAATAGGACAACAACAATAGTCTACCTATCTATCTATCTATATCATCACGCCAGATCCCTTGCGGGGAAGGCAGAGATAACACGGTTCCAACAGGTTCTTTCCTTATATACTTCTCTGGCTTCCTCCACTCTCATAGTTCGTCTCATGCACGCTCGCCGGTTACAAAGACTCTTGACTTGTCCTTCGGAGAAGACCTAGACTATCTTACCATGACCAAAAAGACCGTCTATTTGGTCATGGTAAGATAGTCTAGGTCTTCCTCGGTACCTACATCCTTCGACTTTCGCATTGTTTATCTAACAATAGTTTAATTTTTCAAATTTATCTAAATACTTACTATATCTTCCAAAGATGTAGTCGTGATCATATTTCGTCACTTAGAATATGGCTCTCTTTATACTAAAACAAGTTTGCCCTGTAATAATAAAAACTTAATGTAAATAAAAAACATGATTGCAATTTTTATGCCAACGGTACGTCATAATGTTGCTATACGGCGGCGCGGGCGCATCTCAGGTAGCCTGATTTACTGCTGTCTTAATGAAACCTGTTATATAACTGGAATTATTTATTATTTTGTCCCAGGAACAGGTCTAGACTGCAGCTTCTGTCTTAGATAATAATTAACTTTCTATGACTGTAGTTAGCTGGGTACAGTCAGGAGAAAAAAAATAATTCAATGTTTGTGGAAATTTAAACTCAAATAATGTACTTTTGATCATAGTATTATGCGGAATATCTTACAGTGTCATGGATATGTGTGTGTCATAAATATGTATATAGTGCTTTCTCTATATATATCATCATGACAGATCCCATGCGGGGTAAGCAATAAGTTGAATATGATAGTACCTACAGATTCTTTTCTTACATACCTTTCTGGCTTCCTCCACGCGGTTACGGAGACTTATGACTTACCCTTTAGATAAAACATGGTATATTTGATCATAGTAAAATAATAGGTATTCCCCGGTACCTACATCCTTCCATTTTGGAATTGATATCTGTTGTCATTCTTTCCCAGTTTTTATTTTAAAAGTTATTAACTATGTGGAAATAACAAAAGAGAATTGTATTACATACTCGTCCTTACAATGTCAGCTAAAAGCCTTCCTAAAAATTGTCACCACGACAAGTTTGAAGTTGTACGCATTCAACTCATACCTGCGAACTTTACCAGTTTTTTCTTGTTAACAGACTTCTTCAAAAAGGTGGAGGTTCTATGTTCGTCTGTATGTATGCTTTTTTTTCTATGATTCTATGAACATATCATCGATTTTTCCGCCAACTGTGGACCGATTTTGGTGATTCTTGCAATGGGTTTAGTATAGCTCCGGGGTGGTCCTTTCTTACTTTCATCGGTATTGAACCTTGGACTTGGAAGATACACGAGGGAACTCCTTAACGACAAATAATACGAACCTGTAGATTGAGTTATTATAAATATTGTGTTAATCTTATAGGTATCCTACCATACAACTTATCAGAATAATAACCGATTCCAAAAAAGGAGCAGGTTTACAATTCATCTGTTTTTTTATCACGTCTTTATTTATAAACTGATTTTGATGAATCTTTTTGCATTGGGCTTGGGGTATAGTTTTGAGGTGGTCCCATTTTAATGAAATCGCTATTGAACCTTGGAGTTTGAAAATACACCAGGGACTTAACAGCAAACAGCACGAATGTATTGATTCCGTGATTATGAGTATTATCTCAATCCTGTTGGTACCTTACTGTAGAACAAAGCAAAATAATATAACATAGGTATATCAATATTAACAATTAAATCACTCGTCACTTAAAATTGTAAATTAATATTTTTTTTAAAAAAGGGATGCCGACTTTGAAAAGCAAAAAATAAATATTTTAAGTCGGTGCCAAGTGACTAACTGCACTAACCGGCACTTCAAAAATTTATTTTTTGCTATTTAAAGTTGATTTCCCTTATTTTAAAAAGTTATTTGTTTTATTATAGCGCCATATCTGTTTTGATAATATCAATCAATCATCATGATCAATCGGATATCTAAGTTCAGGACAAATTTCTCCTTAAAAATCACTACGATAGCCGACTTTGTGCCTTATTTTCCCAAATGATTAGTTACTTAAAGTTCAAATAAATAATTTCCTAAACAAAATACTCATTAGTTTCTCATCAATAATATCTACGCATACAAATAACCGTTACACACCAATAAAAGATAAATTCAGACATACCAATGCGACTTGCTATGTGACTTGCTCAGAACCGTTTCCAAAACCCAAACACTCAATATTTTATCCCATTTCTCTAAAATTCTTCACCAATATCAATCCCGACGATCATAATGACACCCCTATATTAGGTTTAATCTATGACATTCAAGGCCCTTATTCGGTATAACGAAACGCAGCGTGTTACGCAAACTTCGTAAAATCTTATCCCACTTTCTACTAATGTTATAAACTAGCGACTTCGTACCCGGTCGACAACAGCGCCCCTACCGGGTCTATGTTTTTTTACCTATATTACTTCTGGATAAAGTAGCTTTCCAATGATGAAAGAATCATTAAAATCGGATCAGTAGTACCGAAGATTACCGCGAATATCCAAACTCACAAACTTTACCTCTTTATGTATGTTACTCAATTACGCAAAAATAGTAGAAAGGATTTAGATAAAATTTGGTACACAAATACTTTATTACCTGGATTAACACATAGGATACTTTTTATCCCAGAAAAATGTTAGGTTCCCGTCTAAAGTTAACGCAGACGAAGTCGCGGGTAGAAGCTATATTTTTTATAAAAGTAACCCCATTCTAGGAATTATTTCTGTGTCGTAGGTGAGTTAACAAACATGAAATGCACATACAAAATTATATTTGTGGGGAAACAAATATTTGAGTGTAGCACAAGGATTTGTCCCGTATGGGGATCGAACACGCGACGACTCAATCTAGTAGGCGGAACGGTTTAAGCTCTTAACCACTGAACCAACCCGTCCGTCAAATAAGCGTGTAATGGAATACCATATAAAGAATACTTTATACCATTTTAGAACTTTTAAATGATAATTTAACAATGTTATCGTAACGCGCCACGTTACGTGTTTAATTGCTCGTAGCGAATAAGGGCATTGGGGTCAATTTAAAGTGGACAATAACTTTAATTATGTTATTAAAAGGAAAAAAATGTGTTTTCTATGGGCATTTCGACGGTTAGTAGCGACTTATAGCCATCATTTGAAACACCATATCTAAATCTATGGTGGCTGTGCTATGTGAAGACAACAATTAATTTCTTTGGAAAAATTCAAAGTAACAATTTGTGGCATTCGCAAGCAATGTTCGGTGGGCTGTGTTGGGTTAACGATATTATTTTTATAGAGCTGTTAATGCGACGTCGCTGAGATTGGTATTACTTTAATTGGATTTAACGTTTTAGTTCGGCTATGGATATGATTTTTAGCAGCGTGTGTTAGGGCTTCAATACGTTGATGGTAGGTAGTAGGTAACTACATATTTGATTAAATTGGTACTAATTTAATTCACCTTCATTGACACTTATTTTCACTTATAAACTTTTGTATTGTTATAGCTAGCAGGTATGCTTTCAATTTAAACTGGTATACACGGAAGACCAACGTCGTGGCACTTGAGTTGCCATATTTAATTTTTATTTTATAGTATTTGCTGTGTATTTTGTGTCACTGAATAAACGAAATTTTTCTTTCTATATACACGGTGTAATTTTAATCGTCCTAGAGCAAAAGCCCAGGTGATATATCCAATGCCTCTTCGCTGGTACTAAAAAAAAAGCTAGCAGATAGATAGATACCTTCTGTGTTCCGGATTTTTAACTGAGCTATGATATTCGGATGGGTGAGTAGATGGGTGTTATTTTTGAAGTGTTCTTTTTATTCTATCTATCCATCTATACCGTCACGCCAGATCCCTTGCGGCGTAGGCAGAGAGTACAGAGTTCCACATGTTCTTTCCTTACATACCTCTCTGACTTCCTTCACTCTTATAGTTCGTCTCATACACGCTCGCCGGGTACGGAGACTCTTGACTTGTCCTTCAGATAAGACTATGTCTAATTTTGGTCGTGGTAAGGAGAGTCTAGGCCTACCTACATCCTTCTACTTTTGCATTGTATATCTGTTTTGTCATTCTTTCTTCTGACATTCTTTCGCGCGGAGCATCAACCCTTTCTCATCTTTACACCGATACTAACTTTCACACCTACTCGCTTTCTTACTACGCTGTTGCGAATACGGTCGGCCAGCTTCACTCCGCACATCTTCTGCAGAGCACCCATTTCCATCGCATTTATCCAACTTTCATTCTCTTTCCTACATACTCAGCTCTCGCTTCCATATAACAGAGTTGGGACAACAACTTCATTATGTATGGCCAGCTGCGCCTTTTAGCTTAAGTGCCGGCTCCCAAGTAGCTTTCCCATTGCACCATTTACTCTGTATCCTGCACTCACTCTTCTCTCTATATTAGCGGTGTATTTCCCATCCTTACTGTTCTTTTTATTCATTTTTTATTACCAGTGAACAACATTGGATATATCACCTGGACTTTCATTCCAGGATGATTATTATCCAGGATAATTACACCTTGTATATGTAAGTTAAATATTCTTTCTTGGTAATAACAGCTTCATACACCTCCCCCTAAAACACACTCTCCAAGCCAGGTCCAAATGTCTTGCCGGGAGTGATCATTTTTCTGTACAGATAGTATCTGTTGGTTGATTATTTATTGCACATTTCCACATATCTCTTAACGTTCGTGTTAGTTCGTGCCAGTTATTCCGCACAACTAGTTGATCCGTTCAGTATAGAACTGCAGATACATATCGACGGGTGTGCAAAGCACAAAAAATCATCTACAAAATAGAGATTGTTTACTTTTTTACCTTGTCTTACTGAATGTTGACAGACGATTTAGCGCAGTGGTCAAGAGCTTAAGCCGCTCCGCCCACTGTCTTTAATAGTCGCGGGTTCGATTCCCGCACGGGACAAATCTTTGTGTGATCCACAATTATTTGTTTTGGTCTGGGTATTTGTGTATATGAGTTTTCATTTTTGTAAACGCTCCCACGACACAGGAAAAATCCTAGAGTGGCGCTACGTTTAAAAAAAAATGCAATGGACTTTATAGTTAGTAATATTATTTTTTATTACTGTTACTTTGCTCCATCGGCATCAAGTAATCATGTAAAATATTGTAACATTATTTTTTTCTAAGCTCTCTACTTAAAATTTACTACTATGTTCTTGAGCTGTGATAGCCTAGTGGTTAGGCAGTTGGACTGCAAAGTCAGAGGTCTCGAGTACTAACCCAGGCACACACCTCTGTCTTTTCGAAAGCATGTGCGTATTAAAATAACTATCACTTGCTTTAACGGTGAAGGAAAACATCGTGAGGAAACCTGCATGCCTAAGAGTTACTCGAAGGTGTGTGAAGTTCGCCAACTCGCACTGGGCCAGCGTGGTGGACTATGGCGTAAACCCTCTCAGTTTGAAAGGAGGACCGTGCCCAACGGTGGGACAGTTTCTTACCAGGGCTAATAATAATAATATAATAATAATAATATCAGCCTATACTGCCCACTGCTGGGCAAAGGCCTTCTCTTACAAATCGAGGTGGGAGAGATTAGGTAATACTCCACCACGCGGACCCAGTGCGGATTGGTGGAGGAAGGTTCGTGGCCACCTGCTGTTGGAAATTGTCAAGCCGCCTATGAGGCTTCCAACTTGGCTTAACGACTACCACATTAAGTGGTAACCGGGAGCAACGGCTTAACGTGCCTTCCGAAGCACGGAGACGCTCGAATATGAAAATGCCACAAACGGTCACCCATCTCAGGCCGACCGAGTCGAACGCTGCTTAACCTTGGTGATTAGTTAGAACGCTGCGGTCGTACAGCGCTACGAGCGCCTAACACTAGGACTAATATTATTAATATTTACTGTGTACTTCGCACTCGTCGATGTAAGATAAATATTTTCTGTAGGTAATAACAGCTCCATACACTTCCCTCAATACACATTGTCCAAGCCAAGTCCAAATGTCGTGCCGGTAATGATCATTTTTCTGTACAGATCGCATCTGTCCGTTGTTTATTTATTAAACGTTTCCACATACCGCTTAACGATTATTAAAGAAGCAATTTATTAATGAAACGATTATTCAAGCGTTATCGCCGGCATCAGGGCTCGCCGAAAGTATTCGAGGCACATTTACGGTTAGGAGCTGGAAACAGGATCTTTGGTAATCCACGGGTTTTTGTTAATCAATGTACATGTACGCCATTGTTTTTTGAAAAAAAAAACAGTCACACCATTATTCCCCAAGCGGGGGTGGCAGAGATGTACTGGTACACCCACATTTCACCGACGATGTTAGGTCCCATGTAATAAAGGGCCAGCCTATTGGCATATACCGGGCACAATTCCAGACTCCGAACTCATACTGGGAAGCTTTTTCGTTAGAAATACTTCATTTGTCCGATCTAGGATTTGAACCCAGAACCTCGTGATCACCAAGCGATGCGCTTTGCCACTAGACCAACGAGGCAGTCAATTGTTTTTTGATTTTGATTAAAATTAAAGAACAATTGTTTGTTAATTTGTTTCGCAAAATGAAGCATGTCTGCTTACAATACTCAAAATTGACGTACATTGACGTCGTCATACATTGACGTAAATAAATAATTAAACAATAAAAAAAGCGGTGTGCGACCGCAGTGTTCTTACCAATCACCAAGGTTAAGCAGCGTTCGACTGGTTCGGAACGAGATGGGTGACCGTTTGTGGCATTTTCATATTCGAGCGTCTCGGTGCTTCGGAAGGCACGTTAAACCGTTGGTCCCGGTTACCACTTAATGTGGTAGTCGTTAAGCCGAGGTGGAAGTCTTATAGGCGGCTTGATAAATCCCAAGATCAGGTGCCCACAAACCTGCCCCCATCAATCCGCACTGGGTCCGCATGGTGAAGTATGACCTAATCTCTCTCACTTCGATTTGTGAGAGAAGGCCTAGTGGGACAGTATAGGCTGATATTATTAATTTTTTAAGAAAAAATCAGTTTGGCAGTAGTACTTTATTCATAAAATTAAGGAGCCCCTCTCGCCACCCCCTAGTAAAGTCTAAAATTGACTAATCGATAGTTAAAGTTGCAAGTGGGTCCATATACGAATTTCACCATCTCTGATTAGCCCTATCCGACGGTTAAACTAGCCAGTTCCAATTTCCGAGTAACACCAATATAGAAGTAACTAGCCTCGTTGGCCAGTGATACATAGTCTGATGGCCACAAGGTTTTGGGATGGAATGCCAGATCGGACAAAATGTCGTTTTCTATTAAAATATTCCCAGCAGCACTCCAAAGCCTGAGATTGTGAACGGTGTAGTGGCTACAGGGTCGCCCCCTACAGTGGCATCTAATATCGTCAACGAAATACGGATTAATACAACAGGTACAGCTTTGTCCGCTTATCTTCACCAAAGACCCTTAAAGTGTGGTCAAATAGCCGACAGAGCGCGACGGGAGCGTGGAATAAGCACTTGTCTACGTTCGGTCGTGACGTTTGCCGTCGCCTGAGTGGGGCTGCGCTGTGTGGCGTCTCCAGTACATTCCAGTACATTACAACTCCCCAAGTCACGCCACCGTCGCGCTCCCATCGCCCTGCGTCGACTATGTGGCGAAACCTTTAATAAATGTACGCGTGGCGGTCTTTAGTATTAATTTATTACATAATGCGTTGGTTCGGGCATATAGAGTGAATGTCAGAATAAATAATGATAAAACAGATATACAATGCGAAAGTGGAAGGATGTAGGCACCGGAGAAGATCTAGACTATCTTACCATGACCAAATATACTGTGTCTTATCTGAAGGACGAGTCAAGTGTCTCCGTAACCGGCGAGCGTATATGAGCTATGTAAGTAAAGAAAGAGCTCTGTATTCTCTGTCTACCCCGCAAGGAATCTGGCGTGATGATATAGAATAGAATAATCTAAGGAAAACAGCATTTGTATAAATAAACTCCTTTTAAACACATACGAATCTGTTCGTGTTTAAAGTCAATCTTGACAATATTATAAAATTCAAAATGTTTCCTGTGCCTGTTAGAAATACATATGATGAACATAACTCGGACTCGGCTTGGACCAGTGGTCAAGAGCTTAAGTAAGGTAGTCGAGGGTTTGATCTTCGCACGGCACGCACCTTTGTAGTAACACACATATATTTGATTCGGTCTGTTTGTAATCGCACCCACGACACAAGAATAATTCCTACTGTCGGTATAAATATCTTTTTTTTCTTAAATATGTTAAAACCCTCTTTTAACCCCCAACTCAAAAAGAGGTCTGTGGCACCGTAGCTCCAAAACGGACAATTCGATTCGGATATAGTTTTGTTTTTGTTTAAAGCGTGACTTGATCGATAGTATTCTTAGCTATGATTCATTTGAGTCAGTTTTTTATAAATTTTAATTTAATTTTTACTTGTAACCCTAACACGATCGCAGTATGTATTTAAACTCAATATTGTCGGCAACATTAAGCTCAAAATGTTTATGGTACCTGTTACGAGACATGTGCTGATCAAAAGTGTCAATCTTTACTGCATTGTATTTATTGTATTATTAATTTTCCGCGAGGAGAGAGAAGGAGATTTAAACTGTGTATATATCCATTTCAACTTTTTTTGAGGAAAAATTAAGATTACGCAATTTACAGCTTAATCTCTTGTTCGCTGCAAAATAAGATTACAACAGTTTTGCTTAAAAGGTTGTAGGTAGTTTCCCCTGGTTTCGGTTAAGTAAAATATATATAGCGGTATATTTAGATGCGCCCAGGCATGTTGTTTATTGTAGTTGTAGTGAAATGAATTGAAAAGCATTGATAGCTCAGCCGTTCAAAACTTGCCTTACGAGTGTGATATGCAGGCATCAAATCCGGTGCATATTTCTGAGTTAAAAAATCTTAGATCAAATAGATTGAGGGCACCTTCCATATATGTATCTATGTATTCAAGCCAGATCCCTTGCGGGGTAGTCAGAGGCTACAGAGATCCAATACCTGCACTCAAGGGATTATTAAATTTATTCCCAATAGCCTTGTATACGGACGGCGTCACATAGGTTCTTTCGGTACGTGAATCAACCTATGTGCTTAGCCTAGAGTGGGAATTTGTGTATGTGAACGTAAAAAAATGTTTGTATGTGATATACAAAATAAACAAGAAAAGCAAGCTTTTTCGCAAGACAAACCCGAATTAAGTGGGTTTAGAACAAAAACTGTGTGTCGTCGGCCACCGGCGGGCTGTATACGAAACTACTTGAGAAGATCTCTCTCAGAACATTCCCACATCTAGGCGACTTTGGTACCGTTCTCCATCGTTTACGACACACTAAAAAAAACAAAAACATGTCACTTTATTACAAATACTTACGCAGTATCTTACTGATTACCGGTGAAGATTAGTAACTCTAAATAATTTTATTCTATGCAATTACTTTACCGTTTGAAGTGTGTTTTAAAAAATGGGAAAAAATATTGGATCTATACCGTATAATTGAGCAAAACCCTGATCAGTTATTGGATAGTCAAAAAATATCTTTGTTCTTAAAATTATGGAAAAACCGTCTGTTTTTAGCTGCTTTTAAAATTACTAACACAGTTAAGTACTTTGCTTAGATTGAGAATGACAGTATAGGACTTATTCCATAATCTTCCAATAAAAATATTTGCGTTTTAACATAATTTCATGTATCTCCCATGTAATACATACAACCCACGGATGTGCTACATATACTTCGACTTGTGAAATAAGACATTGCATCGACGATAGTGTAAATCAATATCGTATGACATAATTTCATATATCGCCAGGTGTTGTTATCCAAATAAGTTCCATTTCGACATTATAAAATATGAAATTGTGTCGACTACAGTGGAAAACAGCAATGTCGTGCCCTTCCTCAGTATCGGGCATCGTCTGAGATCGATGTATGTAGATCGGTCCCAGTATTTACATATGCCACATCCATTATTTTACGAATTTAGCATGCAACGGTAATGTCGGCCGGGTCTTGCTCGTCATGGGTATTCGTACATCATTTGTGTATGGGATATTAAAGCATTTATTGTTCATACTAAATAGAATCAGAAATGAGCTTTGAAGATCAACAATCTAAAGTGGAAATAGACTGGTCACATCTACTGCACAGCCGACAAACGTTGGAGCAGACGGGTTTTATGGAGCACGAACTGACACCAAGTTTTTTTTTTTTAATAAAACGTAGCCCCACACTAGGATTTATTTCTGTGTCGTGAATGCGTTTACAAACATGAAAATTCACAAACACAAATACCCAGACTGGAACAAATGATTGTGGATCACACAAAGATTTGGCCCGTGCGGGAATCGACCCCGCGACTACTAGACACAGTAGGTGGAGCAGCTCAAGCTCTTAACCACTGCGCTGAATCGTCCGTCTACTACCCGTCTAGTTTTGAACATAGTGTAGGACCCAACCCCCAGTGCGAGATGGAGTGATGTCTTACGTGGGATAGCCGGCAGGAACTGCATGAATAAAGCCTAGGATCGGGTTCTATACCGCACGTTGGAAGTGGCCTATATCCAGCAGTGGACTAATATCCGCTGATGATGGCTTATTTGATGACGATAACTTAGTCTGGTAGAACTAGTCTGGATTAAGTCGTGGGATTCATACCCGAACGAGAAAATGTATTGTATGACCCAGAAAAGTTAGTTTTAGTCTGCAGAACTAGCACATACCGCGAATTTTCTTGTATTAATAACAGTTTGTCTTTCTTGCTCAAATGGCGCACTGTGACAAAATTTAATACGAGAAAAATGGTGTCATGAATTGTATTCTATTGACGTATAAACAAGACGATTTTGACTCGATTTACGGATCACTGACTCCTGAAAGATAAGATCTACAATGGTTTCCATAGATGACACCATGTTTTGAATCTTACGGAGTCTCGGGGAGCGAGCTAGGAGCGTTCCGAAGTTGTCTTAAATCCTGCAACAAATTTAAATAGAAAGATAAGAAAACGGGAGTAAGAAAAAAGTTCGTGTATGACAATTTCATGTTTATAAACGCACCCACGATACGGGAATAATTCTTAGTATAAGGCAATATTTTATTAAAACAAAGTCTAAGCCATTGGGTGTACATAGATATACAGAATAACGTGACAGATTTCCTTGCTAAAATTCAGTTAAGCTGACTACATTACATTCAGTTCAATCCTGCGGCATGAGCAAAGAAATAGGCAAAAAACTGGCCAGTGCGAGCATGTATACCGCAGTAATGAGCAGAGAAGTGGACATAAAAATAGATCAGTGTGTAGTGTACAATGTACATTATATTATGTTCTAGGAATAATAGTTGTATTATAGGAATAAATATCTGCAGGTCACACAAAAATTTATCCTTAACCGAGATTGAATCCGTTACTGCTCGAACCAACGACTTGTGCTGCCTACGCAGAGATACCCAGACCAAGGCTAATTTAGCAATCCAGGGTCCCTCTCAAAATTAGACAACCGTCTCTTATGTACTAATCCAGGTTCCTTCCCAAAATTGTTAAAAACCTTATTAGTCATAGCTATTGACGTCCATTGCCTATCTTCTTCTTCTTAGCGTTTCGACGGCATACATGATAAAATATATGGATGCGGCCCAGAAAGCGGCCACACTAACTGCATTTTCGGAAGCAGACATCAAGTTTTGGAGGAGTTAGGGCACTTTGCGTGCAGGAGTTAGGGCACGCAGGACACGATACAAGGTGAGACATCGTTTAGGTTGCACCACACAAACACTCCAGATCCGTGCTGTCAGTGAGTTTCCACCTAAGCATGTTTTCCTCACTTCAACCGACCTGGGTCCGAAGTCTATTTAAAGAGTTTCAGATAACAATAAACTAAGCCACTGTACTGTCCATTTCCTATGGTATAGCGATTTAACTGATCATGGGAATGTCTATAAGGATGGGAGAATGTATTTGACTGTCGCTTTGGAGTTTAAATAATATGATTTTGTTTAGTAACTCGTTGCAGGTAAAGGCTAAATCCATACTATGGGTGTACAGCATGAAACTGGCCATTTGTGGAGATCTTCTGAGAAGATCCTTTGTACTGAGTTACTAGAGTCATAAAGTGGTAACGTGCCGAAAGACCACAGAACATAGACGACAAGATCAGGCCGTCCAATCCACCAATCTACGTTCCCTCTCAAAGTTGTCTAACATCCCTTAAAACTTCCAGCTTCAATCAATATACATCAACTTAGAAAGTATAACAACCATTGCCATGTGTGCACCGCATGTGAGCAATAACTCCCAATCGGAAAGCCGACAAGCGGACTGCGCGCGGCGGATGCCGTGTCCACACTTATCACGCCATTAGTCATAGGTATTGACGTCCATTTCCTATGGTGTGGCGATTTGAATTATCATGGGAATGTTTTTGACTGTCGCTGATTTTAATAAAATGCCTCGTTGGTCTAGTGGCAAAGCGTATCGCTTTGTGATGACGAGGTCCTGGGTTCCAATCCTAGGTCCGACAAATGTAGTTCTTCTAACGAAAAATTTCCAGTATGAGTCCGAAGTCTGGAATTGTGCTCGGTATATGGCAATAGGCTCGCCCCGTATTACATGGGGCCTAACATCGTCGGCGAAAAGTGGATGTGTGTACTCAGTACACCTCTGCCACGCCGCTTGGCGAATATAGGCGTGACGGTGTGTATTTTAATAAACTTGGGGCTAGTGCCATACCATCGTAGTAAATGTTCTAACTATATCATCACGCCAGATCGCTTGCTTGGTAAGCAGAGAGTGAAGAGTTTCATTAGATTCTTTCCTTACTGACCTCCCACTTCCTTTACTTTTTAACCGACTTCAAAAAGGAGGAGGTTCTATGTTCGGTCGTATGTATGCTTTTTTTTTATTTATGTTCAGCGATATTTCCGTCAATTGTGGACCAATTTTGATGATTTTTTTTTGCATTGGGTTCAGTATAGCTCCAAGGTGGTTTTAATTTCATTGGCATTGGACCTTGGACTTAGAAGATACACCAGGGAACTCCTTAACGACAAACAATAGGCATGTGTAAATTGAGATATTATGGGTATTACGTCAATCCTATAGGTACCCTGTTATAGAACTAAGTAGTATATTAGCCAGCTTCAAAAAAGGAGGTTCATTTGCATTGGGTTCGGTATAGTTTTGAGGTGGTTTTATTTTAATGTTATTGGTATTCGACCTTGGACTTTGAAGATACAAGAGGGAACTCCTTAACGGCGAACAGCACGAATGTATAGATTCCGTTATTATAGTTAATATATTAATCCTGTAGGTACCTTACATAGGTATATAAATATTACTAAATAATTCACTCGTCACTTAAAATTGTAAAATAAAAATCTTTTATCAAAAAAGGTAAACCGACTTCAAAACGCAAAAAATAAATAGTTGAAGTCGGTGCTGGTTGGTACAGTTGGTTATTTGGCACCGACTTCAAATATTTATTTTTTGCTTTTTGAAGTCAGTTTACCTTTTTTGATAAAAGATTTTTGCTTGTTCTTTTTTTAAAAAAACATAGCACACTAAGATTTATTCCTATGTCGTGGGTGCGTTTACAAACATGTAAATTCACATAAACAAATACCCAGACCGGAACAAATAATTAATGATCGCACAAAGATTTGTCCCGTGCGGGAATCGAACCAGCGACTATTAGACACAATGGCTGGAGCGGCTTAAACGCTTAACTACTGCGCTAAATCGTCCGAAAAAACTGACATTACATCAACAAACTTTACATTCCATCTCCATACATTCCACATTCTATAACTTTCTACCCACGCAACTTAATCAACAAATTAAATATACCATGTCATTTATCTCTCAATCTAGTTCAATGCATCATAAGAAAACTGGGCGAAGCAGGAAAATGAAACATGTAAATAATTTTCTCTGGCCACACCTCGTAGATACGGTCGTTAACGTAACAGCCGTTTAAAAGGATATATCGTTCTCATGAGTAGAAGTTTCCAGCTTGGGTTATTAACGCGTAGGTAGAATGTGGAGTAGGGTTACTATATGTTGGTATCATGGTGGGATTTCTATATTTATTTTGTTTAAATTTGTTCTGATGATTTCGTTCCTACCGGCGTCCGCGGCATGTTCTCTCCCTCCCGATGCCTTTACATCCCTTCATTCGGATACAGACACCGACCTCGCCGGCGCGGTCGAAGAATCCCTTGCCCGCCAGCCGGTGCAGAGCACCACGGCGAGACACCTAGTATACGCCCTCCCCCATAGCGACTGCCCAAGCCGAGGCCGTTCCTCCTTGAGGCGCCCTTGAGCTAGTTGCCTCCTTGCCCTTCTGGCTCTAGCGTAGTGGTTGCACGCTCGCCCTCTTGTCCGGTGAAGCTGTAAAGGCCCCGCGGCCAACAGCGTAGATCATTCACACACACACAATATTTCGTTCCAATCTGAACGAAATAAATACTATCTTAGAGATGGTTCGATGAATCATCATCATCATAATCAGCCTATAGCAGTCCACTTCTGGACATGGGCCTCTCCAAGTGCACGCCACTGGGTACGATCCTTGGCAACTCACATTTAGTTTCTGCCAGCCGCTCTACGAAGGTCATCGCTCCATCTAGCCTGAAACTGAGGTTCGATGAAAAAAGTGTAAAAATAAAGTAAGAAATATAAATATATTTCGGTCTGGATGTTTGTGTATATGAATTTCATATTTGAAAATGCACTAATGATACAGGAATAACTCCTGATGTGGGACTACATTTAAAAAAAAAACACCATTTTCCTAACGAGTTTAATATCCAACCTAACTACGAAACCTGACTTATTGAGGAATACACACCGTCACGCCTATATTCCCCATGCGGGGGTGGCAGAGGTGTACTGAGTACACACTCGTTTCGCCGATGATGTTAGGTCCCATGTTATAGGGGGCGCGCCTGTTGCCATATACCGGCCACAATTCCAGATTCCAGACTTGTACTGGGAAGTTTTTCGTCAGAAAAACTACACTTGTCTAACCTAGGATTTGAACCCAGAACCTCGTGATCACAAAGCGATGCGCTTTACCACTAGAACAAGAGGCAGTCATTGAGGAATAGGTTTTAAAAAGTATCAAGTAAAATAATGCTTGTTTTTTTACAACTTACATACCTACTTAACTAAAGGCCGGATTCAATATCTTAAGATTAGATTTACTTTCAATAGGATTGGGACAGATTTTCCATACAAAATATGTTAAAATTCTATCCGCAGTAGGCAAATCTTGCCTTGAGTTGAATATTGAAACCGGCCGTAAGAGCCGATTTTTGAATCATGAGATAAATATTATCCACTGTTATAATCTCACTGAATGCAAAAGTAGAACAATTGAAGTATTTCTAAATGATGAACTATCTATGAATAACTTTTATTTGTTGATTGAAAAATCAACCGTAGGGCCCCTTTCAATACCCTCGAATAAAGTGCTGGTTAGTTGTAGTTTAATTAAAACTGGCTAGATTAACCGTCGGATAGGACTAGTCAGAAATAGCGAAATTTGTACATAAACTTCCTTACAAATTTAATTGGCGATTAGTCTACTTCAGACTCAACTCGAGGGTGGTAAAAGGGCCTTTATCTTCTTAAATTATGATCCTCTGAATAAATTCAAAATAAGAATATCTCTCAAATCATTCCAACATTGCCACATTAAAAAGCACGAATACCAGTATGTTACGCATTCATAATAGCGGTAACTGTCCGTCGATTAACACTAAGCATGGCAACACTAGCATATAACGTGTCACACAATCTAGTTTTCTATTTAAATGATACACTTTCAAATCGCCTCATTTGTCTGTCTTCTAGCTTTAGCGATAGATTTCCAATTGTGAACCGTGTGAAAGAATGGCTGTGAGAAAACTGGACCCTTATCTGCTATGACCACTTATACGTAACGCGCTGCGTTACGATAACTTTGTGAACTGAGAGCTTAGTACGAAAACATTGACGTTAACGTAAATTCAATAAGCTGATGTATTACTTCCTCATTAAATTTACTAAATAAACATAAATGTGATAGCACGATTACTCTCTAGCGTCACGCTAACGTCAATATTTTCGTGCTAAGCCCTTTGATCGATTAATATTATTCCAGTGGCATACAGAATACACGATAATTTCCCGAAGTTATCATTACGCACCGCGTTAAGTCATAGCGAATGAGGGCCTTGAGAGGAAAAGCGATGTTCAACTGGTTCGTGTTCAAGATTGATAACCGGTTTTAGTTAATTTATAGTATATTATTGAATTTTCTGTTTAGAAAAAATAAATGATGGGTACAGATACCTCATTCGATAAGATAGTAGAATGTGATGTTATTGAGTGATTTTCCGCTTAGACTTCCGATGGGCGATTACCAACATGACACGGCCGGTGACAATATTTAACTTAAGGATAGATTGGCCTACTACGGATAGAATTTTGAAATATATATTATATAAATTAAAAAATTGATACCGGCCATAATTAGATAGATAGATAGATAGATAACTCTTTATTGTGCACCAATTACATAGATATTAAAATATAAAACAAAGAACTTACACAAAGGGCGGCCTTATCGCTAAAAAGCAATCTCTTCCAGGCAACCTTCAAATTAGTGGCAGATTGATTTATGACAGAGTGATTTATGCACCTAGGTCCAGTGCACTAGCACTCAAAATTGCTAAACTTAAATGGCAGTGGGCATGGCACGTTGCTAGGGCAAAAAGGTTTCGATCTGCGACTACGTACCGAACGACATAGTGTGAGCAAGTCCTGTATAAGATGAAGCGATGGCCTGAAGAAGGTTGCGGGTCATAGGTGAATGGGTACAGCACAAGACCAGTTGCCATGGCGGTCTTTGAGGGAGGCTTTTATTGCCATCTTTCGGCTAAAGATTAATCACCTAGGTGATTAAAGTGGAACGAACCAATATAGACCATATCGATGCCAAGATCTGTGCAGTAGTAGAGTTATTGTAGAGCTACTTGATTTTCCTGCATAACTTGTAATAAAAACAACTAAAAATACTGAATCGTGTACCAAAAATAATCGTTATTTGTTACATAACAGGATAATATAGATTTGGAGCAGAGAAGCTTATGCTCGATTTCTATGACCAAATTGACAACCAAGAAACCTGAATAAAACAATTTTATTACTAGACCATTTAATAACCAGAGTCTGTCAACTCCATTTTCGACCACCTTATAAAGTTTTAAGAACACATTAGTTTATATTCGAAGAGAAATAGTTAAATTAATATATGTGTTCCCAAGACGGTAAAGAAATTCCAAATCATCTAGTTAATATATATCAAAAATTCTAGAAAGTGTTACTGTAACTAGGAAATATTTATCTAAGCTAACCCTAAATAAAGTCTATTCTAAATCTACCAACAACTCTAATATCCCCACAATTACAATACACACTAAATTACCCTCTCACTAATGAATCGCCACTTTCCACAACCGCGCACTATTTAAACAACATTCGCTAACAACATGATAAATCCGATTGACAATCGTACGAACGAAACAAGGTTTAAGCGACGTACACAATCGATAGTACTAATTTAAGTAGCCGGTACCTTATATAGTACATCGGGTGTTAAGAACGCAAGCTTGATCGGCGTTTGTATGAGTCCAAGGGAAGGGTGACGGAGCAGACGACGCCAAATAGGGTTGGCGGTGCGCTGAAAAATTTGCTCTTCAACCCCCTTAATTGGGTGTCGCGTTGTTTTACATGACGGCACTATTGCCGTCACAAAAATTGCTCGCCCACCGCTTTCCACGTCTATACGTGGAAAGCGGTGGGCGAGCAATTTTTGATTGGTAGTTAATTTGGTATTTGGTTTAATCCTATCATCAGGGAAAAGTATTTCACTGGAACACAAAGGCCTCTTCCAAATATTACCACGATGACAGGCTTTGTGATGAATGCATCCAGTCATTATTATGGTTTAATGACTGGTCAATATTCGTTTTAGCGGTAATCAATTTTTTTGCAATCTTTTTTTTTAGTTTTGCCGTTGGTAAATTCAATGGCAGAATGGTAGTTCGTAGAATAATGTAACCATAAATTGGACTAGAAATTGATGTACTTTTGACTATCTAAGGAGATATCCATTATGTAGCTTATGCTGCATGCGGTCGAAAAATAAGCCCTGCGGAAAAAGTGCGATGTTGATCGTGTTTGCAACAGCGCAGTACAGAGATATAGTAGCAGCGCAGTATAATTATGAAAGAAAGTATCGGTGTAAAGATGTCAAGGGAAAGAACGACAAAACCCAATATCATCATCATCATCAGCCTATGTCCTAGAGGCCTATGTCCAGCAGTCGACTGCTGGACATAGGCTTCTCCAAGTGCACGTCACTGGGTACGATGCTCGGCATCTTTCATCCAGTTTCTGCCAGCCGCTCCAAGAGGGTCATCGCTCCACCTAGCCTGAGGGCACAAAACCTATATACAACTCTACGGCGGAAAGATGAATCTTCCCGTGGCTAAATTACATTATAATGGATGGAAATGATTGTTGACTTCTATAATATTTCGAAAGGTACCATAGCTTTATTATAAATTACAACTCGATAAATACAGTCAATGTAATTATTTTTAATTACCTAAATAATTATATGATGCACATTATTCGTTACTATATAATTGGTGAACTACTTGTCAACCCTTACAAATGTTTTATAACGCAATAACAACGTAAATAAAAAAAATACTAGCAGAGCCTATGCTCTACAGATTTTCTGTCCGTGTATTCAACATACTGACACAGGGTTGTCACTGATTTGTTGTGGAGACGTTTCTTTTAGCAGTGATGCGGCGTTGATTGGGATATATGAGGTGTTTGTGCACGCATTTTTGTATTCTTTCTGACGCTAATGAACACTCGTTAGGGGTGTCAAAGGATTTCCATAGTGGCTACACGGCTTTATATCGCTTCGAGATTCGGTGTGAATGATTCTACTCGTATGAGTATCGTTAAATATTGTAGTTTGGTTGTAATTGTTGGTAGATGTGGTAAATAATAATAATATATGCCCGCAGGGCAGCTTGTGGCGAGCTGTTGATGAGTAACGACACCACGGACCCGAGTGCTTCAGAGAGTCGGTCAGGGCCCCCAACTCGTCGTGTCTTCGTCGGTCGAGTGGAAACCGAAGGGGGCCCGTAGGACTCTCGGCTCTGGGTAGCCTTAATTGGCCGTCCAGAGAGGAGCCGTGAGAGCTATATCGACGTAGGAAGATAATGCGTTCCTACGTCGATGTACTCCAGAGGTGGAAGTGTTAAAGGGCATAACGCCGCGAGTAACTTCGGAGAAAGCGCAGCACACCTCTACAGCTCAGTGCGGGTTGGCGAACTTCACACACCTTCAAGAAACTCTTAGGCATGCAGGTTTCCTCACGATGTTTTCCTTCACCGTTAAAGCAAATCATTATTAAATTTTTAATACGCACATGCATTCGTAAAGGCAGAGGTGCGTGCCTGGGTTTGAACCTGAGACCTCTGACTTTGCAGTCCAACAGTCTAACTAGGCTATCACTGCTTCCTGCTTGTGGTAAATATATTTCTAAATTCAAAATTTAGTTGGATTGTCGATATTGAAATATTGTTTTGAAGCATAATTATTTTTATACACGGGTATTTTCAAATTTATCTAAGTTGTCTTACCGAAATGGGAATATTATTTTGTAGTACGTTAGCGCATGTGGAGTATAAAATGATATATGATGTACATGACGGCCTCGTTGGTCTGGTGGCAAAGCACAGGTTCAACTCCACAACTCGGTCGGACAAATGTAGTTTTTCTAACGAAAAATTCCCAACATGAGTCGCCGACAGACCGTCAGACTCCGGAGTCCGGAATTGTGTCCGGTATATGGCAATAGGCTCGCCCCCTATTACATGGGACCCAACATCGTCGGCAAAACGTAGGTGTACTCAGTACACCTCTGCAACCACCGCTTGAGGAATGTAGGCGTGACGGTTTGATTATGTACATCATCTACCATATTATGCTCCACAAGCGTTAATGTTAATGCCTTCTTCAAAATGCGCTTTAGGCGACACGTTAAAAAAATATACGTTAAACGAGTGCCTCCATTAAATCGCCACCCGAGTTTTAGTTAAGTTCTAACGTCATAACATGACCACATCTCAATTAACCAATTAAAATATTGGCCACATTTGCGTTATGTCTCAGTTCCTGTGTGTTAAATACGCATTACAACGCAAGTGGAGAAAGATCATTACTGAGTGTTGTTTGGGGTTGAGTATTTCGCCAATATCATTATCACTAGTTATCATTATCACGAGGCGCTCGTAGCGCTGTACGACCCCAGTGTTCTTACCGATTACCAAGGTTAATCAGCGTTCGACTCGGTCGGCCCGAATGAAAATGCCACAAACGACAACTGTCGTTTGTGGCATTTTCATTTTCGAGCGTCTCTGTGCTTCAGAAGGCACGTTAAGCCGTTGGTCCCGGCTACCACTTAATGTGCTAGTCGTTAAGCCGAGTTGGAAGCCTTAAAGGCGGCTTGATAAGTTCCAACAGCGCGTGGCCACAAACCTGCCTCCATCAATCCACACTGGGTCCGCGTGGTGGAGTAAGACCTAATCTCTATCACCCCGATTTGTGAGAGAAGATGTTTGTCCAATAGTAGGCAGTATAGGCTGATATTATTATTAACACGAGTATTATCATTTGATGACGGTTTGGTTACCAGTGACTGCCTTGTTGATCTAGTGGCATAGCGCATCGCTTTGTGATCACGAGGTCCTGGGTTCAAATCCTAGGTCGGACAAATGTAGTTTTTCTGACACAAAAATTTTAGCATTAGTCAGTAGTCTGGAATTGTGCTCGGTGTTGCTTACCCCTATTACGTAGGACCTAACTACGTCGGTGAAAAGTGGGTGTACTCAGTACGTCTCTGCCACACCCGCGTGGGAATTATAGGCGTGACGGTATGGTGTAGCGCGTAGGCTGCTCCACTCAATAGATCTAGAATTCACAGTTTCGATCCTAGCATGAGACGAATTTTTGTGTGACCCTCATATATTTTATGCTACTCGAAATTGCCAAAAATGGCTCGATTATTACTATTAAAAGAAGTAGAAAAGGCACTCGTACTTAAAATATTATCTATTGCAACACAGAACAGACAGATGCAAATTCACCAACGCGGATCTAATCGACAAAGTTAAACGTAATATCCAGCGGAATAACCGAGAACTGGATCCGTAATCCGGGATTATGATTGCTATAAATAGATACTTGAATCATAATCGGTAGCTTAGGTGTAAATAAATAATTTCACTATATTCACGTAACTTTAAAAAGGTAGGCAGGAGTGTATTTGCGGTTTCAGTATTTCAGTGACTCAATGTCTATCTATCTATACAATCACGCCAGATCCCTTGTGGGGTAGCCAGAGAGTACAGAGTTCCAACAGGTTATTTCCTTACATTCCTACACACTCGCCGGTTACGAATTGATTTTCACCTTCAGATAAGACTCGGTCTGTTTGGTCGTAGTAAGATAGTCTACGTTTTCCCTGGTATCTACATCCTTCCACTTTCGCATTGTATGTCTGTTTTATCATTATTTCTTCTGACATTCTTTCTATATGCCCGAACCAACGGGGCATACCTTTTCTCTCTTTCTCTCTTCTTTACACGGACACTATCTTTCATACCTACTTAATATAAGTGATGTAATCTCTCCTTCGTATATAATAAATAATACCAGCTTATATTGTCCCACTGCTGGACAAAGGCTTACTCCCACAAACCGATGTGAGAAAGATTAGGTCATACTACACCACGCGGACCCAGTGCGGATTGGCGGAGGCAGGTTTGTGGCCACTTGCTGTTGGAACTTATCAAGCCGCCTATAAGGCCTCCAACTTGACTTAACGACTACCACAGTACATGGTAACCGGGACCAATGGCCTAATGTGCCTTCCGAAGCAAGGAGGAACTCGAATATGACAATGTCACAAGCGGTTGACCATCTCAAGTGAACCGAGTCGCACGCTGCTGCACCATAGTGATCGGTAAGAACACCGCGGTTGCACAGCCCTACGGAAGCCTCCATTGTTCGGCCATATTATTTCTAAAATACACCGTCAATCTATATTCCCCAAGCGAGGTTGGCATAGGTGTATTATGTTTACCCAAATTTCGCCAACGATTTCGTTTTATTGTAATAGGAGAAGCTACTACTGCCTTAATACCGAGCTCAATTTTAGCCTCGAGACTGCTACTGAGAATTTCTCGAAAGAACCCAGAAACACATTGTCAAAATTCAAATTCGCCATATGTCATTTGACCAACGAGAAAGACGCCATATTATGTCTCATTCCTCTTCTTCTCTTATATATAGGAGTTTTCTTACGTTGTCTTCTTTCGTCGTATAGCAAGTTACAATTGTAATTAAGGCGTCGCGCGAGCTATCCCGATTTACATAGAAGAGATGTAAAGTTCCATTTTTTCAACTCCTGTTTTTATTTGTTGCGGCTTCCAAAACAATTAACAAGCTTTCTTGGACAACTAGGGTCATCGATGGAGGTCATTGTGGATCAGGAAAACTAAACATTTTTTTCTCTTTCAAGCCACGGCTTACCGGCTCCTGTAAGTCAGGGCTTCTAGGAATTATGGTGCGAATATGTGGTTTCCAAATAAAAGAAAAAAGCACTTGAGTCTTGCTAACCCGAAATCTTAGAATACAAAATCATCAAAGTGTGTAGAGATAAATACTGAAATGATAAAGTCAGTGTCACACGGTACTAACAAGCTACTGGATGAAGGCGCGTTGACGCGAACAAATTGACGAGTTGTATCACACCTCAATAGCGCGATTCAACTACTTTGATCTGTTGATAATTGGGTCACATTTCTTGCTAGTATTTTTTACTGCCTTTTTAGTTTTTGGCGCATATTTCGACTGACGATTTCTAGGTTGTAGGAAATAATCTCAAGTAGCAGTCTGGAGGTCAGATTTGTGTCGCTCGCCCCTGTTTATATGTAATCTTTTATTGTCGGTGATATGTGGACGAATACGGCATACCATTTGTGCCTTCGCTTGGAGAATATAAATGAGACTGTAATTTTTTTATTTGCTTTCCTTTGCACTTATTATTTAACTATACTTTTTATAAAATATACATGGAAGTTAAAATATACTTACTTATTAATTTTTCCACTGAGCTATTTAATTTGTTCATGAACCTTGCAGATCTGTCTGAAGTAGTAAGTCATATAGAAACAAAACCTATTAAAATATTCTATCTATCTATATCAACACCCCAGATCCCTCGCGGGGTAGGCAGAGGGTACAGAGTTCCAACAGGTTCTTTCCTTACAGACCTCTCTGGCTTCCTCCACTCTTATAGTTCAAAGTGTTGATTATGATAAAACACTTTTATCCAAAAAGAATGCAATGCAATATGTAAAGGTCAAAATTTCTAAATAAGAAAATTCTAATATTCGCGATTAATATGTAAATTAAATAGTCAAGATCATAAAGAGCATACGGACATTACTGATTTAAAAATCAAACCTCAAATAATTTACAATATTATTTAACTTAACAATAACTTACGCAATAAAAAGCCAACAATACAATAACACCACATTTCCACAACGACTGCAGAGGTCCGTATTTATATAACAGTAAGTGTTATTGTGTGAATACAACAATAACAACTCGTAAATAAAACACGTCGAGGAAACATCCCGGTGATTGATGGCCATTTGTCGTTGCAGTATTTTCAATAACGTTTTGTTATTTGAGTTCCGTATAGATAGGTTTATGGGATAGGAAAATAAACTATCGACGCAATTATGCAATGTAATTTTATAGACGCCGTAATAAAACAGCATACAATTACGTTCTAAGTATTCAAAATATAAAACAAACATGACACATGACAGTTTTCTCTTGAATGTTGTCTAATACTATAAACTAATATTCCTATCAATATCATTTGTTGAGTTTTATTTAATGTATTGAGATTATGATAATGTTTTATTAGTTATGTTAATATTAATAGTTTAGTATTTTCTCACCATTAGTACGCAATAAGTACATGAGTATACAATAACGGGTAGACTGACCTCAACATGCAAGCATTTATAATATTAGCCCTGTTAAAAAACTGTCCCAATGCTGGGCACGGGCCTCCTCTCCAACTGAGAGGGTTTAGGCCATAGTGACCCACGACGCTGGCCCAGTGCGGGTTGGCGAACTTCACACACCTTCGAGAAACTCTTAGGCATGCAGGTTTCCTCACGATGTTTTCCTTCACCGTTAAAGCAAGTGATAATTCATTTTAAATACGCACATGCTTTCGAAAAGACAGAGGTGCGTGCCTGGGTTTGAACCCAAGACCTCTGACTTTGCAGTCCAACGGTCTAACCACTAGGCTATCACTGCTTTAATTATATATAATAATATATTTTTCACATCATAAAATAATTATGTTATGACGTAACAACTCAATACTTGTGCAACTGTTTATTGTAAGTGTTAACATATAAAAAAAATTAACATCGAGTAAAATTGTAAGTGTCAAAATATAAAAAAAATAAGAAATATGCACACCCATGGGTGCACGCGAGGGTGACAGAGGCGTACTGTGCACACTCATTTTACACTAACGATAAAAAGTGTAATAGAAGGCAAGCCTTTTACGATTATACCAGGCACAATTCCAGACTGAGAAATTAAGATTCGATAAAATGAACAAATAACACCGCTCGACCTAGGGTTTAAACCTACGACCTTATGATCACTAACCACACTAAGCACCACTAGGCCAACGAAACTATCCGCAACTAGCCCAACGAGACTGTCGTTTAATCTATTTATGCATCCATCGATATCACCTCCTTAGCTCCCTTGCGGGGTAGGCAGAGAGTAAAGAGTTCTAACCAGCTATTTCCTTACATACCTCTCTAGCTTCCTCTAATCTCATAGTTCGTCTATTAGCATCGATTTTATGATTCAAGTATCGAAACACGTCAGTCCTCCTACAGCATCAAGTGCGGAAACAATAGAGGGGATCAAGTTTACAAGCGGCTCAATTGGCCGGCTGTAATTTCGTCCCATTGTCTCTATTTGTCCCCCGTTCCCACTCGGCCCCGGCGGCCGGTTCCCTCCAGTCCCCCTCGGGGGACGTCGTTACGTGCTTTGTATTAACATATTTACGACGAAGGAAAATGCCGATTATTGTACATTAATTTTGGGGGAGTTTTCGTTTCTTGAAAGTGTATTGAGTTTTATTCGGCAGTTGGAATGGGGGACTGATTTATTTTATTTAATGTTTAAACATAAAATGTCGTATATAAAAGTATAAATTAAAGCGGACGGCTTCGTCCAGTGCTTAATCCGCTCAGCCCACTAAATCGAGAAGTCGCGGGTTCTATTCCCGCATGGTACAAATCTTTGTGTGCCTCACAAATGTTTGTTTCGGCCTGGATGTGTGCGCATGTGAATGTCGTGTTTGTAAATACACCCACGATACAGGAATTGATCCTAGTAGGGACTACGTTTGTTAGAATTTTTTTTTATTAAATAGTAGTATTTACCTGTCCAGTTGTGGTCCTCAATGTTATAGGAAAAGTGAAAGCGAAACCGTATCTTAAATATTATATATTTTACCAAACAATATATTAAATAAAAATAAAATAAACATCGTCACGCCTATATTACCCTAGGGGGTGTGGAAGAGGTGTACTGAGTACAACGATTTTTCGCCAACGATGTTAGGCCCCATGTAATAGGGGGCGAGCCTGTTGTCATATACCGGGCACAAATCCAGACTCCGGACTCATACTGGGAAGTTTTCGTTAGAAAACCAAATTTGTCCGACCTAGGATTTGAATCCAGGCCCTCGTGTTGACATTGTTAAAAATCTATCTATAATGTTAGACTCCCATGTAAAAGTCTTCTCTTACAAATCGAGATAAAAGAGATTAGGTCATTTGTAAAGACTCGACGGGTATCGATCTCTATACGTTTTGTAAGCTAAGCTGGAATTCTACCACTAATAAGCTACGCCCCCATTAATCACCATTAAAAATTACACTTAGTCCGACTTAGGAGTCGAACCCAGAACCATGCGATGGCCAACTGCACTGTGCGTCATTACACCTACACTATTTTTTTTGCAATATTAAACAATCTATAAACATAAATTCTTCAGATAGTAATTAGTAGTTTGACAGAAGATTTAGCGCAGAGGGTAAGAGCTTAAGCCGCTCCACCCATGTCTAATAGTCGCGGGTTCGATTCCCGCACGGGACAAATCTTTTGTGTGACCCTCAATTATTTGTTTCGGTCTGGGTATATGTGTATGTGAATTTTCATGTTTGTAAACGCAGCCACGACACAGGAATAAATAATAGTGTGAGGCAACGTTTTAAAAAACAAATTGGTATAGATACCAAGTTTTTATCTTACTTAGGACTGGTCGGCGATCGACTCCTTTCACACCTTATGGAAAGTGACAATGAGGCATAAGATGTGGTTTGCTCACTCAGGAATAGCCTATCTACCCTGAAATAGGCTGAGGAGACGGAATTTAAACCCAGCTTATAATCGGTATGATCGGGCTATACCTGTCTATTTATAAAACATGTAACATGCCGGAACACCAGTAGGTTGTTTGTAGGCATCATACTCCATTAGTAGAATTGGTAAAGGGCAGAAAAGAACGACCAAATGCGTGATGAAATAAAACCTAATCTGTCTCAAGTCGATTTATAAGGTAAGGCTTTTATTCAAAATGAATGGACAAACCCAATCAAAAGTCAATAATTGCAAAACATCTCACGGGATTATAAAAATAGCTTTCAACTTAACAAAGATTGAGCGTTTATCCGTCTAGTTTAAGAAGGTGTACAATTCATTTTAAATACTTGGTATGTAAATGAATTCATATATTTGCATCGTCGATAGTAACAAATATATACAAGCGACGGCTTTTAGCAACAATGAAAAAAATCAGCCTCTAAAAGACTGAGATAAGGATGGGACAGGATTTTTAATCGAGTCAAGTCGGAGTAATGAAATAAATCAATTGTAGAGTAACATTGTACGCCACAATTTAAAAAATGATTATTTACCTAATTAAAAATTATAGCAAAATTTTGATAAAAATTCGTTTTGTTACGCTAATATAATTGTGTACTCATTACAATTCTGCCACCCATCTTCGGAAATATAGGCGTGACGATGTTTAATATAATTATAGAATGAAAAAATCATCAAAATTAATGTCAGCTTGTTTTTATTTATTTTATGTGTAAATCATCATGTATTGTGTTAGTCTTCAAGACTCTAATTTTATGTTTAAAATAAAAATAGTCGCTGTAAAAGATAGAGTCATATAAAAATATTGGCATATTTGTTCCTGAAAAAGTCTATTTATCTCTGCTATCACTCCAGATCTCTTGCGGGGTAGGCAGAGGGTACAAAATTTCAAACTGTTTGTGTATAATGTTGTCTTGAAATAGAAAATTTTGCGTCATATCACTCTACTTATAGTTTTATTGGGATATACTCAAAGCAATTCTTTAGGTATTCAAAACGCTTAAATATTACCAGTAATACCTCAAACCATAAGAATGTAGACAAAATCGAGCAACAATTGGTTTTTCCGGTACTTGGTCCTTCAAGTCAGTTACTAATGGCGTCGAGAACGCGAGATCACGCAAGCAGATTCCGCTTGAAACAATTAAACCGTACAAGATACCGGATAACTACCGACCGGTCACCGGACGACCTCCAAACGGCCACTGGCCGGAATAATCGCCAACGGTATAACACTTTCTTACCAAGCGATAAGCGAAAGGTTTGCTAAAGAATAACTTAAAACTCGCCTTTGTATTAAACCTTTTCATTTTGTCATTGATATACAATAAAGTATAAATAAATAAAGAGACTTTTGATATTGAGTCCAGAGTCAAGTCGAGTTCGAAAACTCGAGTATTTTTCGCATCCCTTCACTACAAAAAACAAAGGGGTACCCGGTCCTTCAAGTCAGTTACTAATGGCGTTAAGACCGCGAGATCACGCGAGCTGATCCCGCTTGAAGCAATTAAACCGTACGAGATACCGGACAACCACCGACCGGCCACCGGACGATCACCAAACGGCCACTGGTCGGAATAATCACCGGCGATTTAACACTTTCCTACCAAGCGATAAGCGATAAAATAAACCTTGTTACGCTCTGATATCGCGACACCGACTGACGTATTTATATTGATAGCACTAATGAAGTGAATAGATTACGATTTCTATGGTTGAATGGAAAGTCTACATTGTATTTTTGTCTGCTATTTCGGTCTGTGTAACCTCGTCTCAGACATGCCGACTGCTAAAAACTTTTGACTACTACATTCAGAAGCCCTAGCATGAACAGATTGACGTTATTGGAACGCTATCGATTTGATAAGCCATCCTTTTCATACTTCAAATTTACTAAATAAAGATAAATGTGACATGACGCTTTCTCGACAACATTATGCTAACGTCAGTCTGGCCGTGCTTATCTCTCTGATATTATCATCAATACAAATCAGTGAAGGCTTTTTACGTAAGATCAATGAGCTTAGCACGCCAGCGAGTAGACGTACTGTCACGTATATTCAGTATAGGGTGTCAAGGATGGCATATCGACTCGCTAGCGTCGCACTAACGTCAATCTTTTCGTGCTAACGCCTCAGTAACATTAGCATCGTTACGCCTACATTCAGTTTTCCTGTACGATAGTCTAGGTCTTTTGACCTAGACTATCTTACCATGACCAAACAGAAAGTGCCTTATCTTAAGCGCAAGTCAAAGAGTCTCCTTATTTTAAGGGGCGTGTATGAGACGGACTATGAGAGAAGAGATACCTTCTGTCTACCCGCAAGGGATTTGGCATGATGATGTAGACAGATAGATACGCTTATATTCCCCTAGGAGGGGTAACAGAGGTGTTCTAGCAGTTCAGATCTAACTACAGATAGTGTAAACATGCTTTTGCAATGATTCTTTTGCCAAAATATCAAGCCCTGTTTTATTTTTAAATTATCTATATATTATCGCGCCAGATCTCTTGCAGAGTAGGTAGGGGATCCTACATGTTCTTTCTTTAGAGATATTTTAAATGGTAGGTAGTCTTTTTTTAAATGACAAATGACAGTAATATATGTATCTCTTATCTGTGTAGATCTATGTAGATAGGGGGTGCACCAATAACCATTTGGGTGATTTTCCATTAGGTGATTATTGAACAATAGTTAGTCGCATTAATCACTAAGGTGATTAAAGTGAAATAAACATTTATTAGGCGATATTCCTTACAAATCGCGTTGGAAATAATAAAGACGAGTTTGCATTTGTTGTTTAAACTAGTTTAAAGTATCTGCTTAACCTCTGGATATTTATTTCATATAACCAACGTGGTGTGTTACGATAACTTTGTGGAATGTTTGTTCACTTAGCCTGTTTTTGGCTACTTAAGCAAATGTGTGTCGGAGTATCGAATTTTGTCGATGATAACAAAGTTGCACATTAGGTTTTTTTAAACGTTAAACAACTTTGGAATTTAGCTTGAGAGTATGCGGCCTAATATATTTATTTTGTTTTTATAAGTACTAAAGTGCACTGCTCTACTTTCAGTGATCTATTGACACGCCAATTGAATCACTATAATATTCAGAATGTGTAGAGAATATTCGACAAAAATATTAAGCATTGTTTTTATTTAATATTTAGAGTAAAAAAGCAGTGATAGCCTAGTGGTTAGACCGTTGGACTGCAAAGTCAGAGGTTTTGGGTTCAACCCCAGGCATGCACCTCTGTCTTTTCGAAAGCATGTGTACATATTAAAAATTAATGATCACTTGCTTAAATGGTGAAGGAAAACATTGTGAGGAATCCTGCATGCCTAAGAGTTTGTCGAAGATTTGTGAAGTTCGCCAACCCGCACTAGGCCAGCGTGGTGGACTATGGCCCTAACCCTCTCAGTTTGAAAGGAGCCCCTGCCCAACGGTGGGACGGTTTCTTCACAGGGCTAATATTATTTATATTATTTAATACGTAGAGTATAGTAGTAATTAATGATATAATATGCACTAGCCGAAAATCAAAGGGAACGAAAAAACCAGACAATTTACCTTACTCCAGTATCATACACCATTACACAATAATTTCACGAAGTTATCGTAACACAACGCGTTTGTAGCGAATAAGGGCTGTAAGGACGGGATCTTACAGGAATCCGCGGACTGACTATTATGCTAATACTCGGGCTATCTTTTAGACCTTATATCTTACAATATACAATGTGTAACATTGTATAAAGCAAGACCTCAGACACCCCAATTAGATGCCTTACGATTTCAAAACAAAAATCATACTTGCAATTTTAAGGAGTTTTCTACCATTTTTTAAGCTCTTTGCTACCCAAACTAACCACGAATCCTGTACTTTTTTTTGCGTATTGAGGTATATTCCTTTGACTACGTATTAAATTTTGTTTAATACAGCGAACTGAACGAACAACAGCAATTTTGACACTTAAAAAAAATACAATGACTTATATTTTAATGTCAAGAAAACCAAAATTATGGTTTTTCAACGGGAAGAAACCAGAACGAATGCAAGGATTGTGGTTGGTAACGATGTGCTGGAGCAAGTGAATGAGTTTGTATATCTTGGATGCGCCATCAGTAAGGATGGGAAATACACCGCTGATATAGAGAGAAGAGTGAATGCAGGGAATAGAGTGAATAGTGCGATGGGAAGGCTACTTGGGAGCCGGCACTTAATCCAAAAGGCGCAGCTAGCCATGCATAACGGAGTGCTTGTTCCAACGCTGTTATATGGCAGTGAGAGTTGCGTATGTAAGAAGGAGAACGAAAGCAGGATAAATGCGGTCGAAATGCAATCTCTGCGGAAGATGTGCGGAGTCACGCTGACCGACCGTGTTCGCAACAGCGTAGTAAGAAAGCGAGTAGGTATGAAAGATTGTATCGGTGTAAAGATGAGAAAGGGTATGCTCCGTTGGTTCGGGTATATAGAAAGAATGTCAGAAGAAAGAATGTCAAAACAGATATACAGTGCGAATGTGGAAGGATATAGGTACCGGGAAAGACCTAGACTATCTTACCATGACCAAATAGACCGTGTCTTATCTGAAGGGCAAGACAAGAGTCCCCGTAACCGGCGAGTGTGTATGAGACGAACTATGAGAGTGGAAGAAGCCAGAGAGGTATGTAAGGAAATAACCTGTTGAAACTCTGTACTCTCTGTCTACCCTGCGAGGGACCTGGCGTGATGATATAGCTAGATAGATAGATAAAAAATTTAAAATATTTTAAAAATATTTAGAAGAGATTTAGTTGCCGATTTAGAACAAACTACTCAGCTCTTGCGTTAATTATGTTACAGCTTGTATACTCAAGTTAAACAAACTGTTAGACCTATATTCCCCAAGCAGAGGTGGCAGAGGTGGACTATGCACACCCACTTTTCGCCGACGATGTTAAATCCCAAGTGATAGGAGTCAAACCTATTGTCATTATACCAGGCACACTGTCAGACTCTGGAATAATATTACTTTGACGGATGATTTAGCACAATGGTTAAGAGCTTAAGCCGCTCCGCCCTCTGTGTCTAATAGTCGCGGGTTCGATTCCCGCACGGGACAAATCTTTGAGTGATTCACAATTTCTTGTTTCGGTCTGGGTATTTGTGTACCCACGACACAGGAATAAATACTAGTGTGCGTTTAAAAAAAAATAAATATTTCCAGCCTTACACTTTTTCTGACCTAGGCTTCGAACGTAGGAGCTCGTGATGGCTACGCGGATTATTCGCCACTAGACCAACGAAACAGTCAGATTGCCATCATATGATCATTTCACGAAGTTATCGTAACTCACCGCGTTTGTAGCGAATAAGGGCTCTAAGGACAGGAACATACATTCAACCAGCAGGTACCGATTATAATCTTACAGACTATCCACAGACTGACTACTATGCTAATACTCGGGTTATCTTTTCTCATACCTGATATCTTACAATGTATATTAAATATAAACTTTAACAGCTTTTATTTAAGGTAGGTTTTTTATTAACACTATCGTTAGACAATAAAATGATGCAAAACACTTGAGCGGGTGGACCGCTACACTTGTTCAGATGACAACGGGTTTAGTAACAAATTTAAAATATCCCCGTTGAAGATGATTGAATTTGTATTGTTTTAATAATTTAAAATGTTTAATTTATTTTTTGTTTCAGATTAAGTTGTTTGACGAATTCATTTGAAATATTGGATCTATTTTTAAATTGCGTTACAGCTCTATAACAGGAGCCTTTGTCTGACTGAAATAAACTTTGAATTTATTTTTTAATTTATTATTACTGTTTATTTATATTATGTATCCATTGCTTTTATATTTCTTTGAATGTTTATACAATAATAATGTTTACTTATTATTTCGTTAATATAAAAGCAAATTAGAAAATCTGTTACTTTGGAAGAGAACGGAGTCTGGAAACGTAGGTGTACTCAGTACACCTCTGACACCCCCGCTTGAGGAATATAGACGTGACGGTGTATATATAATCCACGTTAATTCATTCCCACCCAGTTTATATTGTTTTATTTTTAATTAGCTGTTACCTGAGGCTACGCACGTCTTTATTTTGTACTTTGACACAGAATGGTAGGTCTCTTTAAGATGGCATTACTCCAAGACCTAAGAAACCTACATACTAAGTTTCTTACAATACCTAAGTACTTTCTTTTTTAGATGGATCACCAATGTATCTAATTACTATACAATTTAGCGCAGTGGTTAAGGGCTTAGCCCGCCCCGCCCACTGTGTCTAATAGTCGCGGGTTCGATTCCCGCACGGGACAAATCTTTGTGTGATCCACAATTATTTGTTCCGGTCTGGGTATTTGTGTATGTGAATTTTCATGTTTGTAAACGCACCCACGACACAGGAATTAATCCTAGTGTGGGGCAACGTTTTTATAAAAAAATAAAAATAAAAAATATTGGTAAAATGGCTGATTTAATTCTTTTTAGCGTTATAATATTTAAAAAACGTCTTACGTTGCAAAGTAAGTATGTAACTAAATTTTGTCAGTACATTTCGTGGCAGTCTTCTCGTTAGAATTCAGTTCATGTTCATGATTATATTTTATTTAGTTTAGATATCTTAAATAAATCAATATACAAAATTTCGTGTGCGTGCTATCCGTCGTTAAAGAGTTCTATTCAGCTTATCCACTATCCCGGATTGGTTTCTGTTTCCGTGATAAAAAGTAAGTATTATTTTAAGTAGGGTATAAGTTATTACCGTATCAAATTTCATCAAAATCCGGTGGTTAGTTTTTCCGTGATTGAAACACATTGAGACAGACTGACTGAAAGACAGACAGACAGACACAATAATTCCAAAAAAATTGTTTTGACCCCTATATCGATAAGGAAGTGTACCAAAAGATTTCAAAAAATATTCAATGTACAGATTCGGCTCGGTTAGTTTTATTATATGTATAGATATAGATAATGGTCCTATATTTCTGCACAATTCTCAATGTCACTTTGTAGAAAATGTGAATGAAGAACCCTTTTTACATACCAATAACATTATTTAAAAACGTGAACAGTGGACAGTTCAATTAGTACACTACATAATAGCGAGGCAACATTGTATAACAATGTCTTTTGACAAGTCGCATCCAATAATAATATAGCGAGCTACTTATTATAAGCAAACTGAACCAATGTCTAATACATTCGTTTACAGTGCCAATTATTTTTACATTAACTACCTACCACTAGCAACATGACAACGCCTTGATCCTACTCAAAATAAAAAAGAATTTATATGTTTTAGGATCACATAAAATAATAATTACAAAATACTACGAATAAATAAAAAAAAAATCGGCGAAAAGTAAGTGTACACAGAATACCACTGCTGCCAAGTGTGACGGTGTTTGTAAATTAATAATAACAACCTACATTTGTGTATACACAGCCTAATCATTAGCGGAAGCCAAACATTCAAATTCCATTTCGCATCGGCGCGCTAAACTTAAAAACAATTTTTATTATTTTTAGTTTTATTTTAGCAGACCTCTTGCTCAGTTCAGCGATCAAAATAATAAATTCAAAACACTTTCAATAAATCCATAACTGGCGAGCGTGTATGAGACGAACTATGAGAGTGCAGGAAGCTAGGGAAAACTATCAGGAAAGAACCTGTTGGAACTATGTACCTACCCCACAAGGGATCTGATGATATAGATAAGTAGGTAGATAGATTAGGCGGCCTCGTCGGTCTAGTAAAGAATAGTACACGTTGCGATCACGCCAGGGGTTCAAAACTTAGATTAGACAAGTGTAATTTTTCTATCGAAAACTTCCAATATCACTCCGGAGTTCGGAACTGTGCCCGGTCGTAATATTGTCGGCAAAAATTAGGTGTACACAGTACACATCTGGCACCCCGCTTGGGGATATTGGTGTTACGGTGTTTATTTTTATTTATTTATAGACTACTAGTTTCTCCCCACGACTTTGTCTGCGTGAACTTTAGACCGAAACCTAACATTTTCCCAGAATAGAAAGTACCCTGTGTCTTAATCCAGGTAAGAACCTATATGTGTGCCAAATTCCATCCAAATCCGTTTAGCTGTTTTTGCTTGATCGAGTAACAAACATCCAAATATGTTAACATACAAACATTCACTTTTATAACATTAGTAGGACAAGCAGTACCCGCCACTTCGTTCGCATTATTACTATTTCACACCCATAAGATTTATTTGAGGCAAATGGTAGCCTGTCCTTACCCTGGATGAAATTTATGTCCTTGCCAAATTTGTTCAAAATCTGTTCAACAGTTTGGGCGTAAAACGGTAACAGATAAACTGACAGATAGACAGGCAGAGTTACTTTCGAATTTATAATATTAGTATTAGGATCAACAAATCTAAAAACAACAATAATTTCTTTATATATGGATACAGCCTAACACCGACCGGTAGCCGAAAATGCAAAACCCATTTCGCATCGGCGCGCAACACTTACAAACAATTTTTATTATTTTTATTTTTTACAAGTGTCTTTATTTTTTACAACTTTTTAAATCACACTTTTTATTTTTTTAAAGATCGCGTTTATTTATCTTTTAGGGCCCATCCCTGTGTCGTGACCGCTGATTGCTTTCGTGAGTACCAAAGAGATATTTCGCTTTTAAAAGATGCCGCTTGATTGAAAGCTTTTAAAAGCAATGCTTTCGAGTGCATTGTCCGAGTTGCATTGTTTTAGTACTGTCATGAGATATAAAGAGGCGAATTTACGTACACACTAGTATACATCACTATCATCATTAGCCGAAAAAAGCGCCTAAGCACGACTTAAGCTACATAATACGTAGACAATTTCAATTTTGATTTCACATCTAGTTTCTGTCCACGAATTCGTCTTAGGATGGCATATCAATTCGATAGTGTCACGCTAATGTTAATCTGGTCATCTCAAGTCCTCAGGTCTTCTCCAATTAGATCGGTGAGTAGTGAAATGTCGCGTATTGCCAAACGCGCGCGGAGCAACGACCGCGCCGCAACCTGCTCTGTGATGACAGACTACTTGTTAGTTGTTTAGTGGAGTGGTATAAGTTAGAAGATACCTTTATCTGTATTTTTTTTTTAATTCAAAGTGAATCTTTAGTCTAAAATTATATTTGAACGGGCCAAAAAATACTTGCAAACCCATTAAAGTTATTATATTTTGCACATATACCACCAAATATTTTAATAACAGCCTTATTGTGTTTGATTATCTTACTTGTTCTGTGTATTAAATTATACAATATTCTACGTAATGTATCAACTAGATATAAGTTTTCCTTTTTGTGATCATAATAAGCTAATTAGTCGATCTATAAAGTCTAATTCTGTTTAGAAAAATAAGTGATCAATCAGCTTTGATACAATAAGCAAATCAGTTGACATAAATTAATAATAGTTTGTTTGATTTCTATCCTGCGAATAATTTTAACCCTGTGTATGAAACCTATCTATCTTAGATAGATAGATATCATCACGCCAGATCTCTTGCAGAGTAGGCGGAGAGCACAGAGTCCCAACAAGTTCTTTCCTTACATATCCCTTATCCTTTCCTTACGTATTGAAGTGTAGCTCACAGCGCGCACATATGTATTACTATTGAGGACCATTGTCGTCCCATTGTCGGCAAAAATCGTCCACCACTTTCACAATATTTTTAATTAATAAAAATAATAACCATCAATAATCTCATAACTCGTACCACACAACAACCAGTAGCGCAGAACACAGCAAAGTAACACACGCAACGCAAAAATAGTTTGAACCGCACGCTATTGAGACTTTAGCCCGCGTAAAAGGTATTCAAACACGCTAAATAGTTTTTACCGCGTCAGCGAGACACTCAGAGAGACAATGATAATAAATAATAATAGCCCTGTTAAGAAAATGTCGCACCGTCGGGCACGGGCCTCCTCTTAAACTGAGAGGGTTTTAGCCATAGCCACGCTGGCCCAGTGCGGGTTGGCGAACTTCACACACCTTCGAGAAACTTTTAGGCATGCAGGTTTCCTTACGATGTTTTCCTTTACCGTTAAAGCAAGTGATAGTTAATTTATTAATACGCACTTGCTTTCGAAAAGAAAGAGGTGCGTGGCTGGGTTTGAATCCGAGACCTCTGGCTTTGCAGTCCAACGGTCTAACTACTCATCGTCATCATATCAGGCTATATTTGTCTACTGCTGAACATAGGCCCCCTCAATTGCTCTCCAACGCGGCCAGTCCGATGCCACCTGCATCCAACGACTTCCTGCGATCCTCACAAGATCGTCGGGCCATCTGGTAGGCGGCCGTCCCACGCTGTGCTTGTCAATACGTGGTCTCCACTCTAGAATCTTTCTGCCCGATCTTCGCGCTATGTGGCTCGCGCATTGCCACTTCAGATTACTAATCCTATGGGCTATGTCGGTGACCTTGGTTCGTCTACGAATCTGAGCAACTCTGAGCTTTTTTATGAGACCTATTGTAAGAGACTACGTTTCTGATCCGTAAGTCATCACTGGCAACACACATTGACTAAACCACATTGTCTAACCACTAATGATAATAAATACTGAAGATGAAATTACCTGTTGGAACTCTGTACTCTCTGCCTACCCCGCAAGGGATCTGGCGTGAGGTTATAGATAGATAGATAGATAGATGAAATTATACTTAATCGTCCTATACAGCCCCACAGCTGGGCAAATACTTTTTGAAAAAACATGATTATGATTTGGTCATATTCCACCACGGGGCTCAGTGCGGATTGGTGGAGGCAGGTTTGTGGCCTTAATGTTGGAATCATCAAGCCTTATAAGGCTGCCATCCAACTTAGTTCAACGACATTGAGTGATAACTGGGACCAGTGGCTTAGCGTGCCTTCCAAAGCGTGAGGGTACTCGAACAAGAAAATTCGATAAACGGTCACGCATCTCAGTCCGACCGAGCCGATCGCTGCTTAACCTTAATGATCGCTAAGAACACCGAGGTCACCCAACACTACTATCTCCTCTAGCTAAAGCTTACCTGTTAAAATATCTTAATTATTAATCGTAGATAAGTTCGTTGACATTATCTTTATGTGTACAATAAAAAAGCCACCACACATTATGTTCCGATATAAAAACAATAAAACACGTCAAAAGACAAGGTTTTACCGCGTGAAATTGATTTTGTGACGCCATTTGCTACAAAATAAGAAATAAAATCTAGATTTTTAATGATCTAACTATATTAGCATTCTACTCCGGTTTTACTTGTTAGAGAATTGCAATTTAGAGTTAAGAGCAAAAACTACCTCATTTAATTTTATTAGAGAAAGTATACGGAAACACTAATAGCATAGTTGGAAATCTCGCCTTGTATTATAGTCTAGAGTTTAAATCTCGATTGGAACCTGTAGGTATTGCAAAATCTATATCCAATTACCACTGACTTGAAAAAATCATTCTGAGATACCATTATGTCAGAGAGAAACAACAAATCTAATTACGAATAAAAAATTTTAAAATATAAAATTTTCATTCATTTCTTTGGTCAAATATTGAATGAAAATATTAACGAAAGTATTTTTTAGCATCTCATTGTTATATTATACGCAGCTTTAGTTATATATTTAGTTTTGAAATAGTGATTGATTATTCGTTTGCAACACGCACAGGTAAAATATAGGAATGCCATTCAACGTGGCAATGCTGCCAGCCTTCTTCGCACCCTGCCAAGCGACAGCGATGTGGCACAAATTTATTTTTTGTAAATCGACTGTGCATATTTTTGGCTTATTTTATTTATTTATGTTTTGGTTATACCCAGCTTTTAAGTTGTAAATCATCTTTTTAAATTTTAATTTTTAATTAGTTGTTTAAAAATCTTATCTTCTTGTAAATCAAGAACACACACTACACACTTTTGTCTATCAATTTAAGAAATAACGAAAGATATTTTTCTGATTAGACATTCAGTAAATCCAAATTAACATTTATTTAGCATTTTAATGGAACAGTTAAATCGATAGAAGAATTCCTAATGACTTAATAATATTTGAAGATCACCAGTTGGCCTTGCATCGTAAATTAAAAAGAAGTTTATTCAATATGAACAAATTTGGTAACTATAATACTCATAGTCACTAGTCACTTATCACAGAATCACCTGGAAGATTAAGGGGGAAACCTTTGCCCAGCAGTGGGACAAAACAGGTTAACAAAAAAAACTTATACAAGGTATAACACTATGCTGTTAAAAGTAGTTTGTTCTAAATCGGTAACTGATTTGATTCCAGCAATTTTTAATGAATATTACATTTTTTTAATTAGCAATAAATGCTTTAGTTCGCTATAACAAACTTAATTAATTATTGATTTAAAGCAATACGGATATTTCAAATACACTTCTAATAGCTATTTCTCCATATGCATACATACCCGTACAAGTTTTATTGTTAATGGGGTTATGAAAGTGCTTAAAAAAGGTTCAAAAACTTTAAATTTGGAAATATGGTTTTCGTATTGAATTTGTTAAGCAATTATCTAATTGGGGTGTCTGAGATCTGGTGTAATTTACGATACATCTTGTATATTTGGTTTAAGTACGAATATTTTTTTCTTCTTGCTTTTCTAAAAGAACACACTAGGAAATATTCCTGTGTAGTAGGTGCCTTGAAATATATACTCCAAATCTCTTGAGAGGTAGGCAGCTCTCTGCCTACCTCTACACAGTTCCAACTGATTCTTTCTTTACAGACTTCTCTCATAGTTTATCTCGTAAACCGTTACGGAGACCTTCCTATTAGGGGCTATCTATTTGGTCATGGTAAGATAGTCTAGGTTTTCCCCGGTACCTACATCCTTCTACTTTCGCATTGTATGTCTTTTTTGTTATTATTTTCCACAACATTATTTCTATTGACTGACATTTAGTGTGACAAGGATATTTTGGCCTGTGGATGACATTAACAGGGGGGCGTTGGTGTGAAATTAGGGTTATCATTTAGTAATACGTCCCTACTTCCTGAGAAATATTTCAACAGGTAGTTCCGCAAGGTGACTAATTATAATAAAAGCTTATAAAAAGAACTTGGGTAAATTTCCTGCGACTCATGAAGTGGCATTTCACTTGACAGCATTAGTTTTGATTTTGGCCGCGGGCCACAAGCTCCTTCTATGACTGATCTTTCTATTCTTCTTTACCGAAAATACGTTCTCAGGTGTAGAACATATAAAACCCTTAAAAAATCGTCACAACAACCAGGATTGTGCTGCAGGAGATTTTCCCCGCGACCTTCACCGGATCATTGGTCAACAGTACCTATAGCGGGCCTGTTCATTCCAAGTCTTCCGCTACGTAGTCGCCTCTCGAGAACGTTTCTGCCCTAACGCTTTTCTTTCTTTCTGTTCTTTTTTATATTAGTATTCTTTATAAGGACTATCTATATTCTCCAAAAAACCTCAAATGGATTCAAAACCATTTTCAGCTACCTGCAGTAATTAGCAGCAACAAGACGCTCACGAACGCACCCGCGGGCTATGTTTATACCATACATAAACAATAAATCACTCGTTTCACTTTCCTAAATTGATATTGTAATACGTTCGTCCGTTTTGTTCTTGTTTCTTATTGAATAAATGAAGACGTTGCGATGCCGCTTCGTTAAATTGCTATCTCGTCTCTCTGTAAAGGTAAAGAGTCGATGTTGTGCAATATTTTTTGTTTAAGTTAGATTTTTAGTATTAGAATGGAATTGATAGGTATATAATATTAATCGTTTAGTAGAAGTAAAGTAATTTATATTGTAATATAAGGGATATGTAAATGTATATCCCTTATGTCAAGTAGACTTCCACTATCGTTTCCCAAACGATAGCCTGAATTTCCTTCACAATCATTCATGTTTCTATTCTTGATAAGTTTTGTACATTTTATTGTAATAGTATAATATGCCAAAAAAGTTAGCGGCATAATTATTTAATTACCAATTTCGTATTGTGCTATTCATGCTGGAAAATAAAAAAAAAAGTATTTGAAATACGCGAAGTGTTTCAATGCATTTACTTAAATTACAAATAATTATTGGTAATCTCTATAGTCAGATGTATGATATAATTTAGTTACAAAATAACTTCTCTGACATACGTTTGTAAATATCTATTTTCATAATTAAATAACAGAAAAAAGTATCTGATTTTCTTATATCGAATAAAACGTTGCATAAAACCGAAATAAAATTTTTCTGATATTTTTAAGGCGGCTGTGGTCCCAGCACTGGGACAATATACGCGAAAAATTTATTAAAATATGAACGACTCCATGCCACCCATAACCCCACTTATCGCACACTCCGATACAAAATGGAGAATCACGATGTACAGAAGCCGTTGAGTTATGTCCCCGTGCCTCAGCCGTGATATGTTCATCTCAACAATAAATATTGGTGGCCAATTAAACTGAAGCTACCGTTTACCCCTCTACATCTCGTCGTTATGATATAGTTACCATTAGGGTTATTTGCTTAAAATAAATACCGTCACGCATGTATTCTTTGAACGGGGTTGGCTGGTGTAGTTTGCACACCTACATTTCACCGGAAATGTTAGATCTCAATGTAATTATAAAAAGTTTGACGTCAGCGTGACACTAAGCGTGCTGTCACGTTCATGATTATTTAATAAATTGTAGTAGGATATGCTAGCATCACAACCCGATATTTCGCAAACGCGTTCAGTCATAGAAATCCACTAATCGTAGCCGCCGCCGACTACGAACCTAACTCCCCTCCAATCAGCCGCTACCGCCGTCCGCGGCATGTTCTCACCGACCCTTCTAATGCCGTGCCACTGACCTCGCAGGTGAGGTCGAAGAATCCCTTGCCCGCCGGCCGGTGTAGAGCACCACGGAGAGGCACCTGGTATATGCCCTCCTCCACAGCAACTGCCCAAGCCGAGGCCGTTTCTCCTTGAAGCGCCCTTGAGCCAGTTGCCCCCTTGCCCTTTTGGCTCGAGCATAGTGGTTGCAAGGTCGCCCTCTTGTCTGGTGAAGCTGTAAAGGCCCCGCGGCCAAAAGCGTAGATCATTCACACACACACAAAAAAACTAGCTAGCATCAGTTCTTAGCGTAGTCATCCTACACCGCTAACGTCAAAAATTTTGTGCTATGCCCTCAGGTCGCAGAATGTCGTCAGACGTATTGAGCAACATTGCGCAACTACGTCCGACGTCACCAGCGAAACGGCTTAAGCTAGCAAGCCTTTTGGATTCCATTAAGCCTGGATGTCATCGTGGTGGGCATGGCTTACCTCAGTTTGTCGTCGGTGCTTCCTCCATCCACACTTTCCCTCGAGTTCGCATAGCTATTAAATAATATGTATTTTCATTAAATTAAAACCTCTAAAATTAAGTAATATTTTACGTAACATGCAAAAATTAGTTGGATCGACATTCTGGTCACACAACTGGTATAACATTTCACTTGTAAGTATATTTTTCGTCTTTTATTAGAATCTATTACAAATGCCATCTACCGTAATGTAATTGAACTTACTAATAACACCGATATTAACGAACCGTTTGATTTTTACCATTCTTCGCCAGAAGGCAAATACATATGTGGGTGGACCGTAACGTCCCTCTCGCCCTGCGCCACCCCGCCTAGCGCCACGCTTAATTGTATAGAAATATCTTATTACGCCATCTCCTCTTCGTATATGTTTCGTGGTGGGGGGCTTTTCCCCCCAATGAGTTCGGGCCTAAAAGCTGCTCGTTATTGCAATTTTCTTTATCCTGCACTGTACACCTTTCGGCTGATAATAATGTCTATACAATCTATTAAATTAGGTACAAGTCATTTAATAAAAACCAATCTTAATATTTCAATCTCCAAATAGCGATCGCCGCAGTGATATCTAAATGTGAGAAACTCATCTGCATCTCTCGTTCCTCGATTAAATTGTTTCAGTGTATCGATTAAGCTCGGTCTCGTATCGATTCTAGATCGATATTTTTTGTTCCGCCGTCGCCTTTGCATGTGCCGCGGTAGGATGGCTTTATTAAATCGATTGGAATGTAATAAATGTGTTTAACAAAAGGTTTTGCTTTGTTAAATGGATGCTACTGTTTGTATATATCTTACAGGTACTTAACAGTGTATGATTCTCTTGACTTGGGATACATATTTGAGACGTTTGGGGTAGAGATATTGGGTCCGTGGGGGCCGATAGCCCACCGGATTTTGAGAAATTTCGTAGCGTCTGGTGGACTGTACTGGCGACTAGAGCGCTGTTATGTATTTTGGTCAGCATATAAGCATTGCTATTCAGCGCGGTAATGCTGCCAGCGTTGTAGGTACACTACCAACTGACAGCGGCGTGGAACCATTTTGCTCTATGTATATATGTACATTTATTTTTATACAGCATTATATATTTTTCGAGGAAGCCAGAGAGGTATGTAAGGAAAGAACCTGTTGGAACTCTGTACTCTCTGCCTACCCCGCAAGGGATCTGGCGTGAGGTTATAGATAGATAGATAGATAGATTATATATTTTTTGTAAATAATTCTTTGGTGCTTTTTTATATAATTTATAGCTAGTATAAAGCTAGTATAATACCACTTTTTAAATTAATTAAATGAGCTTGCGATCGATAAATTCAGTATAGTGTATAGTTTAAAGGTATAACTTTTGGATGAACGGAATTAAATGGTGTTGCACTCAAAATATTTAATTATTGTATGGTTTTAACTGTAATTGTTATTTTTAAGTAGTCGAATAGCGCCATTCCTACATGTTCTTAAAGTAGTAAAAACAAATATCAAAGGCATTTTCCATCTTTCAAAAAATGTCATAATGTACATACACTTCTAATTCCATGGGCAGTTTGAAATCATTTTCGTAATATGTAGCCACTTGTGATATTTAAGATTTTATGAATAACTTTCTTCACCCCTTTGGGGATACGGTAGCAATGACACATAAAATTGACTACGAGAAATACTTTGCCCTGTTTATCCTCGGGTCTGAACAGACCCTTACGCGTTTATTCATTTACACAAAAAGTACACCCATTAGTAACTTCGAGTATTGAAAATTGTTTTTAAAAAAAATGATGTAAAAGTTTGTATCCAAACAACTCATTTTATCTTCACCACAAACAGAAATAATATAAATATCATTAGTGTAACTATTTGACGAATTGATTAGGCTAAGTATAAAGTATGGCCAATGTTTGGGTCAATATCGCCATCATTGATAGCATGTTAATGACCTCTTAAAGAGGTGAAATGGAGTCTTTACTAATACAATTAATGTGCAAGTTATGATCTTTGAATTTTTGTTACAAAATCACGTCTAAATAATTGAAATGGTTTAGATGAAATTAACAGCGAGGATGACTCTACATAAATTTTATAAAACAAAATAGTATACCCACTTCGGGTAAAACCACAGGAAAAACTGTGTTTAACTGTGCTAAGTGGCACTAATCTATTACTAAATGATATATATTATAATAAATAAGTCGCAGACATTATAAGGAAGGTAACTCACTGGGAAAATATTTCCATAGCGTTTCATAATTGACAGACGATTTAGCTCAGTGGTTAAGAGCTTAAGCCGCTCCGCCAACTGTCTAATAGTTGCTGGTTCGATTTCCGCACGGGACAAATCTTTGTGTGACCCACAATTGTTTGTTTCGGTGTGGATATTTGTGTATGTGAATTTATATGATTGTAAACGCAACCACGACACAGGCATAAATCTTGTGTGCTAGTAGTAAGTAGTGTCTCACTGTAAGGCAAAGGCCTTCTCCCACAAACCAAGGTGAGGTTAGGTTAGGTTAGTGCCCCCCCTGCAACAACATCCGCAGGGGGGCCTTTGGGGTCGTGGGACGCTGAGGCGGGGGCCTAAGCCTCCTTCACGCGCGATTCCGAGGAGGACGGCGGCGTGATGTAGCCCAAGCTGCCGTGAGCACCGCGACGGTGCAGGGCGAAAACAAGCTACAAATTTTCCCTTCCGAGCCGGGTTCTTCGAAGCGCGGCACTGGTGCGTTCCACTCGAAGATTCCGGAGCCCCTCTGACACGTGCCAGTCCCGGCCACCGGGTTTTTAGAGAGTAAGAGTCCGACATGCCCCGCCAGCTTACCCCGCGGCCGGCGGCAGTCCATGAGGATTTCCCCAGGTAAAAAAAAAGGTTAGTGTATACTCCACCACGCAGATCCATTGCGCATTGGTATAGGCTAGTTTATAGCTGATGGAACTTATTAAGCCGCCCATAATGCTTCTAACGCGGCTTACCATGTAGAAGCGCTAACTGAGACCAACGACTTAACGTGCTTTCTGAAACACGAGAACGCTCAAAACAGGCAATTCAAAGAAAAATATGCTCTTTTAAATTTTTTTACGCCGATGTTTTGTACGAAAACAAAATAGGTATTTTTTATTTTTTGAACAAATATTTGTACGAATTCGTATTGTAATGTAAGCTAAGACAGAGGTAAGTGGGTAAACAAATTATAAAATGTTAATAGAATGAAACCTTTGACTCTAAACCACAATAAATCATTGTCAGCCGGTCTGCGCAGGAGATTAAGGTATGGACAACAGTGGGACGGGTTTATCCGACTGTGATATTACGAGGTCATGTTTTTATTCTTGGCCCTTATGCGCTATAACCAAACGGGGCATGTTACGTAAACTTCATGATCTATCTATCTATATAATCACGCCAGATCCCTTGCGGGGTAGGCAGAGAATGCAGAGTTCCAACAGGTTCTTTCCTTACTCTCATGGTATTATCGTGTAATAGTATTCTGTAGAGCAAAGCAGTGATAGCCTAGTGGTTAGACCGTTGGACTCTAAAGTCAGATGTCTCAGGTTCATACCCAGGCACGCACCTCTATCTTTTCGAAAGCATGGGTGTATTAAAAATTAACTATCGTTTGCTTTAACGGTGATGGAAAACATCGTGAGGAAACCTGCATGCCTAAGAGTTTCTCGAAGGTGTGTGAAGTTTTCCAACCTGCACCGGACCAGCGGTGGACTATGGCCTAAACCCTCTCTGTCTGAGAGGAGGCCAGTGCCCAGCGGTAGAACAGTTTCTTAACAGGGCTAATATTAATTATTTATTAGTATTCTGTAGGCTACTGGAATACCGTTAAATGAACATTTGACGAAGTTGTCATAGCGCGCGGCATTACGTTTACTTAATTATAGCGAATAAGGGCTCTTGGTCAGATTAACTCGATTTTAAAAATAACTACTTCGTTTGGTTGAGTGGCGCATATTGCAAGTGATAGTAAAAGTCCTGAGTTCGAATCCTATATTCGTTGGATAGTATGGCTTTTCTGTTCAAAAGTTCTCCGTCGCTGTGCGGGGTCTAGAATTTTGCCCAGTATCAACAGTCACCTCCTCCTGTTACACTAATTGTAGGCGATATGCGGGTGGGTGGACATAGGACACGTTTTTTCACTCCCACTTATCTATCTTTATAATAGGGGGGCGCACCCCCTTATTAGGCGTTGATATCTTTGATACAGTTACTTTTAACTTCTGCAGATGTCATTGTTTTTCAACAGAAATTTGTCAATATTCTTTTTTGATTTGAATCTATGTATCTATACCATCACGTCAGATCCCTTGCGGGGTAGGCATTTTCTTTGAATATTCTTTTATATATAACATCATATCATATCTGATCGAGTCCGTAACACCATACTGCGTTCCAATACTGGCATTTTAGACGTGAGCTGTAGCAGTCTTGTAAGACTGACAAGCTCAAGTGGTGATGGGCGGGTCATTTGAGCAGAATGAGCCCAGATAGGTGGGCAAAAATCTCTACCGAATAGCGACCAGATGGACACTGACGCCGGGAAAGACCTAGAAAAAAATGGCGCGACGACCTTGACGCCTATGAGGAGAGATGGTCTAATATGGCCAAGGATCGGGTTAAGTGGAGAATCATGGGAGGGACCTTCTTTGCCCAGCAGTAGAACGAAAGAGGTTAATTAAAAAAAAATGTATCATCACTCCAGATTCTTTGCGGAATCCTTTTTGAACAATTCTACTTTTCTTTTTATTTCTGTTTTTTTTTGTCATGAGTTTATTTTTTTTCTGTAATTTGCCTACTACATACAGTATATATACACTTTCCTTAATCTCTATGTTTTATGTTTTTGCTTTCTTTCAATTTGTCATACTTTTCTAACCTCACAGTGTTCAGTGAGCGTCTCTCATTATTTTTCTATTAGCCTTACTGAGTAGTTCCCACACTAAAGTGAGACATCACGTTAACTCAGAACTGGAATCGTCTCTAAAATCACGACCTCACGCCGACGGCCATATTGATTTAATACTTACAAACACTTATCAGGATTTTAACAATTTTTCTTTTCTAAGAAAAATAAGTCTAGTCTTCGGTCGGCTAAAAATGGATTATTACGGTACCTATATCTAAGTGGATTTATAAATTTGTGTGATACAGTATTGACTAAAAATGAAAGTAATCTTTTTTTTCGGATTTTGTTGCGATTCGTATTTCACTTTCACATTTGGACACCCAAAAATCTTTCGAGACATGTTTAAAGTAAAAGTAAATCCCAATTACATAGGTATATTCGAAAAATAAAAAAAGTCATTTGCAGTATTCGCGCAAATATGAGAAATCTGTATTAAGTTATAATTGCATCGCACATTGCATTTTATTTATAATAATATACAAGGTGTAACATAATTAACGCAAGACCTGAAAGTAGTTTGTTCTAAATTGGTAACTGAATTGATTCCAACAAATTTGAATGTATCTTATTTTTTTGCTAAATTTGCAAAAAATCCTGTTACTCCTACAGCACGGTTCAATAAACTAAATTTATTCTTGATTCAAAGCAATACAGAGATTTCATATGTATTTCTTAAACGTATTTCTCATTACGCACGTATACACTGAAAGAACCAGAGTGTAGTGAGTGTAAATGAGTATTTATTGTGCAACATTGCTAGATCGTTTCAGTTACTTCAGTTTGCAACTGCCTCATTGGTTCGATTACGCATGAAGTATCTGTAGTGACCTCTATACATCGATACAAATATCTAACTCACAGATAGCGCCGAATATAAAATCGACAACGATTCTCCATATATGTCTAGAACACGATATGAGAGTTTGCACGACGCGTTTCATATATACAAGCCCCGCTCCGACAACAACTCTCTGGCTGGAAGATTTTCCTATTGTCAAATCCTGTCACAACGGTCCTGACACATTGGTGACATGAACACATTTCATTTTAAATCGGGGCATAAAAGTTCTTAAAAAAAGGCGTAAAAACTTTAAAGTTGAAAATTCGGTTCTCGTAATGAATTTCTGAAGCAATTATCTAATCGGGGTGTCTGAGGTCTTGCGCTATTTACGATACACCTTGTATAGTTTGATTACCTCATATACCAGTACAAAGTGCCCTTTAAGAATAGTTTAATTCTCTTTAATATGTGTAAATAACTACTAGCGGCTAACAGAAATAAGTATACGTAATTAGTACATTACATACAAGAGTCCGTTATCAAAGTACATATTAATAGTACCGCTTCTGAATTCCACGAGGCTTTCCCATGTCAATGGTCCATATCTCATCGGGTTGTTAAATAATAAAATTTATTACCACCGCCCGGGGCCATGGGAAATGGGCGAAATTAGAGATGGGAAAATAGACGCATTAATTATTGTTCTAATATTCTATATAATATTAAAAAATAATCGCTTAGTGATTACGAGGTCCGAGGTTCAAATCCTAATTCGGACAAATTAAGTTTTTCTTACGAAAACTTACCAGTATGAGTCCGGAGTCTGGAATTGTGTCCGATATATGGCAATAGGCTCGCCCCCTATTACATGGATCCTAACGTCATCGGCGAAAAGTGGATGTACTCTACCGAGTACAGTGTACTTACCTCTGCCATCTCCGCTTGGGGGAAAAGTGTTTATTTTTTTATTGTAATATATAATATTCCAGAATACTAGAACAAGAGCATTCTGTAGTTCCTGCATTCTTAAGATATCGAATAATTTCAGCCATACAGTAGCAATCTAGGGCAAAATCATTGCACATGTGCCATATCACACCTTTGCTCAAATAGTGTTACATCTCAAAATTTTATTTTTATCATTTCAGGTAACTTACCATTTTGGAGAACTTCAAAAAAACGCTTTACTTACGCAAACATAATAACTCGAAAACCAACATATTTAAGTAAATTATGTTGGTTTTCGAGTTAGGACCTAAATACCGAAAAACAAATAGTTTAGAATACATTTCACACGTTTTTTCTATCAAGTCATTATTTTTGAGTTATGACTCTATTTGAGCGGAAATGCGAATTTATGCAATTACGTTTATCGTTGATACCTATTTTTAATATTATAATATCTGTTTGAAACTGGGAAAAATGATTTTATATTACCTCGATCTAGTCCTTCTCTTTATTTTATTAGAGGATACTGCAACGAATCTGGCGAAATGATATATGAAGATAGATCGTTCTAAAACGTGGTTAAAAAGCACAAGAAATATATTTCATTTTTGTATAACCAGACCAGTGTAGTGAGTGTAAAAGAGTATTTTTTGTGCACCATTGCTAGATCGTTAGAATACTTTGGTTTGGAACTGCCTCGTCGATCTAATTACGCATGAAGTGTCTGTAGCGATCCCTATACATCGATACAAAGATCTAACTTACAGGTAGGATGAATATAAAATCGACAACGATTCTCCATACATGTCTAGAACACAATATGAGAGTTTGCACGACGTGTTGCATATATACAAGTACCGACAAAAATTCTCAGGCCCCGCCTGACACAACACCCGTCTGGCTGGAAGATTGTCCCTTTATCAAGTCGTGCTGCATTGGTGACCCCGAATTAGAATATTTAAGTTGGTAAAAACAACGAAGGAGGATGTCGACAGTCCTACCAAACATTCCTGCCACATGTCTGATAATTATCATGTCCTGGTTTTGAATCCTAGGTTGGACTAATTACGCTTGCCCTCTATTACATTTGGACTTAAAATTGTTGGCGAAATGTACGCCTCTGTATGATCGGCATGACACTTAACGCAGACTAAGCCAATCACACCAACAATCACTCAATCAACTTTCATTTACACATTCCAAACAACGCCAAATATCTCATTACGTTCAAGTCGATCGATTCGACTATCGCAACATTTCAATACATAATCGATTCGAAATTGACAAACAAATCGGATAGCCCATCTCTACATAGCCCGACTATGATTAATAAGGTAATTAGTTTGTTTGTACGCTACCTATTGAGATTTTAATACGCACATTTATAAGCGTTTCTGATTAGTTACGGTAAGAAATGTTACTACTTACATACATTCATTTGTTACTTGTATTAATGATCCGATGGTTCTTGCCTAATCGTTGGCAATCGGATGTAGACGAATGATGTTGTTGTCTGTAATATCGATATCTTTATCGATTTAAATAATGATTTGAGAAGCAACTTGTACTACTGCTTCGTTGGTCTAATAGTACAAGATCCGAATGAATTTTATTCGTACGTCGGACGGAAAGTGTTATTCGGGGTTTCCAATCAGAAAAAAATCAGTAGCAATCTGAAATCACGTCAAGTATAAAGGCAATAAATAGACTTTCCATTTATTACTGCGGGTCATAATGTTATCGTCGGCGAAATATGGGTGTATTTCCCTACACAGTTGACCTATGCGCCTTAGGGAATATACAAGGGGCGGTATTTAGTTTATTTTTTTATTTGGACAGCTAAATCCTTACTGTACTCTCGGCCCATTCCTGTAGGATAAAGCATTTTGACGAACAGCAAGACAGTATGGGCTGATGTGTATAAAAAAATATAATTAGATCAAAAATGATATAAATTACAATTCTTGCCTGGGACCTAACATAGTTAGAAAAACGCGGGTATATATAGTTACCCTCTGCTATGCTCCCGCAAAATATAGGCATGACTGTTTACTTTTTATTATAAACGCCTAAATTAAGTTTCTCATAAACAAAACTTGACGGACGACTAAGCCCAGTGGTTAAAAGTTTAAGCCGCTCCGCTCTCTGGATCGTATGATAACGGTTTCGATCCCCGCACGGGACAAATCTTTGTGTGCCCTAAAAATATTTGTTTCGGTCTTGTTGCTTGCTCTGTTTTTAAAAAAACGTAGCCCCACACTAGGATTTATTCCTGGGTCGTGGGTGTGTTTACAAACATGAAAATTCACATACACAAATACCCAGACCGGAAAAAATAACTGTGGATCAAACAAAGATTTGTCCCGTGCGGGAATCAAACCCGCGACTATTAGACGCAGTGGGCGGAGCGGCTTAAGCTCTTAACCACTGCGCTAAATCGTCTGTAAATCGTCGTATGTAAATTGCATGTTTGTAAACTCCCCACGACAAGAATATTTCCAAGTGTATGGCTAAGTTTTTGTACGAAAAGAAAAAGACATTTACAATAGCTATGACTTAGTTTCGTATACAAATAGTTACACAATATAATACGGTTGCGTTGCGATTATTCGCGCCTCTGTCGAGGCGGGCGAGGTGCACCGCCGCCGGCGAGCCGCCACTCTTTATAATTTGATCACATTTGTACCGCGCACAATGCTTGCCTAAAGCCTGAGACAACAGATCAACAGAGAAATGCGTGGAGTTACATTACATACTTCATTTTACAGGTCATTTTATTTTTCGTAATGACTACTTCGTCGGTTTAAAAGCGCGTAATGAGGATGGCTATCGTGAGGTTCTGAATTCGAATCGTAGGACGGGTATAGTGTGGTTTTCTATCATAAAATCCTTGATGGAAGTCCGGGGACTAGAACCGTACACGGTATATTGGCCTTAGGCTCGCCTTCTAATACATTAGGATACCTTAAATGATCGACAATATTATGTTGATGTACACTCTCGTAGTACGCCTCAGCTACCCCCGCTAGAGGAATATAGATATTATTTAGTTTTTTATTTATCTATTATATCATCACGTCAGATCCCTTTCGAGGTAGGCAGAGAGTACATATTTACAACACGTTATTTTCTTACATACCTCTCTGGCTTCCTCCACTCTCATAGTTCGTCTCATACATGCTCGCCGGTAACGGAGACTCTTGACTTGTTCTTCAGATAACTGACGGTCTATTTGGTCATGGTAAGATAGTCTAGGATTTTATTTTTCTTAATAACCAATGATCACTAAAAAATCCTAAAAAGGTACATTGTAAAGGTTCATAAGCCGAAGTTTGCGCAAGAATTCTTACCAAAAGTAAATAATAAACAATAATTCCAATATAAAAAGATTTGGTGACAACATAATCCTTAAATATAATAGAATTTAAAAAGTAACCATTTTCAATTATTATCATTTATTTTATCCCTATTATTACTTTGCCTGAAAAACAAAACTACAAAAAGTTTCTTAACTATGTTACTTGACTATTTTTATCTTATTTTTACTTTAAACATAAACAGCTACTTACTATTAGTTAATTTTAAAAACTTATAAAAAAATAGAGCCCAAAAAAAGGAGTCCATTACTCCACAGTTTCCTGTAGCCGAGCCACCATCTCACGGAGGCAACTCCTTCAGTGGAGTAGCCCCGGGCACGCCACAATGGCCGCTACTTTTTCCCGGCCATAATAAACATTTGTATTCGGCACACACGCCAGCCACCCGACAACCGCGCCTTCGGCAACGTAAGCAGTACAAGCATAGTTACACAATAACATTTCAATACCAAATTTACTATTTTAGGGAAATCATACTTAAAATACTAGAAATAAAGCTCAATTTTTTAAAAATACTAACTATATGGTTAAAAGTTTATTGAATAACTGCACTTATATTGTGTGTTACGTCGATTATCGTTGCCAATTTCGGATATTGTGTTAGTCCAATGTTGGCCATAGGTAATAGATGTTGGTCCAATGGTTCAATGGTTTGGGGTTGTAAAATGATATTTTTATTTGTTAAATTAGACTTAAACGTAGAGTTAGTTAGTAATAAATGATGAGGATATACTCGTCATATAGATGGGTACGTTTATTGCCCGTGTTACTAACAACTGTAACATAATAAACGCAAGACCTGAAGGTAGTTTGTTCTAAATCGATAACTAATTTCATTTCATTTTTATGGTATCTTACTTTTTTTAATCTGCAAGAAATGTTGTTGATCCTTAAGTGCACTGTAATAATAATAATAATAAGGTTTCAAAGGTCCGGGTAAAGCCCGTGAATCTCAGTAAAAAAATAATAATAATAATATCAGCCTATACTGCCCACTGCTGGACAAACGCCTTCTCTCACAAATCGAGGTGAGAGAGATTAGGTCATACTCCACCACGCGGACCCAGTGCGGATTGGTGGAGGCAGGTTTGTGGCCACCTGCTGCTGGAACTTATCAAGCCGCCTTTAAGGCTTCCAACTCGGCTTAACGACTACCACGTTATGTGGTAGCCGGGACCAACGGCTTAACGTGCCTTCCGAAGCACGCACTGTAATAAACTAAATTTATTCTTGATTCAAACCAATACGGAGCTAATGCATTTTTAAAACGTATTTGTCAATAAGCACACATAAATGTTTCATTGTTAATTGGGGTATAAAAGTGCTTAAAAGAGGGGTAAACACATTTAAAGAACATTGTTCTGCTCTCGTACATGATTTGCCCAAAAACCAACAGCATTGAAAAAAATACTTGTATGATTTCAAATCACCTATAAATTTTCATAAGGAATTTATTATTAGACGGACAAGCGGGGAATCGCAATATTGCACAAAAATTATTAGATTATGAGGTTATAATTTAGTAGCCATTACTATGTATTGTGTAGTCAAAACATATTTAGTGGATTTAAAGATTAATTATATTTTTATAGATGCCTATCGACACACTAAGGAACTATCTATACAAGGTGTAACATAAATAACGCAATACCTCAGACACCCCAATTAGATAATTGCTTTACGAATTCAATATAAAAATTAAACTTCCAATTTTAAGAAGTTTTCTACCATTTTTACGCTCTTTGGTACCCCAATTAACCATAAAATTTAATAATTAATTAAATTTTGTATGCGTATTGAGGTGTGCGTAATAAAAATACATTTAAATTAGCCGTAATGCTTTGAATAATAATTAAATTTTGTTTAATAAAGCGAACAGGACGAGTAACAGCATTTTTGGAAAATTAAAAAAATAATAATAACTAACTTTTAAAATAGTTGGAATCGATTCAGTTGCTGATTTAGAACAAACTACTTTCAGGTCTTGCGTTTATTATGTTACAGCTTGTATAAGTATTTAGTATAACAAGACAAGCAATCTAGATAGCTAATAGGTAGGATTGGCATCTCTAATCGTAATTCGATGATAACGTTGACATTCAGTAAAGATGTCGGCGACATCGATATAAGTACTTACAATAGTTTGAAATATTCCTTTTAGACTGCAAATTGTCCGTTAGATACGAATATTTGCCATTATTTTAATAAAATAAATAAATAATGATGGTATGGGTCAAATGTTTGTTGGTTCTGGGGCAATTTTCGACAATGTCCTTTGGAACATGAAATAAAACTATTTTACGGATTTTATCGCGGTTTTTTTTTTTTATTTTTATTTTTAGTTCCCGACGTTTCGAGTGCTTTACAGCACCCATGGTCACGGGAGGGACTGAGGTATTAGACGTCCAATAGGCATAGTTGTTCCGGGGTACCCTCAAACTTCTTAATTATTTTTGTTGTTGTTGGTCCGATCTACGCAGAATGAGCTCACGGTGTCTTGAGGTCTTGCAGTGTTATGCTTGGTTTTGGATTTGATTATATTAATTACCGGATCCCAAGACGATGGAAGCACCCAGCCATCTTCTCTATTGAAATTAGGATGTTTTTTAATTTCAATAGCCTCGCGAACCATCCTTGGTAGGAATCGGTGTTCTTTCACGAGGATTTGTGGTTTATCAAATCTGATGTTATGGCGGGTGCGGTCAAGGACATGTTCACAGACTGCAGACTTCTTTGAGCGACGGTGTTTTAGGTCAGCTATGTGTTCTTTAACCCGAGTTTTTACCGGTCTTTTTGTTTGTCCTATATAAGAGAGACCACATTCACAATCAAGCTTGTAAACTCCTGCATCTACCATGGGTGCTGTAAAGCACTCGAAACGTCGGGAACTAAAAATAAAAAAATAAACCTCGATAAAATCCGTAAAATACTTTTATTTCATGTGTAATATTCGCGTAAATCTAAGAACTCAATATGTCCTTTGGAAATTTGGTTTTAGTATTGAATTTGTAAAGCAATTATCTAATGGGTGTCTGAGGTCTTGCGTTATTTACGTACAGCTTGTATAATAGACAAGTGCAGAAGTAACACAGAAAGCTCATTTTTTCGTTCTACCAGTAACACAATTATCATATTTTACCATATCACTACAGTCAGGCTTAATAGCCTAATATGAGATTCCTACTCCTATTAATCCTACTAATATTATAAATGTGAAAGTTTGTATGTTTAGATGTTTGTTACTCAAAAAAGCAGTGATAGCCTAGTGGTTAGACCGTTGGACTGCAAAGTCAAAGGTCTTGGGTTCAAACCCACGCACCTATGTCTTTTCGAAAGCATGTGAGTATTAAAAATTAATTATCACTTGCTTTAACGGTGAAGGAAAACATCGTGAGGAAACCTGCATGCCTAAGAGTTTCTCGAAGGTGTGTGAAGTTCGCCAACCCGCACTGGGCCAGCGTGGTGGACTATGGCCTAAGCCCTCTCAGTTTGAGAGGAGACCCGAGCCCAACGGTGGGACAGTTTCTTAACAGGGCTAATATTATTATATAACACATAGGGTACTCTTTATTCCAGAAAAATGTAAGGTTCCTGTCTAAAGTCAACGTGGACAAAGTCACAACCAGAAACTAGTATTATAAATTTGAAAGTTTGTATGTTGATATGTTTGAATATTTGTTTCTTGTTTTGACTGCCTCGTTGGTCTGGTGGCAAAGCACATCGCTTTGTGATCACGAGGTCCTGGGTTCCAATCCTAGGTCGGACAAATGTAGTTTTTCTAACGGAAAATTCCCAGTATGAGTCTGGAATTGGCTCGCCTCCCAATTACATGGGACCTAACATCGTCGACGAAACGTGGGTGTACTCAGTACACCTCTGCCACCCCCGCTGGGGAATATAGGCGTGACGGTGAATGTTTGTTACTCAATCACACAAAAACGGCTGAACCGATTTCAATAAAAATTGGCACACAGTTTATTAACTGTATAAACACATAGAATACTTTCTATCCCGACAAATAAACGATTCCTGTCCTATATCAACACGGACAAAGTCGCGAGCAGAAACTAGTACTTAATAATTGAATTCATTTTTTTTTCTTTTTTTTTTAAAACGTAGCCCCACACTAGGATTTATTCCTGTGACGTGGGTGCGTTTACAAACATGAAAATTCACATACACAAATACCCAGACCGGAACAAATAATTGTGGATCACACAAAGATTTGTCCCGTGCGGGAATCGAACCCGCGACTACTAGACACACTGGGCGGAGCGGCTCAAGCTCTTAACCACTGCGCTAATTCGTGACCTGACCCTTATATTATATTATTATTTACTAGGTATAAATTTATGTACCTGAGTACAGTCTGTACTACGAGAAGTTGCCAATGTGTATCAGGCATTAATTAATGTATTTTTGAAAGACTCCTAGGGCTCTTTAGAGTGACCGGAGTGACCATTCCTATTTTGGATAATTTTGTGAGGTGTCGGGCATTACTGAATGTCTTTTTAGCCTAGTGGCGTATGATGCGGCTGGAGACCACGAAGTTCTTAATTGAATCCTAGGTTAAAAAGTTTTGTTGGGGTTTTGCTCTAGAAAAGTTCTCATTCGAAGTCTGGAGCCTGAACTGGACCAGGTATAGCGACAATAGGTTCACCTCCTATTACATTGGGACCTAGACGACCTGGAGTGAGTGTGTGAGTGATGTACGCTGTTGGCCGCGAGGCCTTTACAGCTTCACCGGACTTAAGGGCGAGCGTGCAACCACTACGCTCGAGCCAGAAGGGCAAGGGGCGACATACTCGAGGGCGCCTTGAAGAGACGCCCTCGGTTGCGACAGTTGCTGTGGGGGACGACCTGGAGATATAGGCGGACTGTAGGTGAAAACAAATAGGTACACATCTGCCGATTGGAGAATATTTAAGTCTAACGGGGTTGATTTAGTGTAGGTAGCTTTAATTTATCTATCTATCTATATCATCACGCACCATCCCTTGCAGGGTAGGCAGAGAGTACAGAGTTCCAACAGGTTCTTTCCTTAGCTTTAATCTTATGTAAAATTCAAATAAATTTGTTACTTTTTTTATCCAAACAAAATCAAATGGCAACGTTAGTTTAGCGTAAATATGTAGATTGTTCTTATTTAGAATTAAGATGTATGTTACGGACGATTTAGCGCAGTGGTTAAGAGCTTAAGCCGCTCCGCTCTCTGTGTCTAATAGTCGCGGATTCGATTCCCGCATGGGACAAATCTTTGTATTTGTGTATGTAAAATTTCATGTTTGTAAACGCACCCACACCACAGGAAGAAATCCTAGGATGGGGCTACGTTTTAAAAAAAAAATAAAAAAAAATGTTTCTGGTTTTTGTCCAATAATAGTTTATTAGTAGTAATAACTTCTACAAATGGTGATAAATCGTAAAATTCTTATATACTTATTTTTCACATATTCCTATACAAAAGCCCTTGTAATAGAACTATATAATTGAAATGAACGAAAAGAATAAATATGTCATTCAATTGGGTTATTGAAAAAAATATTTTTTTGTAATAAATGGAAAAATTACATATACCTTTTATAACAAAACTATATTTCGTTTTATTTCGCTCTAATTAAAAAGTTATAATAAATTTATTATCATAAATATAACCTCATCAGGTATATTGTCGGAATTAGCCTTTATAAATCCTTTATCACACATGACTAAACGAAATTAGCTGTTATAAATAATTTTTTGCACTGAATTTATTTACGGATATTTTTAGTCGCCGTTTAGTAGCCGTTGACACTGTGCTATCGAGAAATTCCTTTACATTGTGACGTCACAAACATGGCGACCAATCGGCGCATTCGTAGTCAAGTGATTCTTTATAAAATTTTATCAATTTTAAATTGTTTACATAGATTAAAAAAAATTAAGAGTTTTTCGCATCTACTATTATTATAATTTATGATAAAGTTTGAGAAAAAATTGATAATTTTTTTTCAAAAACCCAATTCCGAGCCCCCTTATTCGTCCGTGACCGCCAACTGGCTTAACTCCATATAAACCGTCTAACAGCCATTACAAAAAGATTTCGTTATACGAATTCCCATATTAATTTAACATCACACGTATTCACTTTTCCATGTTGCGGATGGGGTGAAAAATTTGACTCTTCTGCTAATGACTAACTACTACTCCAACTATTTGTGAGGCAGAGAAAATTTATGGCAATCTTTTTTTTATAAAGGATGGTTGGCAGAGGTGTATTGAGTTTACTCAATCGATTTACCTCTGCCACCCGTTTAGTCTCATGTAATAGGGGGCTCCGAACTCCGGACTCCGGACTTATACTGAGAATTTTTCGTTAGGAAAACTACATTTGTCCGACCTAGGATTTAACCCAGACCCTCGTGATCGCAAAGCGATGCGCTTTGCCGCTAGACCAAGGAGGCAGGTAATACTTTTTTACATCACTTTATCTTTTACAGCTGCTACTTTATTTACTAAATGACATTTATCTACTTATATCACCACGCCAGATCACTTGCGGGTTAGGCAGATAGTTATTTAATACATAACATTATAATCGTAAAGACTAACAAAACATGATGAATTTTTAGTAGTTTCTTAAACACACACAAAGTGTCCGGTATTTTTTAATAATGACGCTAACTATTGTCTATAACTAAAAACTGCTGTTTTATTTGCAAAAGGTCGAAAAAGACAAACCGTATACATGTAATTCTGTAATACAGATATCTACATTTTTACATACGAAGGTGATTATCGCGTAACAATACGAGTATAATAATCTCATAACAAGCATACACTTTATTTTACAATTACATCTACGTTGTTATTATACCTGCTAGTGTAAATAACCATATAATAATGAGATTTGTGTTAGATAAATCAGATATCGATTTAAATTAGACAAATTTAATATGTTCATGATGATTATAGAAATACATTTAAGAGAGGGCAATAACAAAGTTTAAGATAATTCCCTGAAACACATACATCTACGTTCCTATGAATAAAAACAAAATGACTTCGTGTTAAACAGAAATAAATCAGAGTTGCATGAAAGAATGTAGGATTAGAAATTAAAAGAAATTTCCATTTTTAAGAATTCCCGCAACATACATTTCTTTACGATATTGTTTTATAATTGCAATTTATGCTTAGAACGTTTAACATACGGTCGCTACAGATTAGTTTGGTAATTATTGTTATTTAGTGGGCTCTTATTAAAGTTAATTTCAGGTTAGAGTATTTAATTGTGCGCTAGACGATGTACGCGATGTCTTGTGATGCAAGACCGGTTGATCCGTGGCGATAATTTGGTAAAAGTAATTTAAATAATTTAGACAATATATAATTTTTGTGTTATAAATGTATGCGTATTATACAGAAGGTAATGAAGTTAAGGCATCGAAATTTTTGTGTGATTAACAAGATTTGTGTTTAGTTTTGTACACTGCTACTTTTTACCACGGTCCTTCCACTCGTCTCTTTCTTATCTGTTTATTTATACATTCGGGGCAAATTTTAGACACAATAGAATATTTGTGTTACAAATGTACTTGTTTATGTGGTTTCCAAGATTTGTGTTTAATAATAATAATATTAGCCCTGTTAAGAAACTGTCCCACTGTTGGGGACGGGCCTCTTCTCAAACTGAGAGGGTTTAGGCCATAGTCCACCACGCTGGCCCAGTGCGGGTTGGCGAACTTCACACTCCTTCGAGAAACTCTTAGGCATGCAGGTTTACTCACGATGTTTTCCTTCACCGTTAAAGCAAGTGATAATTAATTTTTAATACACACATGCTTTCGAAAAGACAGAGGTGCGTGCCTGGGTTTGAATCCGAGACCTTTGACTTTGCAGTCCCCGTTGGACTGCAAAGTAACCACTAGGCTATCACTGCTTTTATTTTATTTTGATTTGTGTGTATGTTTTGTAAAGTATGATAACGCAACTATTTATGACGTTTTATTAAGTCGTCTCTTTCTTATCTGTGCTTATTTGTTCGGCACTAATTTTGCCATCGATTTTAAACTAACTTCCACATGGGCTAGAGAGTTGAAAACTTATTTCTATGTCAGAACTGGAATAAATGCATTTTTATGTACCATTATTTAAACTTAAAAGTATAAGAAAAATTAATACCAAAAATGTGAGATGCATGCATACAATAGATATTTCATGTATGATTATTTCATATATGAATAATTCATATAAGTCACTAGCAATTTTTCTATTAAAAAAGAAAGCAACTACTAAAATGGGAACTGGACTACTACCTTCTATTTTTTTATGCCCCTGATTAACATTTAATATATGGGCTTATTAATTACAATACGACTAAATGATTCACATCTACTTATCAGATGACCCTATAAAGCGAACAATGACGTGTTAATTATGAAACATTTGCCGTGAAATGTCAAAATTATTACTTTAATGGTCCTTTTAACCGGTCAATTCTTCACATAAGCATAATCACAGCTTACAAGCATTGTTTCATAAGGCAGCGCTCACATAATCTCCGAGATTCGATCAGTTAAATGGCTACGTAAAAATTAAAGGTTTACAGACACCCTGACGTAACCAGAGTATTATTAATTTTTGGTGTTTGTGATTTTAGCTGTAGTGGATTATGACCGATTTGACTCATATCGAAAAACAAGGTCTTAACCATATTATTTATGACAATACTCTTAATAGTCTACTAATCAGTATTGATTGCCTCGTTGGTCTAGTGGAATATCATGCGCGTAACGATTATAAGGTCCAGGATTTTCGAATTTTTTTTTGAAGGAAAACATCGTAAGTATACCTGCATGCCTAAGAGTTTCTCAAAGGTGTGTAAAGTTCGCCAAACCGCACTGGGCCAGCGTGATTGACTATGGTCTAACCCCTCTCAGTTTCTAAGGAGGCCGTGCCCAACAATTACCAACGTCTTTACATATCAATTAAAAATACAAACCAATACGGTCTGTACGGCTAGAACCTATTGGAACTTTCTACTCTCTGGCTACTTCCTACCTTATAACCTCTGTGCCTACCTATGTACCTCTTTAATAGGGAACTGAAAAATTGAGAGATACATTCTACTTACCTAACAGTTACATTAACGTCAGGTATATTATTGCTATCTTTATATATAAAACTCCGTATGTGTACGTGTTTTCGTAATTCTTCTCACCTTAAATGGCTTCGCCGATTTTGGCGCATTTTTATACTTATAGGGGTTACCTGAATAGTTGTAGCCAATATATGGCGTTGTTGTCGACCGAATATTTTATAAATGAAGTGAAGAATTATTTTTGGCTTCTAGTTTTATGTTTCAGTGTTATAATTGTAATTTAGTAAGCTATAAATAAATTGCAAGATAAACAACTTGCAATGAGTTACGGTGTAGTGTCCAAGAATCTTTAACATCAATATGGGCATTACCAAAAGTAATGGCGTTTTAAATTCGGCTGCGGGCTAACCGTCCATTACGCTGAGACAAAAGGGCGATCAGCTGAATAAATTTGCTAAATTATTGTTATTTTGAATTTCGTCCTGGAGGCGATGGAGGCGGAATTGTTTCGTTGCTTTTACCGATGGTGCTTCGATTGTAAGTCGATTTATAAAGATAGTGTGTTGCACGGCAATTTTAACGGTATCAAATATTTTATTAAAATATTGTTTTAAAAAAAATAATTCAAGAAAAAAGACTGCCCAACACATCTTATTTTTGCGTTCTTGGACGTTAGATACGTGAATTTCGCATTAGCAAATATTTCGAACAGTTCAAATATTTATGATTCAACAAAAAAATGTTTTAATCTGCGACTGCACGATCCATTGAACCCAGCGGCTTGTGCGTTAACCACTATACCAAGCCGTCGGCAATGTTTAATAAAATTTCTTCCGGTAGGCATGTACTCGCAAATGTGTACAATGTTTTGAATAAGAATCTAATTTATTTACTACGATGCGACGAATTGTCATTACTATCTCCGAATATATTGATACGGGGCACACGAAGAATTTGGTTATGAGCGAGTTGTTTAAAAAGCAAAATGCCTATAAAGGCGGAAAACCTAAAAGGCATTGAGGGCAAATAGATTTCAAAAAGGATTTAACAACGACATCAATATCATCCTCAGCAAAGTAATCTGCCGTGATGATATAAATATAACGGCGCTTAGGTTTTCTGGGTGGCCGTTTCGATGCTGGTAACGGTAACAGGTGGATTTATCTTCCTTTTCATTGTCGTCCGCTTGGTAGCCGAACGCGAGGGTCTCGCCCTGTATACCGATCTTCCTTGAAAAGCGAGTATACGCACAATAGTTGGAGATTCTTTTTCACATGGAATGCAGTGAGGTTGGCTGCTTCGCGATACGTCCGACCTGTTGCCCCGTTGCTAATCAAATAACAACGCTGCGTAGTCCGCCATCTTACATCGACTATCTGTCATCGGTGAATCGTGATCTGACAGATGTCATCTGTCATCGCTTCACATCTAAACACACTCAAGCAATCATTAAAGGCATAGAGTATGTCTATGAAAAGATTAAAAGGTTACTAAAATGAAAATAACTGCTCGTCATTTCATTAACTGTGATTTTCAAATAATAGCATACGACAAATAGATAAATCTAATCTACAGCATGTTTTTACGTGTGATTGTATAACACTTAAACACCGCAAAATTATAGGTTATAAATATTATAAACTCCGTAAATGTTGACAGTGGAACGGATGTGAGGTAACATTACGAATGTTACGATGTATTTAATGTTAAGTTTGAGCGTAAATTTATTTGCGCACGAGGTGCTAGTTATGTGTTTTAGGTCATAAAGGATTACCTCAATAACAACTATTGGTATGATTGCTAAACATATATCAAGACTTATCATTACCATCTCGGTAACTCGTTTCTTGTAGGGTCAGCGCCATTTCTTTACCTTCTATTACTTTCAAACTCAAACTCAGATCGTTTATTTTGCTGTAAATTTTTCCGTAAACCCTGCGGGGGTGTTTACAAATTGTCTTATTAAATTTTTTTTTAACTTACTTATCTACCACTGGATCGGAACGCGGCCTCTACTGAGAAGATCCGGTGAGAAACTCAGCGGGTTTATTACTTATATATATCATCACCGTCAGCTCAAAACATCGTAACTAAAAAAGGTTAATCTTGTAAGGAGACACAATTTATTTTTAAATATTTTAATGTCAACATTTTATCTTTATTTGAATTAATTGTGAAAATGTACCTTTTCTTTGTTTTTGAAACTTTAAAAAAATTAATCATCATTTGTTTGTCTCCTTAAAAAGACTTTTTTCACACCTCTACTACCAAGTTCTGGACTGACAGCAATAATAAATAAAGTGCGGCAAGGATCTTTTGGCTCAAGGATGACTGATAGGGGGCAACATATTGGGTTAACATATAGTAAAATTTTCCTACTTCCAAGAAGATTTTTCAACAGGTCCACACGGTTACTAATTAAAAAAGGTACTTGGGTAAATTTCACAGCAAACGGTAACTCTGCGGCTGTCATGTATTTATATTTTAATTGAGTACAGCGTTAGTTCCCATTTTGGCTGCGGGCCAAAATATCCTTATTGGACAGTTTGTTGCATATTCTGACAGGAAATCATCTAAAATGTGAAAATTGTTCTATGCGGGAATCGATCCCGCGGTTACTCGATCCATTAATCGACGCGACCTATACTCTAACCAAACCACCGTCTTCTATCTAAATGCCAAAAAATACGGGATACTTCATTTAAAATCGTTACGATTTATCAAAGAATGTCATTTTAAAATCATTAATTTTAATATTATCTGTTCCAAACCGCCATATATTGACCTTTTTACATAACAGACAACACAGTTTATACAAAAGCCATTAAAAACATTATTGATGACCAAACTGTAATTTTAGTGCCCAACATAATGACAATGTCGCCGGGATTTACGAGAATCGAACCGAAACGAGAACAATATAACGGCCATTAAAGATTAAAGATAAAAAGCTACTGTTGATAAAATGAGAGAAGCCCGAGAGCTGTAAGCGTTATCTTATCTGTGATAATTATTTCTGAGGATGGTAGCTGCGAATCACTGTTTATGGTTTCTTATCTTGGAAACCCATGAAAATGTTTCATAAGAATATCCAATTCTAGTTTGTCGTTGTTGTAATCTTTGAGGGAAGCCTATTTCCTATAGTGGGAGTTTAGACTGAAGACGTGGATGTCTTTGGGCTGATTTGCATCCAAAAAAGTGGTCAAAGAATCAGAATATTTTTTTATCACGTAAACCATTTTAGTATTTATGAATCGTCAGAAAAATAACTAAGACTCTACCAACACTTTGGAATGTCATTCCTGTGGAGAAGAAGGGCAAAAATCTCCACGGTTTCTCTTTTAAAATAGTATTTTTACAGTTTTTTCCATCCAAATTTTGCTGTGGGGAATGGAAGAACAATGTAGTATCAGTGGGAAAAAAGGAAGACTATTTGACAGCGCAAAATAGAGTCACATTGCCTGTTGTACATATCCTTCTATAATAGTTCGTAAGTACTAAACATATGAGTAGAATTTTTAAATCACGGGGCGCTCGAAGTGCTATAAAACCACGGTGTTTTCAGCAACCACCAAAGTTAAGTAGCGCTTGGTTTAATTGGTTTGAGACGGAACATTATTTGTAACATTTCCATATTAAGGTGTTTCTGTGTTTCGGTACGCTTAATAAGGCGTTGGTTTCGGTTGCCATGTATAATATGGGAGTCGTTAACACGTGGAAACCCTATAAGGCAGGTGGCCACAAACCTACCTCTACCAATCCGCAGCAATTCCGCTTGCGATTTGTGAGATAAGTTCCTTGTTGAAAGGTAGACAGAATAGGCCGATTGATTTATTATTTACACCGTCACGCCTATATTCCCCAAGCGAGGTTGGCAGCGGTGTACTGTAATACCCACTTTCCACCGTAACAAAAAAAAATCAAAAACAATATGATAAAATTTTGATGAAAAAGTGCTACTACTAATTATAGTGGCGACAGTAGAAAATTAATGCAGCAGAGATTTTCATATTAACTTCTATATTGTACTCTGACATTCATTTTTCAATTCATTCATACTTTTTAAATCAGAAAGCCGTTTTGAAGATTTCTCGTTTGTCAGACAGTACGAAATACAGTTCTAATATAACAAGGCACTGTCTCCAATTTATAAGATAACCCCCAATAAATAACAAAAATATTAACATACGCAATGTGCAAACGCACTATATATAATCGACAACCCTTAGCCCGTAATTTATAGCAAATATTTATGTGAAAGTCACAACAAAGCATAACGTTTTGAGTGTTAAACTAATGCCACATAAATTTGCGGGCCCTACTCTCATACTAAACGACGCCTCGAGCAACTAACACTGCAACCCGTTTAGTCTACTTGTCTTCCCTTATTACGTTAACTACCATTGCAATTTCATCTTTAATATTACTTTCACTAAGTTCATCTTCAGTTGCCTGAATCACTTCATACACGTGATTGTCTTTTCACACTTACTGTTCATTTCTAACCACAGTTGTTTCACCTCGTAAAGTTCAAAATTCATCCTTCAATTGTTTTTCAAGTCTTTCATTTTTAAAGTTAATACAGTACGTTGCCTAAGGATTTATTTCTACAATGGAATCAACACAAAATTTTTCCTTAGCCCCGAGGAGAATAGCGTCTGAGTTATTACCTGGTAGCATTACTTGTTCAGAATCGCTCACTATCTTTCCATCTGCTTCGTACTGACGTACTTTATAACCGAGGCCTGGTTTCTGATTTTCTTTAATGACGCAAGATATATGAGATCTTATGAGGAATTTGTTTCTTTATGTATCGCATCTTGATGAGTGTGATGCTTAATATTGGCTTCATCCGGTTTCGGAGAATCGAGGACGGTGTAGTTTAATTGCATATGTTTATTGATATGCTCCGCTAGCACATCTACTTTCATACAATCAGCTGGTTGTAATAAATCCGTTAATTATATACGTTATTAGTGCAACAATCAAAGCTTCGGGTTTTCAATTTGGGTTGAATGTGATCAGATAGACCACGTTGCTAATTAAAAATTATCAACAAGTTATTATTGTACGATAGAAATCGTTAAGATTTACTGTAATAATTAATTGTGAATAAATATCTTAATTGGACCCTATTTTGTACTTTTTATTGCATTTACGCAATCTGAAAAATGTTACGTGGAAGAAAGAAAGGAAAACTAACATATTTTCTTTTTTTCTCTCTTTTGCAAGGGAAATATCCTCTGTGGGCAGAACAGAGCTCACCAACAACAGAAAACAAGCCGCGACGCCTGACGTCGCTTGACTTCGCCCGACGTCATCAGCGACTCGCGTCCCGAAACATTTGTCTCCTAAAGCCTTACATTAATTTGTGACGTTAGACGACGTCGCTGGTTAAGTCTGGCGACATTCTGCGACCTGTTTCTTGTCGCTGCGTCGCCTTGTGTATCGTGAAACAATATGGACGAACGATGCATGAAATCTCTTTGGGCGACATACCTAAATAAATGTGGACGACATAGGTCGCGGTAAATTTGTTGACCGACATCCCTCGGGTTCGCCTGACGGAACATAGGTAAGTCATCTTGTCAATATTATCATCGTATGGCGATGTATTTTTAATAATGCGACCCACGATCAAAATTTAATGTCTGAGTGGAGGTGGTATTTAGCTTCTCGTGTCGTAGTGCTGTGTAGCCCCTCGAATCCGCCGCTGAATTTCCGAGTGGGACAGTCCCCACAATGTGCTGGATAGTCTGCACTGAGTTTCCACAGTCACAACAAGGAGACTAGTGAATACAAGGCTTTAGACATTTGTCAGTTAGGTAACACAATAGGTTATAGAACAGAATTAATTTATGCATAGCAGAACGTTTATTGGGTATCGATTTACTGAGGATATTGCGACATTATAGCTCGGTGCCGGTCGACGTTATAATATTTATATCGTATTGTGATTAAGGCGTTGCGTTATTGTCTGTAGTTAGGTAACTTCTAATTTAGACTGGCTAGGTTATGTCACAAGATTAGGATGTTATGCAATAATAACTTAATATCGTCGGACAATTTGGCGTAGTGGTTAAGCGCTTAAGCGGCTCCGCCCACTGGGTCGAATAGTCGCGGGTTCGATTCCCGTATGGGACAAATCTTTGTGTGACCGATAATTATTTGTTTTGGTCAGGATATTTAAGTGTGTCAACTTTTACGTTTGTAATCACACCCACGACACAGGAATAAAACCTAGTGTGGAGCTACTTCATTAAAAAAAACTTAAAGTATTAGTTTAAACTGCCCTACAGACGACGGCTTGGTCCAGTGGTTCAGAGTTTATGCCGCTTTACTTCCTAGATCAAGTAATCGCGAGTTTAATCTCCACTCGTTACAAATCTCTGTGCGACTCACAAATATGTGTCCAATTAAACAATTAACGCAGCGCGTTGTGATAATTTCATGAAGTTTCTTAATGGGCCCCAGTGGCATATAAACGACCTTTACAGCCTAACCCGCTCAGCCCACTGGATCGAGTAATCGTGAGTTCCATTCCCGCACGGGACAAATCTTTGTGTGATCCACAAATGTTTGTTTTGGTCTGGGTGTTTGTGTATGTGAATTTAATGTTTGTAAACGCACCCACGACACAGGATTTGTTCCTAGTATGGATCCAACTACTAGGATCTTGGACTACGTTTATTTTTTTAAATGCCTAAATGAAGGTGCCAGAGGTACTGTGTACGTAAGGTAAGGTAGGTAAGGTAAGGTGCCGACACATTGCCGATGATGTAAGGTCCTAATGTAGTTACCAGATGGCCAACTTTTGGTCATCATAAAGGACACAATTCCAGACACCGGCCTGCGACTGAGATTTTTATTGATAAAAAAATGTCAATAGTATGGTTTAAGTTTCTAACCAAAGATTTTCTCAGAAACTCACATATTTGAAGTCGGTGCCGGTTGATGCAGTCAGTTACTTGGCACCGACTTTAAATATTTATTGTTTGTTTTTGGAAGTTGATTTCCTTTTTTAAAAAGTTATTTATTTTACAATTTTAAGTGATGAGTGGATTAATTTGACCTGACACCCATAATATCTCAATCTACGCATTCATGTTGATCATTGTTAAGGAGTTCCCTGGTATATCTTCAAAGTCCAAAGTCCAATACCGATGAAATTATAATGGGACCACCTTGGAGCTATGCTGAACCCAATGCAAAAAAGATCATCAAAATCGGTCTACACTTGTCGGAAATATCGGTGAACATGCATAAAAAAACATACATACATACAGACGAACATAGAACCTCCTCCTTTTTGGTGGAGGTTCTATGTTCGTCGAGGTTGGGGGTACCAAGTAACGGCATCGACTACAAATATTAATGTTTTGCTTATCAAAGTCGGTTTCCATTTTTCTAAAAAGTTATTAAAATATGTGTACACAGCACACCTCTTCCGCCCTAACCCCACTTGGGGAATATAGCTATTGCGTGCTTATAAACTTAATTAATTTGATTAAATATGGACATTCTGTATATAAATAGAGACATCTACGAGAGCGGGTAAGACTTAGACTATCTTACCATGATCAAACAGACCGTGTCTTATCTGATGAGCAAGTCAAGAGTCTCCGCAACCGGCGAACGTGTATATGAAAACCTGTGAGAGTAGAGGAAGCCAGAGAATCTGTAAGGAAGGAACCTGCTGGAACTCTGTACTCCCAGCATATCCCGCAAGGGATCTAACGTGATGATATTAATAGACAGACAGTATATAAATGCTTGCCTATCATCACTGTCTACCTTGCCTATGTATGTTTTCATATAGATGTTAATTAGATTACACATTTAACTGATGCCTGTAATAGGAAGTGAGAGATAAACGTTCTAGATATTTATCTTTAAATCTATCTAGAATATTGTAGAGCATATTAAAATTAAAGTATATAACTCAAAGATAATTGCGTTTGATGTGCATTTGATCCATTACCTTGATAAACAACTGATATTATTACATACGGGATCTGGCGTGATGATATAGTTAGATAATTACATACAGGCTCGTCCTACTATTATTTAAACTAGATTTTGCCCGCGACGTCGTCCGCGTTGACTTTATACAGGAACCTAACATTTTTTCGGGATAAAGTATCCTATGTGATAATGTAGGTAATAAACCATCTCTATACCAAATTTCATCCAAATCCGTTCTGCCGTTTTTGGTAAGTAATGTACTGCTGAAAATCGATTTTGAATACCATCGAAACATTTCCAACACGCTTACGCCTCGCCTGCATATGGACAAAAATAACAACGATAAAACTGTTAAATAAACAAAACCACCGCCACGCCTATATTCTATGTAGAGGTGGCAGAAGTGTGCCTCACAATACGATACTAGGTTCTATCTGGACGATCAGCCTTGCATATAGCGCAAGGCCGATCGTCGTAGTGATTATTTAAGAGGGCTGGATCCTTCAGTAAACATTTATTGGTTCATCATCATTTCAGCCTATACTTGTCCACTGCTGAACATAGGCCTCCCCAATCGCTTTCCAGCGTAACCGGTCCGATGCCACCTGCATCCAACGATTTCCTGCGATTTTCACAAGATCGTCGGTCCATCTGGCAGGCGGTCGTCCTACGCTGCGCTTGCCAATACGTGGTCTCCACTCTAGAATCTTTCTGCCCCAACGCCCGTCCGATCTTCGCGCTATGTGGCCAGCCCATTGCCACTTCAGCATGCTAATCCTGAGGGCTATGTCGGTGACCTTGGTTCTTCTACGAATCTCCTCATTCCTGATTCGATCACGTAGAGAAACGCCGAGCATAGCTCTTTCCATAGCTCGTTGAGCAACTTTGAGCTTTTTTATGAGACCTATTGTAAGAGACCACGTCTCTGATCCATATGTCATCACTGGTAACACACATTGACTAAAAACTTTAGTCTTTAGGCACTGAGGTATTTTGGATGAGAAGATGTTGCGCAGTTTCCCGAACGCTGCCCAGCCGAGTTGGATTCGTCGATTGACCTCTCTCTCAAAGTTGGACCTACCTAACCGGACTGCCTGTCCCAGGTAAATGTATTCGTCGACAACGTCAAGAGTAGAGTTCCCAACGGTGAGTGCGGTGGGTACGACATGGACATTAAACATTATTTTTGTTTTGTCCATATTCATTTTAAGACCCACTTGTTGGGATACTCTATTGAGGTCACCGAGCATTCGTCCTAGATCTTCCAGCGACTCCGCCATGACCACAATGTCGTCGGCAAATCGAAGGTGAGTGATGTATTCGCCATTGATGTTGATGCCAAGTCCTTGCCATTCCAAGAGCTTGAAGGCGTCCTCTAAGGTGGCCGTAAACAGTTTCGGAGAAATGACGTCTCCCTGTCTTACTCCTCTTTTTATGGGGATCACCTTCGTGCGCTGCCCCTGTACTCGGACTGACATGGTGGCGTTATTATACAAGCACTTCAACACTTCGATGTACCTATAGTCAATGCGGCATCGCTGGAGAGATCTAAGAACCGCCCAAGTCTCGATCGAATCAAAGGCTTTCTCATAGTCCACAAACGCCAAGCATAGTGGCCGATTATACTCCTCAGTCTTCTGTATAACCTGCCGCAGCGTATGTATGTGGTCTATGGTACTAAAAACCTTTCCGGAAACCGGCTTGTTCGGGAGGCTGGAAGTCATCAAGCCTTCGTTCGAGACGATTCGTAATGACTCTCGTAAACAACTTATAAACATGGCTCAGCAGTGTGATGGGCCTATAGTTCTTCAATAAGGTGTTATCACCTTTCTTGAAAAACAGCACCACCACACCCCTGTTCCATGCTTCCGGCGTTTTCCCTTCAAGCAAGACGGAATTAAATAGCCTCTGAAGGACTTTAAGTACCGGCGATCCGCCCGCCTTCAGAAGTTCTGCAGTAATTCCGTCTTCACCCGGCGCTTTGTTGTTTTTAAGTTGTTTGAGAGCCATCCTAATTTCGCACAGGCTGATGTCCGGGATATCTTCAGTGCAGTGTCGGGTTAGCTTGGCTCTTGGGTCTTTTACCAAGTCAACAACAGGTTTAGCTACTGAGGTATATAACTGTCCATAGAACCTCTCTATCTCCCTGAGCACCTCTGACCTATTTGACGTTACGTTTCCGTCCTCCGTCTTCAGCTTCGTCAACTGGCTCTGCCCAATAGACGCGTCTCTTGCGAACACTTTAGAGCCCTTGTTCTGCTCTATGGTCTCCTCAATACGCCTTGCATTGAAGGACCGTAAGTCGTGTCGCAAGGACTTCAATATCTGTCCATTAAGCTGCCTATAGGACTTAGCATCATCGGAGGTTTGGAGCGTCATGGAACGTCGCTCAGCCATGAGGTTTCGGGTGTAGTCAGATAGTTTTTGAGGCCTATTTTTACGGTGGGTCTTAAAATACTTGGACCCGACCGTATGAACAGTCTCTACCAGCCTGTTGTTGATTTCGTCCACTGATGCGCTGCTGTCTAGCAATTCGAAGCGGTTTGACAATTCGAGTTGAAAGTTCTCGGGGTTTTGGATATATGCATGAGTAGGTCGGAGCGTAGACTTCATCAGACGCGATCTTTCCATTTTGACATTAATATTTAATGTGCCTCTGACCATTCGGTGATCACTGCCGGTTTTTACCCTATGAATCACGGAGACATCATTAAATATTTGTCGCTTGGTGCTCATGATGAAGTCTATCTCATTTTTTGTGGAACCATCAGGGCTCATCCAGGTCCATTTCCTATGAGGCGGCTTCTGGAAGAAAGAGTTCATCATAAAGAGTCCCTCTTTCTCCAGAAATTCGGCCAGTCTCTGACCCCTGGGGTTGCGTTGCCCATATCCAAATTGCCCCACTCTCAACTCATCATCGCCCCGTTTGCCCAGCCGCGCATTGAAGTCACCCATAACCACTGTAAAGTGTGTTTTGGAAGTATGTATGGCTCTACTAATGTCCTCATACATAACTTCGACGTCATCATCTGAGTATGCCGAGGTCGGTGCGTAGACCTGTATGACCTTCAGCGAATATCTTTTGGATATTCTGAGTATCAGGTACGCTACCCTGCTCGACACACTAGTAATGGACACAACGTTGTTTATGAGTGACTTGTGGACGATAAATCCGACACCACCTTGGGACTGCTGTTCGCCCTCCCGGTAGTAAAACAAGTTGCCGGATTTTAAGGTTATCGTGTCCTCGCCCTCTCTTCGGACCTCCGATAAACCAACAATACTCCACCGCAACTTGTTTAACTCTTCTTCCAGCTCAACTAGTTTCTCATCTGTCCTCAATGTGCGTGCGTTGTATGTCACCAGGGCCAATTTTCGGTTTTGGTGGTAGCCGAATCTCTGCCGGAGATTCTTAGCACCCCTTGTCCTGTCGTTACCATGGCTGCTACCGTGGCCAGGACGAACAGGACCGCCGGGGACTAGGGGCCTGGTTTTCCTACTTTCTTCCATAATTGGGGGTGTTTGCCCCCAAACAAAGTATTAATATCAATATCTAATCATCATCAACCAAAATTTGCATATTGGTTGATGATGATTAGATATTGATATTAATACTTGTGCTATTCTAAAATAGTCTACTCACCCTCTCAAAGCATCGTCGTGATTATTATATATTTAAACATACAATTATGCTATTCTTAATGATATTTGCAGTGCAACGCAGCGCACGCTCAATAAATCACGGCCGCCATAACTAACTGTGGCTCCTGGCTGTTTTAACGCTTTAGTATTTATTGGTTATTAACATCCACCTTATGATCACCATAAAAAACATGGGTTTATCAAATCAACCAGAACCAAATACGAAAACAATGCGAACCCAATACAGAGCAGCGATCGAACACCAATACTCGCAGAACACGACCGCTCGTTTCCGCGCCCTGTAAAGAAGTAACCTTCAATCTCATAGGCCTTCTCACACACCGTTAGAGGTGTGGAAACTCGGCGTCGGGGCTTTAACCCCTGGCTGAAGTGTCAATCGCCGGTCATAAATTTGTTCGGGGCCTTGGGTGGAATTAATGGGTGAGCGGAGACACGTAGATCCCGCGGTCAAACCTGCCGGTTGAGACCATAAGCGAACTTAGGGAAGCTTAGCAAAGCAATCAGCGGGGAGGTGGCGACTTCACTATTAACATCAAGCTTATGATCACCAAAAATAAATGTTGTGTATAATGCCTGAATGATCTATGCTATTGGTCGCAGGGCCTTTACAGCTTCACCGGATAGGGCGAGCTTGCAACCCCTACGATCGAGCTAGAAGGGCAAGGGGGCAACTAGTTCAAGGGCGCCTCAAGGAGGAACGGTCTCTGCTTGGGCAGTCGCTATGAGGGAGGGCGTATTCGAGGTGTCTCGCCGTGGTACTCTGCAACGATCGGCAGGCAAGATCGTTGTGTGATCCTGTGTAATATATCTGTATTCGTAAGACGGGTAGTAAGGGCATAGGGAGGGGTGACCTTCAATGCAACGGCCTCGTCCTTGTAAAGTTTTGGATGACATGACTTTTGGATTCATCAAAGACAGGTTATCAACCAAATATCACATACGTTTGTCGATGTAACGAAAGTCTCAAATTAACGTTTCCAACAAATGTCAATAGAAGACGTTATTCTCAATTCAAATTTAGTTTGCAACGAGTTCGGTACCTTACGGACGGTTACATTATATTAACAACATTAACTACTATTGGTAATATGTAACGTACCGTACTCGTTGCAAACTAAATTTGAATTGAGAATAACGTATTCTATTGACATAGGTCCGTTTTTGTAACGAGGTCACATCTATTGCAACTGCAATAGACTGTTTGGTGATTTCACGGACGTATCATAAGCAATCACGCAAGATCACAGACACCCCGATTAGATAATTGCTCCACAAATTCTATACGAAAACCATCTTTGGAAATTTGAAAATTTTAACCCCTTTTTTACGTACTTTTAAACCTCAATTAACAATGAAACTTGTATGTGTATTTGTGCGAATTGAGAAATACTTTTTAGAAATGCATTAGAAATCTGTGTATTGCTTTGAATCAAGAATAAGTTTAGTTTATTATAGCGCACTAAGGGAGTAACAGCATATTTTGCAAACGCCTAGCACTGGGCCAACAGAGTCGCAAAATGTATTGGTTACTAAATAGAAAATCACAACTGTCTCTAGAAAATAAACTGCTACTATATAAAAGCATAATTAAACCAATATACATACGGCATACAGCTGTGGGGCACAGCAGCCACATCAATCATTGAAATATTCCAAAGGTTTAAAAATAAGACGCTTAGGATGATAGTAGATACACCTTGGTATTTCCACCATTTCAAACGACAGACTACACCACGACCTAAATTAAAACTGTAAAACAGGAAGTCAAGGCCCAAACAACAGCCTACAAGAGGCGACCACAACCACCAAACAGACACCACCCAAATCTACTTCCACAGAATCTGATGACTGTTAGGCAACACCCCAGACATCGGAGGCTGAAACGTAAAATGCCACAAGATCTACTCCAGAGTAGATAATTGCCCGAGGGCTTGTCACTGGACCTGTTCCTCCCAAGACCTTAGTACATCCTTACCAATTGCTAAATGTCCCCTGCTCGGACAGATTGCAATAATCACCGTCACGCCTATATTCCCCAGAGGGGGTGGCAGAGGTGTACTGAGTACACCCACGTTTCGCCGACGATGTTAGGTCCAATGTAATAGGGGGCGAGCCTATTGCCATATACCGGGCACAATTCCAGACTCCGGACTCATACTGGGAATTTTTTCGTTAGAAAAACTACATTTGTCCGACCTAGGATTTGAACCCAGGACCTCGTGATCACGAAGCGATGCGTTTTGCCACCAGACCAACGAGGCAGTAAATATAAAAATATAAATATATTTTTTGCAAATAAAAAGAAAATGCAAATAAAAATAATATACATGAAATATAGTTGGAATTAATTCAGTTATCCATTAAGAACGAATTACTTTAAGGTCTTGCGTTTAATATGTTACATCTTGCATATGTATGTAAAAAAACAATACCATCATCCAATTCATAACGATATTTATTCTAAACAGCAACTGATGGTTCGCAACGCAGCGCACGCGCAGTAAATCACGGCCGCCATTACTAACTGTGGCTCCTGGGTGTTTTAACGCTTCAGTATATTTACTGGCTATTAACGTGAACCTTATTTATGAAGCAATAGTTATCACTTAACGTAATAGGATTTATGGCGGCACTTTCGCTTACTGTTCTATTTATCTATATCATCACGCCAGATCTCTTGCGGGGTAGTCAGACATTACAGAGTTCCAATAGATTCTGTCCTTACATACCTCTCTGGCTTCCTCCACTCTCATAGTTCATCTCATACACGCTCGCCGGTTACGGAGACCCTTGACTTGTGCTTCAGATAAGACTCGGTCTATTTGGTCTTACTGTTAAAGTTTGAAAAAAATCGTCTATATCTTTACGCCAGATCCTTCCATGGTAGGCAGATAGTATAGAGTTTCAACACGTTCTTTTTATTCCGGCTTCCTTCAAAGTCTGAAAGAATATTTTGTTTAAAAAGAATTATCAACGTATACTGTCCAACTGGTAGGAAAAGGCCTTCTCTTAAGAATCGAGGGGAGAAAGATCATATCATACTTCATAGTTCGGATCTAGTGAAACAGTACCATGTCCTTCGGCCCGCACATCAAGCGGGTCCGTCACCGAGCATCATTTGTGCTCGGTCGTGTCCATTCGTTAATCTGCAAGCGGAGTAAAATGTCCCTTAGAAATAAGGTGACACTTTACAAAACTTGAGTTCGACCTATCATGACTTATGCGTGTGTTGTGTTCGGGCATTCGGCCCCCTCTCACATCGATAAACTCCAAGTGGTTCAAAACCGCTTCCTACGTAAAGCCGTAGGAGCACCCTGGTTCGTACGGAACGTCGACCTCCACTCCGATCTAGGTCTCGAACCTATTCGCGCCTTTATTAAAAAGGCGTCAACACGTCACTTCGCGAACGCATCTACCCATGCGAATCCGTTAATCGTAGCCACCGCCGACTACGATCTCCCCCCCCGACCCCTGCCGCCACCGCCGGCCGCGACATGTTCTCACCGACCCCCCCGATGCTTTGTCATCCCTTCTTTCCGCTCAGAATACGGGCGACGACGACGACGTAGTAGTAGATCCCCTCCCATAGCCGGCGGTTGACCGGTGCACTTAGTAGTGCACCCGTCCCCCTACAGCGACTGTCCCAACCGAAGGCGCCTCTTCGAGGCGCCCTCGAGTATGTCGCCTCTTGCCTTTCTGGCTGGCTAGAGCGTAGTGGTAGCACGCTCGCCTTTAAGTCCGGTGAAGCTGTAAAGGCCTCGCGGCTAACAGCGTACATCATTCACACACACACACACGGATTGGTGGAGGCAGGGTTTTGACCACCTGCTGTTGGGACTTATCAAGCCGTTTAGAAGGCTTCCAACATGGCAAAACGACTACCGTACACGATTGAAGTATCCACTACTACCAAAAGGAAGAACTACTTCTAAAAGACAAACCGTCAGCTTAAAAAAAATGATAATCTTGGACGATTAACGCAGTGGTTAAGAGCTTAAGCCGCTCTGACCACTGTGTGGACAAATCTTTGTGTGATCCACAATTATTTGTTTCGGTCTGGGTATTTGTGTATGTGAATTTTCATGCTTGTAAACGCACCCACGATACAGGAATAAATCCTAGTGTAGGCTACGTTTTCAAAGAAAAATTCAACCATATGGATAAAAATCGTTTATTTTCAATATCTTTTTTTACATTACCTAAAATTCGATTTTTTTGGTGCTTGTATAATAAATTAAGAAGTAGATAGAATTTCTCTTTGTTATAATAAATAATCTTACTTAATCAGTCTTAACTTTTAATTAATCAACAAAATTATTGTACAACAGATTGACTAAGTGAAATAATACTACGTACTAGAGAAGACACACACATACGCCTTATTCCCCAAGCGGGTGTGCCAGAGGTGTCCTGAGGACACCCACTTTTCTCCGTCGATTTTAGGTCCCATGTAATAGAAGGCGAGCCTGTTGCCACATACCGGGCACGATTCCAGACTCCGGACTCACATTGGGAACCTTCCATTAGAAAAACTACATTTGTCCGACCTAGGATTTGAACCCAAGACATCGTGACTACAAAGCGTTGTGCTCTCCCACTAGACCCACGAGGCAGAAAAGACACCTCCAGTATTTTTTTTAACAAAAGTTAGAGCGCTTACTCTTTAGTTCACTTTGTTTCAGGTGGTCGCCGTAATGTGTAACGCCGTAACCTTCGAATGCTGAATTTTATTTCAAAAATATATGCTTTCATGTACACTGAGATACCGTTGAAAGAACGAACGCCAAAACAAAATAATTTGTTACCTATGAAGACACAAACATCCCCACATACCCCGAGTTCATCAAGCTACGCAACGTTTTTTGTTTGAAATAGCTTTTTTAGAACAGTAGTACATAATTAATAAATAAATAGTAATTCAAAGCCCAACAATGTAAACTGGGCCAACAAGGACTGCCTCGTTGGTCTGCTGGCAAAGCGCATCGCTTTGTGATCAAGAGGTCCTGGGTTCAAATCCTAGGTCGGACAAATGTAGTTTTTCTAACGAAAAATTCACGAAGAAGTCCGATGGAGTGTTGTGTGAGGCACAGGGAGGTTTCAGGTCTGGAAGAGGATGTTCGGATCAAGTTTTCTCCCTCCGCAACATAGGATCTGGATAAAAGTCTTCAAAGACTGAATGCGATGACTCAAGGGGTAAAAATGGGTGATCTAGTGATAAACCACCTATTATATGCAGATGACGCGGTTTTGATAGCGCCAACAGCCACTGATCTGCAAACACTAGTCACAGTTATGAGAGACGACTGCATGAACAATGGCTTACATTTGAATGTGAAGAAAACCAAAATTATGGTTTTTGAACGGGAAGAAACCAGAACGAATGCAAGGATTGTGGTTGGTAACGATGTGCTGGAGCAAGTGAATGAGTTTGTATATCTTGGATGCGCCTTCAGTAAGGATGGGAAATACACCGCTGATATAGAGAGAAGAGTGAATGCAGGTAATAGAGTGAATGGTGCGATGGGAAGGCTACTTGGGAGCCGGCACTTAAGCCAAAAGGCGCAGCTGGCCATGCATAACGGAGTGCTTGTCCCAACGCTGTTATATGGCAGTGAGAGTGGGGTATGTAAGAAGGAGAACGAAAGCAGGATAAATGCGGTCGAAATGCGATCTCTGCGGAAGATGTGCGGAGTCACGCTGACCGACCGTATTCGCAACAGCGTAGTAAGAAAGCGAGTAGGTATGAAAGATAGTATCCATATACTAATACCGGACTGGAACAAATAATTGTAGATCACACAAAGATTTGTCCCGTGCGGGAATGGAACCCGCGACTAATAGACACAGTACGCGGAGCGGCTTAAGCTCTTAACAACTGCGCTAAACCGTCCTTCAAGCTTATTAATCAATAAATCCAAAATAATCGTTTTTTTAAATCGATTAATTTTTCACAACCCTAATCAACGAACTGCTGTCTTCATTTACTGCAATCAGCAGCGATCTTACCAATATTGCCAGACTAAAACATAACCTATCAACCGGCACAAATTAAATATATTAAATTAAGCTCTGTGTTTATAATATTCAAGTTCATTTTCACTTGTCGTACTGTATTCATTAAACACATTCTTAATTATTAACTACATTGAACTTTAATAAATTCTGTTACAAGAATTCATTTGTATGCAGATTGGATTTATTAGAAAATGACTTATAAATATTATGCCGTTCAATAGTTCGTTTCAAATCGTTATTATGGATGGATAAGAAAGTATAATGGTCATTTTTATAGATGACAATTTCTAATTATTCATTAATGTTTGATTAACGCTTAATCCATACTAATATCATAAATTTAAACGTGTCTGTCTGTTTGTTTGTCTCTCTGTGTAAAATTTGGTAAGGAAATAGATTTTATACAGGGGAAGGACGTAGCCTCCGCGTAGGACCTAGTTTAGACGGACCTTTTGTTTAAAAATGCTTAAGTGTGTGAAATACACCACTGAAAATAGCGCAAACGGAGTTGCGCGTACAGCTAATTTTTAATAATTTAATCATTATATGGAAAATGATTTATTGAATGAAAAAAAGTTAATGATGTGATTTATATCGCTTCTATCGTTCAACCTTACTTTTCTTTAATATCGTTCAAGATCGAAGGGCTTAGCATGAAAAGATTGCCGTTAGCGTGATGCTAGCTAGCGACTTGATATGCCATCCTTGTCACACTAAAAAATTTACTAAACAAACATTAACTTGACAGCACGTCTAATCGCTAATGTCCAGCTAACGTCAATCTTTTCGTGCTAAGCCCTTTATTGTTGTTATTTTAAGCTAATATATTAATTATCTTAAAATAACAACAATAAATACCGCCAGAGAGGTATGTAAGGAAAGAACCTGTTGGAACTCTGTACTCTCTGCCTACCCCGCAAGGGATCTGGCGTGAGGTTATAGATAGATAGATAGAATATATTAATTTTAAAATGTAGTTTTTCTAACGAAAAATTACCAGTATGAGTCCGGAGTCTGGAATTGTGACCGGTATATGGCAATAGGCTCGCCCCCTATTACATGGGACCAAACATCGTCGGCGAAACGTGGGGGTATTCAGTACACCTCTGCCACCCCCGCTTGGGGAATATAGGCGTGACTGTATGTGTGTTTAAAATGCTAGTTAATATTTAAAAGTCCTACTCTTCGTTTCAGAAATGCCTTCATGGATCACCCATCTACAACTGACACAGCCATGCGCTGCTTAACCTTGGTAATTGCTAAAACACCGAGATTTTCTACCACCCCAAGCGCTCTATACTAAGTCCTATTATTTATACTAGTGGTCGCCCATAGGTCGATATTCGACCTACTCTTTCATCGTTTGCTGGTTATGTTTGACATTTAGTAAGACTATAGACAAATAATATTAAAGACAAACATCAATTTGATGTGTATTGTGTCAAATACATGGTAGAGTGTGTAATGTTTTTTTCATTGATTTATTTTATGTATTATGCATAATTTAAAACAAATATTAGCATTCTGCACTCCTTCTCTATATAAACTATAAGTGTGGGAAATTTCATACTCCTCCGTCCGGGCAATTTTCGTAAAAATGTGTACAAAGTTTTTGCTTAACGTATTAATATATAGATATAAGACGCTTATAAAATGCTATTATATTAATAATCATCTAGCGGCAAAAGTGATTAACTATAGACATAGACCACTTATACTAGACACCGTATCGACATTCAAGAACCTGTCTATTTAATGCGCTGTATATTCTAAAAAAATATATAAACACCATCACGCCTTTATTCCCCAGGCGGGGGTGGCAGATGTGCACTGTGTACACCCACTTTTCGCTGACGATGTTAGGTCCCATGTAATAGGGGGACAATTCCAGACTGCATTCCAGACAGGGATTTTTTCTATAGAAAAACTAAATTTGACCGCCTCAAAGCTCATTATATGCCTCTAGCAGCCTGTAACAGGGTAGTTGGAAAGCGAGTCGGTTCGAAAGATAGTATCGGTGTAAAGATGAGATAGGGTATGCTCTGCTGGTTCGGACATATAATAAGAATATCAGAAGAAAGAATGACAGAACAGATATACTATGCGAAAGTGGAAGGATGTTGGTATCGGGGACGACCTAGACTATCTTACTATGGCCAAATAGGCCGCGTCTTTTGAAGGACAAATCAAGAGTCTCCGTAACCAGCGAGAGTGTATGAGACGAACTATGAGAGTGGAGGAATCCAGAGAGGTATGTAAGGAAAGAACCTGTTGGAACACTGTACTCTCTGCCGACCCCGCAAGGGATCTGGCATGATGATATAGATAGATAGATTGAATTTAAATCATTTTAAATACTCCCTTTTTGATACAATATGCATCTATTTTATTTAACTGAGTTAGAGATTAACACTTTATTATCATATTTGTTTATTGTTGTTTAATTTTGTATGTGTTTAATTTTGTTGTAGGTGGACTAAGGCCTAAGCCTTCTCAGTTTACGAGGAGGCCTATGCCTAACGGTGGGACAGTTTTTTAAGAGGCCTATTATTATTATTATTTATTTAAATTTGTAACAATACTCTGACTTATTTTCACTTAAAAATACAATACGAAAGAAAATTTTGCTATAAAAATTATGTCATGAACATTTTAAAACGTACGACCCTATCCGGCTTTTAGGTCGTGTTGTCTGGGCTAATATGGCGCCGAATTCGCCTTTTTTATTTTAGGGCCCGACATCTCTACCCACACCCAATCAAATGTTAACAGTGATGATCCTATGCCATGTTTGACTAATTACACTGCATTAAAAAAATAGAAAAGTTAATAAGACAAGCCGGCTAAGTTTCTCGGCGAATCTTTCTCGTGATGGTCGCATTCTGATCTGGTGATCGATGATAAATAGACAAATTAAATGATTTAAGTTTAAAGCTGTATCTTGAGGTATAGTGGTCTGTGTTCATAGGAAGCATAAATTACGTCTAACTACTCTACATCGGGTACAGATTGCTTTAGTTCGATGCGTGGATGACTCTACATAGTAATGAAAACAATTATTATGATTACAGTATCTCAATTGTCTTGTTTTTGTGTGTTTTTGTGTTGTTGTAAAATGCATGTTTAAGGGACAAAGAGTGTATTGAAGTTAAAATTGAAACTTAGAAATAAATGCAACTGGAATTATTGTCGATGATGATAGCTTAGTATATTGTTCAAAACGTAGCCGGTTCCACCCGATTAGATCGAGTAGTCACGGATTCGGTCCTGCATGAGACGAATCTTTGTGTGACCCACATATATTTGTTTAGGTTTCAGTTCGTGCATGCCAAATTCATGTTTAGAAATTTACCTACAACGCATAAATAACTACTATTTCAAATAGCTATTTGGTAACGTTTAAAAAAATATGATAACCACTTATAGCATACTGTAATAGCAGTGATTGTAGCCACCACCAAGGTTAAGCAGCGTTCATCTCGGTTAATCTGAGATGGGTGACTGGTGTGGCTCTTCTATTTTCAAGCGTCTCCGGGTTTTGAATGGCACGTTTAGCCGTTGGTCCCGGTCGCCACTGCATATGATAGTCATGAAGCCAAGTTGAAACCTTGAGAAGACTTGATAAGTTCCAACAACAGGTGGTCACAAACCTGCTTCCATCAATCCGCTCTCAAATTTGAAGTATTTATTGTACGTGGTTATTCTTGATTTATGAGAGAAGGCATATGGCCAGCAATGGAACAGTGTATGCTAATTTTGATTACATTCAAACAATGTTCGCTACGAATACCTATCATAATTAAAACAGTGGTCCGATAAACCTTATACAAAAACCGCATGCCAAGCACATAACAGGGCACTTATGTGCTAATCTAGCGGTGCAGTAAGTTAATATATACATAATAAGTGTGATTACCTAAGACGGGCGCCCCGGGCAACGGTAGCCGAGATGTGCCAATCTTTTCCTTATTGTGTTCGGCTTACATGGAAGCTGGTGCTACTTTGTGTTTCTATACGTTTGGGTAATAATAATAATACTATCAACCTATACTTTCCCCCTGCTGGGCCTTCTTTCACGAATCGAGTTGAGAGAGATTAGGTCATACTCCACCACGCGGACCCAGTGCGGATTGGCGGAGGCAGGCTTTTGGCCACCTGCTGTTGAAACTTATCAAGCCGCCTATAAGATATCCAACTTGGCTTAACGAATGCCACATTGCGTGGTAGCCGGGACCAACAGCTTAACGTGCCTGCCGAAGCACGCAGACGCTCAAAAACGTCACAAACGGTCACCCATCTCAGGCCAACCGAGACGAACACTGCTTAACCTTGGTAATCGCTAAGAACACCGCGGTCGCACAGCGCTACGAACGATTCTACTTTTAGGTACTGTAACTTAATACCTTTTTGTTCTGTTTCACTTTTGCAGGAGAAAAATATTCAGAAGATTCTCGGTCCTCTGTAAGGAGACTATCTTGATACAGATGTCTTGATACAGATGCTTTTATAAGAGCACGCTTTTATCTGTTTTTAGAAAATAGTATTAGTAGGTGTATAAATCAGCCTATTCTGTTTTATTGTTAGGCAAATATCTTTCCTAATAAACAGAGCATAGATCTCCTCCATGTGGACGGAGTGTAGATTGGTGGACGCATATTGTGGCCGCCTGCCATTGAAATTCGTGAAGCTGCTCATAAAACTTCTAACTTGCCTTCAGCATTATTGTCAGCTTTCTATAACGCACTGCAGGCCACACGCTTCCTCCCTTTTGCGTCATTCTTCACGGTCCTGTCTTAACAACTACCTAATGAATTTCTGACCGGGACTAAAGGTTTACCGTGCTCTCTAAATTACTCTATCATTCCTGATAAGACAGACATGAGTATACTTTAATCCAAGGTATTTAGTGGCAATGCGTCACTAGCGAGCGTCATTCTTCGGATAATTTTTTGCATGTCATAAATAGGCTTATTTTGATTTCACTGAGATGGAATAATCCTTTAAAAAAATCCAAATATTAGTACTTATAAGCAACATTATTAATTGACTGACTAATTAATAATCATTTTGACAGTTAACTTACTAATCACAACCGCTCCATGTAAGCCCAACCAGACTTCAGCGAGTACGCAATATACTATTAAAAGGAGTCAACGCTCCCGTATGTAGGTATGTGGCATGTAATAATAACAACAGCTACTGTTCACCCGCGCAACCGGCTAACCGCGCGACAGCTTAGCGCTTAGCACGCACACATTGACGTTAGCTTAATACTATCGAGTTCATATGCCATCCTTTTCACACAGCAAATTTGTAAATAAATACGAAAGTGATAGCATGTTTTCTCAACAACGTCGTAGTAACATCAAATGATTAGTGCTTAGCCCTCTCGCCGTGCAAGGAACTGCGAGGAGATGAAAATACCACCTCTGAAAAAACAAAGTTTTGCTGGCACTTGTTACTAAGTTTCTTATTAGCGAGTACGCAATCTACTATTAAAAGGTATATGGCATATAATAATAGCAACAGGCTATCCACCCGCGCAACTGGCTAACAGCGAGACAACTTGCCTCACGGGAAACCGCGAGAACATGATAATACCACCTCTGAATGTACATATATAATGTACAAACCAACGGTCTGTATGATAAATATAAGGATGTTGCTGGATAATAAATTCTTCCTCAGGACGCAGTAATGAAGTAAATCTATTCATCTTTAGCTAAATTCACACTTTTTGATATAATTCACAAAATTGACACAAGAAAAACTGATGCCAGAGACGGTGTTTACTTGGTAAATGCGTGATAAATAAATGCTTAAAAAACAGTCCATACAATCCTTCAGCTGGGCAGGTCTTCTACAAATAGAGGTGAGAGAGAATAAGTCATACCATGCTCCGATTGGTGCAGATACATTTTCGGATCAACATCATTGACATCCCATCTCTAATCTCCTTCCATTATATTTACAACTTCCCTTCAAAAGCAATTTCACGGCCATAGGCCCGTTTTATCGCGACGCATAAACAATATCTTATAAAAGCACCAATTAGATACACGACGTCATTAGGCAGGCTCACATTATGCTTGCACATTATCGAATTTAAATCTTATTTTACATGCTCTTACTTAGCATCAATGTATTAGATATTAAACTAACGGTTAGATATTAAATTAAGCTTAGGCCAGTAAATCACGGACCTATTAAATTTAATTTTTAATGTATTTAAATTCACATGATATGAATAACTTTACATATAACGCCTGGTGGCAAATTGTTCATTAAAAGTTGCAAAAGTTAAATTTTAAGGATGATAATCGCTAATCTATCGTACAATCATTACCCAAAACAAAATTATGACAAATTTTACATTGAAATATTGATATAATTGGTGATAATGCCGCTTAATTTTCTAATCCTGCAAATATTTTCGCAAGGTTTTTTTTAAGACTGATCACCGATTGATGACATTTCATTTGGTTAAAAATAACGATGGCGCCGATTTTGTATCTCGCTGACTCAGTAATAAGCTACACTCTGAAATAGACTATGAGCCGGAAGCTAGACTGAGTTCATCTAGTCTAGAAAGCTAGTCCCGCCTCTTTGTAAGGCAACTCCGGGCAACATGCCAGAACACGACTGCGTCGCTTGGCGATATGAATTTGCTGGGAGGGTGGAGACCAACCACGGCCGTAGCTTATCACCGATGAAGGCTAGTCTACATAAATCTACGTCAGTATTGCCGATCAGATAGATGTCAAAAGGTTATTTATGGCCGTTATTTGCATATTAATGTGTTATTGTTATAAACAGGTACATATACATTAGATAATCTTGTAGGATGCGACAGCTGCGCCGACGCCATTGCTTCTTACTGATTTATAAAAGTGATCTTACAAAAAATTCTAAAAACAAACATTTTGTATTATGAAGCTTAGTAAAGCCATTAATAGTGTTAATTTAATAAGCATAACATGCGTTCATAACTCGCATTTTGAATGGCGTGATGAATTATAGTTTCAACCAGCTAAGAGCGGAGATAATCTGCGTGTCACAGAGTCCGTGGCGGGGCGCCAGTGCTTCCTGTTGCATAGAATTGTAACTGTATGCGCCAGTTCTACTAGGAATTATATAGAGTGGACATTACCAGTATTCTACAATAGCACTGTGCACACTTTCTTCCCCGCAAAGGATCTGGCGTGATGATTACTATTATAAAAGTATTATTTAATCTGTAGCCAAATAATTACAAAAGCTTTTTTTTTGACAGTGTTGAATAATGCTTTGTTATGTAATAGATGAATGATATGTTATCTATTGATTAAAACTCATGTTACGTGCATCATTTTATAAAAAATATGACGTACATTTCAGTATAGTTGAAACTAATAGATATGTATTGACCTTTGCAAACAAATCCTTGTTGGTTATTTCTTTTTTTGATAGTTTTATTTTTGTCAGATGTAGGTTAATCTCTTTTAAATTAACTATAGTTTCTTAATGAGGCGAATAATTATTGTTTAAATTAAAGTGATACAGCTTAAAGTCCTTTTCACGAGTCATGGGTGCGCAGACGTTTAGGATTTGACGTTCCTAGAAATGTGGTGAGTGTGAAATTGAATCGATTGAATATCGCATCTAGAAAATATGTAACGAAAAATGAATTGATATTATTGAAAATAATTTACGAACAAAAAGAGAACAAAATAATTTAATCTCATTATTCATTTACGAATCAAGTCATTGGTCACAAAATACGTCTGAAAAATCGCTTAATTCGTCGCTTACGTGTATTTTTATTAAAAAAATCTATAAAAGTATGTTTTAATATGTCAAGATAGCGCATTCATGTTTATTTATTAATTAATTGACCACGAGAATACAAAATATTTAAATCATATATATAGAATAATATATTCGTGAAAAAATCGGCAATCGATTTTGTACATTTTATAAAACAACATATCGATTATAACGATTTCATTGTATCAGTCCCTAAAATGCAAAACGCAACAATTTACACAATTGAGTTTTATGTTTTTTAAATAATTGCGCAAATTTATGAACAGTATATGATTTAAATGAAAAGTAAAGTAGATTTTTGACGTATTGTTATATTCCTGTTTATTTTTTCGTGAACCAGTACCTAGTAAATATTTGCAAAAATCATACCTCTACGATTGTACCGTCTTATGACTCACTCTTTGAGTCTCTTACGGATAAATCTCAATGTAACTGTCTAGGTATTCCTCCTGTTAGTGAGGAAGAGATAACAACGATAATACATTTTTTACGGGGGAATTGCGCCACAGGCTGGGACAATATACCGGCATTTGTCTTCAAATTGGCTTGTAATAGTCTTGTTAAGCCCATTACACACATATTTAATCTCTCAATAAACTCTGGCGTATTTCCGAATAGCCTTAAAAAAGCCCTGGTCACGCCTATATATAAGAATGGCGACAGGAACCGTGTCACTAGCTATAGACCCATATCAGTACGAAGCACTATGTCTAAGATACTTGAACGCATATTAAATAACTGCTTAACCAGCTATCTCAACAAATGTGACATAATTTCTAAAAACCAGTATGGCTTTCGTTCTGGTGTGTCCACCGAAGATGCGGTAGCTAGGTTTACTGAGGTCTATCTATCTATCTATAACCTCACGCCAGATCCCTTGCGGTATAGGCAGAGAGTACAGAGTTCCAACAGGTTCTTTCCTCACATACCTCTCTGGCTTCCTCGACTCTCATAGTTCGTCTCATACACGCTCGCCGGTTACGGAGACTCTTGACTTTTCCATCAGATAAGACTCGGTTTATTTGGTCGTGGTAAGATAGTCTAGGTCTTCCCCGGTACCTGCATCCTTCCACTTTCACATTGTATATCTGTTTTGTGATTCTTTCCTCTGCCATTCTTTCTATATGCCCGAACCAACGGAGCATGCCCTTTCTCATCTTTACACCGATACTATCTTTCATTCCTACTCGCTGTCTTACTATGTTGTTTCTAAAAAAGTTTAAAGTTTACTGAGGTACTAGTAAATAAACTAGATAGCGGCTATAAATGTTATGGGATCTTTTTGATATATCGAAAGCTTTTGACACGGTTTCAGTTCCCATACTTTTGTCTAAAATGGATCGCATTGGAATTCGAGTTTTATCTTTAGATATCTTCAGAGATTACTTAACTAATCGTACTCAGTCAGTAAAAATTGATATCTTTATAAGTGAGGAGGCAACTATTAATTACGGAGTACCGCAGGGAAGTATCCTCGGTCCAACATTGTTTTTTATTTATGTCAACGATCTCTGCACTATGAAATTTTCTAATTGTGGTATTTTACATATGCTGACGATACAGCCTTATTAGTGTATGAAAAACACTGGCAAAAAAATATCCAAAAACTTACTGACTCTAAACATTGACAGAACCAAATATCTGCGTTTCCACTTGCCAAACTCAGCTGCTCCGCCAGCAATATCCACATGTCTCATTGCACATACTTGTGATTGTCAAACAAGTAAATGTCCTTGTACTCCGATAACACGAGTATCTAGTACTCGATATCTTGGTGTCGTGGTTGACGAGCGGATGGACTGGCGTCCCCATGTTGAAGCTCTTACTGGTCGTGTTAGAAGGGTACTGTATATATTTAAAAACCTACAAAGTTGTGCTAATTCCTATATAATGCACATGGTATATGTGGCCTTAGTGCAATCAGTCCTGACGTACTGCATTCCCGTATGGGGTGGAAAATATAAAACTGTATTTATTCAACTAGAAAGAGCACAGAGAGCTATTCTAAAAGTGATACATTCTAAACCGCGTGACTTTCCCACTGCTGAGCTATATAAAGAATGCCAAGTACTAACAGTTAGGCAATTATTTATAATGCGCACCATGCTTCGACGACACTCGCAACTTCCCCTCGACAGTAAGACCATGCAAGAAAGAAGCGGTGCCCTCGTATGTCCCTCTGTACAATGTAGAACAGCTTTCGCAACTAGACAGTATAACGCTTTAAGTTCTAGATGGTATAATACTATAAACAAGGCTAACAATCATTATCACTTAAATAAATATGACCTCAAAAACAAATTGAACAATTGGTTACGGTTGCAAAATTATGAGGATATTGAAAACCTCCTTACGGTACTGAAATAAAAGAACTTGTAAACATTAATTAAGTAACAACAAAATCATAAATGCTCATACTTGGTTTGTCATCATACACCTAGAACGGAGAGCCACGGACTCCTATAGTACGAGTATTAACTCAGTTTAGGAGTCAATGGTGCTATTGTTAAAAGCCACTGTACAACCAATTATTGTAATACTGTATTCTATCTTAATTACCTACCACTGTTTGTTACATACTGTTGTACCATTATTTGCAAATAAAATATTATCTATCTATCTATCTATAACCTCACGCCAGATCCCTTGCGGGGTAGGCAGAGAGTACAGAGTTACAACAGGTTCTTTCCTTACATACCTCTCTGGCTTCCTCGACTCTCATAGTTCGTCTCATACACGCTCGCCGGTTACGGAGACTCTTGACTTTTCCATCAGATAAGACTCGGTTTATTTGGTCGTGGTAAGATAGTCTAGGTCTTCCCCGGTACCTGCATCCTTCCACTTTCACATTGTATATCTGTTTTGTCATTCTTTCCTCTGGCATTCTTTCTATAAGCCCGAACCAACGGAGCATGCCCTTTCTCATCTTTACACCGATACTATCTTTCATACCTACTCGCTGTCTTACTATGCTGTTGCTAATGCGGTCGGTCAGCTTCACTCCGCACATCTTCCGCAGAGCTCGCATTTCTACCGCATTTATCCTACTTTCATTCTCCTTCTTACATACCCAGCTCTCGCTACCATATAACAGCGTTGGGACATGAACTCCGTTATGTATGGCCAGCTGCGCCTTATGGCTTAAGTGCCGGCTCCCGAGTAGCTTTCCCATCGCACCATTCACTCTGTTCCCTGCACTCACTCTTCTCTCTATGTCTATGTCTATAAAATATTATTATTATTATTAATATTTTTCGATTCTATATCTCCAATATTCTTAAATACAATATACGTTAAACATCAACAATCAAACGTCACCGTACCTATGTCTCGTTAAAAAGTCTATCCTAGTAACATCTTTTGATCCATACTAGACAGTCCTTGACAAAAAAACGCAGACCCAAGTTTTCTCGAATAGACACAACAAGTTACTTAAACAAGTCACGGTTTCATACAAATACAAGTAAAACTTTAAGATACGACGTTACTGTCACGTAGTTACGTTTTTCAATGCAATGATAAAATTATTCGCAACCAGTTGCTATTTAATGCGGTAACTGCATAAAGAGGCAGGACCGGCCTATTATGTCGTGATAAACTTTACATTAATTCATTAGTAACGGTACTTACTGAGGTATTTGTTTTGTTACCTAGAACTTGTTTGATTTTAATAATGATTGCACGACTCCGTGTAAACTTAGTATGCAAGATATTAAAAAGAAGTGAAATTGCTCCCCACTTTGCGCTTATGAATAATTGTTTTTGTTTTTATATATAAACTGTTTCTCAATGAGCCGACGTATAATTATTTTCATAAACTTTTTTATTAGCAGCAGAAGCAGTGATAGCCTAGTGGTTAGATCGTTGTATTGCAAAGTCAGAGGTCTCGATTTCGAACCTAGGCACCTCTGTCTTTTCGAAAGCATGTGCGTTTTAAAAATTAACTATCACTTTAACGGTGAAGGAGAACATCGTGAGGAAATGTGCATGCCTATGAGTTTTTCGAAGGCGTGTGAAGCTTGCCAACCCGCACTGGGCCAGCGTGGTGGACTATGGCCTAAACCCTCGCAGTTTGAGAGGAGGCCCCTGCCCAGTGGTGTGACAGTTTCTTAACTGGGCTATTATTATATATTATATTTTTTATTCGACTATTTGCACCTAATTTTAATAATTCACCGTCATATATTGGCAAGACATTGGTGTACACTTTTCTTCGATGATGTTAGATCCCCTGTAATAAAGGGCAAGCCTATTGCCTTCATTTTTGACACTTTGTCCAGCCTAGAATTTGAACCTAGGACCCCATAATCGCTAAATGCATTATATGCTACTAGACCAAAAAGGCAGCTTAATTATTTATAAGAAAAAATAAATAAAACTCATTTTTTGACTAGATAAGCACCCAATATTTCTTATTCAGCAGAGTTTTGATTTTTAACTTTTATACAAAAAAAAATAACTAAAAAAAACACCAAACTAAATTAAAATTGCATATCATTTCAATTCCTTTAAAATTATCCCCAAAAATACAAAAGAAAATTAAAACCGTCAAAATTACAAAGCACAGTCCACGCAGTGATTTCCCTCACAACGGTTTGTGTGGAAAATAAATTGCGTAATATCAGGATCCTGTTTATTTGTCAGTTGTCCGCCGACCGGTCGCACAATAATCGCCGGTTGCGTGTACATTGTAAACAATTTTGGACATTCATGGAGTTGTTAATACTATTTGATAAGTTTATAAATTGTATTTATTATTTTTATGTTTTTAATTATTTTATGAAACACCTGGAATAACTTATCTATCTATATCATCACGCCAGATCCCTTGCAGGGTAGGCATAGAGTACAGAGTTCCATACTTATTTACCACTTAATCTTACTAATAAATTTTTAAACATTTTTATCGCGTCTGATACACATATTGTATTTGTGATTATACAATTATATAAAATAACATAGCCTTGTTGAAAGATACTTCATCTCTCATCTCTTTAAAATAAAACGAGACGTTCTTTTCGAATAGTTTTATTACAAATCTGATATCCATCAATTTTGATTAGTATAGAGTCTTTATTTATCGCAAAAAATATTTGATTGCCTTATAGTCTAACGTATAAAGTTTCTTTTCTATTCAATAAAAGTTTTTATTGTTACTTTTGTATTCCATACCTGATTACTAAAAGTGAAAAGAAGTCTACCTAATCGAAATTTAAAAAAGAACATCATATCCAATCTCAACCGCCTAATAAAACACAATAATAATAAAACATAATATTGGCCCTGTTAATAAACTGTCCCACCGTTCGGCACGGGTCTCCTCTCAAACTGAGAGGGTTTAGGCCATAGTTCACCACGCTGGCACAGTGCGGGTTGGCGAACTTCACACACCTTCAAGAAACTCAGGCATTAGGCATGCAGGTTTCCTCACGACGTTTTCCTTCATCGTTTAAGCAAGTGATAGTTAATTTTTAATACGCACATGCTTTCGAAAAGACCGAGGTGCGTGCATGGGTTTAAACCGAGACCTATGACTTTGCAGTCCAACGGTCTAACCACTAGGCTATCACTGCTCTACAATACAGTAAAAACAAAGAATTAAAAAATTCAAAAATAAAACTAAAACCCAAACTAAGCCGTCGCCTTTCTAAATAAAATGAAGGTGGTATAATCATCTCTACATACATAATCGATCGCAATTAGATTGTCAATGGACAAGTGTCGCGGACCCGTTTCATTCCGGGGCGGTTAAGAAACGCTAGTTACGGCAATAAACAACGTCTGGCGGGTACGTAAGTGCACCCAGCAATTATCCGCTAAGTTTTCTTCTATACTTTCCTTCTTTGCTACTATGCAACTGCTTCTTGTTGCGTAGTTAGTGCTAATTGAACTTTATGGTTATTGATGATGATTTTTAAATTCATCTTCTATCAGAGGAAAAAAGGAATGTTTCATGTAAGATGGTACGTGAACTTAATTTTCAAAAGGGCCAGTTTGGATATTAACATAAATATTTTTTGTGTCATTAATGACAAAACAGATATACAATGCGAAAGTAGAAGGATGTAGGTACCGGGGAAGACCTAGACTATCTTACCATGACCAAATAGACCGTGTCTTATCTGAAGGGCAAGTCAAGAGTCTCCGTAACCGGCGAGTGAGTATGAGACGAACTATGAGAGTGGAGGAAGCCAGAGAGGTATGTAAGGAAAGAACCTGTTGGAACTCTGTACTCTCTGCCTACCCCGCGAGGGAGCTGGCGTGATGATATAGATAGATAGATAGATAGTTTTTTGTAGAATATTTTAACTGTCTCGTAGACTTTTGGTACAGAGTATAAACACTGTACTTGTAGTGCAGTGGAACTCGGCGATGATGAGGTTCTTGCTCCGAATCCTAAATCAGATAATGAGGTTTTCCATAGAGAAAAACTGAAAGAGTTCAGAAGCTTAAATTATGTTCAGTATAATAGTTTTAGGCCTACCTTCGGTGTAATTATAGGGACCTGACATTGTGGGCCAAATGTAGGAATACACAGTACATCTTTGCGATACCCGCTTGGAGGATATTGGTGTGTTGATCTACAGTTTCTTTCAATATTTTATTTTTGTAGTGTGTAAAATATAATTTTCAAGTACAAGTAACAGGGCCCGGTGTTTCACCGTCCGTCAATTTATAGGACTCACTTGCACTTAACGATTATCTGCAAAAATTTACTACTGGATACCTACTACCGCATGAGATCACTACAATACAATAATGACCACAATTAAACATCAACCATCACAATGAGCAAATAAACCCACTGACCACACATCACGGCGTATCAAAGCTAATATTAGTGCGTATCAGAGGTAATACGAATGAGTATCGGAGGTATTACGCGTCCGTATCGGAGCTAATCTCAATAATACGCGGCGATCGGCGCACGTGACGGCCGGCTATTGTCTCTGTTACGCACCTGCCGATGATTGTATGTTTGGCCTCGCCACACTGAATTACGCACGGGGTAAAGACTTAAGTGGATACGCCATACCATATTATTACTATATAAAAAAAAACACTGTCACGGAGAGGTGTACTTTGTATTCCTACGTTTTGGCGACGGACAATGTAAGGTCCCATGTAATGACGGGAGGGTGTATTGTTATCGTATCGGGCACAATGCCAGACTCCGGACTGATATTAGAATTTTTTATCTAAACATTACACTTAGTCTGACTTAGGATTTAAATCCAGGACCTTGTAATCACTACGCCCTTTTTGAGCCACTATACCAGCTAGTCTACAATTTATAACTATATTATATACTATCAGTTAAAATTACTTGGAAAAGATCACTATTATCATATATAACTATACATAAAAGTTACCTAGAAGAGATCTTTATTCATAATAAGAACGCCCATTGTGACACTAACTCTCAATTTATTATGTTGTTTCTTTTTATTTGTATATCTGGTCTCGTGTACGCTCACAGCGTGTATACTCGTATTAGAGTGGAGGAAGCCAAAGGGGTCTGTAACGATAGAACCTGTTGGATCTCTGTACTCTCTGCCTACTCCGCCAAGAATCTGGCGTGATGATATAGATAGATAGATCTCTGGTAAAACAATAAAGTATTATCTATCTATCTCTATTCTCTAAAAATCACGAAATATCAAGTGAGAACGTCCATATCACAAATGTACCGGTTTTCGTTCGATCACTGAAGTTAAACAAAGTCGGGCGCGGTCAGTACTTAGATGGGTGACACTACAAGGTAATACGAATGCGTATCGGAGCTAATCTCAATAATACGCGGTGATTGGCGCACGTGGGGTATACATAGTTTCAACAATTTCTTTTCTTACAGTCCTCTCTGGCTTCCTCCACTCAAATATTTCGTCGTATACACGCTCGCCGGTTACGGAGTCTCTTAACTTACCCTTCAGATAAGACACTGTCTAATTGGTCATAGTAAGGTAGTCGAGGTCTTCTCCGGTACCTACATCATTCCACTTTCGCACTGTATATTTGTTTTGCCGTTTCTTCTTCCAACGTCCTTTCTATATGCCCGAACTACCGGCGCATACCCTTTCTCATCTTTACACCGATACTATATTTCATACCTCCACGCTTTCTTGCGAATACGATCAGTTTGACTACGCACATCTTCCGCAGATCCCTAGAAATGGGGTATCTTTAACTTTATGTAACTATTACTATAGAAATTAGTTTTATTTTTTTGTGTCCTTCATTTTACCATGTCCTCACATTAGCTATGGTTTGACTGAAAAAAATCGGAATAAGACTACGCCCATACTTGCGCCGTTATTTTTCGACGAGTTTTTTTGGAGTCTCACCTTAAATAACTTATTTATCGATTTCCATATATTATTTAGTAATAGACTAATAATATATCGATAAATAAGTAATATCCACACTGAAACAGTCGTGTTAGAAAGCGATCATTACCTTGTCATTGAACCGCCGGCGGGCGCTTCCAATATTACCGGCCACAGATCGCTGGACCAACAATAAATTGTAACATTACGTGCGCAAACGCTACCATTTCGATATTAAAGGTTTACAATAGGCTGTCTATTTTAAACTCTGACTAACTTTGAAAATGTCTACTATCTATAACAATTAGAGATAAAAGTATAAAACAATTACTTTTCCTAATATTAAATCACTGAGGGACACATTTGATCGAGGCGAGGAGGCGCTCGTAGCGCTGTGTGACCGCGAAGTTTTTACCGTTCACCAAGGTTAAGCAGCGTTCGACTCGGTCGGCCTGAGATGGGTGACCGTTTGTGGCGTTTTCATATTCGAGCATCTCCGTGCTTCGGAAAGCGTGTGAAGCTGTTGGTCCCGGTTACCACTTAATGTGGTAATCGTTAAGCCGAATTGGGAGCCTTATAGGCGGCTTGATAAGTTCCAGGTGGTCACAAACCTGCCTCCACCAATCCGCACAGGGTCCGCATGGTGGAGTATGACCTAATCTCTCTCACCTCGATTTGTAAAAGAAGGTCTTTGCTCAGCAGTGGGCAGTATAAGCTGATATTATTAGATACATTTTATCACACTTCTTGTGTCCAACTGCTAAGCAAAGTTACCGTAAAATAATTTAAAGTATAAGTGAACTAAAAACATTGCCTGGATTAATCAGTTTAAACTATCATAACTGGGTATTTCAATAAAGTATAGTATTGTAGACTCCTAATTCTTGGGTTTCTACAGAAATAGGACATGCATCGGGAATTTTTCTAACGGCTTTCAAAAGGAAAACTTATGTGTCCATGAAGCTATTATCCGAAATATTGATCTATTTTTTTTTTCGCGTTTTTTATTCACTTTCCCTGTATGCATTCATAGTTCACTCAATCAGCTGATCGATTCGTAATAAAAACAAAAATTAACTTTTTACTTTATACTCCAATTTTGGTTCAACCTGTAGAATAGAATATGCCAGAATAATATTTATTGTACACCAAAGAAAATTTTGGGTATGAATACCTACTTATCACAGCCCAATACCTATATTTTCCAAATACCTAACACGACAAAGTGAACAACATAATATGCCTGTTTATAAATATTCTCATTTTCCCGCCTATACATATGCAAATGGCCGCCATTGCTCACTAAATCGATTCCATTCGGTCATCCATTCGCTCTTTCGGTCATCAATCACTGAAGAAGATTGAACGGGTATCTCGGGATGGTACTTGGAATATTTTATCTTCTTAACTTAAGTGTTTGTTTTTTTGCTAGTGATACTAATCTAAGTGATTTTTTGCTAAGTTTTAATGCCAAAGATATCATATCTACACGCATTTCTTAAACTTCCAAAGGTGGAATATACACCTATATATCGCCGAAAATGTTGGATTTTAATGTAATAGGTGGCGACCCTGCTTTGATTACACGGCGAACAATTTCAATTTCCGAAATGCTACTGCAATTTTTTCTAAAGAAAAACGACAGCTCTGTCTATTAGATCGAGTAATCACGGGTACCATCTCCGCACGGGACAAGTCTAGGTGTTAGCTTCTGTTCTTATCATTATCGTATATTGCAAATGCATCCACGAGACAAGAAAGATTCCTAGTATATGTTTACGGTTTTTAACAATATCTATGTATCTGACCTAGAATCCGAACCAACATAATCACACTGTCGCACCATGGCAACAACGATTCGAAATTTTTTGCGAAACATATTTTTTTTATTATTTTCTACACCATGAGACGAACTATGAGAGTGAAGGAAACCAGAGAGGTATGTAAGGAAAGTACCTGTAGGAACTCTGTACTCTCTGCCTACCCCGCAAGGGATCTGGCGTGATGATATAGATAGATAACCGACTAGACACAAATTTAAACAAACAATTACCTAACACGTTTTTCCATAAAAAACACTCAAAAGTTTTTATAAACAGCGAATAATAAGGCATCACATATGAGCCAGTATTTTACGAGTAATATTATTTAAATCCGATGCACCTGTTATCTGCGTGGTCAACTTTCCCACGTGTTCTACCGGCATTATGTAAATGATAATTAACTATAAATGTTCACAGTTAAAAGCCTATTGGGTCTCAGAACAATGTTTAAGTGGCGTGATTTAAGATTCTTAATGCTGTGTACACATTTGATATACCAACTATACTAGTCGACATACGAACTGTACGAGATTGTCCGTAACAAGCGGGCGTGTATGAGACGAACTATGAGAGTGGAGAAAGACAGAGAGGTCTGTAAGTCATGAGTCTTTCTAACCGGCGAGCGTGTAAAAGACGAATTATGAGAGTCGTGGCAGTCTGTAAGGATATCACCTGTTGGAACTCTGTACTCTCTGCCTCTACAAGGCATCTGACGTGATGATATAGATAGTTATAACTGTAGTCATAACTGAGAATTAAATTTTCAAAAGGCGCTCTCAACTACTGCGGTAATTTTATAAATCACAGAGGTAATCAGCGTACCACTGGGTTAGTCTGAGATAGATGACAGAGTATGGCAAATTAAGTTTTGAGCGTCTCTGCTGCGGAAGGCGTTAAGCCAATGATTCGGGATGTCACTTAACCTGGTGGGCGTTAAGCCGAGTTGAATGCCTTACAAGCCGCTTTGATAAGTGCCAACAATAGGTGGCCGCAAACGACTCCACCAATCTACACTGAATTCATGTGTAGTATAACCAACTTAATTTGTGGGTGGGACAGTTAAAGGCTCATTTTTTATTTTCATTGAAAAACGTGCGGGAAGCGTGCCGGAAGCGTGCCGGAAGCGTGTATGAGACGAGCTTTGAGAGTGAAAGAAGCTAGATGGATCTGTAAGGAAAGCACGCATTGGAACTCTATATTCTCTGCCTACCCTATAAGGGATCTGGCGTGATGATATCGATAGATATAACAATCAAAACGTTTGGTGTGAACATAGACTTATCCAACAAATGGAGTGTAAGATGCTAAAGGTTACGAAAGTGCTATTAAAGCGTTTGTCGAATTTGTAAGCTTATACCGTGTATTCACTGGGCTATGATTGTTGTGCAACGAGTCGCTAGATATGTTGGCCAACTTACATTCTTAGAGATACAGTTGCATAAAATTACAACGTTAGTTTAAACTGTGGAATTTTATGTGTTTTAGTGACACATTGATATTGGATTCATAATTTTTTTTACATAGATTATAATTCCCGGTTTAAACTGTGGAATTTTATGTGTTTTAGTGACAGATTGATATTGGTTCCATAAATTTTGCTACATAGTTAGATAATTCTTAGACTGATGGACGTGTAACTGTTAACGATAGCGTTCGCAAATATAAAGGTAAACATAGAATAAGTAGAGAACTGCTAAAGCAGTGATCGACCATACTTAAGCATTGCTTGAGATCGCATCGCAAATGTTGACATTTAAAAAAAAATGTATTTCCACTCTAGGATATGCCTGTGTCATGGGTGCGTTTACAAACATGAAATTTCACATAAAAAAAATACCCAAAGCAAAACAAATGATTGTGGGTCGCACCAAGATTTGTCCCGTGCAGGAATCGAACCCGCGACTATTCGACCCAGTGGGCGGGGCGGCTTAAGCTCTTAACCACCGCGCCAAATCGTCCGTTGATTACCTAATTCAACTATAGTTTTAATTAGTATGAAACAGATAAGGCTGCCTAACGATGCCACCATAACACCACATTCGAGTATGTGTGTGAGTGATGTACGCTGTTGGCCGCAAGGCTTTTACAGCTTCACCGGACTTAAGGGCGAGCGTGCAACCACTACGCTCGAGCCAGAAGGGCAAGGGGCGACATACTCGAGGGCGCCTTGAAGGCGCCCTCGGTTGGGACAGTCGCTGTGAGGGGACGGGGTGCACTACTAAGTGCACCGGTCAACCGCCGGCTATGGGAGAGGATCTACGACTACGTCGTCGTCGCCCGTATTCTGAGCGGAAAGAATGGATGACAAAGCATCGGGGGGATCGGAGAGAACATGTGGCGGCCGGCGGTGGCGGCAGGGGTCGGGGGGGGATCGTAGTCGGCGGCGGCTACGATTAACGGATTCGCATGGGTAGATGCGTTCACGAAGTGTCGTGTTGTCACCTTCGATTTAAGGTACTTTATCAGGGAAACGGGGAGACTGTAGACTCACGTTTCACCGAGAAAGTTGATTGCCAATGTAACAGCGGACGAATCGTTTACAATTCTACGGACGATTTAGCGCAGTGGTCAAGAGCTTAAGCCGCTCCGGCCACTGTGTCTAATAGTCGCGGTTTCGATTCCTGCACGGGACAAATCGTTGTGTGATCCACAATTATTTGTTCCGGTCTGAGTATTTGTGTATGTGAATTTTCATGTTTGTAAACGCACCCACGACACAGCAATAAATCCTAGAGTGGGGCTAGGTTTTCTAAAAATAAATAACCACATTCTGGACTGCGGCAGAGAAATTTTCTATAGGAAAACCTTCAAAATCACTTTGTGTGATCAAGAATCCAAAGTTCAGACACAGAACCTCTTGATTGCCAGCTTGCAATGCCATATTAGACCAATGAGTCTGTATAAGTGTCCATATGAAAGTTTGGATTTAGACGAAATCTGGGTCAAAGATAGTTTATTACCTGAATTAAACCATAGGATACTTTTTTCCCGGAAAAATGTAAGGATTATGTCTTAACTCAATGCGGACGAAGTCGCTGGCAGAAACTAGTATTCAATAATCGGCGGCTGGCAATCATGAAGTCTTGGATTCAAATCCTAGGACGGACAGAGTGATTTTTATCGATAAAGCTCAGTAGCAATTTGGAGTCCAGATGTGTACGTGGTATAAAAGCAATAGGCCTACCCCCTATTAGTATTAATCCTACTAATATTAAAAAAGGTGGATGGATGTACAGACGTTTGTATTTCTTCCACGTAAAACCTACTGAAAGGATGATGATGAAACTTTACAGAAGTATTTACTAATACTAGTTAAAGAAATCAACCGCAGGATCCAATTGAGTTGGGCAGCATTTGGAAAACTACGTCACGTTTTCTCTTCGCCTATACCGCAATGCCTGAAGACTAAAGTCTATAACCAATGCGTTCTACATGTTATGAGTTACGGAGCCGAGACGTGGCCACTCACAGTGGGACTAGTCCACAAATTCAAAGCCGCACAGCGGGCTATGGAGCGAGCTATGCTCGGCGTCTCTTTGAAGGATTAAAATCGTAACGAGGTAATCCGACTAAGAACCAAAGTTACCGACATAGCTCGCAGACTCGGTAAGCTAAAGTGGCAATGGGCTGGTCACATATGCAGAAGGACCGACGGCCGATGGAGCAAGCTAATCCTAGAGTGGAGACTGCGACTTGGTAAGCGTAAGGTAGGACGGCCCCCAGCTAGATGGACTGACGACCTTTAAAAAGGTCGCTGGGACAGGCTGGATGCGGAAGGCGGAGGACCGTGTGCAATGGCGCGTGTTAGGAGAGGCCTATGTCCAGCAGTGGACTGCGACAGGCTGATTGATTGATTCATTGACTAATATTATAAATGTGCAGGTTTGTATGTTGGTTACTCAATCACGCAAAAACGGCTGGCTAAATTTGGATGAAATTTGACACACAGATACCTAGATTAACACATAGAATACTTTTATACATAGAATATTTTAGAAAAATGTTTGGTCTTAACTCGATGCGGACGTAGTCGCGGGCAGAAACTAGTTATTTGTAAAGATACACTCACTGACGAAGTCGGACGCCCGCTAGTACCGACTCAATAAATCTACGGTATTATTTATGAGAACATCTACAGTAATTATAAAAATACCATCTATTCATTAATGTTTAAAATGTACTCCATATACCTATTTAAATAAGAATTTTTATGTCGACATTGATAAACTCAACATTGGGAAATTTCGTAACACCGTTCCACTGACACGTTATTATTTCCTCCAAATCTCGATACGTTTAAATTAATTTCACACAAAACTTTATCTTATCAGTATAAAGAACACAAGAACGCCATTTCCTTTTAATTCTACGGGATTTAGAATATATTTGGAATGTTTTCAAGTCTTAAACAGAATTTACTGTGATTATCATTTAAATTAATTGCTTTGGATCGGGTTAATGTTAGATTATTCGGATGATAACTTGAGAAGGAATATTGGAAAAACGAGAGATGTATTTGGGTGTCCATAATCTTATATGGCCAAAAAAGCGAAATGTAAGGTTTTTAAAAGAAATTTGTTAAAAGAAAAATAAACATACACATAACGTAGGCACTTAAAAATGTTTTCCAACTGCTTTTTAATCACAAATTTATTAAATGAGGTTTTGCATGATCTTAGAATTGACACATACACTGTCATGTCTACAAGGTGTAACTTAATTATCGCAAGACCTCAGACACCCCGATTAGAGAATTGCTTCATAAACTAAAAACGAAAACCAAATTTCCAAATTTAAAGGTTTTTTACCCCTTTTTAAGCACTTTTATACCCCAATTAACAAGGAAACTTGTACGTGTATGTATCCGTTTTGAGAAATAAGTTTTAGGAATGCATTTAGACTCTCTTTATTGCTATGAATCAAGAATAAATTTAGTTTTTTATAACGCACTTCAGAGGTAAAAGCAATTTTTGTAAATTAAAAAAAAAATTAAGATACTTTAATAATAGTTGGAGTCAATTCAGTTACCGATAAAAAAAAACTAATTTCAGGTCTTGCGTTTATTAAGTTACACCTTGTATATGCCTATATTCCCGAAACGGGGGTGGCAGAGTTGTGCTATGTACGCTCATATTCCACCGTAGATGTAATAATTGGCTCCAATGTAATAATAGGCCAGCCTCAAATTACAGTCTCCAAATTGCTGCTGAGATTTTTTGACAGAAAAAACTAATTTTTTATGACTTAGACACACCATGCACCACTAGACGAGCAAGACAGACTTTTAAAAAGAAATAACTTATTACAAAATAACTTTGTGACATTGCCGAAATAATTGTGAGCAAAAAAACGGACGGACGATTTAGCGCATTGGTTAAGAGCTTAAGCCGCTCCGCCCACTGTGTTTAATAGTCGCGGGTTTGATTCCCGCACGGGACAAATCTTTGTGTGATCCACAATTATTTGTTGCGGTCTGGGTATTTGTGTGTCAATTTTCATGTTTGTAAACGCACCCACGACACAGGAATAAATCCTCGTGTGGGGCAAAGTTTTTTACAGAAAAAAAAACAAAACAAAAAAGGTAATATAAATAACAAAAACGTACAAATGACGAAGAGAGTGTTGCTTCTCAAGTCATACTCGTGAACGGGTGCTGCTGGTGGGGACTGGTCCGTCCTCTATCCTTTGACTGATTAAACATGTACCGTAGTAATGTTAAATTTTGTCTCATTCGGCATCACACTGGAGCTATGGCCAATTGTTTGTGCGCACTCTTTACATATTTTGTCGTGACCCTTTTTTCTCCTACTACTATTATTTATACTTTTTATTATATACCTTTACAAAATCTCTATCTTATAAATGAGAGGACAATGTAGACACTGACTGATAGCATGAATCTAAGTACACTTATGTTAAATCTATACTTAAGCACATCTATTTAGCTCGTTCTCCCATACCCCATGAATGCAATGTATACAAAAAGAACTCTCATTTTTATTTTCCGAACGGACACTCTCCACAGGAATGACGTTCCGAACGGGTGGTAGAGGCTTAAGTTATCAATAATTTTCTCTTTTTGACTATTTATACGTGCTTTTTGGTCTACTTGAATAAAAAACTTTATATTTTGAAATCTCTGCCTACCCCGCACGCGATTTGGCGTGATGAGTTAGATAGAAATAATTAAAACCTGTTCCTTAGAAAAACTAGGTACATACGACACTGGTATTTCACTTTTTTCACTACACAGTCTAAATAAAATCGTCACCATACAAAATAGGGATTGAAACAAAAACATCGATGATTCAAATCGATGCAAAGGTGTCCTAAATACATTCCAATTTAAATTTCGACTGATGCTTTAAAATCGAATCGTTGTATGGTAATTCGGCTGATAAAAGATAAGATTCATCGGTAGCAGGTGTCGATATAATAATGAATTTAGTATACAATGTACTTTCTTTTAAACTTTGACTTTTTACGGCGTAATTCTTTATGGTAGTTTATTTAACTTTAAAATCGAGTAATATTGATTTCAACCGTTTTGAAATTCGATATAAATTGTTTGTAAAGTCTAAAACATTAACAATTCGAGTTAAAGCTTCTAATCTTAGTTAAGATCGACGGAGCAATGAATTTCAGATAATAATGAGACAGATATACATTTATTGTAGTCGGCTTCAAACTATTACAACTTGTGATTGACCGTTTATTGTTTTACTTAAGTATTATTTGACATTATTTGTGTTTACGGTTTATGCATGAGGTTGTTATGCAAGGGACGCTAGAAGGTGTGTGTAAGATTAGTGAGGTGAATTTTTAAATCGATTTTTTGCCGCAAGGAATTATTTTTAATATAGTTAGAAAAGTAATTATCGCATGCCTTGAACACGATCTATCTATGAATTTTACCATGTTTTTTTTTGAAATGAGAGGCTCTGCAAGTCTGTTTGGGTAAGCATCTCATTTTGGACACTTACGAGGTTTTCATTCGTTGCCGACGTTATGTGTATATACTAGACTTGTGTATGATCTATAATAATGTTGTCATTGTAACATTTTTATACACGTATTGAATTCTTAATTGATTTGACATAATGACTGCCTCATTGGTCTCGGAGTTGCGAATAACAATTCGTCTGGCGATTATGAGACCCTGGCTTCTAATCCTTGGTAGCAATATATGTAGTTTTTTATAGAAAATGTCTGGGATTGTGCCGAATATAATGGCAATAGGCTTGCTGCTATTAAATTGAGACCTAACATCGTCAGCGATATATATCCTGGTGTATGTGGGTACATACATAATAATATTAGCCCTGTTAAGAAACTGTCCCGTCGTTGGGCACGGGCCTCCTCTCAAACTGAGAGGGTTTAGGCCATAGTTCACCACGCTGGCCCAGTGCGCGTTGGCAAACTTCAACACCTTCGAAAACTCTTCAGCATGCAGTTTTCCTCACGATGTTTTCCTTCACCGTTAAAGCAAGTGATATGCCTGCCAGATGGACCGATGATCTTGTGAAAATCGCAGGAAGTCGTTGGATGCAGGTGGCATCGGACCGGTTACGCTGGAAAGCGATTGGGGAGGCTTATGTTCAGCAGTGGACAAGTATAGGCTGAGATGATGATGATGATGACATGCTTCCGAAAAGACAAAAATGCGTGCCTGGGTTTGGACTTTGCAGTCCAACGGTCTAACCACTAGGCTATCACTGCTAACCCACATACAGTACACCTCTCTCACTGGGACTTGGAGAATATAGGTGTTTATTATTCACTACCTTGTTGGTCTAATGGTAAAGCGCGTCGCGTTGTGCTGGAGGTCCTGGGTACAAATCCTAGGTCGGACAAATGTAGTTTTTCTAACGAAAATTCCCAGTATGAATCCGGAGTCAATAGTCTTGCCCCCTATTACATGGGACCTAACATAGTCGGCGAAAAGTGGGTGTACTCAGTACACCCCTGCTATCCCCGCTTGGGGAATATAGGCGTGACGGTGTTTTTTTTTTATTTTCAAATTGTTAAAACGCATTTCAGTTGGTAGAATTTAATAGTCACCTTTCTATTCAAAAGAGACACATAAATGTTTGTACATTATAACTAGGAAAAGGTATAATGGATAGTCTTAGATCGATATCGAACGAAAACTAATACTATAATAAATACATCTGCAGTAAACATTTACAACCAATACACAATACAGACGCCTCCCTAACAATGGCGATTTGCAATTATAATACATATAAACACATATAGAAACCTTCAAAGGATCACAACTTATAGAAACCACGATAAATTCCAAACAAACATACGTTAAGATATCAAAAAGTTAAATAGGAACTTTGAAATCATTACTCAAAGATACATTTCTAATATTTTTATCAGAAAATTTAAGTTGGTATTTCAAATCTAACAGTCGCACCCGCATATACCCTTTGTCCACTCGTTGATTGAATATCGAATGCATAATCGTAAACTTGAATCGATTCTTACGAATGCGAAGAATCGATATTGAAATCGGCAAGCACTAACGTTTTGTATGAATAAATATGCACTTAGTGGCGGGAATAGAGGAAATCGTAAATACAGATTATTTATAATATGAAAGATGATACTCGTATTTAAGTATTATGATTGAATACTGACAATAATATTTTAAACGTAAAATTATATAATCAAATGAAAATGTATGAATACTATATATTTATATTAAGAAAATTTTATATTTCCGATTTCAATTTTTTAAAGTACTTACATCTTTATAAACGCTAACAGTTTCCCGCGGCTTCGCACGCTGTTGACAATATCGCCGTCTACCGGATTTATTCTGCTTCTGGATACTCGTAATATAGCTTTCTAATCGTGAGATCATGGAGTACAAACAAACAAACCTTTCATTCTTATAATATTATCTAGCTGTAACCCGCGTGGAATTTATCAAAAATATTTTTCTAAAATAAAAGTAGCCTAAATTACTCCTTATAAAATTAGCTATATGCCAGTAAAAGTCCCGTCAAAATCTGTCCAACCGTTTCGGAGATTAGCCGTAACAAACAGATAGACGGACGGACAGTCAGACAAAAAACAAAAAAAAAATGATGTTCGTTATAAGTACTTTAAATTTAGTAAAAAGCTGTTATTTTGACATTACAAACAGACCCTTCAATTTTATTTATTTTGTATAGATTTATAGATATAGATATCGTTGTTGAAAAACGCCTCCGTAATATAAATTTAATAATAACAAATCAACCGTTTGATCGCATGAAGATCTGAAGAATTATTCGTTTGCAGCAGTCATCATAATTAAATAATATGTCGGAGGCTATTTTTTGAGCAATATTTCACAATTATTCATGGAATGTCAGACAGTTATTGTTGCCTTTAATAATTGCCTGATTGTGTTTAGGTGTCTGTGTGATGACAGATGTCAGATGACTACCGACCGGTAACAGATAGTCGATGTGAGACGGCGGACGGCCTTATTGCGTGATTCTATTGGCAACGGGGCGAGCGGTCGGATGTATCGCAGCTAACCTCACTGTATTCCATCAATCCTCAATTATTGCAAGCATCTTCTGATATTTTGCTACCAAAGTCTGGATATCAAGGAAAATCAGTGTACTCGACAAGAACCTAGTGTTATTTCAAAATTTCTATATCCGGTCACCATGCGGACTACTATGAAAACGAACATAAACCCACCTTTCACCGTTACAAACATTGAAACGGCCATCCAGAAAACATAAGTGCCGTTATCTATTTATTATCACAAATTAATTACACAAACACATATCAGTTAACATATCAGTATTATAAGCTATTCGCAAATAAAACTTGCCACCAAATCTTTCCCCAATCGCCATTACCTTAATACATTTATTATTCAAGCGTTAGCCCGTTTGTTTCGCGAGGAATCTAAATCATTCCGGCATATCGCACCACAAGTATTCCAAAGGAATATTGGTACAAATTATGCGACCACGGATTCTTTCACTCGAGATAATGTATTCGATTCCGCACCGAGTCGATGGCATCGTTCACGCGAGCTTTGGATGTTAGCGGACGACTTATTCGATACTATGACTTCTCGAAAAGATTTTATATTCGAGTTCATGATTTCGTGAGCATGATATTTTAATTCAGAATACGAAATAACCTTATCAGAAAAAGTGATTTTTTTTTTCATTATTACGAACCTACCTACCTTACTGTAGTTCTAAATAGAAACAATTTACAATCATAATTTTTTTAAGTTTGTTTATCTAAAATGAGGAACATTTTACCATTTTTCCATCTACCTATATCATCACGCCAGATCCCTTGTGGGGTAGGCAAAGGGTACAGAGTTCAAACAGGTTCTTTCCTTACATGCCTCTCTGGCTTCTTCCACTCTCATAGTTCGTCTCATACACGCTCGCCGGTTACGGAGACTCTTGACTTGTCCTTCACATATGGGACGGTCGATTTGATCATGGTAAGATAGTCTAGGTCTTCCCAGGTACCTACATCCTTCCACTTTCGCATTGTATATCTGTTTTGTCATTCTTTCTTCTGACTTTCTTTCTATATGCCCGAACCAACGGAGCATACCATTTCTCATCTTTTCACCGATTCTATCTTTCATATCTACTCGCTTTCTTACTACGCTGTTGCGAAAGCGGTCGGTCAGCTTCACTCTACACATCTTCCGCAGAGCCCGCATTTGGACCGCATTTATTCTACATTTATTCTCCTTCATACCCAGCTTTCACTGCCATGTATCAGCGTTGGGACAAGCGCTCTGTTATGTTCATCATAATAACTAATAGCCTACTTTGAAAAAAAAGTGTGAATGCAGCTGAATTGTAATGTGTTATTTCGACCTTCTTCTATCTCAAGTCTGTTTGAAGGACCTATGAATGAATATCGTTAACATCGATATCAAAATATCTCATAACAATTGTCCTTGAAAGTAGACACCCATTTGTATCTTACAAACAAATGAAAACTTATTTCGTATAACATGCACGTTCGTATAAATAATTCGCCAATAACTGGAATTTATAGCATTTTTTGAAAAAGCTTTACCATGGAAATTCCTACATCCTTTTAAAAATTCACTTCTGAAATAATTCATGATCAAAGAGTTATGTACAAAAAGAAATAAAATCGAGTTAATATCGAGAACTAATGTTACACGCAAAGATTCGCACTCGATATTCTGAATATTCGCGCGATTGTATCGATACACGAAGTTGAATATTTTGCGCTTTGAACGAAGCGTGTCACCTGCAGACAACGGCTGGATAAAATGCCGATTTCGTACTTTGCATGCGACTTTAAGCTTTAAAAATTCCCATTTAATTGTTTGAATTATCGTTTCTGTTTCTGAGCGTGTAAAAGTATTTTGGATATAAAAAGAAATTTTGAAAGAATGGGAGCCTTAATTTACAGTCTGTGAATCTAAAACGTCGGAGTATTGCGACGATTTCATATGTAACGTAGTGTACGATTAAAAAAAAAATGTAACTTTGTATTAAATTTATGTATCTTATAAATCTCGGAATTACTCCAGAGTAGTAGAACTTAATATTATAAAATTAAACTTACATACCTGCCATATAAAAATCTCCATTCTATCTATATATATTATCACGCCAGATCCCTTGCGGCCATAACTCCTTTCTCAAGTCAAAAACATTAATTGCTACGTGAATTGCTCAGCTGCGAAACTGCTAAGAATTGGGCTGCTCATATCTGGAGAAGGTAAAAATACCGCGTAACGGATTCAAGATTGCAGTAAACACGATGGTCTACAAAATATATTAAAATTGTACTCAAAATCTTAAGTTAGTTACTTATAGTATATTTTGTGCTTTAAGAGAATTTTGGTGTTATCTTTATCAGCATCCAAATTCTCTCCGCCATGCAAATCCCGTGACATTGCGGGTTTCGAATTGAAACAATTAACCTTGTGATGCAGTCGCACTCGCCACAAATAAAAGCCTCCGGCGATAGCCGACTAATGAGTTGTTAGAGCGCCGATCTGCCGCACTGAAATACCCACAAACGTGCCACTAGGGAGGGTAGCCTATCGGTAAACGTAATAACATAACGATAGTTTAAAAATAGTTTCTGTTTTAAACGTAGCCCCACTCTATTGAAAAACCTGGGCCCTTATTCGCTATGACCGATTAAACACGTAACGTGCCTCGATGCGATAACTTCGTTATGATAATTTAATGGTACACCAGTGGCATGTAGAATACCGTCATTCAGTCAATTCCCGAAGTTATTAGAACGCACGTCGTTTGAATATAGAATATAAGACCCTGTGTCGTTTATATGAATTTCATGTAGGCGTTTACAAACATGAAACTCACGTGATCAAACACGAAGACTGAAACATACGATTGTGGGTCACACAAATATTCGTTCCTGAAAAATAAATAAAGTATATGAAATAGATAGGTAGTAGTAGTAATAGTACTGGTAATTATGCCAGTTACAAGGTATTTTTAATATAATTTTGATTCGTAATATGCTATATCCGTTCCATAAAATTATTCAAACGAGGAACTGCGGTGACTTCTGTCCTAAATTTTTATTTAACTTATTGAACTGTTTGATTATGAAATGAAATGTCAAAACCAAAAACGTTACTTTTTATTTTTAATGTTACTCAAGTCGTTAGTTGACAACACATGCCTAAAGAAAAACCGCCGTAATTTCTCACAAATGAGAACGCCAATCGTGCTCTATTAAATAGCAATTATATTTATCGATAAAAACTTTTCCGATATGGACATCACTAGCCGACCAGCGGTAAGCTCGCGACCGCGGTCGGATGCGTACAGCCACACCGCTAGTGCAGTAATTGGTTTGCTCCGTCCACCATCCGATTTTTATCTACAATTATTGAGTTTTCACGCCAATTAAATATTATCTAGTTTCCGGTGGAAGCCGCAATGTCGATATAATCGTTCAGTTTCTAGGAATGGCACAACACTAATGGAGTTTAATACGTTTGCTGAATAAACGATTTAATTATAAGGAACGCCGCTTCCTATTGATGTATTGTAGTTGATAAAGAATACCATAAATAAGTACACGACTGTATTTCCAAAGAGGTATTCAGAGATATTTGGCACACTGGAAAATTCATTAGGTTGCCTTAAAGTAAAAACATGGATGTACACAAAACGTAACTTTGAAATAGGAAGAATAAATTGCTTCTTGAACCCTTTAAAGTGTTGATTACTTCACCTTATACAATTATTTTATTTAATTTTCGTGTGCAATTAAGATGTGTTTTCAAACGCGAAACTTTAATTTACACCGTCACGCCTATATTCCCCAAGCGGGGGTAGCAGAGGTATACTAAGTACACCCACGTTTAGCCGACGATGTTATGTTCCATATAGTATACTATTGGCCGCGGGGCCTTTACAGCTTCACCGGACAAGAGGGCGTGTGTTCAACCACTACGCTCGAGCTAGAACGGCAAGGGGGCAACTAGCTCAAGGGCCCCTCAAGGAGGAACGGCCTCGGCTGGGGCAGTCGCTATAGGAGAGGGCGTATACTAGGTGTCTCGCCGTGGTGCTCAGCAGCGGCCGGCGGACAAGGGATTCTTTGACCTCGCCAACGAGGTCAGTGTATGATCCTGTGTAATATTAGCCCTGTTAAGAAACTGTCCCACTGCTGGGCACGGGCCTCCTCTCAAACTGAGAGGGTTTAGGCCATAGTCCACCACGCTGGCCTAGTGCGGGTTGGCGAACTTCACGTACCTTCGAGAAACTCTTAGGCGTGCAGGTTTCCTCACGATGTTTTCCTTCACCGTTAAAGCTAGTGATAATTATTTTTTTTGATCCTTTGTGCGGTATGTGTATTCGTAAGAAGGGCTGTAAGGGCATCGGGAGGGTCGGTGAGAACCAGCCGGGGCCGGCGGTAGCGGCTAATAGGAGAGGAGTTAGTTTCGTAGTCGGCGGCGGCTACGATTAGCGGAATTCTATGATTGGACGCGGTCACAAAATATCGGGTTGTCGCCTTTTTAATAAAGGTGCGAATAGGTTCGAGACCGAGATCAGAATGGAGAATTATTTTGATGGTCGCTCATTCTCTTTTATCGTGTCTTATAGTCGCGGGTTCGATTCGCACACGGGACGATTTTTTGTGTGATCCACAATTATTTGTTCCGGTCTGGGTACTTGTTTATGTGAATTTTCATGTTTGTAAACGCACCCACGACACAGGAATAAATCCTAGTGTGGGACTACATTTTTTGCAAAGAAAAAAAAAAGGTCTTCGTGCTTCGGAAACAACCATTGGTGCCGGTAACTACTTATTACATAAAATTTATTGTAGTCGTTTAGCCAAGTTGAAAGCATTAAAAGCTCTGTAAGCTCCAATAGAACGTAGCCACAAACCTGCCTCCATCAATCCGCACTGGGACTGCGTGGTAGAGCCATTCTCCCTCATATCTATTTGTACAGTATAAGCTAATTCATGGCAAAGACAACTATGTCACTGCTTTACTGAATCTGGAACGACAGGAGCATAGCCCTAAAAACCAAACGCAAGCTTGTGACTAGTCTTGTTTTCTCAATATTCCTCTACAGCTCAGAAACATGGACGCTTAAAAAGGCGGATCGCAATCGCATTGATGCCTTCGAGATGTAATGCTGGAGGAAAATGCTTCAAATTCCATGGACAGCACATCGGACCAGCGCATCAATCTTAAAGGAACTCGGAATAACTACCAGGCTCTCCGCAATATGCTTGCGCAAAATCCTGGAATTTTTCGGTCACATTGCCAGGAAAACAAGCTACACCTTAGAAAAACTTTTGATCACTGGCAAATTAGAAGGGAAGAGACCTAAAGGTCTGAGTTCCATGCGTAGGTCCGACCAGATTCCATCGACGCTTGATTGCAGTGTCAGCGACGCAATTCATGTCGCAGAGGTTGGACCAAATGGGGAGACATTATCAAAGCTGAAGTTCTTCATAAAGATCACGACCCTCAGCACTGAGGAGTACGACGCAAGGAGAAGGGAAGCTAATTCATATTACTGAAATACCACACCCCATCAAAGGCGCTTATGAAACTACACATACAAGTAAAGAATACTTTCCAGTCAATTAATAACAGTACCGTTAACGCAAACTAATGTTCTTACCCAACCACAATACCATTTACTCAAGTTACATTAGATTTCATTCATAAATCGTGGACATACACCGCGGGCTTACATTTATCTCAGATGCTATCTGAATTCTATTACGCTCCCATCCGGGGACTGAACACAAATAAGTACTTAAAAGGTCAACTTTCTCACTATTAACTTGTTGAGGGAATAGGGTTGGTACAAAGTTGTTACGTCAGAGATCAGTATTAACCAATAGACTTACAAAATAAAATAAATGAACGGCTTATGCCACTAAATTCCAAAAATTTTTCCACCTGGCTCCAAAACATTTTTATAGGCGCATTTGTAAAATGTAATTTATAATATTAAGATTAAAGTTTTCCTAAAAATTAAAGGTTTTTGAACACTGTCACGCCTATATTCCCCAAGCGGGTCTGCAGAAGGGAACTGTGTACATCTACTCTTCGCCAACAATGTTAGGTCATATGCAATAGCGGGTGAGCCTATTGCCATCATTATATATTGGAATAAACCTAGACTATCTTACCACGACCAAATAAACCGAGTCTCATCTGATGGAAAAGTCAAGAGTTTCCGTAACCGGCGGGCGTGTATGAGACGAACTATGAGAGTCGAGGAAGCCAGAGAGGTATGTAAGGAAAGAACCTGTTGGAACTCTGTACTCTCTGCCTACCCTGCAAGGGATCTGGCGTGAGGTTATAGATAGATAGATAGATATATTGGAATTTTAACTACCCAAAAAATGGATTTGTTTGACTTAGAATTTGAACACAGTACCTCATTAACGCTACGCGCATTTTTTGCCACGAGACAAACGAAGCAGTCTAGACAATGTCCTACAAAATATCGTCACTATTTTTCATCACGCCATCAATTGATAGACTCATAAAGATGGTAAGCTATGAAGGGCACATAAAATCCATAAATCTAATTTTATATTTTGAAATACATTATATATTCTCTCTAACGTTCTCGAGTGACGACTAAGTACTGGAAGACCTGGAGTGGACAGGCCCTCCAAGAGATGGGCCGATGACCTGTGATGATGACGACCGAAGGTCATGGGGACGTTGCGGTGATGGTTGCGGAAGCTTTTGTTTTGCAGTGGATGTATTTGGCTTTGGTATGCTTTATTTTAACGCCAGGCTTAGTCTAATGAAAGGAGGAATGTCTATTGATTCAAACTCGTCTATGGTTGCATTATGGGTGCGTATCGGACGATCTGGCGCATGTTCATCGAAGTACGCATTCGAACTAAGTACAGGATCACACTTGCAACTTTATTTACCGTAAGTCTGGTATTATTGTACTGCCATCTATTGGAAAGTCGACGAGCGATACAAAAAAGTGCTATAAACACTCCTTCCCGTGAAAACTTCGACAAAATCTGAAACATTGGTTTATTTGCTTTGTGTAACAAATTGCCAAATACCATAATCTGCAGATCCACAACCGACGCAAATATAGTCGGACAAGCTTTATCCTTTGATAAGGGATGTTTATTGAAGCTATTTGGTGTGCAGACTTTGGGATCATGGGATTCAAGTGTCCATCATATCTTTAGGAGATTGTCTCGAAGACACGTGACCAAAAGGCTGGCACATAATTCACGTAAAAGATAGCATGGCTATCTAGGGCGGGTATATTATGCTGCCAACCTGGTTGTGAGAAGCTGCTCGACCTATGGACCACCGGAGGATTCATTTCTTTATACCTTCATTTATACGCAAATAGTTTTAATGGTTTTAACCTTATTATGTGTGGATCCTTACACCACATCTATATATCTATAATATCAACCTGTACTGTCCCACTGTTGGGCAAAGGTCTTCTATCTATCTATATCATCACACAAGACTCCTTGCGGTAGGCAGAGAGTACAGAGTCTTCTTTCACAAATTGAGGTAAGGAAGATTAGGATACACTCCACCACGCGGACCTAGTGCGGATCGGTGGAGGCAGGTTTGACGCTACTCGCTAATGGAACTTATCACGCCTATAAGGCTTCCAACTTGGTTTAACGATTACCACATTAAATGATAACCAGGGCCAACGACTTAGAGTCCCTTCCGAAGCACGGAGACGTATAAAAATGAAAATGCCACAAACGGTCAGCTATTTCAGACCGACTGTGCCGATCGCAGCTTAACATTGACGATCGCTAAGAACACCACGGTCACAAAGTACTACGACCGCCTCAATCTATCTATTGTTATTTACAGCCGATTCAATATTCAACTCAAGGATAAATTTGCCTACTACGGATAGAATTTTTACATATGGAAAATCTCTCAAAATTCTACAGACATGAAATAAAACTATTTTTTCGGATTTTATCGCGGTTTATTTTTTGATTTTTAAGTTGCCGTGACCATGGGTGCTGCAAAGCACTCGAAACGCCGGGAACTTAAAAATCAAAAAATAAACCGCGATAAAATCCGAAAAAATAGTTTTATTTCATGTGTAATATTCGCGTAAATCTAAGAACTCAGTATTCTACAGACAGTTGAGTTGAATATTGAAATCGGCCGTAATGGCCGTAAGGCGTCCACGCAAGACAAAGGCGTCACCGTAAAATTGCCGCAATAACCGACTTGTTGTACGTATTCAGCTTTACCAACAATAACTTAATATGTATTTATATTTATCAGTCCACCGGTAACCAGGAGGATGTATAACACAAGCGATCACAGGCATTGTTCTACAAGGGGCCGTGTTCGTTATAAATAAAGTATTATCTGCAATAATAACTTGCTCGATTGAGTCGAACAATGCACCGGACGGCGTGTGGGAGGCGGGTACTATCGAGCTATTGATGGGAAATATATGGAGCTGCGGTGTGACAATTTCTTTGTGTAGTGTGACATTTGGATTTACTAATCTAAATGAAAAAACAAAAAAATGTTTATTTGCGCATAATAAAAAGAATTTTAATATGCTTAATTAAATTAAATTACAGATTGATAGATAGCAAGGATAGATCAGTAGGTTGTAAAAGTTAAATGTGTGAACCGTGCCTATTAATCTAAGGTTTCCTATATCCTAAAAGGCACCACAGCCGGTTACATCATTGAAATTTAATGATTACACGCATAATTTTTTACAGTCAGTCACTTAATTATAATTAAAAGTATATAGAAATAATTATTAAATACGAGTACGCATATCAATTTACATTTTACTAGAATAGAAGTAAATTCATAAAATATACGTATGATTTAAGATAAGATAAACAGTTTTTTTTATCTTTTACCCTTATGTCTGTTTCCAACATTTGCAATGAGAATCAACTTGTCATAGTGCATGCTTTAATAATAGTCTGACCAGACATTGTTATTCCTAAGCTAAAACTATCTAATAAAATTACCGTCTAATAAAATTGTACACACCTGACCAATTTATGGAATCTACTAAAACATGCGTCTGATCACAAGTCTAATGGTATCCTGGACAGTTTCACAAAAGCAGTACAGGATATCATTAGTGTTTGAAAGCCAAACTATGGCGATTCGTTTTAAAGCAAATCACATATACATATATGTTTAATCTTTAACATAAATTATTTAAAGAAATTATGTATTTACAATATTTTAAATAAATTTATGTAAGAATTAATTTCATTCCACGGGTATTATTAGCTCGATAGCATTCGCGTAAGCAAGCTAAGCTGGTTACTACTCTGATTTACTTGAAAGCACCGGTATTTAGATATCGTCCAACAATATTGCTCTATTCTTGTTCATTTATTGTAAGTGGAATTAGAATGAAATAGGTATCAATATGTTGCATGTAATTTGTATGATATCATGTGCCTTTCAAATACTTAAAAAGATATTTTTTCTGTTATTGAATTCATTACACACACACACACACCGTCACGCCTATATTCCCCAAGCGGGGGTGGCAGAGGTGTACTGAGTACACATGTTAGGTCCCATGTAATAGGGGGCGAACCTATTGCCATATACCGGGCACAATTCTAGACTCCGGACTCATACTGAGAATTAGTCATTAGAAAAACCACATTTGTCCGACCTAAGATTTGAACCCAGGACATCGTGATCACAAAGCGATGTGCTTTGCCACCAGACCAAGGAGGCAGCCATAATTCTATTATGTTAAGTATTAATTTAACAATATAAGAGTCGGATTTAAAGGTTAGTTTTGGATTCTTATTCAGCGAAAGACTAAATGTATACCGCTGATCCTATTTTCCACTCACAGGTACAAAGAGGTATTTTAGAGAACGGATATGTCGTGTTTTTGGTTAATATACCCAATCATGCGTGCTTAATTATTTTTTTAGGTTATCGGGGTACTATATTCTTTTACCTCATCTTTTTCTTCAATGCTAGTGAAAATCGCACAAAATTTTTGACAACCCAGAAGTGAGAGCCGGTGTTCACAGAGTACTTTTTCAGTACTTGGATATCGGTTTTTGCATATATGTTGCCATCTTCGACCATCCAGCAACTAAATGCAGTTAAAAAATGTTCCTTCAATGAAGCCCGTATCAGTCCACAGCCGTATGCTGCTGCCCAAGGCATGCTACTGAGCCCAGTATTAGTACATAATATTAAAAAAATGAATATTTTAAATATAATAAAAGTAATCACGACATAACTCTGCTGAAACATTCGCTTAAAAAAGCGGTAACATCAACTCTATAAAGCTCATTTATAGCAGTCATTGTTGGCTTCCCGTCTGATTTAATTGTGCCGAGCGTTAATTGGCCATTGTCCGGCATATTGCGCTGCCCTCGCCCCAGCCGTTTGTTTTTTACAACCCCTTTATCACAGATAATGTAATAATAGGGCTATTTGTTTACCGGCTAGCGGGAATTGAGATGTTTGTTTTGGAGTTTCAGAATAACCGGAGAGTGTATTTTTATGGAAGCATTTTTAGGTCTTGTTTTTTAAGAGGTAGGTGATAGCAAAGATAACCTAGTGGTTAGACCGTTGGACTGGAAAGTCAGAGGTATCAGGTTAAAACCCAGGCACGAACCTCAGTATTTTAGAAAACATGTGCGTATTTAAAAAATTAACTATCACTTGCTTCAACGGCAAATGAAAACATCGTGAGGAAACCTGCATGCCGTGAGAGTTTCTTGAAGGTGTGTGAAGTTCGCCAACCCGCTCTGGGCTAGATAGCGTGGTGGACTATAGCCTTAACCCCCTCAATGAGAGGTGGCCCGTGCCCAACGGTGGGACAACGGGCTAATGTTATTATTATATATATTATTTTAGAGGTGCGAGAATCTGTGTGCGTAGTTGAAAAATGCCAATGATACCTTCTTGGGCTGTTCTATAGAGGTGATAGTAAAATCTAAATGATATTATTTAGATTTTACTATCACCTCTATATAAAAAAAGATTTTTTTACCTATCAATTTCAGTTCAAATAAAATTGGTTCTTGTGTCACCGTATACTTAGGAGGTTTAGGCACTTCACCGGCGATGTAATTATCGTTAGAAAAAGTAGCTTACTAAAATCAATACATACTGCATACACTATTTATTTATTATCCCTTTCAATCGTTTTTATAAAAGTGCAGAATGTCTTGTATTTGTATATGAATATATAAATATTATCTCATTCCGCTACATCTGTCATTTCAAAATGAACTATTGTTTTACTTACCTTTCTTAGACCGGAACGTGTAATCAAGATTTTTAATAACATAAAAAATACATCCTTATTACAATAAAAATTACATTTTCAGAATGAAACATTTTTTCTTCTTCAAAACTAACCGTAAACACAAGACATTGCACCCTATTAACTATAAGTTACAAAGAAGAAGAAAAAACAACACAAGAAAACTGCATTTTTTCTGGTAAATTTGCATAATCTCGTCATCGCAGGATCTCAAAGATCGCAACCGATTACTCACTATTACCACACCGAGTGGAATACAGTGAGTTGCACCACAAAAAAAAACACTTTATACACTCCAGTGGTCCCACAAAGGCGTACAACCTGCCCCTACTGTTCTTTGAAACATATACATAATCATAATAATTAAATGTCGCGATGGAGGCGCGTTATCAAGCGGACGGGATGTGATGCTTTTGACCACTCCATGTCATTCCACAATGTCAACACAGAACGTTAGCATTACATTAATAACCATCCAATGACGACTTTGTTCCAACATTTTGACGATCACTTGTAAGAAACCCGTCAATGGATGCGTGACAAAGAATTTCGTCTTTTTATATAGGGTTTCGCAGTACATTTAAGTGTCAGACCTAAGAACCAGTTAGGCAAATTATCTGCAAAGAATCAGTGACTCCACCTGCCGTCCGAGTCCTCGTGTATTTATTTGTGTACTCTCCGCTGCTGTGTGCGTGATAAGTCGCAATGCATTGTTGTAAATGGGATTTGTGTTTGCTCTATTTGTTTTACTGAGCACCTATTAATGACGCATCCATACCAGCTTACGCATAGCTAGAAATATTGTAGGAGTTTCTCGGTAACAACTTTTCAAAGTTTTTTGTAGCGGTAATGTTTTTGAAAGGTATCGTACTAAATCTAAATCGTAAAGTTAATTATTTGCGAAAGTGGAAGAACGTAGGTACCCAGAAAGGCCTAGACTATACAGGACAACGAAAAGCAGATGAAAATGGATATCATTGCCACTCGTCATGATGTCAAAAATTTGCTGCTTTTTGGAAGCACACCAACTCTTTGAACCCCAGGCCTAGCTTGCTTGCTAATGTTGACGGTGTGCCCCATAATGAGGATATTGCTATATATGTAGATGATTCCCATGTTTGATTCTCGATCGAGGACATTAGAACTGTGATTAAAAATATAAAGCGTAGTACCCGGGCATGACGGACGGTAGAGCGCTGAACATTTAAAGTATGCCGGTACACATTTTCCCGGAGTACTTATGATGCTACTTAAGTGTATAGGTTATTCCTATCTGCCGAATGATCTAATGAAGACAACTGAGGTTCCAATTTAAAAAAAAAGTAACAAAATGGGGGACTCTGGTGACATAAATAATTATAGACCGAGTTCTTTGGCAACGGTTTTTGGTAAGGTGCTGGAATGCTTAATAGGCAGTTAAAAATGCATGTCAAGCTTCACCATTCACAGTTTAGGCTTAGGGCCGGTCTGTTCACTGAAAGTGCAATTCTGTGCCTTAATGAGACAGTACTATACAGACAAGAAGACGCCAATGTATAGCTGTTTTCTTGATTTGTCCAAATCCTTTGATCATGTGTTATATGATGTTCTGTGACAAAAACTGTCAGAAGAGATAAAGCTTCCGGCGGAGCTAAAACACATCTTTAAATATTGGTATTTAAATCAAATGAACTTCATCAATGGCAGATGCGTATTCTTCTCCTTATAGGCTAAGCTATGGAGTAAGACAGGGAGGGTTAACTTCCACTAAATTATTTAATTTATACATTAACAGCCTGATAGGTGAGCTGAGCAGCACCATATTGGCTGTTCAAAAGATGGAACGACTATTAACAATTTAAGCTACGCCGACGACATGGTGCTGCTCAGTTCATCTATTCAGGCTCTTACGAAATTGTTGGCTGTCTGTGAGATTTATGCGGGATCACATGGCCTGAGGTATAATGCCTCAAAAAGCTCAATATTGGTATTTAAGGCTGAAAATAAGTAACCTGCATATGTACTCCAAGTACGTCTGTGAGGAACACTACTTCAAATAGTGACTGAGTTCAAGTAACTCCGCCATGTGGTCACGGAGAGTCTTACGGATCAAGTCATCTTTAACGGTGAAGGGAAACATCGTGAGGAAACCCGCATGGCTAAGAGTTTGGCGAAGGTGTGTGAAGTTCGCCAACCCGCATGGGCCAGCGTGGTGGGCTATGGCCTAAACCAGTTTAAGAAGAGGCCCGTGCTCCACCGTGGGACAGTTTCTTAACAGGGCTAAGATTATTATTAATTATTATTTATAGACTAGCAAGTTAGCCAAAGTAATATTGATTCACACTAAACGAATAAATCTATTAATAATCGATTATAACCGACTAATCCACAGTTCTTTTTTTAATCTGGCCAGCAATAACCACAGAGTGAAAAAACGTAGACAATAACAGAATAATAGTATCATCGTAACAAAACAAACGATATATTAAGCCTAGTTACACATCGGAGATTTTTCAATCAGCGCCACAGCGTGGTACCTAATTAAAAGTGTAATGATCCCTCTTATAATGGTTCGTCCAAAAAAACATAATGAATATTATTAACATAGTAACGTTTGAATAATAAATTAGTAATTAGTAATTGTGAGGTAACAAAAAGTGTTTGTATAAAAAGTTGTTTAGATTCTGATTAGATTTTTGTTCTATGCGGTCGTAATTAATTTGTCTAAGGGTCAATAAAAACCGTCACGTGTCTATATTCCAACAAAATCTAGCTATCTATCTATATCATCACGCCAGATCCCTTGCGGGGTAGGCAGAGAGTACAGAGTTCCCCCAGGTCATTTCCTTACATACTTCTCTGGCTTCCTCCACTCTCATAGTTCGTCTCATACACGCTCGCCGGTTACAGTGACTCTTGCCTTGTCCTCCAGATACGGCTCGGTGTATTTGATCATGGTAAGATAGTCTAGGTCTTCCCCGGTACCCACATTTTTCCACTTTCGCATTGTATATCTGTTGTGTCATTCTTTCTTCTGACATGCCAACAAAATGTCAGTCAAAAACGGCCGCGTTTAGACATACAGTCAAACAAGAATATTTTGGCCCACGGCCAAAATCGGAACTAACGGTGTCAACAAGTGAAATGTCACTTCATGAAGTTTATCCAAGTTCTTTTTTAATTAGTAACCTGCAAACCAATCTGTTCAAATATTTCTCTGGAAGTAGAAAAAATTTACTAAATTATAACCTCACTAAGGCCCCCCTTACAGTAGACTACAACTAAGGCAAATAACTGGAGCATTCACAGGCCACTATGGCACGAAAGAACATCTACACAAGATGAACCTATGCGGCGACGTGGTATGCAGGAGCTGCGGCACAGAAACTGAAACCATGAAGCACGTCCTCTGTCACTGCGACGCTCTGGCTGCGCGGCCAATGGACCTGCTGGGATTGGCCTGCCTAAACCCAGAAGAAATACGGCTCTGTCCCCCTGTTGGAATCTACAACCTAATACAGGGAGTATAAGACATTTCAGGAACGTAAGAGCACTAGGGCAAGGCAGCACAAAAGTCGAAGTGCGTCAGAGGTCTCCTCGGTCCGGTAAGCCAACAATAAGATAAGATAAGAAGGCCCCCCTTTCAATGTCATCCATGGGCCAAAATATACTTGTCACACTATACTTACGCATTTACACCTAAAAAATACACACAATTGTTTAAGTTTTCACTTCTGTCGGCACTCCCGGAGTGCCACTGTTAGTTTTTTTTTATTATGGTAGTCTTAGCAAACTGTAATGAAGATATCCTCACAAAGGCTATGATGAAATCGAACTAATTCGAAATAAAACCATAACCACAGTCGTACTCTCTTTGTTGTGTGTGTGTGTGTGTGTGTGTGTGTGTGTGTGTGTGTGTGTGTGTGTGTGTGTGTGTGTGAGAGTGATGTACGCTGTTGGCCGCGAGGCCTTTACAGCTTCACCGGACTTAAGGGCGAGCGTGCAACCACTACGCTCGAGCCAGAAGGGCAAGGGGCGACATACTCAGGGGGCGCCTTGAAAAGGCCCCCTCGGTTAGGACAGTCGCTGTGGGGAGGCGGGGTGCACTACTAAGTGCACCGGTCAACCGCCGGCTATGGGAGGGGATCTACGACTACGTCGTCGTCGCCCGTATTCTGAGCGGAAAGAATGGATGACCAAGCATCGGGGGGATCTCTCTGTTATGCTGTCATCTTTATTCTAATACAAATCGATACTAAGTTGTATAATTAAATGTTCCACTGCCTTTGCAATTTGCACCCTATAAACCAATAATAAAACTGTTCAGCTATTTAACTAGCCATCACGAACCATTCCTAGTCGCGACACAAATAAACGAGTGACCACATTATATTTACCTATATTATACACCGTTACGTCTTTATTAAGGGTTGGCAGAGGTATAATAGCGGGCGAGCGAAAGATTCCGACCTGCCACTGTGATTTTTTTGGTAAAAAATTACTAATCTAGGATGTGAACTTAAGACTATTTTGATGATTTTCTGCGCCCTTGCAGGGTTGGCGGAGAGTATATAGCTCCAACAGGTTATTTTTATACAAAAAAATTTAGTCAAAGTCAAGAGTCTCCGTAACCGGCGAGCGTGTATGAGACGAACTATGAGAGTGGAGGAAGCCAGAGAGGTATATAAAGAAAGAACCTGTTGGAACTCGGTAGTCTCTGCCTACCGCACAAGGGATCTGGCGTGATGATATAGATAGATAGATAGAAAATTTTAATGCTTTCGTATCTAATAGAAGACAAAACTAATATCGTAAATCTATCATTTATTTAATAATATATGTATGTCCCTAATCGTTAAACGTAAGCTAATTTACTATTAATGAACCTGTTTAAGTATAAAAACTATTTCCTTTTCATTTTGTCAGAAAAAAGCTGTGTTAAATGTTTGTAATGGCGGTTTTACGAGCTCAGTCACCTCTATGGTGCATTAAGTTATATATTAACACTTTTTCTAGTTTAAAATCAAGAGGTATGTTTAAATTTGAGGGTTAATTGATAATTAATGGATGTAAAGATAAAGCCCCATGTTAAAAATGTATTTCCAATGCAAGGTTTATAATAATATATAAATATATACTTTTAAGATAGAAAAATCGACTCAGCTAATATGTAAATGTATTGATATTTATTGTAATTTAATTTTATCTTTACCTTTCATCAGTGCTGTATACACCGACGAGCCGATAGAACCCCACTGCTGGGCAAAGGTGTCCTTCCGGTTGTTTGTGAATTCATTCCCGCCATATCCACCTGGGCCTGAACCGTACCTCGATGTAGATTAAAATAGAAAGAGACCTAGTTAGTAATTATTTTTGCTCGTGTGTTCGGCATGCAACAGATTTGGATATAACCATAATAAAACTAACAAATTTTCCCGTTCTTTTTAGTTACTAAAAACAGGTTTCTCAAAAAAGTGTTATGCATAAATGGTGCTAACTCGTAGCTTGGAAAATTTCATAATGGCCATTGAAACCACGATATTAAAAAATTTTTTTAGTACATTAAATTCATTGATTTTATTTGAAGTTGATAAATTACCACCATTATGTGTTTTGCTAAATTGTACTGTAAAATCGTATCGTATCAATAAATCGACAGATGGTGTGGTTAAAACGAGTTATAATAATGTGAAGTCATCCTAACTCTATTTGCTTATACTGGTATCTGGAGATGTAATATTTGATTTCCTGAATTTTTGACACAGAATAATAACTTTTCTGGAAGTCTCTAACACCTTACGGGTTATTTTGTAAAAATATATTTACAAATAAAAGATAAAAAAAGGATTAAAGTAAAAATAACCCTCGTACCATCGGAATTACTAAAACAAACACAAAAGATGCTCAGGCGCATTTGAAATGATAATAAAACGGGCCAAATGAAATCGCACACTTAACCGTATCTTTGTGATGCGACAGACAAAGTGAGGGATTAAGGGGGAGGGTAGAAGGATCGAGAATAATTTAAAGCCAATATTTATTGACAATTCCTTTTAAAGATATCGTTATTTTTGTTCCCAATATTGTTTTAGGTTGAAATGTTGACTTACTTATACTCCAGATAAAAATTCCAGGCTCGATGGAAAAAAAACACAATTTCAAAAACAAAAATAAAGAAAATTGAGCTACATAGCTTTAAAATTCGAGCCCTCATTCAAATTATCAAATTTTTTTCTTGTTACGATTATATTCAGCTAGCGATATAACGAATTATCGTTTGATGATTACCAAAGGCTTCTGGTTACTCCTCGCTCTGTATTTACCCTAGTTTTATATCATTAGCCTATTTTTCGTATGGGAACAGAGAAAGAATACAATTTCCCGTAGCTGAAATCACAGTAGGCTCTTTTATACGTTTAAATCGTCCAAACTCCTCCTTTACTGTTGTAAAAGAGGAGTTTTGACGGACGATTCAGCGCAGTGATGAAGAGCTTAAGCAGCTCCGCCCACTGAGTCTAATAGTCGCGATTTCGATTTCTGCACGGGACAAATCTTTGTGTGATCCACAATTATTTGTTTCGGTCTAGATATTTGTGTATGTGTAGTCTCATGTTTGTAAATGCACCCACGACACAGGAATAAATCCAGGTGTGCGGCTACGTTCTTTAAAAAAAGAAATAGAAAAGAGAGTGGGTTCTCTGGCGCTACATGGAAAGAGGGCTGTTTTACGCGGGCGTTGTGGGAAACAGGACAACACTATTTGGAAAGGCGGAAAATACGAGAAGGGATCAAAAAGTAGTGAGAATGAGATAGAATATAATGACTATTGATAACTTAATAATTTATTTTTCTACATAGTTTCCGAGTCTCTCTACACACCGAGTCCAGCGCTTTTCCAAGGCTTCAATCCGTTTCACAAAAAAAGTTTTGTCTTGGTCCTGCAAAAAACTCTCCACGGCATCCATCACCTCGTTATCGTCTTCGTACCTGTTTCCCCTTAAGTATGTTTTTAATTTGGGGAGCAGATAAAAATCGCTAGCCGCCAGATCTGGTGAATAAGGGGGGTGGTCAACCAATTCGAAGCCAGCTTGCTGAATGGCAGCCATCGCACCTGCCGACCTGTGCGCGGGTGCGTTGTCGTGATGAAACAGCACGCCCCTTCGAAGTTTCCCTCTCCTTTTCTCTTTGATGGCATTCCTCAACTTGGGAATTAAAGCTGCATAATATTGGCCTGTAATAGTGGTTCCACGCTCCAGGTAATCCTTTTTAAATGAACAATATTCCTTCTGAGTCCCAAAATATTGAAGCCATAACCTTGCCAGCCGATGCCACGACACGAAACTTCTTCGGGGTCGGTGATGATGGCCGTTTCCATTGCGAAGATTGCTGTTTTGTCTCGGGATCAAAATGATGGACCCATGTTTCGTCCATTGTTACGAAACGAGACAAAAAGTTTTCAGAATCTTCTTGAAACTTGTCCAACAATATCTTCGAAATGTCAAGTCGATTTTGTTTCGGACTGTCGTTTAACATTCTCGGCACCCATCTTGCGGAGACTTTTCTCATATTCAAAGATTGTTTCCATATGGATTGAATACTTCCATATGAAATGCCCGTTTCTTGAATTAAGTATCGGATGGTAACTCTTCGATCACTCAATACAATTTTCTCGACTTTCGCAACATTTTCTTGGGTGACTGACGTCGATGGACGGCCGCAACGATGTTCGTCTTCCGTGCTCGTTCTCCCTACTCGAAATTGAGAAGCCCACCTTGCGACAGTGGAATACGGCGGAGCAGACTCTCCTTATGTTGCCTCCAAATCGCAATGTATCTCTTGCGTCGTTAACTTTTTTAAACAGAGGTATTTAATAACGGCTCGCACTTAGTTTTTCTTCATTTTCGAGAACACGTTCCGACACGAAGCAAACAAATGACTACATTCAGAAAAAAACAAAAGAGAATCGAAGATTTTTTTTTATTAGTATTACAAATATGTATCTGAGCTATGCCTGCAAGTATTTTTTTTTTACCAAAGAGTATGTCATTCTCACTACTTTTTGATCCCTCCTAGTATAATTTGCGGTGACAATCCATTGGTTCAGAGTTTGAGTCGCTCCACCCGCTGGATTGAGTACTACTACTGTCGTACTAGTGGGGTCGATTTCCACACAGGATAAATCTTTGTGTGCCCACAAATATTTGTTTTGGTCTGGGTGTTTGTGTATGTGAATTTCATGTTTTTAAATGCACCTACGATACAGGAATAATTCCTAGTGTGGGGTTACGCTTCATTTTAAATTAAAAAAAATAATGGGTTAAAACTTAAAGAGTTGACATCACTAATAGCATACAATAGCCTAAACTTACGGTATTAGGAAATAGTAAGAAAATATTTGTCTCGAGCAGAGATCGAACCCGTGACTATTCGGTCCAGTAAGCGGAGCAGCCTACACTGTGACCACTAGACCAAGGCATTATCATCGAATTTTTGTCAGTGACTTAGTTTACAGCCTTCAAACGCATGAATACCAACATTTTTCTTGGATTTTATGAAAAGCAGTTCAAAATATACAGTAATCCCTTTTTTCATTATGGATCAGAAGTGTTCCGTTGTAAAATAATGATTTTCAAAAGAAATATAATCACCATCAACCATTCCCTAAACGGCGTAAGTAAGTACACCCATATAAGTCTCTGGTGATATGAGCTGCTAATTTACACACCGACACGCCTATATTTCCCAAGCGGGGGAGTCAGAGGAGTATTGTGCACACCCACTTTTCGCCGACGATGCTAGTTATAAAAGGGGGTGAGCCTGTTGTCACATACCGGGTACAATTCCGGGGGCTCTTGACTGAAACTGGGATGTTTTCGTTAAAAACCTACATTTCTCCGACTTATAATAAATTTCAAGATTAAAAAACCCCAGTAATATTTTTCGGACTAACAATTTGAAACTAGAAGCTCCTAATCATCCAATCCCACCATACGCCCATAGAACAATAAAGCAGTTTAATTTCCAGTTGTACCACAAAATATTCCCATAGGCTTTCATAATCATAACGCCAGTGCAACATAACGGGCGTCCCGCCGGTGTGCACCGTCCCACAAAGTATGAAAGCTAAGACCGCGGCTAGTATCGTAATATTCGCGAATAATCCGCAAACAGGTAATACTATACGGCGACTGGGAACACTGAGAACTCGGAGATAAAGAAAATATCAAGACTATTATAGCCCGTCGCACGCACGTCGCTCTCGAATGGGAATAACGTGGGTACGCCCTTTCATAAATTTGATGAGGTTTATTTATTTTTACCTGTTATTATCATTATGACTATGATATAGGTAGTAATGTATTTTAGAAATGATGTGTAAATTAACTACTACTAAAACTATTAAAATCGGATCTAAATACAGCCTTGATTGGGCAACAGTGCCCAAAATTATTTTTTTACTAATTTTAGTTCGCATTTTTGAATGATAAGTTAAATTGTTACAAATATAGTTTAGGAATTAGTTTACAAGTCACGAGTTTCCGTAACCGGCGAGCGTGTATGAAACGAACTATAAGAGTAGAGGAAGCCAGAGAGGTATGTAAGGAAAGATCCTGTTCGAACTCTGTACTCTCTGCCTACCCCGCAAGGGATCTGGCGTGATAATATAGATAGATAGATAGATAGAAATATAGTTTATATTTGTAAGGAAATAAAAATTGTAGTAAGTTAAATGAACTTAATATTAGCACGACCGTGATATGGGCGCCATCGGGATGATATCACGGCACGAAAGCGATCAAGTATTTTTATAGCATAATTCCAAGGCATATTATCACATCGAATTCCACACTTAGGCTATTTTATACAAGTACGAAATTTAGACATTCTCCACCAATCCGCAATGGATACGTGTAATGGAGTATGGTCTCATTTCTGTCACCTCGATTTGTGGGAGAAGGCATTTGTCTTCAAGTGAGCCTGTACAGACTGATTTATTAATAACTCATATCCATACTAATCAAACATGTCACTCGACTATATCTTTTGTAGTTTCGCATGGAGCTGGCTGTCATACGGCGGGTCTTGGCGAATTAACACCAGAGTTAACTTGCATTATGTGCACTGCCTTTTGCAACGCCGCGCCTCTGAGTGCCTTAACCACCCGACAGTAACGTTGCAGAAGGCCTAGTCGATGCACAAATCGAAATCAAAGTAGTAATAAAATTATATCGCCAATCTTTTTATAAATGACAGGTAATCATATTTAAGGAAATAATCAACAAGGGCTAGTTCATATTTTTCTTTTGTTCTATGTTATTCATTTAAGTTGAGATTGTTTCAAATCTTACAAAATTATTTTAAATGCTTGTTTCAAAATTTACATAATAAAATAGTGATTCACAGAAACAGAAATCGAATAGCTCAAATCAGTGAGTCATAAATACATAATAATAGAAGCATGAAAATTTTAACGGAATTCCCTTTTATAAAGTAGATGAGCTTTAATAAAAGATTTTACAAAATTAATTCCATAAGGGGGTCAAAATTGCGATGGGAAATACAGCAAACTAGTATTCAGTTAAAACTCCATATAAACTATCTGTTGTCAAAAGCTATTGGTGAAATGTACCTTACGCTACTTTGTTGATGGTTAAAATCGTTACTAATTGTGTCATGGTCTTAATAACGAATTAAACAGTTACGAATATGTAATATTGCATTTTTATAGGCTCAAGTAAAACTAAAAAAAGATGGACAGGTTGTTCCAGTGGTTAAGAGCTTAAGCCGCTCTGCTCACTGGATCGGGTAGTAGCGGATTCGATCCCTGCACGGGACGAATCTTTGTGTGACCTACAATTATTTGTTGCGGTGTGGGTGTTTGAGTATGCGAATGCCATGTTTGCAAACACACCCACGATACAGGAATAATTCCTAGTGTGGAGCTACATTTTTTTTTAAATCTCAGTCACGTGATAGTATAAAAACCCGTCACAAAAAATAAAACGAACCCTAACGAACTTTCGACGAACTCTAATTTGTTACGTTATACTTCTGCGTCTCAATCATATAATGTTCATGTTATATTCCTAGTGTTGTTATCGATGCAGTGCGTTGTTATGTGTTGTAAACGATGTTAAATGTTAATTACATACACACTGATTTGTTGGCCTCGCGATCCCCTGCGCCTGCGTCAATTTCCGGATAACTTTACATAACTCTTGTTTAATTATTATATATATCCTGGACCGATAAATAGCTGGAGCTTTTAAAACTTTAGTGAAAACAAGCAGTTTTAGCGACCGGTCGAGAAAAATGCCATCCGGGTCTATGTGATATAGCCCAAGTTACTTCTGGATAGTTTAACTTTCTTATGGTAAAATTATTAAAATCGGTTCAGTTGTTTCAGCGTTTATCGATTACAAACAAACAAAATCTTTACTTTCGTTATATTCTATCTACCTATCAATATCATCACGCCAGATCCCTTACGGGGTAGGCAGAGAGTACAGAGTTCCAACAGGTTCTTTCCTTACATACCTCTCTGGCTTCCTCCACTCTCATAAACCGTCTCATACACGCTCGCCGGTTACGGAGACCCTCGACTTGTCCTACAGGCAAGACTCGGTCTATTTGGTCATGGTAAGATAGTCTAGGTCTTCCCCGGCACCTACATCCTTCCACTTTCGCATTGTATATTTGTTTTGTTATTCTTTCTTCTGACATTCTTTCTATATGCACGAACCAACGAACCATACCCTTTCTCAACTTTACACCGATATTATCTTTCATACTTACTCGGTTAATATAGATAATATCATATAAACGTTATTACTTTCTTAATATATTGTCCAACACACCCAATACGGCACCGCAGTATTTTAATCATCTCTCATTACCTCAGCGACCATCAAGGTTAAGCAGCATTCGGTTCGGTCAACCTGAGATGGGTGACCGCTTCAAGCTTCGAGACGCACGGTAAACCGTTGGTCCGTTTACCACGAAATATGCTAGTCGTTAAGCCAATATGTAAGCCACAGCTGGTGGGCACAAACCTGCCTCCACCAATCCGCACTGGTCCGCGTGGTGGAGTGTGATCTAATCTGTCTCATCTCTATTTGGGAGAGAAGGCCTTTGCCCAGCAGTGGGACAGTAGAGACTAATTTATTGGTGTCATTACATGAAAACGTATTCACTAAAACAATACCTCTTATATTATGAACCGTTGCATTAATACGAAACAACTCAATAAGAATGAAAGTAGGATAAATGCGGTAGAAATGCGAGCTCTGCGAAAGATGTGCGGAGTGAAGCTGACCGACCGCATTCGCAACAGCGTAGTAAGAAAGCGAGTAGGTATAAAAGATAGTATCGGTATACAGATGAGAAACGGCATGCTCCGTTGGTTCGGGCATATAGAAAGGATTCCAAATTAAAGAATGACAAAACAGATATACAATGTGAAAGTGGAAGGATGCAGGTACCGGGGAAGACCTAAACTATCTTACCACGACCAAATAAACCGAGTCTTATCTGAAGGAAAATCAAGAGTCTCCGTAACCGGCAAGCGTGTATGAGACGAACTATGAGAGTGGAGGAAGCCAGAGAGGTATGTAAGGAAAGAACCTGTTGGAACTCTGTACTCTCTGCCTACCCCGCAAGGGATCTGGCGTGATGATATATTTTAGTCTTCTGAATTAAGAAAATACGTACTAATTACATAGGTAAATAGCATCCAAACTAAATAAAACAATAATTTATAGTCAAGTTCTAAGCTTAAGCGGTTACGCTTCAATTAAATGGATGCCGGTCGCTTTCAATTAAAATAAAGGGAATCATTAAGGACAGATACAATTCTTCAATCCCTTCATTAATTAGTCAATTAAAAGAGCACTGTCTTCCTTATTTTACCTAGTTGAGTATTCCACGCAAATGGCTATCATAAATAACTGAACAATCGGATTTGAGTTAAAGAGTACCTCACCGGCAAAATGGAGTAAGTCTTGGTTGTATAGTAAGCGATAAGCGTGTGTGTGTTTGAGTGATATACGCTGATGGCCGTGAGGCCTTTACAGCTTCACCGGACATAAGGACGAGCGTGCAACCACTACGCTCGAGCCAGAAGGGCAAGGAGGCGACATACTCGAGGGCGCCTCAAAGAGGAACGCCTGGGTTTGGACAGTCGCTACAGGAGAAGGGGGGTGTACTAAGTGAGCCGGTCGGCGGGCTAGGCTAGGGATCTACGACTTCGTCGTCGTCATCGTACGTATCCGGAACGGAAAGAACCGATCTCAAAGCATCGGGGAATCGGTGTGAACATGTCGCGGCCGGCGGTAGCGATAGGGGTGGGGTTCGTAGTCGGCGGCGGCTACGATTAGCGGATTCGCATGGGAAGATGCGTTCGCGAAGTATCGAGTTGTCGCCTTTTTAATATAGGCGCGAATAGATTCGAGACCGAGATCGGAGTGGAGACCGAGATCAGAGTGGCGTAAGCGATTAGCGTTTTGAAGCCACCCAAGGATTGCACAAACCGTATCTACTATATTTCCTTTGAGTTTCACCCAATATGAATCATATCGTTCAGGAAGTCCAAAATGGTCGACCGATAAGCAGCGACTTTGTAATATAAACTACTGGTCTACTAAGTCTTGATTAAAAGTAAACCTAACTTAACCACATCATTACCTATGTATATCAACACGCCAGCCCTTACGGAATAGGCAGAGAGTACAAGTCTCTCAATCTCTCCGCTGTCTCCTCCCGACCGATCCGGCACAGGTACCGCCCGAAACAGCCGTGCCCTGACAGCACCTGAATCAGTCGGTAGGTGAGTACCCCGTGCCGCCTCTTAACTCATTGCCAGAAAAGCGGCAAAATGGCTTTAATGGCGGCATGTTCGGCACTGGGATGGCTGAACAACCCGCGCCGCTCCTCCAGGACCGCTCTCTGCTGGAACTCCTTTCGCCAAGCTCCTAAAACTCCAGGCTCTAGATCTACATCGCTACGCCAGTTGAGCGCAATAGCTAGCTTTCGCCTTGAGGTTCCATGGTGGCATCCCAGCTGGTAGGGTGGCCGCCTCATAAGCGATCATGCGGTACCCACAGGCCACTCTTAAGGCCAGCACGCGCTATTGTCGGTGCAGGAGCGCAATGCTGTAAGACAGGGGCGCACTTTGTTTCGCGCCATCCTGTTCGGCTGGCCCCACGGATCAGCGTCAAGGGACGCCAAAAGCTCCCCTCAGGCGCGGACCTTTGCCCTCAACCTGAGTTATAGCCTAACCCAATCTAACCTTAACAATCTCTTCTCGAGCAAGTATTTTTTTGCAATAAATAAAATTTCATCATAACATAGATTATTTATCATCATTTAATCAGAAAAATAAAATAAAAAATAGAAAAAAAAACATATATCTGGTTTTTTAAAAGCACTGCCACGTTCGCTCGCTTTCCGCTCACAACGAAACCTAACCAAAACCGCTTCACGTGATGAAACCAAGTGTACGTACTGTAATTGTTAATGTATGTAAACTCACAGACGGGTGCCTATTAATGCTCCTACATTGTTAATACAGACTTTGTAACTGCGCCTATTTTATACCATATAATTTCTAATAAACGTTGGCCAAGGATTAAATGGACCCTGGTCCACCGAGATAATATGCATTATCATGTAAATATCGATGATATCGGTATTTCAGATCGAAATTTCCAGTTTTGCAAGCCTGTTGTATGTACGTAGGGATCGAGTAACGAGATTTCAATCTTGATTGTAAAATACAATTGTTATGTGTTTTGTATTTAAATGACTCGTCAACGACAATGGACTATGAATGGACTGGTTATGTGAGCTGCAAAATCGTAAAAATATCTAGTTTTTTTCCTGTTGGGAGTATGCCCGGCACACATTCCCACCACTGTGGGTCTCCAAGGTTTGAACCTCGGGGTGTACCGAGGATCGCATTTATTGTTTTGAAAGCTGCAATAAATTTAATTAGAAAGAAAAGAGAACAGGAATAGTAGGAAAAAATTAAACTCCACTTCATTTGCATAGTGAGAGATAGAACACAAAAAATATCAGATTAGTTTTATAAAGGGAAACTACTAATTAAGATAAGCCCAGCCGTAAAACACTACGGATACGATCTTTTCAAACGCATACGAGACTTTAATTATGGTGCAAAATAGAATGAAAATGTCCAAAATCCTGAGGTTTTCCTGGGCATTCCTGAGGTTTTCACTCAAAGGCGACGACAACCAACATCATGAGAATGACTTGGTGTTTGAGCGTAGGTAGCGTACTTGAATGATTTGATAGAGTATTTGTGACTATGCGAATTCCCACATAGGACAGTTCTAGATATGACCCACAATTATTTATTTCAGTCTAGCGCCCAGTTGAAAAAAAGTTGTTTTTTATATTTTCAATTTATTATCGCACAAAACAAAATTACGACAATTTTCACATTGAAATGGTGAAATGATTAGTGGAAATTCTGCCTTATCTGATGAGCTTTCTGCAACTGATAGTAGATGTTATCACATGTGAAATTCATATTTCCAAACACACCTACGACACAGGAATAATTCTTAGTGTTTCGTATTGATTTCTAATGAGCAAACAATCTTAATATTATGCAAATTAATATTTTCTTCCACTCTATTCTATTCTCGGCAATATTACTATAAGCATTTTGCACAACACCGGTAATTAAACCGCCGTTATTATTATACTGTATCAATAGAACCTGCCTTTTAATGTTCCATTTTAATGTTGCCAACGTTTATGGCACGTCGCCTGTCCGATGTAATTCACTGTAATTAAAAAGATAGCTGCACTAGTCTGTTACCATTAATAGCGTGTTTTTTAAAGAATAGTTTGCGTTTTAGTAAAGAAAATAATAAGCGAAAAGAGATAATAACAAGGATTATTAAATAGGAACTCTTGAGATTGAAAGAAGCCAGCGACATCTATAAGGAAAAACAATGTTGGAACTGTGTACTCTGCCTACCCCCTAAGAAAAATGGTGACGTAGACATAAGCTTCTTGACAGAAATAAGGAAGCTATATCCAAAATTTAGCATAATTTGGTCATAATTGTCCATTTTGTATGTTACCTCTCTATTTGCGCAATTAATAGTGCTTGGTTCTTCTCGTTAGTCTCTTTTTGTTGTAAAATAATAATAATCTTTATTTAATGGAAACTTAATACATAGGCAAACAATCAACCATAGAGCCCCACACTAGGCTGACCCTGTATCGTGGGGAATGACAATTTCAAACATATTTCCCTTTTTTAAGTAATTCTACTTAAAAGTTTCGACCAGTGCATATAACTTTTTCCATTCGGTAGGCACATCAACTCATATAGTAATTCAAATAAATTATAATACAAATAACCTCAATAGTGCATCGAAGACGGAACTCCGGCGCACAAAGAACAGTTACCCGGGTTCCAGCTATCCCGGGTCCACAATGGCATCCGGCATCGTATAAAAATATCGAGTCGCCTCTCGCCGCCTTATATGCAGTACAATGGAGGACGTGCTTTGCGGGACGTGAACTATACGACGTAACTTGTTGCGGTTCAAAATTGTGCTTTTGTGAAATTGAGAATGGTTTTCGTTAAATCAAAGATCATTGTCAAAACTACATTCTACAAAAAAGTAAGGACAACATGTACGGAGTTTTGTTAATTCCATCAACAAATATTTTAAAATTAAATTTACGTCAACATTCGGAGCCCATTATGTCAACTCAGTGAATTCATAGGATTCCATGACATGGGGAAATTTGGGGACCTATAATTCTATTAAACGACTTTTGGGCCTTAAAAGGAGTTTAATATTAATAAGGTAAAGCTAACATGAACACAAAAATGACTAAAGTTTTTAGGTCGCATAATGTAAACTTCTTTATTTAATTATGATACAAATATTATGGCTAACACTATGCAAACGACTACAGTGCAATGATACCACTATTATTAAAAAAGATTACGGGGTTTGCTCACCCTTAGAAGTATAGTACTGCTCTAATGATCACTGTATATTAATTACAATAACACATTAAACGTTACATAAACATCATAATTCTTGAGAGGTCTTCCAAGACTGAAAGCGATGAATGAAGGTGTACAAATGGGTGACTTAGTGGTAAACCATCTACTTTATGCAGATGACGCGGTTTTAATAGCGCCAACAGCCACTGATCTGCAAACACTAGTCACAGTTATGAAAGACGACTGCTTGATCAATGGCTTACACTTGAATGTGAAGAAAACCAAGATTATGGTTTTTGAAAGGGAAGAAACCAGAACGAATGTAAGGATTGTGGTTGGTAACAATGTGCTGGAGCAAGTAAATGAGTTTGTATATCTTGGATGCGCCTTCAGTAAGGATGGGAAATACACCGCTGACATAGAGAGAAGAATGAGTGCAGGGAACAGAGTGAATGGTGCGATGGGAAAGCTACTCGGGAGCCGGCACTTAAGCCATAAGGCGAAGCTGACCATACATAACGGAGTTCTTGTCCCAACGCTGTTATATGGTAGCGAGAGCTGGGTATGTAAGAAGGAGAATGAAAGTAGGATAAATGCGGTAGAAATGCGAGCTCTGCGGAAGATGTGCGGAGTGAAGCTGACCGACCGCATTAGCAACAGCATAGTAAGACAGCGAGTAGGTATGAAAGATAGTATCGGTGTAAAGATGAGAAAGGGCATGCTCCGTTGGTTCGGGCATATATAAAGAATGCCAGAGGAAAGAATGACAAAACAGATATACAATGTGAAAGTGGAAGGATGCAGGTACCGGGGAAGACCTAGACTATCTTACCACGACCAAATAAACCGAGTCTTGTCTGATGGAAAAGTCAAGAGTCTCCGTAACCGGCAAGCGTGTATGAGACGAACTATGAGAGTCGAGGAAGCCAGAGAGGTATGTAAGGAAAGAACCTGTTGGAACTCTGTACTCTCTGCCTACCCCGCAAGGGATCGGGCGTGAGATAGATAAATAGATAAACATCATAAACATTGACACACTATAATTAAAAAAACATAAGCATTTTACATGAAAAAGGAACTACTTTTATAGATTTTATAGGTGTTTGAAGTGTTTTTATGTTCTCAACGTTTCAAGTGCAACAGCACGCATGGTCACAGGAAGGACTGAGGTGTTGACGTCCAAAATTAATTGTTATACCGGAGGCGCTCGTAGCGCTGTGTGACCGCGGTGTTCTTACTGATCACCAAGGTTAAGCAGCGTTCGACTCGGTCGGCCTGAGATGGGTGACCGTTTGTGGCATTTTCATATTCGAGCATCTCCGTGCTTCAGAAGGCATGTTAAGCCGTTCGTCCCGGTTACCACTTAATATGGTAGTCGTTAAGCTGAGTTGGAAGCCTTAAAGGCGGTTTGATAAGTCCCAACAGCAGGTGGCCACAAACCTGCCTCCACCAATCCACACTGGGTCTGTGTGGTGGAGTATGACCTAATCTCTCTCATCTCGGTTTGTGAGAGAAGGCTTTTGTCTAGCAGTGGGCAGTATAGGCTGATATTATTATACCGGAGTACTTTCAAACTTATTAATTTATTTTTCTTCGTCCAAGCATTTAACGTTCTAGTCCCATGCGTGTCTCTTGGTAGAAATGCGAAAATCACTATTTATTGTCTATGTGACGAGCTATAAATCCCAGCTGGCTACCAGGTCCACCATTGTGATGCATTGTCGTTTTATTGCAGGACTTATTGAATCCGCCCCCTCCATTGTAGGGGGTGAACATTGCTTTATTATATTGTGCTACTTTGTTACTTAACAATCACTTTGTGGGTATGGGAAAAGAATTCATCAGCTGATAGACTGGTTGGGTGTTACTACAGTCTCTCTAGCAAAACCATTAGAATCTTACTTTGCTAGGAAAAAGAGACAGCTATAAACTGTGTACAGACATCTCTGTCTAAGAGCATTTTAATATTAACAGTTTTGTGAAAGAGATACACACCCAGTTATACGTGCAACAAATCCTAGGTAGGACAAATGTTGTTTTTGGATCGAAAAAATCAGTCCGGTATCTAAAATGTAGTTCCGGTATATAACAACAGGCTTGCCCCTTTTACGTGAGACGCAACATAGTTGGTGAAAAGCAGGTGTACAGTATACACCCCCTTTGGGAAGTATAGGAGTGTTTATTTTACGTGCAAGCAGTGCAAGTTGGAAGATCACGATAACAATAAATTGTCAGTCCAATTTGTCGATTGGAAACAGATACTCTCATTGGCACTGCGCTGTCTCCTAACCACGAAGTAAATACGAAACGAGATAGCGAGCCTTTTGAATTCCTAAAAGCCTTGACGTCATCGTGGTGGGCGTGGCTTACCTCAGTTTGTCATTGCTACTCGCTCTATTCACACGTCCGCTCGAGTTCTTATAACTATTAAAAATAATGAAGTGATGTATCTTACCATGCAATAATTACTTGGATTGACATTCTGGTCACACATATAATATCACATTTCACTTGTAAGTATTTTTCGTAATTGATTAGAATACTTATATATTAAAAATGCCATCTACCGTAATATAATTGAACTTACATGTAACATTGACATGGATAAACCGTTTAGTTTTTACCAATCTCCGCCAGATGGCAAATACAAATGTGGGTTTGTTGTAACGTCGCTTTCACCCTGTGCCACCCCGCGCAGTGCCACGCTTAAATTGTATAGGAACGTCTTATTATGCCATCTTCTCTTCCTATATGCTTCTTGCTCCTAACCATAGAAATCGTCATGATAGCCTTGAAGTCATATAGCCATGTGAATTTGTCGCCAAAGATGTGAGGGCAAGTATCTTACCCATTGTTAAGCCGTGGAAACGCTCTTTACGGAGTATATGTGGAGTCACCCTTGATGATCAAATGAAGAATAGTGTGATTAGAAACCGATGTAAGATGAAGAATGACGTAGTGACTAGGATTGAAAGAGGTATGTTGAATTGGTATGTGGAGAGATTCTCACATGTGTGGCGACTAATTCATGCGGATATAACACTTCTAGTATCTTATTATAAAGATTCCTATAACCAATATCTAAGTATCTAAGTTTTACTGTACCAGTTCGTTTTAACCATCTACTAAACAACTAAACTTCAAACTAAACTCCACCCATTCATAATTTCAGTAAAATGAAACATACGGATGTAATCATTTCTAGACCTAATCTGTTCGTCTAATAAAACTTAACAACCATCAAATTACGCGGCACGAACTATTGCCAGCAATTAAAAGTCTGTTCTTTGCAAAAGTTAATGTAAATAATACTTTAATTACTAATAAAATAAGTTTAACAAATAACCGCGCATCGGTTATTGCGATTCCGTACAAATTCTCTTTGAATCGTAAATTTTATGTTTCCTTGGCGCATATAAAAGCTTCTCATAGTACTGTATTACGAATGGAAGTTTTTTATAGATAATTAGTAAGTATTAAAAGTTTTAACAATACATTCTTTATAGTGCGGGAGCTGGGTGACGGATAGTATGTTTGAAATAAAAATATTTTATTTGGGATTTTAATGTGGTTTATTTTTAATTTTTAAGTTCCCCACGTTAAAAAAGATAGGTGTTAGAAGTCCAAGAGGCATAGTTGTTATGAAGGACCCTCAAACTTCTTAATTGTTTTTGTAGGAAATAACAAAATCAAAAATACACTGCGATAAATCTGAAATATATAAGTTTTAGTTCATATTTACATTAGTCTAAGAACTCGTTTCTGATAATATGCTATTTTGGTGGCTATAGTAGCGCCATCTGGTTATAAGATAGATAACTAAAATAGCATTATAAATGGGACCCACAATAATACAATTGGTGGTCCTAATCATGCAGGATTAGGTAGGTATATTTTATTTATTTGAGATAGATGAGTATAAAATCAACAAAACAGTCACACTCCTGCCTATTAACTCGTTACTATTTCATTGAATTACCAATCATCAAATGTTTAACTTATTTGCTATGTTGAGCTTTCCTTTATTGGTTTTTCTTATCAACTATTTAATTATTACTCCGACTTCTTCCCATTGATATTAAATATTCTATCTGTAATTTTATATATACCTGACCCATTTTTTTACAATTATAACCCCTCTCTCCCCTTGGTGACCGCCCGTAGTATATGCCAAGTCACCCTCCCCCCCTCTACTTTTCACGTAGTAATTCATAAATAAGGTTGATTTGCAAACAGAAAGTTGAAAAACAATTATTTGACTTAATTTGCCTCGAAAGAGCGCGAGATTTCACTAAAGAATATAGACTACGTGACGAAAACCTAAGCTCCCCCCTCCCCCCTGTGAACAAGCGTGGTATTTTGAAGACCTCCCTTCCCCCTGAACGGGTCACGTATATTAGTACGTTGCCTTACATAATCACGACTAAACCACTGAACGGATTAAGATTTAGATGAAATTTGGTAAATGTAAAGATTTTAAGCTAGAATAACATGCCAATAACCTTTATACCTTTAAACAGATTCCAAAATCCATCGATTCACAAATTATTACCTACAATAATCTTTAACTAGCACTCAATACGTCGATGGTGGTGGTAGTACAGTGTGACCGCAAGTTCTTACCGATCACCAAAGTTAAGCAGCGTTCGACTCGGTCGGCCTGAGGTGGGTGACTGTTTGTGGCAATATCATATTCGAGCGTCTGCGTGCTTCGAAAGGCACGTTAAGCCGTTGGTCCCGGTTACCACTTAATGTGGTAGTCGTTAATCCGAGTTGGAAGCCTTATAGGCGGTTTGACTTATCAAGCCGCCTGTTATCAATTCTGCCACCTGCTGTTGGAACTTATTCCAACAGCAGCTGTCCACAAACCTGCTTCCACTCTCACCTCGATTCGTGAGAGAAGGCCTTTGCCCAGCAATGGGCAGTATAGTCTTATATTATATTACTCAATACGTCATAAATCAGTCAATTTACCATGAACGTAAATCTCATAAACTCTATAACTAGTAGAATAACCGTTCGCAAGAAGACAAACTTATCACGAGACTCATTAATAACGTTAAAGGTTACTTAACGGACTCCTATCTATCAATATCACCAGATCCCTTGCTCATCACTCATCGGACTCATCAAGACAAAAAGCCCCTCATCATCCTCTGGCTCATTTGTGGGCCGAGAGACCCCAGCTCCCGGTCCACAAAACACTATAAAACTAAAAATAGTTCCCCAAGGCGGTACCTTGAAGTGCATCCCAGACTTAATCGTCCACTATGAAAACGGCATAACTGTCCCAGTGACAAATAAAATGAGTTTTTTACAACGACCTCTGTCGGCGACACCGCACCGTTTTCATTTTATTCCAATTGTAATTTTATAGTACATTTTCTATTATACCCAATGGTATTTAGTTTTATTCGTACCTTTTATGGTTTCGTTTTTATGTTAGATAGGTATCTTGAGGCTCTTACCTCGGTTTTTCATGTTTCCTGTGGGTTATTATTATAACTTTTGTACTGTTTGTTAATCGAAACGGTCGTAAAGTTGGTTATTAAGCTGAATATTTGCCGTTTTATTGGTGTATGGTAGTTTTTAGGTACATTTACAGTTATTAAAAGCATATTGTGGCTTAATTTCATTGAAATTGCTGTAGAGACACATTTTCAGACTTAGGACTGGGGTAACTTAAATAAGTTAAAATTGTAAAGAACTTATTGATTAAAATAGAGCTCCTATTTAAAAAAGCTAATTTTATTTACAAGTAGGTCTGCAATCAACTCTATAACACAATAAATAAATGAAACGTCCTAAGTTTTACAAAATTTTATAAACTGCTCGGTTTTTAGTATCTGGTACGTTATGGGGGTTCTTCTTCAGCCGAAAAACGTCCACTGCAGGACAAAGGGCTCCCCTAAAGACCGTAACAACGACCGGCTTTATGCTGTACGCATCCAGCCCCTACAGGGACCTTCACCAGGTCATCGGTCCATATTGTGGGGGCATGCCCACTTGACGTCTTACGGTACGTGGTCGCCACTCGAGGACCTTTCTGCCCTAGTCCGTCAGTTCTACGAGTGATGTGCCCCGTCCACTGCCACTTAAGTTTAGCAATTCTGAGTGCTATGTCAGTGACTATGGTCGTCCTGAGGATCTACTCGTTCTTGATTCGATCCCACAGGGTAACTCCGAGCATAGCTGTCTCCATCGCCGTTTGGGGATCTTTAGCCTTCTTATGAGGCCTATCGTAAGCGACCATATCTCAGTGCCGTAAGTCATCACTGGCAACACACACTGGTCAAAGACTTTTGTTTTGAGACACTGCGGAATTTGGGATGAGAAGATGTCACGTAACGTGTGATGCTACGTAACAACGTAGCTTTCCGAACACTGCCCAAGCGTGGTGGATTCGACGATTGACCTCTTTCTCAAAGTTGAACCTACCTTATTGGATTCTTTGTCCCGGATATATATAATCGTCAACAACTTCGAGCGTAGAGTATCCAACCTTTACAGAAGTGGGTACTACTTGGACGTGTGACATGATCTTCGTCTTGTCCGTGTTCATTTTAAGACCTACTTGTTGAGAGACTCTGCTGAGGTCGTCGAGCATGGTACTGAGGTCTTCCAGGGTATCAGCCATGAGCACGATATTATCGGCAAATCGAAGGTGAGAGATGTACTTGCCGTTCATATTGATACCTAGTCCTCTCCAGTCCAGAAGCTTGAAGACATCTACCAGCGCGGCGGAGAACAGTTTTGGAGAAATAAGTCTCCCTATCTCACACCACGTTGCAATTGAATAGGTTTCGAGCTCTGGTCCTGAAGGCGGACTGATATGGTAGCGTTTTCGTACAAACTCTTCAGCACTTCAATATACCGGTAGTCTACTCGGCACCGCTGGAGAGACTGTAGTACAACCCAAGTCTTGATCGAATCGTAGGCCTTCTCATAATCCACAAACGCTAAGCATAGTAGCAGGCTGTGCTCTTCAGTCTTCTATATATATATATATATATTTTTTAAACGTAGCCCCACACTAGGATTTATTCCTGTGTCGTGGGTGCGTTTACAAACATAAAAATTCACAAACAAATACCCAGACCGGAACAAATAATTGTGGATCACACAAAGATTTGTCCCGTGCGGGAATCGAACCCGCTACTATTAGACACAGTGGGCGGAGCAGCTCAAGCTCTTAACAACTGCGCTAAATCGTCGTCGTATGACCTGTTGCGGCGTATGTATGTGGTCTATGGTACTGAAGCCTTTTCGGAAACCGGCTTGTTGGGGAGGCTCGAAGTCATGGAGTCTACGCGCGAGACGAGAGAGTTATACGATTTAACTTTGTTCAATTATGCATTTAATTGTTCAATTAGCAATACCTTTATTCTGCTAATAAAATACCGGTTAAACCGAATCTTTATTGCCATTGATCAATATTCTCAAATTCTAGAAGTACTAGACATGTGCATGCTGTTAATCAGTAGTCCTTAACTGATAATTCATTCGTATCCAAGTCGTTACGAAACTTTGTAGGCCAAAGCCCTCCAAAATATTGCCTTGCAAGGAATACGTAGAGGTACCGATAAACCTCTTAATAATCTCATAAAGAGTTTCTTCTTTAGTCAAAAGACGTCTTCCGCTAAACACAGGCCTCCCTCAAAGATCACCACAACGACCGGCTTTGTACCGTATGCATCCATTTAACATGACCTTCACCACGTTATCGGTCCATCCTGTAGTTCATCTTCTGGTAGGTGGGCGCCACTCGAGAACCTTTCTGCCACAACGGCCGTCAGTTCTACGAGAGCCCCGCTTACTGCTACTTTAGTTTGGAAATTCTAAGCACTATATTGATGATGTTGATTTTCCTACGAATCTTCTTGTTTATTGATCTCGCTCGAAACTTCAAACATAGCTCTCTGAGCCTACTTATGAGGCTCATGATGAGCGTCCATGCCATAAATTCTCACTGGCAATGGTCGATCCCGTGAAGATCGCAGAAAGTCGTTGGATGCAGGCAGCATTGGACTGGTTACGCTAGAAAGCGATTGGGGAGGCCTATGTTCAGCAGTGGACAAGTATAGGCTGAGATGATGATAATGATGAATGGTCAATGACTTCTACTTGGGCCACTGATATAAAATAAACAGTAGCAATATGTTAAAATTCCTTACGCATTACAGAAGTTACAATAATATTAAGATAATTGCCATAGCTTTAATCTCTCGCGAACAATTAACGTCTATCATTGCAGTGCCGGAGGCGTTCGGGTAAACTCGGGCGATGTCGGCCGCGCTCGGTAATTACGTTGCCGCTTGCGCGGACTCAGTGCCATAGACCAGGGTCCTATTTAATAAAACTGTCAGATTTCGTATGGCTGATATGGAGAAATTTGAGAAATTCTAACATTGTCGCTGTCTTGGTAACTGTATAAAACAGGGCTCAATTTAAATAAAAAAAACTCTATAATATATTGTTACTCGTTTTTGATCCATCTTCTGCCAATAAACACAAATATGGGAAAATTTACGTGTGGAACACCGTACAGTAAAAAACAAGATATATCTATCTCTCTGCCCGCCCTGCAAGGGAACTGGCGTAATTATAAACCTAGATAGAGAAATCCTATTTTATTAATTACATGTTCTAAAATGATCTAGATATTTTTTATTAAAGAAGTAACATAATTTCTTGGTTTTTAATGACTATCATGAATGTTTCCTATGTGGCAGCACCATCTGTGCATGATTTCAGGATTTTGAGCTTTTTTGCGAGTTATTATTTTTCTGCGTTCATTAACATTTAAAACTAATTTCTACAGTTGCTACGAATAGATGCATAAATATATCCAATAGTGGCCGTTTTTTTTAAATTCTTTTGAATGAGTTCGTATTAGTCTATATATTTAACAGTCTGTGGCAGTGCCCACAGCGACTGGCCGCGCTACCGCCAAGCCGCCTTTAGTGAAAACAATTTGTTTTAGTAAATAGAAAAATGATTTGTAATGTTGTCTCATTATCCTATTAGTAAATTGGTTTTTGAGTGCTCGTAATTATTCTAGGCGGTGTCCCGGTGTAATGTTGATTGATTGATTGAGACGTGTCAAAGCGAAGGCACCAGTTAAGTGGAAAGATGATAAATTAGCAATAAATATCTTTGCTGATATGTAGGTTGTCGGTAGATAAAAGAAGGGCTTTTTTGGTGAAATTAATTAATTCGTTTGCTCAATAACAATCGATTGTACATATACAATCATGGAAAACTTAGGCTTATACAATCATAGTGAGTGTATCAATATAGAAAAAGAAAAGAAAGAAAAAATATTTATTCAGCACAGCACACATAGAAAATATATGAAAGGTAACAAAAGAAAATAAAAAACGAGGAAAGACAAATAAACTACTGCTGCTTCTTGTGACGTATGCCTCGGTGTGAGCTGTGCCGAAAGGCATTGGGCTCAGCATGTGTTGGAGGGGGACAAAGTCTCCCCCAACGCTGGTTTTCAGCCAAAGCCTCCTCAGCTACTATTTATTATACATAAAATATTACCCTTAATGCTGACGCAGTCACCTATACTGCATATTACAAATACAGTAAATACATAATTATGTAATATAAATGTGTAAATAAAGGACATAATATAGTACCAGTGTGCAAAATATGCTCTTATTTAAAAGTCTAAATTAACATAAATCAGAAAACGTGAATACATCAAGAAGGACAAACAAAACAAGTGTACAAATTTAAATATAAAATAAGATAAAGATATTAAAAATGAGTCTGTGTAAAATAAACTACATGATTATAATTGGTGGACTAATCGTATCAGCTTCCTACTTTGATCTGTTTGCTCTCCCATTATAACCCGAAACTTTATAAAAACATTACAAATTGTAGTCTACATATAATTGTCATGTAACTAAGGCATCTTCCACGTCTGTATCATTGTGGCGTATTGTATCTTCGTATAATATAGTTGATGTGTGGTTGTAAATGGACGTAGTAAACTGATAATCATGATACACTTGATGAAATGAAACAATTTTTAGAATTTTTCGCGGTTTCGAATGTTTTGTAGCAAAAATAAAGCACGTAAAGTTAAGATATGATAATGTAGAATGATCAAAAAAGTTTAAATATGATAACTCATAGTCAAACTTCTTTTACACACTTACACATTTATAACCTTTTGTGTGGGCCGCAATATAAGTACCTAAAGGACAACATTTGTCGCAAAAAAATAAATTTGGATGATGAAATAGACCAGCTTAAAAGCTAGTTAAGTCACAACTACGGACCCTGTCGGAGAGGGCAAATGCATTAGATATATGAAGATTATTTGAAGACAAGTGGAAGATTATTTGAATATAACAAATATTCACAGATAAAAGCATATTAGTCTTAGAATTAGTTAAAATCTATGCATTGATGAAAAGATACGACGCTCCTTAATGATAAAAATGAGAGTCCAGCCCATTAATATAACTTTTACTTTTGAATTTAAACAAAAATGTTTTTGTATTATTATATTTAACTACATAAGGAAAATCCTAAAATTTGTTTCATAGGGTACGCATATTCCTTCATCTGGAAATCGAAACGGGAAAGTTTTTACCAATATTTCCTCAACGGCAGCTTCCTGATTTCTTTAACGACAATTTGCTTTAACAAACGTCTCGTAATTACCAACCGCTATATTTCTTGTGTATCACCATTAAAATTAGAAATCCAAACCCCATATTAACCAACCAGTTCAACCAACAATATTTGCGTATTACAAACTAGATCTGGCAAACTGAGTTACACTCTTCCCTTTTGTGTTCTGGGTCAGGATGGAATATTTTTGCGTCTTGGATTTGACTTGTATTAATCTAAGTATAACTTTCGTCGTGGCTATATAATCTATTACACATAATATTAAATATTGCTTTAGAAATATTTATTTCTGAAAATCAGTGATATGTGGCTTTTACGGCCCTGACTACGAATATAAATAATGGAGTAATCAGACTTGACGAATTTCTATTATATCGAAGAGCCTTCTATGCCAAACGCAACCAAATAATACCTTGTGTTGTTATGTAAGTACCTTTTTAGTTAGAAAACATTTAAGTTTGACACCAGTTAAAGTATAGCTTTAAAAATAACACTTTTATCGTAACTGCCAATTAGCAAAAATGTATTTCTTATTACGAAGGCAGAATAATATAGTACGTACAGATTTTGAAATCTAAGAAAGTTGACACGAAATCGCTCAAGCGAAACCGCGGGCAAAAACTAATGATACATGTTGCCGAATCTAGTACTCGCATAACCACCGTTTCTATTAACAAAGATAGGTAATTTCCACACAGAGCACACACTAATTTATTCATAGAATTTCACAGTTGTCCTACACCAGTTGTAGCTCTTGCACGTCGCCTTAGGCCCGTCTTGCCCTCAATTACATCATTACACGTCCAGGCATATGATTTGTTGGAGATTTTAATGAATCTTTATGTATCTAGAGATACGGCGACCAGTTTTTGTATCATTTACGGTACAATAAGCGGTGGACCAATTGTGAACGAGTTTTGGCGGCGACCTCGCGTAGATAAACAGATGGATTTCTGTGATAATGAATGCTAAATTATGCGGAGACAATTTAAATTGAATAATGTAACCATATGTGCTGTGAATAATGCTTCACAGCACATATGGTTACGAAAAGGAATGTAGTTTCTTCCCGTAGACGGACGATTTAGAGCTTAAGCCGCTCCGTTCACTGTATCCAATAGTAGTGGGTTCGATCCCCGCACGGGACAAATCTTTGTGTGATCCTCAACTATGTTCTGGTCTGGGTATTTCTGTATGTAAATTTTCATCATTGTAAACGCACCCACGACACAGGAATAAATTCTAGTGCGGGGCTATGTTTTTTTAAAAGAAAGATAAAAGAGAAATAATTTCTTACATTTCCTGTAAGTGCTCTTGAAACATTGGACAAATAATGTTAATAATAATAAAAAGCGTTTATTTCTCTTCACATTTTATAAGTATAGGGCATTAATAAAAAAAATATAAAATTTTAATAAGAGGAGCTGATGTCAGAGTTAGGCCAAGGACAGGAGAGATAAACCAATATAAAATAAAAAAAAATTTTGTGCGGGAAATCAAAAACGTCAATATTTAATTGAATAGTAATTATGATGAATACAGATTAAATAAATTTATTGTTGTTTAATTGTACATGGATGATTTTATTTTTATTAATCACTTCACGAATAATTACCAGAATTGCTTTAGCAGTATTATTATCACCTTATTCTGCCGTTAGAAATACTCAGAGCTATGAACTGCACAACCAAAGCAGACCATACACCAAACCCCAAAATGGTAATTTCTCAAACTTTCTTTACAATGGAATTATCCCGTAAGGTCAAGTGTCGTGAACAGGCACAACACGCCATTCTCATTACCATAAGTATACCATTGAACTTTCAGAAACACGTAAAGTATATCATTATGTTCGCGAAAAGAAATATCCCATGGACCGAGGCAAAATTTTAATTAAACACAAAAGCTTGTTGCGGCTTTATCTGCCAAAGAACAATGAGACCACAATTACAATCAACGAGGCCCACGGAGAAAACTTACGGGACCTGCCAGAGAACAAAAAAAGAGGAAAGACAGAGCTGGAGTTAAATGTTGACGGTCCCGTATGTTTACTAAGCAAACCTAAGGATTAAAGTCTAAAGGAATGATGTTTGGGGCCTGCTGTTGGAACTTAACAAGCCGCCAATAAGGCTACTAAGTTAATTACTACCGCATTAAGTGGCAAACCGTGGCAGAGTAACATGTTTTTTTGAAACAAAAACGTCAACTTAGTGTAAACGCAACAAAGAACAAAGACATCAAAATGACGAGGTCACAAAATGGTCACTGCTTTCAGTCTGGCCGAGCCAAAGCCAAACCACAAAGCTTCAATTGCCTGTCTTTACATTTATTTAACTCTATCTTTATCATCACGTCAGACCTCTTGCGGGATAGGTAGAGAATACAGTTCCAATAAGGTATTTCCTTACTGGCTTCCTAGACTCTCATAATTTGTCTCATACTCGTTCACAGGTTACGAAGACTCTTGACTTGCCCTTCAGATAATACACGGTGTATTCCTGGCAAGATAGAGTGGGTTTTCCCCGGAACCTAAATCCTTCCACTTTCACATTGTATATCTGTTTTGTCATTCTTTCTTTAGACAGAATGTCTGACAATCTTTCTTTAAGCCCGAACCACGGGGGTGTTTTTTCTTAACCACCTTAATTTGAATATTACCACAAAACTTCCATTTTACCCCCGGAACCCCAAAATATACCGAAAACCTGACCCAAATTGGCCTTTTTGCTCCGTACCGATAATGGTTGAAATTTGCCGAAAGCGAACGGATTTTTTCGGGTCAATTTGATTTATATACTTTTTGATACAGATTCGCATGTCGAGTGTTGTTTTTTATTCGGTCGACAATGTGACTTGAATTGATGAAGCGGCGGCACCGTTAAGTAGAGGCAATAAGATAATAATTCGGTTAACGAGGACCCACTCGCTTTGTTGTATCACGCTTAATGTTCTGTTGTTGTTTTTGAATGTGCTACAATATCGTAAAATACAATATCTAATATTTGGTAATAATTCTTTAATGAGCATTTAACTTTACTGTATTCATCATGTCTGTTTATATTTTCACCGTCACGCCTATATTCCCTAAGCGGGGGTAGCAGGGGTGTATTGAGTACACCCACGTGTGGCCGACGATGTTAGGTCTAATGTAATAGAATGCGAGCCTATCGACATAAACCGGGCACAATTCCAGACTCCGGACTCGTTTTTTTCGTTAGAAAAACTTCATTTGTCTGACCTAAGATTTGAACCCAGGACCTCGTGATCACCAAGCGATGCGGTTTGCTACTAGACCAACGAGGCAGTCGTTTATATTTTCTGTATGAAAAATATAAAATAATGTATCAGTTGAAATCTAACCCGCTGCTTCTTGCTATCTTGCGATGTTTGTTCGGGTTGCAAAATATGTAAAAGTACCTTTAAATAGCTTAATGTCTATTAACTACCTAGCTAGGCACTATTTTGTAGCTTAGGAACACTGAAATTTGATTTACGATGTTAAATCGATATAGCAATAATAACTATCTACTTGTTGGTTCGCACTTTGAATTATTGAATTTTGAGCATATAGCTCGTGTAATATCCACTTTGTTCACATATTGACGGTTTTAGATCTTTCTCTCCAAAACCCATTGTCCAGCATTCACTCATTCTAATTTAAGAATTGAACTCTTACCGGTGCAGCTGATGTATGCATCTTTCTTCATTTAACCCTTCCCAAAGCGTAATTTTTAAGATCCTTATACGAATTGGCAGAAACTTTCTACGTTAATTGACTGGTGTAACTTATCCTGGGCCTTATTCTTCCTCTCTTTCCTTCGACTTGCCCTTTCAAGATGAAACTGTCATATCGTATGAGAGGCCTTAGCATTACTCGCTCGGTATCCATCACATCAGTATTCCACTTCTAGTGTTTACTGATTTAGTTCTGTGTTTATATAAATATGATCACTTCCTCTGTTTACGATCAAAGTCAATAGTTCTGGCGAAATATAGCTCTCTATCTATATCATCATGCTACATTCCTTGCAGGGTAGGCAGAGAGTATGGAGTTCCAACAAATTTTTTCCTTACAGACCTCTCCGACTTCATCCACGCTCATAGTTTTAATACATGCCCGCCAGCTACGGAAACGAAGACTTGATGACTAATGATTGCCGATGCCCTTCAAGTAACACAGATCAGACGCTTGCCCAGAATCGTCCAATCAGTACCACTGAAATCACCCAATTAGTTAATAATTTACTAGCACCTTCCTCATCTACCAGTTAACAGCTCCCTAGTTTAACTGCACCCTAAACTTTCGAGAAATGAAAGATATAACGAGTCACATTCCGTTTTTCTTACGGACTCAGGTGGAGACTAGTTTTTTTAAGGACACAGTTTATACACACATTCGTTTAATTAGATATTTTATGCATAGTATATATCATTAATACTTTTTATTAATTAGCATATTTATATCAACAATTTATTTAAAAACATAACATGATAAAAACTCTAATAGAAATGCTAAAAATGGCAATAATTTCCACTTTAACACGTGCCAAATTTTGGAAGCGGAATCCTAAAAATGTGTTGAAAAAAAATGTTGATAAGGCATACGAATCGTCTTACGATTCGCAATTTAAACACTATATTCCTCAAATGGAATGGATGTTAGTACTGATATAGCCATAATTCTGAGCTCAATGCCAGACACCGGTATGCGACGGAGAATATTTTGATTTTTTTTTTTTTTTTTAAACGTAGCCCCATACTATGATTTATTCCTGTATCGTGGGTGCGTTTACAAACATGAAAATTCATATACACAAATACCCAGACCAGAACAAATAATTGTGGATCACACAAAGATTTGTCCCGTGCGGGAATCGAACCCGCGACTATTAGACACAGTGGGCGGAGCGGCTTAAGCTCTTAACCACTGCGCTAAATCGACCGTATATAATAAAATAACTTTGTGCAGACCTAGGATTCGTAACCAGGGTATGGTGATCGTCAGTCTTTCTATATGCTACTCGACCAACGAAGCAGTTATCACATCATCAGCCTATAGCAGTGTACTACTGAGACTAAACTCTACTATTGCTATTTTAAATAAAATGTAGTTAATTGGCAGGAAAGTTGTTGATTTTTGACAGATTTGTTAATCCTATAACTAATTGGGTTCATTATGGGTTTGCATAGGCATTTCTTTTTCTTTTTATTAGCCCTTTTAAGAGACTGTCCCACTGTTGGACACGGGGTTCCTCTCGAACTGAGAGGGTTTAAGCCTAAGTCCACTACGCTGTCCCAGTGCGAGTTGGCGAACTTCACACGCCTTCGATTAACTATCTATATATATCGATTAACTATATCATGATGTTTTCCTTCACCGTTAAAGCAAGTGATCATTAATTTTTAATAGGCAAATAGGCATACCACTTGAAAAAAATGTTGTTAGTTGATAATGTGGTAAAATTATGACAATTTCAAAGACTGTTTATTCGGTACTCTGTTATTATTTTAACGGTTTTTTTTGGCAACTTAGATGCAATGATCGTCTTTTCCACACAATTAAATCGTAATCGTTTAAGAATACGTAATACTATTAATAATGTAATAGAGTACCAACTTTTGGTAAAATGTCAATTAAACGGTTATTTTAGCCTGTAATAATGACAAAATTACGTAAAATTGGCTGAGATGACACGCCACTGATTACGATCCTCAGTTAATTTTATCAAATTCTTGCCAGCCGTCCTACGAAGATCATTGCTCTTCCACAGGTAGGTATTCACCAAAGTTCAATATATAATAATAATATGAGCCCTGTTAAAAAACTGTCTGACTGTTGGGCACGGTCCTCCTCTCAAACTGAGATGGTTTAGGTCATAGTCCACCAACGCTGGCTCAGTGCGGGTTGGCGAACTTCACACACCTTCAAGAAACTCTTAGGCATGCAGGTTTGCTCACGATGTTTTCCTTCACCGTTAAAGCAAGTGATGATTAATTTTTAATACGCATGCTTTTCGAAAAGACAGAGGTGCGTGCCTGAGTTAAAACCCGACACCTCTGACTTTGCAGTCCAACGGGCTAACCACTAGGCTATTACTGCTAATCCATAATTCGATTATTTATGATAAAGTTAGCCCATCGTTAAGCATTTTTATTTTATTCTTTTAACAGGTGATACTCGAGTCTCTTATGTTTTTCTAACTTAACCATCAAGTTATATTTACGAGCGCTTGATTGGACCGCGTGATAAGTTAATTTCGTTTGCATAGTTATATTAACCGCCGCGCACCAATAAAAATGGTAATTAGAGAATGGTTTTTTTGTATTTTTAAACAAACTTTTGGAAAGATTGAGACTAAATTAAACACCTCCAAGATGTCAACAAAAAAATCAGTTCTAAGTTCATATGTTTAAAGTTTATAATTTATTTTTAGAGTATAATATAAAAATAACATGATTGTGTATGTGTCTTAAACTAAACGCACACACCGACAGTCTTGCAAAGCTTCTCATTTCAAAATGGCAGCCTTCATAGATAGATTCACGATTCACGATAGCCGTAGATGGCCTCCTAAACTATTATACTGAATTTGGGTGCATTCAAGTTATGCGATATGAACTTTTTTAACAATAAACAATGTCACGCCTATATTCCCCAAGCGGGAGTGGCAGAGCTGTACTAAATACACCCACTTTTCGCCAAAATGTTAGATCCTATGTAATAGGGGGCGACCCTATTGCCATATACCGGGCACAAATCCCAGCCTCCGGACTAATACTTATTAGTCCAGTATTAGTTTCCGTTAGAAAAACTATATTTGTCCAACTTAGGATTTGAACCCAGGACCTTGTGATCACAAAGCTATGCGCTTTGCCACTAGACAAACGAAGCAGTCGCGGCAACTTCTCTAACAATATAAAATTCTATTTAGGTAAATAGATTTACGAGGTTTTCACGCGTCGCCGACGATGTATAATTCTGTTCATGCCGTGATCTGTACCTCACTTGAAATTTCCCTAAGGCAGGTGTTATATCGTACTGAAACGTGGCTACTTACCGTGCGGCTGATCCACCAGTTCAAGGTATTGAATCTGGAATGAAGTAATTCGTCAGATAACCAAGGCTACCGACTACTGTATGAATTAGCAAGCTGAAGTGGCAGTGGACAGGTCTTATATGCCGTAGAACCGATGGGCGTTGGGGTAGACTGGTTCTTGAGTGGAAACCGCGTGTTGGCAAACGTAGTGTAGGGCGCCCTGTAGCTAGGTGGCGTGACGATATTCGTAAGGCAGCGGGGAGGGATTGGAGGAAGAGAGCTGAAGATCGAGCTTAGTGGCGTGCCATGGCAGAGGACTATGTCCAGCAATGGGATGACACGGGCTGATGATGAGATGTTATAGTTATTCCATAAATCCATCCCTACCTAAAGACGTCGACTGCAAGACAAAAACTTCCCACAAAGATCGCCATGGCGACCAGCTTTGTACTATACGCATCTAGTACTTGCGAACTTCACCAGATCATGAGTCTACCGTGTGAAAGGCCTGCCCACTCCACATCTTCCGATACGAAGTCGCCAATGGAGAACCTTTCTGCCTTTGTCCTATATTCCTATAACCACAGTTGGTCTATTGGCGACTTATGTGCTTTGCGATCACGAGGTCCTGGATCCAAATCCTTGGTCGGATAATTGTAGTTTTTCTAATGAGTCTGGAATTGTGTCCTATATGGCTATAGACTTGCCCCCTATTACATGGGACCTATTACATCGTCGGTGAGAAGTGGGTGTACACAGTACACCTCTCCCACCCCCGCTTGGGGAATATAGGCGTGACAGTGTCTATTTCTTTATTTTACATTTACACAGGCTCTATTTTGTGTATAAGAGGACTATGTAGACACTGATTGATACCATGAATGTAAGTACATATACGTTTAATATATATTTAAGCACATCTATTTAGCTCGTTCTGCACTGTTCTATATCTAGTCCTATGAACGCAATGTATACATAAAGAATTGTAAAACTCTTATTTAAAAAAATCTTAAACAAAGGAAAACCCGCTTCAAGAAGCAAAAAATAAATATTTGAGGTCGGTGCCGGTTAGTTAAGTCGGTTACTTGGCTCCGACGTCAAATTTCAAAGTCGGTTTTATATTATCCATTTCAAAGTCGGTATCCCTTTTTTTAAAGTTTTTTATTTTACAATTTTAAGTGATAAGTGAATTAATTATTATTATACATATACTTATTTTTTTTTTGCTTAGTTATACAGTAAGGTACCTACAGGATTTATATAATACCCATAATAACGGAATCTATACAATAGATAGATAGATAGGTAAAGAGTTACCTATCTACCTATCTACCCTGGTTCCTGCAATGGGGCCTTAGTAGTGAGAATTTTAAGCACGTTTACTTCAAATGGGCGTAGTTACCTATTTCTTTTACTACATAACATAAGTACCAATGTTATTTATTTAGTTCACATAACATTGACTTTTGAATTTCCTTAAAATAATCTATCTATCTATCTATCTATAACCTCACGCCAGATCCCTTGCGGGGTAGGCAGAGAGTACAGAGTTCCAACAGGTTCTTTCCTTACATACCTCTCTGGCTTCCTCGACTCTCATAGTTCGTCTCATACACGCTCGCCGGTTACGGAGACTCTTGACTTTTCCATCAGATAAGACTCGGTTTATTTGGTCGTGGTAAGATAGTCTAGGTCTTCCCCGGTACCTGCATCCTTCCACTTTCACATTGTATATCTGTTTTGTCATTCTTTCCTCTGGCATTCTTTCTATATGCCCGAACCAACGGAGCATGCCCTTTCTCATCTTTACACCGATACTATCTTTCATACCTTTAAATAAAAATGGTGCGTAACTTAATAACCGGTTTTGACGGGAAATCGAAGAGTTATGTTGTCAATTTGTTTTAATTTCCAAAACTTGTATTATTTCGAATTATGCATGAGTAAAGGTAATGGTGTAACAAAGTGATAAAACGTGCCTTTTCGATTTCCCTCAAAACGGCCGTCGCAATTGGTACGTAAAGTTTACGTACTATCCAGGGTGGGGCACTTCGGGGAGTTGAATTAATTTAAAAATGAATATTCGTAAACTTTGTACAATGGCATAATGTAAACGCAAGTGCCACGAAAAAAAAACTTGATAACCACGGGGTTAGCGGGGATGTTTATTTTCGCAGATAAAAAATTATTTTGTTTCTGTAGTCGTTTAGACTGATCTTTTATTTGAGCAAATTGCTTTTTAAAGGTAGGTAAAAAAGTACATTATATGGAAATAAAGTATTATTTATTACACGTTACTATTTTGTTAAAAGATTTTTTTTTCTTTTAGCCATTGCCAATCACTTTTATCACTGCTAAAGAGCTTCTGCGCATCTTTACAGTCTGATAACTTGAATAGATTGGATAAAGATAGTAGCAATTTGGAAGTGTTTTAGTATTTACTATTTTCTTTAATTTAGTGAGGTTAGATAGACGTAACAATGCTTTTCTTAAATCTAGCTTAGATTCCGATTTCAATATCAGACTTCAGCCACTTTGCTTTTAAATGCGTTTACTCTAGTTAAGTCCGCCGTTATACGTAAAATTGCGATCAATTTTTTTCTTTTTATTCATTTATGTAAAATGAATCTTAGAAAAATCAAACTATGCGAAATAACATATTTTCGCGTACTTCATAGTTCTCATAAAGTATAATTAACTTTAATAACGTACAATACTTTATAATAAAATAAGGGTGGCAACCCTATTTAGACAGTATCTTAGTGCACATGAAGGCAAATTTTAAGTAAAACTTAGCACTCAAACGTATCACGTCGCAGCAAGCAGCTGGCACAGAAGTAGGCTATAGAGTATGCAGTGCATAGACTAGAGTGCATACTATGCACTCTAAGTATTGCTACAAAAAAATCAGTTGAGGTGTCTTCTCTGGTGCGTAGTACACAATAACTATACGAAAGGCTTTAATGAAATTATTTAATTGATACATGATAGCATTGATTTGTAACCATTACTGTAAGTCACCTTTGTGGAAGTGAAATAAATGATTATTATTATATTAATCTTTCAACAGATATACAATGTGAAAGTGGAAGGATGTAGGTACCGGGAAAGACCGTGTGTGTGTGAATGATGTACGCTGTTGGCCGCGAGGCCTTTACAGCTTCACCGGACTAAAAGGCGAGCGTGCAACCACTACGCTCTAGCCAGCCAGAAGGGCAAGAGGCGACATACTCGAGGGCGCCTCGAAGAGGCGCCCTCGGTTGGGACAGTCGCTGTAGGGGGACGGGTGCACTACTAAGTGCACCGGTCAACCGCCGGCTATGGGAGGGGATTTACTACTACGTCGTCGTCGTCGCCCGTATTCTGAGCGGAAAGAAGGGATGACAAAGCATCGGGGGGGTCGGTGAGAACATGTCGCGGCCGGCGGTGGCGGCAGGGGTCGGGGGGGAGATCGTAGTCGGCGGTGGCTACGATTAACGGATTCGCATGGGTAGATGCGTTCGCGAAGTGACGTGTTGACGCCTTTTTAATAAAGGCGCGAATAGGTTCGAGACCTAGATCGGAGTGGAGGTCGACGTTCCGTACGAACCAGGGGGCTCCTACGGCTTTACGGAGGAAGCGGTTTTGAACCACTTGGAGTTTATCGATGTGAGAGGGGGCCGAATGCCCGAACACAACACACGCATAAGTCATGATGGGTCGAACGCAAGTTTTGTAAAGTGTCACCTTATTTCTAAGGGACATTTTACTCCGCTTGCAGATTAACGAATGGAGACGACCGAGCACAAATGATGCTCGGTGACGGACCCGCTTGATGTGCGGGCCGAAGGACATGGTACTGTTTAGGGTGACCCCTAGATATTTGACCTCTTTGACCCAGGGAATGGGTCGGTCGAACATGGTCACTTGGCCGAGATTACTTCTAGGGCGGCGCAGGGAGTGGCGCGGGGTGGCACCCCTGGAGAAGAACACCGCAGCGCTCTTGTCCGGGTTCACCTCAATACGCCACTTCCTGAACCAATTCCCTAGGGAATTGGCGGATGCCTGAAGGTGTCTGGTAATGAAACCCTTATTCCTATGCGAGACGTAGAGAGCGGTATCATCCGCGAATAGGGCTAGATGCGCCTTACTCGAACGAGGAATGTCGTTCGTGTAAAGGCTAAACAGGAGCGGAGAGAGAACTGAGCCCTGTGGGACTCCAGAACTGATGGAGTGGGAAGTGGAGCGCGTCATTTCGACGCGATAACGGAAGGCGCGATTCGACAAGAAATCTCGTAAGATGAGCACGAGTTTGTCCGGCACACCCAATTGGTAGAGCTTGTAGATCATGCCGTTGTGCCAGACTTTGTCGAATGCCTTCGCGACATCTAGGAAGAGGGCGCCCGTGTAGATTGGTTTGGGTCTATTGAGACCGGAGAGGATGTGCTCCGTGATGCGGTGCACTTGGTGGACGCAAGAGTGTTTGGCTCGAAAGCCAAACTGCTCGTCGATAAGGATACCCCTGGACGTTACGAAGTCCTTGAGCCTCGCCAGAAGGAGGCGTTCGTATATCTTGGCCAGGGAGTTGAGGAGACTGATAGGGCGGTAGCTCGCGGGGAGATTGCGAGGTTTGCCGGGCTTGGGAATGCCAATGACGTCCGCCTCCTTCCACTTAGCGGGGAAGGTGCAGTTCGTCATGGCGGCGTTCAAGATGGCCACCAAGAGGCAGATGAGTTGGGCGGGCAGGCATTTCAGAACGCGATTCGAAATACCGTCAGGGCCGGGGGCTTTTTTAGATTTAAGACCCATAATCACATCTTCGACCTCCGTTTGCGTGATAGGAGGCAAGGAATCGACGGGGGGGAGGGATGCCCTGCGCTCGACTTCCCTGTCTACCGCGTCGACGTGGGACTGGTCGACGGACTGAGAGCTGGGGGCGCACTGGCTCTCGAGGGAGTCGGCGAGAAGCTCGGCCTTTTCGTCGTCGTCGAAGGCTGGGGGCGCTGCGCCTGAAGGGCGGGACAGCGGGGGCATGTCAGTCGTGGAGTCGGATTTGAGGCTACGCGCCAGCTGCCAGTAGGCCAGATGCGACGGCGCGATGCCCTCTAGGAGGACACCCCACCGTTCCTCCCGGACCTCCGCGACACGACGCTTTACCTCTCGTTGTAAAGCGCGCATCCGGGCCCGATTGGCTTCGGTGGGGTAAAGACCTTGACTATCTTATCCACCCAAATAGACTGAGTCTTATCTGAAGGACAACTCAAGAGTCTCGTAACCGGCGAGCGTGTATGAGACGAACTATGAGGGTGGATGAAGCCAGAGAGGTATGTAAGAAAAGAACCTGTTTGAACTCTGTACTCTCTGTCTACTCCACAAGGGATCTGGTGTGATTATATATTATAGTAGTAGTAGTAATCTCTCAATTGGCCTTATTTTATTGGACACCCTTATTCGCTAACACCCATTCAACACAACGCGGCATATACAACTTCGTGAAATTATTGTTAAATTCTACAGTGGGTTACAGAATACCATTACAAGATCATATCACGAAAATAGCCCAACGCGTCGCGTTTGGTTTGGAAGGCTAGTCGCCGTCAAGACAGGCAGCCATTTTGTTTTTGTTTCTTGCGCTCTCGATATTTATGAATGTAGCCGGCGATCCGCTAGCGCCATTGATAAATAGTACAGTACGATTCCAACACAGGTGTGTTGAATAGTGATGGGAAATCAGATTAGTCAATTTAAGTTCAAAAAATATAGTAATACTAGATACGTATATTATAATATATAATACCTAATACTACATATTTTCAACCCTGCTATTCCTGACCACGGCGGCGGTCACAGTAACGGCAGGCCCCACCGTGCTAAGAATCTCTGGGTTACGAAAGGCCGCCAAAACCGACTGACCTTAGCTACGTATGACGCAGGGTGGCTGGCAGCGGTTGGAGGAGAAAAGTCAAATTCCGGGCTTAATGGCATGCCTTGGAAAAGGCCTATGTCCAGCGGACCGACCAGGGCTGATGATGATGATGATAATGATAAAGAATTTAGGATCATTATCTCCAAATTATTAATATTAAAACAAGGGATGTGACACATTGCTACTTCTTTAACAAAATAGTAAGTTATGCATCTTCTTTTTTGAGTGTGTGTGTGTGAGTGATGTACGCTGTTGGCTGCGAGGCCTTTACAGCTTTACCGGACTTAAGGGCGAGCGTGCAACCACTACGCTCGAGCCAGAAGGGCAAGAGGCGACATACTCGAGGCGACATACTCATAAAAAATCTAGCTTTAACTTTAGCTTTTTTACATTAGTATAGAGTATACATTTTTTTAAATAAATTTTATATCACATCCCATCTCTATGACCAGTAATGGAACGCGAGAGAATATGGTAAATTATGCCAATTAAGCGTTTGATCGAAAAAATAACTGCTTTTTGCTTATTATTAATTAGATTGACAGCGGCTTAGCGCAAAATGTAAAGAATAACAGTTTCATATAAGGATCACCCAGTTTTTATTATTTTGTGGTGTAACGTAACGGATGCATTTAATTTCAAGATTGGTATTTTAATTCAAAATAGTGCTGGCACGATATAGCATACCGCTATATTAATTTAGCAATGAATATTCGTAAACTTTGTACAATGGCATAATGTAAACGTACTGGTTTACAAGTTAGTAGGTTATAATTAGGTGTGGTTGATAAAATTGGTATTAGTTTGTTAGATAAAAAAACAGCTCCGCTACTAACTGGTGAAAACCGAATGGAAATCCGTGTAGTATTTTTGAGATTAGCCTAGCCTGTACAGTCTGCTGTTATAAGATGTAAACATTTGCGAACTTTAAAGGTTTGGTAAAATAGCCGACGGAGCGAGACGGGAGCGCGACGGAAGGGCACAGGTACTTTCGATCACCAATAAGATACCAAAGCCCATGTTAGAGTTGCCACTTGACAGATTTAAAAAGTATATTAAATCTTTACTAATGAGTAAAGGATATTATACACTAAATGATTTTTTAAATGATAAAAATGCCTTTACACAAATTAACTGAAATCTAGAAGATTATAATGTTAAGTGCAGCGTGTCCTGCCTAGCGAGCGTTCATTGATTTTAAATATTATTCTCGAACGATGTCGACAGGGTCGTGGATTGGTCATGCTCACTAAAATGTCTTTGCTAGTGGCGGCTCTGTGGAGCGGGTCATTCTTTTCCCTCTAAAATGGTTGAGGAGAGTGATGGCTGCTTCTCAGGTCATACTCGTGAACAGGTGCTGCTGGTGGGGACTGGTCCGTCCCCTGCCCTTTGTCTGACTGAACGTGTACCATAATGCTGTTGAATTTTGTCTCGTTCGGCGTTTTGTACGCGCTCTTTACATATTTTATAGTAACACTTTCTCTTACTATTATTATTATGCTTTTTATTATATACCTCTACAACATCTCTATTTTGTAAATGAGAGGACTATGTAGACACTGACCAATATCATGAATCTAAGTACACTTATGATTAATCTATACTTAAGCACATCTATTTAGCTCGTTCTGCATTGTTCTCCCATACTCCATAAATGCAATGTATACAAAAAGAATTGTAAAACTCATTTTTAAAAAAGAGTAACCGTGGAGTTTCTTGCCCTTCTTCTCCACAGGAATGACTTTCCGAACGGGTGGTAGAGTCTTAAGTAATTAATAATTTTCTCTTTTTGACTATTCATAAGTGCCTTTTGGTCTACATGAACAAAAAACTTTTGATTTTGATTTTGATCGTTCGCCGACGTGGCCTGCACTGTGTTGTCTCCTGTACATTTCAGTGCATTACAACTCCCCAAATCGCGCCACCATCGCGCTCACGTCGCGCTGCGTCGGCTATATAGTCTATCTATCTATCTATCTATCTACAACCTCACGCCAGATCCCTTGCGGGGTAGGCAGAGAGTACAGAGTTCCAACAGGTTCTTTCCTTACATACCTCTCTGGCTTCCTCGACTCTCATAGTTCGTCTCATACACGCTCGCCGGTTACGGAGACTCTTGACTTTTCCATCAGATAAGACTCGGTTTATTTGGTCGTGGTAAGATAGTCTAGGTCTTCCCCGGTACCTGCATCCATCCACTTTCACATTGTATATCTGTTTTGTCATTCTTTCCCCTGGCATTCTTTCTATATGCATATAGTGGCTATATAATGAAAACTTAAATATTATTTTTAGGGTAAATAGTTACAAATACCTTGTCATTTTACAAATCAAGTGTTCTTAGATAATTTATATGCAATATTTACATAATTTAATCGGACAAATATAGATTTTCTATCAAAATATTCCCAGTGTCATTTCGGAATCCGGAATTGTGCCCATACCGGCTTACCCCTTTTACATGGGATCTAACATTGTCCGCAAAAAGTGAGTGTTCACAGTACACCTCTGCTACCTCGCTTGGGGAATATAGGCGTGACGGTGTTTTTTTAATCACTACCTATTTACCCTAAAGATTACATTAACACTTTGCAAAGTGTTTACATTTTAGCCTACTCCATACATAGAAAAAAAGCGACGCTTGACTGAAATTTACATAGATACTAGTTTCTGCCCGCGACTCCGTCTGCGTTAACTTTAGACAGGAACCTAACATTTTTCTAGGATAAAGTGTTCGACCGAAGCTGCGGCTTCAGCTTCGGCCATAAATACTAAAAAAAATAAAAATATCTTCGGCCTATCCTTCCGCTTCGGCTAAAATTGGCCGAAGATTTGGCCGAAGCCGAAGGCTTGCAGCAAGCACCGAAATTGAACGATCTATTACGATTTACGACTTACGAATGGTTTTAAGTAAAGAAATATTATTAATAAATAATATTATTTCAGTTTTATGATTTTAGGCAGTTGTAGGTAATTTTTATCATGTCTTTAAAACAGTCAACATAACTTTTTAAAAATTTAGCCAATCATGAACCTTAGCGATCATTAGCTTACCTTACCTTATCATGAATTCTTAGGGTTATTTAACCTTCGAGCTTCGGCTTCGGCGTCGGCCGAAGGGTTTGGCGATGGCCTATTAATAGGGTTCAGCTTCGGCTTAAAATCGACCTTCGGTCGGATAGATATAAGATATCTTATGTGTTAATCAAGGTGTGCCAAATTTCATCCAAATCCGTTCTGCCGTTTTTGCGTGTTTTAGTAACAACCATACAAACTTTTACATTTCAAATATTAGTAGCATTATATTCTCCAAATTCTGATCCCCTAATTGAATAGGTCATAATTGCGGCACCCCGTCCCACCTTTCACAGACAATCGTGTCAATCATTCGCCGCGTCAATCAAAGAAATGGAAAATATTGTCAATTTCCACTCCACCCCTGTCAGGCAATCCTATTTCGGATATTAGGGGGAGTGATTGTTGGAACAAAAATGTGTATACGCCTATTTGATGTAAAAGTACCTATTAGCTACTTTTAAAATACAACCCTCGGTATTTCACGTGATTTTTTTCGGATTTGTTTTATTTTTTTAGTAGTTTCTGCCCGCGACTTAGTCCGCGTGCATTTTAGACAGGACCCTAACAATTTTTTGGGATAAAAATTAGTATCCTATATGTTAATCTAGATAATAAACTATATGTGTACCAAATTTCATCCAAATTCCTTCAGCCGTTTTTGCGTGATTGAGTAACAAACATCCAAACATTTAAACATCCAAACATGCAAGCTTTTACATTTATAATATTAGTAGGATTAGCTGAGGAGCTAATCAAGCTATGAAAGCGGAGGAAGCCGGAGAGGTATGCCAAAGTCAAAGTCAAGAGACCTGTTAGAACTCTGTACTCTCTGCCTACCCCGCGAGGGATCTGGCGTGATGATATAGATAGATAGATAGAACTAGCAGTTTTTCACGGCTATGCACCAGGTCGACAACAGTGCCCCCTGCAGCGTCAGAGTCAGAATCAGAATATTTTTTATTCATGTATTTATGAATCGTCAGAATAGTAACAAAGACTCTACCACCACTTTGGAATGTCATGCCTGTGGAGAAGAAGAGCAAGAAACTCCACGGTTACTCTTTTAAAATAGTATTTTTACAATTTCTTCCATCTAAATTTTGTTGTGGGGTATGGGAGAACAATGTAGTATCAGGTGAGTCTAAATTTAATTTACCAAGTAACCAATACCATTCATGAGAATGGCTACATGGTTCTTTCATTTACAGATGAAAAAATGAGAAAGAAAAATTACCAATTTTATTAAACTACTATAAAGAAGAGAGAGAATAACAAATAATAATAGCTGAACATGTTATCCACATTCTGATGGAGCTGGAACAGCATCTATCCAAGCATTTTTATCTTTTAAATTATCGCCTAGAGTATAGTAAGCTCGCTTGCAGAGCGTACGTTTAATACAAGATTTGAATTTATTTTCACTAAGTTGTGTGGCGTCAAGTGGGATTTTATTATAAAATCTAAAGATGAAAGACGTGTGAATTTTAGACAGACGAAATTGCAGTTGATCTAATTTATTTCTATGTAAGGTGTTATAGCAATCTATCACCTAGCTGATTAAATAGATCTAAATTTGTCCTTGTATACATTATGTTTTCATGGGACCGTCATAATATTGGTTTCTTTAAACAATTCTCTTAAATAGTTGCGACTACCTAAGTTATAGATGGCCTTAATAGCCCTTTTTTTGTAAATTAAAAATAGACTCAAAAAATAGACTCAATGTCAGCTGCCGTACCCCACAATAATATACCGTAAGACATGGCACTATGAAAGTAACTGAAGTAGAAAATCCGCGCGGTGTCCACATCAGTAAGCTGTCTGATCTTTTTTAGAATAGGCAACGGAACTGAGTCGTTTACCTAAAGTCTTATTATGAGGGCCCCATTGCAACTTACAGTCTAGCGTAATCCCTAAGAAAGATGAATTATTTATAAACTCAAAAGTTTCTCGTTATGTAGTATGTAATATCACATGCAGTACTTTTCACACTTGCTAAAGAAAACCGTATACATGTGAACCAATTATGTACTTGAAAAATAGAGTCATTTACCTCGTCTAAGATATTTACATGTCTACCTACTTTAAAGATCAAAGAGGTATCATCAGCAAACAAAACTACCTTCGCCCGCCCCTTAACTGGCGTCTATGTTACTTCTGGATAATGTAGCTATCTAATGGTGAAAGCCAGCTGAGTTTCTCGCCAGATCCTGTCAGTGTGAGGCCGCGTTCCAATCCGGTGGTAGTTGTGTAAAAAAATGTAATAATTTTGACGTTTGTAAGAGCTCCTGTTGGCCTATGCATCTAAACATTTATGAAATTTAAAGAATTATTTAAATCGGTTCAGTAGTTTTATAGTTTCTCGATTACAAACAAACAAATCTTTCCTCTTTATAATATTAGGTAAGGTAGGCAGTATAATACTAATACAAAATCTTCCCAATAAACAAATAACCACACTTCGAAATTACTTTCATTCTAAATCAAATCATTCATTCCTTCACAAGCATGTATCAGAGATAGGTAATAAACACATACCGCTTAACCTCCAAGATAGACGGACACAACCCAATGAAAAAATAACAGACAGACAGAGTAAAACAGCAAGATGGGCTGAAATCTCTTCATGGAAGACACCGAACCGATCTGAACCATAGCTATATTGACAAAGATAAGTCGAACGAGTGGCTCAGAAGAGGGGAACTGTTTCCGGAGACAGAAGGTTTCATGCTTGCTATACAAGACCAAATTATTGCCACTCGATATTATAAAAAGTACATTATCAAAGACACTAACCTACCGACACATATATGTACATTGTAGCTCAGCCTCTGAAACAATACAATACATCACCGGCGTTTGCAAATCCCTTGTTCAAACTGACTACAAGCATCAGCACGACCAAGTGGCAGCAATAATACACCAACACTTAGCGCACCAACATCAATTTATAAATAAAAAGGAACCGTACTACAAATACAAACCCAATCTGGATCTCGAGAACAGAGGCGTCAAAATCTGTGATCGAACCATCATCACAGATAAAACGATTCATTACAATAGACCAGATATAACAGTTCATATAAAAGGCAGTAATACAGGATAACTAGACCTTGCAATAGAATTGAAAACACAGTGGAAAGCAAATACAGTCCATGTAATACCCATAGTAATATCATCAACCGGTATAATTCCAAAAAGTCTCTTACAAAGGCTTTATTTATTAGGTACACCAGCATCCACATCATATTTACTACAGAAGGCCACTATTCTAAATACTTGTCCATATCATCTTCTACTTTTATTATTTGATCTGTCACGCTTGGCCAAGGCCCGCATGATAGAAAAAAACCGCTGTAAAATGGGAGCAAAACAACAAACCTTCAATATAATAATAATAATCATATTAGCCCTGTTAAAAACTGTCCCACCGTTGCGCACGGGTCTCCTCTCAAACTGAGGGGCTTTAAGCATAGTCCACCACGCTGGCCCAGTGCGGGTTGGCGAACATCACACACCTTCGAGAAACTCTTAGGCATGCACGATATTTTCCTTCACCGTATGCCCAATAAAAAGTATAGTATAATAAAAATAAAATAAATACTTGCATTCCCTAAGTAGGATTGGCAATATGGCTGTGTACACTTACATTTGGCGACTATGTTAGATTCCAAAAATATTTTCCATCAAATGGCGGCAGTATCATTTGTTCACCTACTTTTAGCTGATCATTGGTGTACTTTAAACGCCCACATTTCATTAACCATGTTAGATCCCAATATACGTAGTAGATGACGATCTCCCAGTATAATGCACTGGGCACAATTCCAAACCCTAGACGTCTATTAAGATTTGCTCCATAGAACCCACACTTTGTCCGACCTAATAGAAAACCAGAACCTCGTGTTCGCCATCCACACTGTGCTACAAGACCAACGGACAATTTATACAATATATATAGGAACCACTCTCATAAACCGAATACATTTTAAGTCCACTGCCAATTTCACTTACTAAACCCATAAAACTGCACTGCTCATGTCAAAACATACATTTACAGTTAAATCACCGATGTAGGAAGCATCGTAAGCCGATTTGCTAACTTAAGTCAGGACACATGTACAACAGCGCATTAGCTTAACAATAACTTAAGCTCTCCTCATCATTGACTGCCTTACTTATGCGCATGCTGCGTTTAGACCGGTTGCAACTTAAAAGCGAACTTGATTTATCAGTGGCAAAACGTTCTAGGAAGTTATATAATTATTTGAATAAATGGATATCTACAAGATGATTGTAAATGATTTAATAAGCATCTTTATCATGTCCAACTGGAGCATAGTTGTTGAACACTCGCCTTCTTATCTGGTAGGTAAAATAAATACACGTAAAGATTTATGGGCCAACAGCATCATCACTTTTTATACTTTTCCTTTTTTACTCTACTTCACGTAATAATGAAAAAAGAAACTGGAATATCATGTTTCCTTTGCACCACTACTTACATAATTCATTATACTTCTTAACTTTAATCTATATACGTAGGTACTCCACTTTACTATGGGGTATATGTAGCTTGAAAGTTCTGACTTTAGCCAAAATTAGTCCAAAAAATAATAAGTTGTAACATATTTGTGTAATGTCGTAGATAGTGTCAATTCTTACGTCAATAAATACTGTCATACAGTTATAAAATAGGTACCTGTGATCTTTTATACATAATATCTATCACTTCAAAATAAAGGCCCGTAATAGTGTCATAACAAGCTATTTTTATAAACCAAATCGAGTAATATATTCTATCACGCTGGCCGATCTAAATGAAGCATCGTGTCGCAAGAGCCGTTATTCCATCGGCAACCAGTCTCCGCTGATTTATCCCGCCAGAGGGCACTAATGCACTGCAAAAACTTATTGTGCTCCATCCACGTAGAGTTATTATGAGTAACATGCCTTAAATATTGAGGAGTAGTACTTTACTGAAGAAACTGGACGCAGCGGTCTATTGAATATATAATTCAGAATGGGTTTGTATAAGAAATGGTGTTCACAACTGACGGAACAATGAATCATATTTGCTTACTTATTGCAACAGCTATATCTACCAAGGGGTGGATAAAGACGTAATATTGGGAACTTTATACGTACTCGTAAGTGCCTAACCTAAAGTTTTGAATTATCCGTAAGAAAATTTTAACCGGTAAATTGAAACATTTTAAAACCGGCATAAAATATGGCATAAAAAGTAGTGATAGACCGTTGGACTGCAAAGTCAGAGGTCTCGGGTTCCAACTCAGGCACGCACCTCTGTCTATTCGAAAGCATGTGCGTATTATAAATGAACTATCACTTGCTTTAACGGTGAAGGAAAACATCGTGAGGAAACCTGCATGCCTGAGAGTTTCTCGAAGGTGTGTGAAGTTCGCCGATCCGCACTGGGCCAGCGTGGTGGACTATGGCCTAAACCCTCTCAGTTTGAGAGGAGGCCCGTGCCCAACGGTGGGACAGTTTCTTAACAGGGCTAATATTATTATTATTATAAAATATGGCACAACAAGAATGTTGGACTCCTATATTTCCCAAGTGGTTTCAGAGCCGTACAGAGAACACTCACATATCGCGGACGATGTTGGGTCTCAATGTAAAAAATGACAAGTCCTTTGTCATCAATAGTCTATAGTATAGACTGATTTAGTAGCAGCGGAAAAGTATAGACTCTATTTTTTTTGAGGCAAAAGATAGCATATTACCTTCCCTTGGATAAAATCTATGTCCGTGCCGAACTTGACCAAAATCTGTTCCGCGGTTTGAGCGTGAAAAGGTAACAGACCAAAAGACATAGTTACTTGGACTCAACAAAATTTTTAGTCAATTCTAAAATCCCTTCAAACAACAACGTTCCTGAGCATTGCTAACAGGCAATTTCCACTTTCTCTGTCAATCACTCACATAGCAGTGTGACTCGCGGAAATTCTTTGATCGATGTTTGATTGTGGTAACACGGGGAAATGATCTCTTAGCTTCCCCATGGCTCTTGTCGCATACAATCGAGGTATTTAAGGGTTGATGTAGTTAAATATAGTTTGTATGCAGTAAATTACAAACATTTGGTGACATTTGGTGTTTTATATTGGATATTTGCGAAATGTGTACCAAAACATACTCAATTAATTAAAACTTGAAAGTTGAGAAAACAAGTGAAAGACATAAAAATGAACACCGTCTCGCCTATATTTCCCAAAGGTGGCAGAGGTGTAACGTCTTTGGGGAAAACTGTGTACACCCTCTTTTCGACGATAATAAGTACCCTGTAATTGTCATCATACTGGACCCAATGCCTCCGGACCGATCCTGGAATTTTTTGTATCAAAATTTATTTTTTGTCCGACATAGGATTCGAAGCCAGGACCTCATGATTGCTATGGGTATTGTTCGCCACTAGATCAACGAGGCAGTCAGATATATTTGACAGACGATTTATATATAGACCGCCCAGCCGTAATTGGCTATGGCGTCCCGAAACTGAATCAACTGCGAGCGTGAGCTTCAAATGTGACTCGCAAAACCGAATTTGGTTTTAAAAATTCGGTCACATGACTGACAGTAGAGTCGGCCTTCGTTGTTGTAAGTATAATTGTAGGAGGGCTTAGGACGAGTCTTTCGTAACTGGCGTTTATCGTCTAGCTGTGATAGACGATCCACTTCAAATTCAGTGACGCCTGTTTCGTCGTTTTAGTTTATATTTAACAAAGACCACCTGTGCGGGCTAAGTGGGGCTAAGACAGAACCCGGTGATAGAGATAGTTGATAGAGGAATAAGTCTGGTGGAAGTTGACATAATATACAATATATTCACACACGGTTATTCCGGGATAGCCGTTATTTCTTCATACTAAAATAGCAGAATGGAAGATCCATTCCACTAACACTTTCAAGGTGTTTTAGGTCTCAAAATTATATTATTCGAGATACTTTTTATCCCGGAAACAATCACGGTTCTTGCAAAATAGCTGGCTAAAAGAATTTAATTGAAACTTTTTATGAAGGTGTCTTACACCGTAAAGTATAACGAAACACTTTTCATTACGAAAAATATATACAATAGCATGACTTCTGCGGAATATCTATTATTTCTTTATACTAAAATGGGTGAACGAATTATAAAGAAACTTAATATATAAAAAAAACGCAGATATAAAATGAGCAAGTGGAAGAACGTTGATAGTGGGGAAGACCTAGACTATCTTACCATTACCAAATAGAACGTGTATTATCAGAAGGGCAAGTCAAGAGTCTCCGTAACTGGCGAGCGTATATAAGACGGACTATGAGAGTGGAAAAACCACAAAAAGGTTTGTAAGAAAAGAACCTGTTTGAAATCTATACTCTCTGCCTACCTTGCAAGGAATCTGACATGATGATATAGATTGATAGATAGTATTGAAGTATCTTAAGTCGTGAAATAGTAATAAGAAATAGGTAACTTTGTTCACACACTATATCATGCCAAAACTATCCGTGTAAGTGGTATATAAAATCACTCCAATATTGCATTTGGTAGATTTTTACCGGCCTGCATGAAGGCTCAAAGATATTAATCATATTTAGGTTAAAAAATGCCTGGCAATCCTTCGATTTCCCTCTTCTTCTTCACAGGTGACTGGAAGCCTGGGGACCTCTAAAAATTGTTCTTCCTCTAAAAATGAGTAAAAAAAAATTTACTCATTTTTAAGTTGACTTTATAAATACTTTTTCAAAACAAAGATGACTTGGTTTAACCGATAAAACGTAGACTGCTTAACTTATTTTGTGAAATAGTCACAGGTACGATCCCCGCACAGCGTACAAGAATATTGATATGGGATTTGTGATTTTGAAATAAATAAGTACATATGGGCACAATAAAAAAAATGTTTGTTTGTCCGCGTTAATATCCAGAACGGTGGAACCGATTATAAATATACTATCATTAGAAAATGGAGGAATTTTTAGAGATTGTTTAAGACTACATTTTAGCTCGGGAGATGCAACATTTCGGGGGGATAGTTGATTTTATTTGTCCATATTAACACGGCTAAACGGATTTAAAAGAAACTGAATATGGAGGTGTCTCTTCAGTTTTGCAATAAAGCTATCCAAAATATTCTTACCTACCAATGTAGTTACAAAAGAAACGCGTGCGAAGCAGCGGGTTACGGCTAGTTCTTAATAAAATCATAAGGGAAGTTTTTTTATTTGTTGCCTAAATTATAATAATGCCAACCTATAGGGACCTACTACTTGGCAAAGGCCACGACAAATCGAGGTTAGAGAGATCGGATTATACTCCACCACACAGACCCAGCGCCGATTGGTGAAGGCAGGTTTGTGGCCACCTGCTTTTGGAACTTATGCCCTTTATGGCCTCCAACTTGACTGAATGACTACCCCACAATGCTGAACAAATACGGTTAGATATCATAGCTTCTCATCACTCGAATAAACAATTTGGTAAATTTTGGAAACAGACCAGTAAACTGAGTCCTAGGTCGAGCTTGCCTGTGAGTGTGGAGGGTGTTAGTGAGCCTGCCAAAATTGCGGAATTATTTAAAAACCATTTCAGAATTGAATCGCCATTGATACCAGCGGGGAACTCATCGCCTCTCATGAGATCAAATTTTAATCCGCATGTAAGGTTCACGGCTGAGGAGGTGGCGGCAGTGCTGAAGGGTATGACGCATGGGAAATCACCGGGGCACGACTCGCTTAGTATTGAGCACCTGCAACATGCGGGTGTTCACTTGCCCCGAGTGCTAGCCATGCTCTTGTCCTTTTGCGTGTGTCACACATACTTGCCTGACGAGATGATGAGAACCCTGGTGGTACCAATACTCAGAAACCGTACGGGGGATACGTCTGATAAGACTAATTATAGGCCCATATCATTAGCAACCATCGTAGCCAAAGTGCTGGACAGTATGCTGGACAAGCAGTTAAATGAGCATATAAAGCTTCACGATGCTCAATTTGGATTTCAGCCCGGACTATCAACAGAGGCGGCTGTACTGTGTCTCAAGCATACTGTACGGTACTATACAGATAGGAAGACACCTATCTATGCGTGTTTTCTTCTATCTATCTATCTATAACCTCACGCCAGATCCCTTGCGGGGTAGGCAGAGAGTACAGAGTTCCAACAGGTTCTTTCCTTACATACCTCTCTGGCTTCCTCGACTCTCATAGTTCGTCTCATACACGCTCGCCGGTTACGGAGACTCTTGACTTTTCCATCAGATAGGACTCGGTTTATTTGGTCGTGGTAAGATAGTCTAGGTCTTCCCCGGTACCTGCATCCTTCCACTTTCACATTGTATATCTGTTTTGTCATTCTTTCCTCTGGCATTCTTTCTATATGCCCGAACCAACGGAGCATGCCCTTTCTCATCTTTACACCGATACTATCTTTCATACCTACTCGCTGTCTTACTATGCTGTTGCTAATGCGGTCGGTCAGCTTCACTCCGCACATCTTCCGCAGAGCTCGCATTTCTACCGCATTTATCCTACTTTCATTCTCCTTCTTACATACCCAGCTCTCGCTACCATATAACAGCGTTGGGACAAGCACTCCGTTATGTATGGCCAGCTGCGCCTTATGGCTTAAGTGCCGGCTCCCGAGTAGATTTCCCATCGCACCATTCACTCTGTTCCCTGCACTCACTCTTCTCTCTATGTCAGCGGTGTATTTCCCATCCTTACTGAAGGCGCATCCAAGATATTTGTTGTGTGACAAGGCGTGTTTTCTTGATCTGTCAAAGGCATTTGGTGTCCTATAGCAAGCTCTGGAATAAATTGTACGCAGAGACCACAGTGCCAGGTGAACTTATCAACCTATTAAAGTATTGGTATGGGCACCAAAGTAACTTGGTTAGATGGGGAGGCTCACTATCCGGAGCGTACCAACTCGAGTGCGGCGTGAGGCAGGGGGGCTGACCTCACCCAAACTCTTTAATCTCTACGTTAACCGGCTGATTGAGGAGCTCACCAGCGCCAAAATAGGTTGCTCTATAGATGGTATATTGGTAAACAATATAAGTTATGCAGACGATATGGTGCTGCTGAGCCCCTCAATCAGTGCCTTAAGAAAACTGGTAGGGATTTGTGAGAGGTATGCGGAGGCCCATGGTCTTAGGTATAATGCCGACAAAAGTGAGCTACTCGTTTTCAGGGCGGGGACTAAAGAATATTCTTCGGTTCCGCCGGTAATGATAAGAGGCTCACCACTTAAGTTAGTGTCGGAATTTAAATACCTGGGACACTGGGTCACGGCAAACCAGAATGATGACCTGGACCTGGAGAGAGAGCGTAGGGCGTTGTCAGTGAGAAGTAATATGTTGATTCGCAGATTTGCAAAGTGTACCAATGGTGTAAAACTAACCTTGTTTAGAGCCTTTTGCCAAACGTTTTACACCTGCAGTCTGTGGATCAACTGTATAGTTGATTAGGCCAGCCCTTCTAGTATTAGAAGGGCTGGCGACGTCCTGCGCGTACAATATAACAACGCGTTTAGGGCATTGATGGGGTTGCCGAGGTACTGCAGCGCCTCGGGGATGTTCGCGGAAGCACGTATAGATGACTTCTACGAAGTGGTAGTCGGGACCAACGGCTTACCATGCATTCCGTAGCACGTAAACGCTCGAATATGAAATGCCACAAACGGTAACCCATCTCAGACCAACCGAGCCGAACGCTGCTTAACCATAGTGCTCGGTTAAAACACTCCGCTCGCCAACGCTATAAGCGCCTCTAGGTAGATTAGGATCACTAAAACCTTCCTTACTTTTTTTTCTTTTTAAAAAACATGGCCCCTAACTATGAATTATATCTATGTCACAAACATACCGAAACGACTATTTGTGAAACGAACCTGCGATAACCTGATTCTGAGGGCGAAGAGGCTTACGCTCTTTAAAAAGCCATCCATCAATACAAAAACACAGTGTAATTTTAGTCGTATCTAATGCGTTCACCGATAATAAAAAATTACTAAAAAGGTCACTTCAATAAGTAACATCTACCTAATGACCTATCTGAATACCGTGCAATCCGAAACACCGAAGGTATCTATCGGCCAGCTAAAAAGCTGCGCCGCTCTTCAATGTCATTTGGCACTTAGTCATAAGTGCCAAATGACATTGAAGTCGTCCGTCCTGTCGTCCTTCAAAGTCTGGCACCAGCAGAGGAGAGGGCGAGTCTCCTGTAGACTTACTCAGATAATCACCGGTCACGGTTGCTTCGGTGATTACCTGAGGAAGATAGGACGCGAGGCGACGACGACCTGTCACCACTGCGGTAGGGACCAGGATTCCGCCCAGCACACGCTCGAAGAGTGCCCAGCGTGGGTCCCCGGCCTGCGCGACGAAGGCGACGGCACCGGGGCGAAGGCACAGCCCACCCAGGCCCCCCCAGCCCATTAGCCCGGGGCTTAAGAATACGGGCTAACTCGCGTCCCCCGCCGTAATATCTGGCGGAGGACCCCCCCTGCACCAACATCAGCAGGAGGACCTTCGGGGTCGCGGATGCAAGAAGCGGGGGCCCTGAGCGTCCTTCACCAGCGACCCCGGGGAGGACGACGGCGTAGTGTGGCCCACGTCGCGGTGAGCATTGCGTCGATGCGGGGGGAGCGTGTCATCAAGTGATTGCGATGGCGAGCTCTTCAGATTGCGGCACAATAGGGGCACCGGTGCGTTCCATACGGAGATCCTGGATGCCCTCCAAAGTGATGATGTCGCCTACCTTTAGTCGGTAGGAATCCGACACGCCCCGTAACCTTCTCTGAGGCTCGCGGAAATCCTATACAGGATTTTCTCCAGGAAAAAAGGCCAAAACTTGTAAGATGAATTAGAACCACTTCCTTTTATCCTACAGACTGAAAATTTGTCATGTTGATTTAGTTACGATGACAATATATTTTAATAAGCACATCCTTATTCTGATTCTGATTGGATTGACCCAGAATTGGCTCCAGACGAAGGGATTCCTCAACGGAGGTATTCCTCAACGGTGAATAGCATAGACACGAAATTTGGTGTACACATTCAATGTTGATTGGCCGCTTTAAATTGCACTTTTAACTGATTACTTAAAATCTAGTTTTAAATTATATTTTATTTTCAATCCAATGTCTTTGGAACTCACTCCCACACGCTATACGCGCAAGCTCCCTGTCTGGACATCTTCAGGAGAAGAATCAGGGAACATTTCCTATCTGATTGTTGATACACATTTGTAATATAATATACTATGTGTATTTTTATGTATGTTTATTTTATAAATTATATATATTTAGTTTTGTATAGTATGTATTTTATTTATATTTATGTTTATTTTATTGTATGTTTTAATGTGTAATTGTATAACTACCCTCTTATTAACATTCTCATCTCTCAACACTTAAAGGTTCGCTGGAAGAGAACTCATATTTTGAGTTAAGCTCGCCTTTGTATATCACCTGTGAAATTACAACTGTAAATGTACTGTATACAATAAAGGATTAAAATAAAATAAAATATTCTACATGTTAATGTAGCTATGCTAAAATATTATTTGACGGTCGATTTAGCGCACACAACTCTTTTAACTAGCGACAAATCTTTGTGTGATCCACAATTATTTGTTCCGGTCAGGGTATTTGTGTATGAGAAATTTCATGCTTGTAAACGGACCCACGACAGGAATAAATCCAAGGGCGAGGCTATATCTTGTTTTAAAAAAAGAAAAAATAAATATATAGCCCTACAAAATAAAAGATGTGTAACACGGTATTAATGCAGTACCGTACAGAAACAAAACAAATAACCTTACAGCCGATAAGTAACAATGGCCGGACAGCAGTATTTGCGAGCCAACAACGTGTCATAAGTTGTGCTTCAACACATTTTGCATATAACGCCTCACCATGTAAAGCTTAGAAGGGATAGAATTGTATAGTTAAATATAATAAAAAAAATAAACATTATCGTGTCTATATTCTCCAAGCGTGCGTGGTAAAGGTGTACTGTGTACATATTTATACCAGTTTTTAATTTACAATAGTTCTTAAAAAGAAAATAAATAAGGAGGAGCAGCAAAAAAACCGTTACGCCTTTATTTACGACGAGAGGAAGGCAGAGGTGTGTACACCCACACACCGCGGATCACGTTAGGTCCTAATGTAATAAGTGGTGAGCCTATTGTCATTATACCTAACGAGTGACCTATTGAAGATTTTTCGATAGAAAACCCACAATTAGTCTTACCTAAAATTCGAATGTCGTAATCGCCACTCCCACTACACGCCACTAAGACAAGTGGGCCGTATTTAAATGGTAGTTGTATTCATGTTTGTGTAACATTCTTTCTATATCAATTTTTGTCATTAGTTTCAGCTGTTCTTTTCTATTCGAATGCCGCTTAAGGATTGTAATCTTTTTCTATGTGTATGCTTTATTTGAAACCCCGTGTAACCTTAATGTTGGATTATCATGTATGATGTGCCGTTAAAATGTTAAAGAATGAAACAAGAGAGGTTGTGAAATTATCATTATGAGGTGCATGCCTATGTGAAACCATGCCAAAATTATACCTGTTTATTAAAAACATTAACAGAACATATAATTTTTATGTCGCCACGTCTAACTTCTTTGTAAGTCTTCTTAGTTGATTTAGGGTGTGAGTCCACTGTTGTGGTGTCGTAATTTTGACTTGTTATCGCCATCGTTACGATTATTTATCGCTTTTAAAACAAACACTCATTGGAGGCGTGTTTTAATTTACGTTCAAGTGTGTACTACGCTTGAGGGTGCTTCCATAGCTTCATTGTGGAAATCATATTGCGAGTTGATTAGCTTTTTTCAAACCTTTTGTAATATACATGTAATTAACCATACATAAGTAACGTATTTTATTATTATTATAGATGTCATGCAAGACAAAAATTAAAAAAAAATATACGAGTATACAATGTGAAAGTGGAAGGATGTAGGCACCGGGGAAAACGTAGATTATCTTACTATGACCGAATAGACCGAGACCTATTTGAAGGGCAAGTCAAGAGTCTTCGGAGAGTGGAGGAAGCCAGTGAGGTCTGTAAGGAAAGAACCTGTTGGAACTCTGTGCTCTCTGCCTACCCCACAAAGGCTCTGGCGTGATTATATAGATAGATAGAATAGATCTGACTAGACTGCCTCGTTGGTCTAGTGGCAAAGCGCATCACTTGATGATTACGATGCCCTAGGTTCAAACCCTAGGTCGGACAAATGAAGTTTTTATAACTTCCCAGTATGAGTCCGGAGTCTGGAATCGGGCCCGATATATTGAAATAGGGTCGCCAGCTATTACGTGGGTCCTAACATCGCCGGCGATAAATGAGTGTACACAGTACACCTCTGCCACCCCCGCTTGGGAAATATGGGCTTGAGAGTGTTTATTTTTTTTAGAATAGATCTTTGTATATGTCGTATAAGTGATGGAAGCCAGAGAGGTCTGTAAGGAAAGAACCTGTTGGATATCTCTACTGCCTATCTCGTACCCCTATCTGGCGTCATAATTCAAATAGATGGATCTTTTTATGTTTAGATACAAGATTTCTATTACAACGAATGACACTGACATTAACATGATAATAATAAAAAAAGTATTGTAAACTGATGTGAATAGTACTTGTGAGTCTGCATTTCTTATTATCTATGGCCATCGTGTCCACCATTTTATCTAGTGGCAGGCAGCCCGTCAAACGGACTAAGATCGAGTACTGGCCCAGAGATTTTATTAAGAACTAGCAGTTTCCCTCGACTTCGTACCCGGTCGACAACAGCACCACCTACCGGGTCTATGTTATATAGCCTATGTTACTTCTGGATAAGATAACTTTCCAATAGTGAAAGAATCATTAAAATCCGATCAGTAGTACTGGAGATTACCCTGAACGTCTAAACTCACAAACTAAGGTAGTTTGTGAGATTAAGTGTTTTATAATATTAGTATAGGTGATATAAACTTGTGAAAAGCGAAACGTTGAGAAAGAACTCTTTCAGCAGTTTGCGATGATGGTGCTCTTAACAACACCAAGGGTAAGCAGCGTTCGACTCGGTCGGTCTAAGATGGGTGAGCGTTTGTGGCATTTCATATTGGAGCGTCTCCGTACTCCGGAAGGCACGCTAAGCCGTTTTCAGTTGCTACTTAAGGTTGTACTTGTGAAGCCAAGTTTGACTTATAGGGGCCTTGATAATTTCTAACAGTGGCTAAACCTGCCTCCACCAATCCGAACTGGATCCGCGTGGTGAAGTATGTCCTAATCTCTCTCCCCTTTACTTATGAGTGGCTTTTGCCCAACAGTGGGACGTTAGGCTGATTTATTCGAAACGCGAAATAACTGCGTAGTTATTAGAACTCAAGTTTCTAAAGGCATTGCAAAAACTAAAGAACATTTTCCCATGATCGGGGATTCAATCGTTTGACAAATCAGATACAGTGAAGTTGCTGTTATGGCCACTGATGACGTCACGGACCAATAATGCCTGTGATTGGTTCGCACGTGACGTTCGGTTACATGTGTACACTTGGTGGCAAGAAAAACTATACACATCTGTAGATTATTTTGTATACATATTTTCGATCGTGTTTGCTCTCTTGTGGGAATATAAATAACGCAGTGTTATGGTTATTTGTGTTTTAATCGAAATCGTTATGAAAGCCATTCTTTCTTTTGTAACCTTCTATCAAACTATTAGTGTACAGCACACAGATACGTAATCGCCGCCTTTGTATTTAGGTACTGATAAAATAAGCATATACATATTTCTCTCTCTTTAAAATTAAATTGCAGCAAAATGTGTTACTTTAAATTATTTTGGTTTTTATCAGAATAGTATCGGAAGCTATTCCTTTTATAGTAAACGTCTAACAAACTATTTATAGTGAACCTACAGGACACAGATACGTACACCTACCGGTGTATGTTCGAAAAACATAAGCTTCTAACATAATATCTTACTCTCTTAACTTATGTGAATTTTAGAATACTATTCTTTGGGCAAACCGCTGATTGTAATGAAAATGAAAAATTGAAAAATATTTATTTCAAAAAAAATTTGAACAAAAACTTAACATTTTCATTGATCTCCACACTAGGCATGGCCTGTCCCTTGGGGATTCTGGAGATTTGTGTGAGAACAATTTATTTTTCAATGCTTTTCAGGTTGGTATATTTTATTTTATATTTAAAAACTGAAGCTATCTGTGGTATCATAAAAATGACTAAACTCTTATCAATAGTACCGATTATTGATAAGAGGCCATTCATTTTTACAAGACCTTCGCAGGCATAATAAATTGAAATCCTTGAAGAATATTTCCATTTATCTGACCAGCAAGTACACCGCAGTATATTGTACGGCTTTGAGAAAGCGTCACATTCCATTATACGGCTGACAATAATTCCGTATCGCGCACACTCGCCGTAATTTTCTGAATTTGTCTCCGCTTGTCATGTTGGACAACACTATGCAATAAGTAACCAACCACTATTGTGGTAAATACAAAATTCTCAAGCCAAACTAAATTTAAAAAATCTTCCTCGCGCCAAATTCCCCAAGCGGGGGTGGCAGGGGTGCATTGTGTACACTCACTGTTTGTCGACAATGTTTGGTCCCAATAGTAAAATAGGGGGCGAGCGTATTATCATTATACCTATCGGATACAATTACAGCCTCCAGACTGATACTAGGAATTATTCGATAAAAAAATCTACACTTTGTCTGACCTAGAATTCAAAATCATGAGCACGTAATCGCTACATGCATTATATTCCCCTAATGACTAGACTAATGAGGCTGTTCTCACACATATCGCTACCGTATTATTTTATAGGTGATCGTAGCCCTTTAGGACCGTAATAATCATAGTGATGACCAAGATGAAGCAGCGTATGGCTTGAGGTGGATGACCGTTTGTGCCAATTTAGTAGGCAGCTTGATAATTTCGATCAGCGGGTGGCCACAAACCTGCCTCCACTAAGTAATCCGCATTGGGTCTGCGTGGTGGAGAAGTTAATCTCTCTCTTCCCCTTCTCTCCTCTCTCCACTTCTCCTCCTCTCTGTTGAAAATAAAAAATAATATTTTGACGACAGCTTGGTGTAATGATAAGAGTGAAGGCTGATCCATTTTCTGGTTCAAGTAATCATGGGTTCGTTCTACGAATAGAACTTATCTTTTTGTGACCCACAAATGTTTTGTTTCGGTTTGCAACGAGTCAAGAATTTAATTCGTATTGTGGGGCTTTGTGCTTCGCTTTTAAATTAATTTATACTTTATGCAAACAAACTTAATGATAACTTATTTGTATAGGCTAGTAAAAGAACATTTAGCTGTCACTTGTTCACTCTTACATGAACTCCATAATAATATCGATACCAATCCGATCTAGTTACGGGGATGATTGTGACGGCCATCCCCTCTCGTCCCACTCATTGTGCGTCCCTCTCGCACAATAGCTGCGCATGCGTCGCACGTCATTACCGCAATGGCGACGATCATTGCAAATCTATGGTGGACGTGACTCTATGGAAATTTGTTATAAAATCGATTAGAAATCTGTTTTGTTGGGGTTTAAACCAAGTTTAGTGTGATATTATACCGATGGAGAGATTCTTCTATTCCTAATGGCACACTAGATCGAGTAGCCGCAGGTTCGATCTTGGGACTTTTTTTTTGTGAGACCAATATTTGTTTTGGTTTGGATTTGTGTATGTTGTTAAATAAACAAATAAATAATCTAAATGTTTGTATGTTCTTGTATTGACCGAGAATCAATGTGAATTTTCAAAATCGGCAAAGGCTTAAGAAATTGCTAATATAGTGAAAGTTGGAAAAAGATATTTAAGAAGACTTGAACAGGACCGCAACGTAAAGCAAAAACAAGATAAGGCTTGCGCTTTGCTATGGAGTAGAGAGCTAATGTTAAAGATAAATGCTTACATGCTATATAACATGCTGGAATTTTTATCTTAAATCAAAGTTACGGAAGTCTTCGCTCGCGGTTTGCCAGCGCACCATAGAGCGCAGTATTCTAGGTACTAAGCTTACCGACCATGTCAAAAATAGTGTACTGCGTTTCATGACACAAATGGCTGATGTTGGTCAAAAAGCCGCCACGTTATCATGGGACTGGGCAATGTCTGCCGCATGCTAGACACATCGTGGGCTAAAATAATAACCAACTTGGTCTCTCCTAATTTTAAAACACATCGCGGCAGGCCCAGAAAGAGATGGCAGGACGAACTGGACGCCTTTATGAGTGATTGGCCCTAGATCGCTATAAACGGAGTAGAGTGGAAAGTGTGGAGGGAGGCCTTTGCCCATCAGTGAAACACCAATGGTTGGATAAAAAATAGTTACAATAATAACAAAGTCCCCGAGTAGTGATAGCGTGCAGAAATTTGCCAATCTTAAGGATTGTTCCTTTTAAGTTAGCAAGTATAATCCTATAGATGATGATTAACCTTTAATCCTATAGTGGCAGGTAGTTGACATATAGATCAGACCCGTGCTCTCTTACAAAAGGTCTCGTAAAAAGTTTAAAGTTGCTCAGCGAGCTATGAAAAGAGCTATGCTCGGCGTTACTCTATGTCATCGAATCAGGAATAAGGAGATTCGTAGAGGAATCAAGGTCACCGACATAGCCCATAAGATTATCTAGCTGAAGTGGCAACGGAGGGCCACATAGCGCAAAGATTGGACGGGCGTTGCGGCAGAAAGAGTCTAGAGGGGACACCACGTATTGGCAAGCGCAGCATGGAACCATCTGCCAGACGGTCCGACGATCTTGTAAACATCGCAGTATGTAGTTGGATGCAGGTGGCATCGGACCAGTTCTGCTGGAGAGGCCTATGTTCAGCAGTGGACAAGTATAGGCTAAGATGATAATGATGCTAGGTAGTAGTAGATTTAAAAAAAATCTATATCATCACGCCAGATCCCTTGCGGGGTAGGCAAAGAGTATAGAGTTCCAACAGGTTCTTTCCTTACATACCTCTCTGGTTTCTACCACTCTCATAGTTCGTCTTATACACGCTCGCCAATTACGGAGACTCTTGACTTGTCCTTAAAAGAAGACGACGGTCTATTTGGTGATGGTAAGATAGTCTTGGAAAAACGAACTAATAATACCGTATTATTATTCAAATGAAAACAGTATATTATCGTTTCCACAAAGTCAAGCCGTGTAACATAGGTAGGCAAGCTGTTTTAAGTAATTTTTATGAAAAAGTCCGGAAATTTCGATACAAATATTCGGAAGAGCAACCTTTTTTTATAGACGATCGTGATCGTGTATAATGTAATTCCACATTATATTTATGTTAGTTATATCTATATCATTAATCATTAAATCTTCCTCGTGAAGACGTAATAAATATAAACAAGTTTAAAAATATTAGTGTGGTTGCAATTAAAGTAAAAGAAATCAATTTATCATCAACGCGATCCATTTCAAGTACACAGTGCACGTGGTCTGTACCAATTCTCACAAATTTATCAACAATATTCATAATAAAATGTACTTTCTCTTTGAATGTAGCGAAAGGTCACGACTTGAGTTTATATTAAAATATTTTCATACATTATTGAGTTCTTAGATTTACGCGAATATTACACATGAAATAAAACTATTTTACGGATTTTATCGCGGTTTATTTTTTTTATTTATTTTTATTTCCCGACGTTTCGAGTGCTTTGCAGCACCCATGGTCACGGGAGGGACTGAGGTGTTAGACGTCCAATAGGCATAGTTGTTCCGGGGTACCCTCAAACTTCTTAATTATCGCTCAAAGAAGTCTGCAGTCTGTGAACATGTCCTTGACCGCACCCGCCATAACATCAGATTTGATAGACCACAAATCCTCGTGAAAGAACACCGATTCCTACCAAGGATGGTTCACGAGGCTATTGAAATTAAAAAACATCCTAATTTCAATAGAGAAGATGGCTGGGTGCTTCCATCGTCTTGGGATCCGGTAATTAATATAATCAAATCCAAAACCAAGCATAACACTGCAAGACCTCAAGACACCGTGAGCTAATTCTGCGTAGATCGGATCAACAACAACAAAAATAATTAAGAAGTTTGAGGGTACCCCGGAACAACTATGCCTATTGGACGTCTAACACCTCAGTTCCTCCCGTGACCATGGGTGCTGCAAAGCACTCGAAACGTCGGGAACTAAAAATATATAAAAAATAAACCGCGATAAAATCCGTAAAATAGTTTAACCTCATGACTATATTGCCGTTTTTTGATTAAATGAAGTTGTTACCTACCAATTTTATTTCAGTTCCTAAACTTCTGTTGTATTTTTAAATAATTTAAATTCAAAAGATATGTTGTGTAGATGACATATGCCTATGACCAGCTTCCTACTCCATCAACAGATCAACTCCAATATAAAATATTATGGATTGACGCCGAATCTACACCCGCAAGTGCTTGAAAAATGGATTACAAAATTTGAAAAAGACAGACAGTCCTATGAATAGTGCTAGTTAAATAAAGCCTTGTAAAAAGAATGTAGCCCATTCCAGGAATTATATTACTAGATGCACTCAGAAACATGAATTTCACATACATAAACACCCAGGCCAAGCAACTATCACGATCAAGTGTTGAGATACGTAAACGTGTTAGACGGGATATGCACCCTAGACTATGTCACTAAAAAACTGTCGAATCGACTACCTATATAATATAGTATTAGCCCTGTTAAGAAACTGTCCTACCTTTGGGCACGGGCCTCTACTCAAACTAAGAGGGTTTAGGCCATGCACATTCACTCACCTTCGAGAAACTCTTAGGCATGCAGGTTTCTTCACGATGTTTTCCTTCGCCGTCCATCCAGCAAGTAATAATTAATTTTTTAATACGCACATGCTTTCGAAAAGACAGAGGTGCGTGCCTGAGTTTGAACTCGAGACCTCTGACTTTGCAATCCAACGGTCTAACCACTAGGCTATCACTGCTACTAATTATTATGTAAGACTATCTAACATTAACTTAAGATGACAGAGCATCTAGGTAGATGATTTGCCGCTGAATGATCATCACATATTAATCAGTCAGTTACATATTACTCAGATTATAAAAGTGAAAAAATAATATCAGTTTATACTATCCCATCGCCAGGCAAAAGGCTTCTCTCACAAATCGAGATTAGGTATACTCCATCAAGCGGACCCAGTGTGGATTGGTGGAGGTAGATTTGTCGCCACCTGCTGTTGGGACTTATCAAACCTATACGGTTTCTAACTTGACTTAACATCTAGTACATTACGTAGTAGCCAGGATCAACTGTGCTATCTGAAGCAAGGAGACCATCGGATCTGAAAATGCCAACCGGTCACCCATCTCCGGTCGACCAAGCTAAACCCTGCTTAACCTTGGTGATCGCTAAGAAGCCCCCAGTCGCACTGCCCTACGAGTTCCTTAAAGGTTTGTTCAAATAACCGACGGAGCCTTACTGCGGGCGCGACGTCAGTCGCGCCATGGTCGCGCTGGTCGCGGCCGGGCGGCCGCCTAACACTAGCCTCCCGCTCGCACGCATATTGGCGTCCCGCTCCCGCCGTGCTTTGTCTGTAATGCCATCAGGCGCGACATGACTTTAATCGTCGCGCCGAGCGTGGCTGCGCTGTGTGACGTCTTCCGTATATTTAAGTATATTACAACTTCTCTAATCGCGCCACCGTCGCGCTCCCGTCGCGATGCCTCGGCTATGGTTCACACAATATCGTTATGAATAATTAATTTTATTTGTTCTAACCTGTCCGCAGTTGGAAACTAGCGCACAATTACACATCAAAGTCAAGCACAAGTTATTAAACATGAAGTTCTAAGCGCGAGTTTTACAGACAATTTAGTAGAACAAATTATAACGGGAGGGTCCAAGTTGTGAGTTGGGAGCAAGTTAAAAAGTACCGAAGTCGTAGCAGTTATTTCACATAACTACTAAGTTATAGAAACAGCCTAATTGACGGCCACCTGTCTTATATGAGCTCCCAGGATTGATTTCAGCCCCATACTTATGACATTTTTATTACCTGAAGTTCCGTATAACAATATTGTCTATAAATGCACCCATGACATAAGACTATAGCTTTTTTGCAAAGGTTAACAAAAAAATCTATCAAAATATAAAAACCTGAAAATGAATGAGATACTAAATTTTTCAATGATGAAATACGAAGATCTGTTTTAATGTAGATAACTACAACATATTTTGTAACAACAGAGTGGAATTTAAAAAAATCCCATTTTTATTAGTTATATAATAATTATCAGCCGAAAGACGTCGAATAGTGGACATAGGCCTCCCCCAAAGATCGATTTGTTAACATAAAATGAAACATCTAAACCGACAGACATACTTGAGAAGCGGCGTGACTATTGCTTTAGCCCGCTAACTCTTATGCCTCGCGCCGCAGTAAGGAGACGATGCGCTTGCGCATCCCAGCGGGGCGCGATCTCTGACAGTAACAGACACACAGTTAACCTTTAGATTGAGACGTGAACCAAGCTATAATAGCTTCGGGTTGTGTACGCACAGTAATGGAGGTGTTATAGAAAAACATATAGTGATACACACAAAAACGTATTGTCTATTATTCCTTTTTCATCGATTGCCTCGCTGGTCTAGTGGCGAACCATACGCGTGCCGATGAGGTCTTGGGTTCATACCGTAAGTAGCCGTAGCACCAGTGAGCCCATTATAAAACAAAACAAAATATCAGCCCGGTGGACAAAGCCAGAGAGGTCTGTAAGTAAAGAACCTCTTAGCACTCTTTACTCTCTGACTACCTGACAAGGGATTCGGCGTCATGGGTGGGGTATAGATAACTCTAGATCAGCCCGATGGCTGTCTCTACGAACTAACTTATATATATTTATAATAAATATAGAGCAGTGATAGCCTAATGGTTAGACCGTTGGACTGCAAAGGCAGAGGAGAGGAGATAATTACCACTTGCTTTAACGGTGAAGGAAAAAATCATGAGGAAACCTGCGTGCCTGAGAGTTTCTCGAAGGTGTGTGAAGTTCGCCAACCCGCACTAGGCCAGCGTGGTGGACTATGGCCTAAACCCTCTTAGTTTGAGAGGAGGTCCGTGCCCAACGACGGGACAGTTCCTTAACAGGGCCAATATTGTTATATTATTAATAATAATATACTGGTATTAAGTACCGACGTTAAAAAATATCTAGGTCAAAGTCAACTGTTAATGCGGGAGGTGTCAGGAGCATACTCAAATATCCGTAGTATACTATGTACCCCCACATTTTGCCGACGGTGCCAGGTTCAAACGTAACAGAGAACAATTATTGTTATTATAGCGTGCACGATTCCAGACATCAGACTGCTACTGCAAAAAACAACAAATCACTTTGTCCGACCTAGGATTCAAATCCAGGATTTTTCGATCATCGACCGCACCATACACCTCTAAACCAACGCAGCAGACATGGTGATTATAAAATTTGTTGTCACAAAAGTAATGTGGCAACAAATTGGCCGGTAAGCAACCAAACAGACGAACGATTTAGCGCAGTGGTTAAAAACTTAAACCGCTCTGCCGACTGTGTCCTATAGTCGCGGGTTCGATTAAATCCTAGTATAGTGTTGTAAAAAAAACAACTAACAAATCTAACTAAGGGCTCTAGCGGAATAATATTGGTAGGTAGGACAGGTAGACAAGTAACGTTATCCTATTATAAGTTGTAATTAGAATGGTTAGTGTGCAGGCTCAATATATCGAGTAGTCGCGGGTTCGATCCTCGCTCGAGACATATTTTTGTGTGTCCCACAAATATTTGTTTCGGTCTGGGTGTTTGTGTATGTGACATCCATGACACTTAAAAAAGAGAGAATAATCGGGCCTCTGTGACATTTTGGCATACTTAATATTTCCAAGATGTACTCACACAAAAAAGCAATCTCTTTAATAATTAAGTTTAAACCGATAACAGGTTACCGAAACTCAAAAAAGACAATTAAAAATTGTTAAAACAAAGACAGCAGGTATCAAGAATCGAATGAGAAAAAAGTTGATCTCGAAAAGGCATGACCCAAATAATTAGACCGGCCTGACATATAAATCATCTCTCGAAAAATATTTATGAAGAAACACAATCGGGTAGCCGTTAGGTTGATAGCCCAGTAAAGGTGTAAAGCTATAATGCGCTAAGCTGAGCGGCTTTGATCGTTAAAAGAGAAGACAACGCGTGAGTTTTGAAGATTGATTTTATTAAGAATTATTAAATAGAATATTTTTTTATTTCTATAAATCACTAGACTGACTCTAGAGGCTTTTAAAATGTGGTGCTGAAGAGGATGGAAAAGATTAGTTGAACAGATCAATTATAAACGAAGACGTACTAATAAGAGTTAATTAAAAATGATTACTATTAGAAATAATAGAAAATAAAGGGCAAAGATGATAGGGCATCTTATACGACATGACGGTCTTATTCAAAACATCTTGGAAGGGAAAGTCGATGGAAAGAGATGAAGAGGAAGGCCAAGGATAAGCAACACCAGTCAACTAATGGAGAAAGTTTATGTCAAGCCGTATAAGGAACTTGAAAAGTACGCCGTGGAAAGGGTTGAATAGAGAAAGATGCATACATCAGCTGCACCGAAAAGAGTTCAACTTGACATGCCATCAAGATTGTAAAAATAAATACGTAAAAAACCTGTGTTGTTTGGTTAGAATTTATAATCTGAGCTCGAATCTGTGTTAGTGCCCGAGAAAGATTATTGCTACTACTTGTTCCTGAATGTGTGGTAAATGAAAATTAGTAAAATACATATATTTTTTTAATTTATTAACAAAAAATATTATCAAAACAAAGAATGTTTATTATTTCCATTATTTTTTCCAACTGTATAGTAACGAAACTACTTTTTACCCTTCGATTTTCATCGCAACAATATTATACCCATAATTTTTTTAGACTATTTGACTAAGGATACCTCAAAGTTTCATGCGTGCTGTTTAAGAAATAAGACGATTGATACGTATTAGCAGATATCTACTTGATTGGCTCTCGATCACAAGGGTTGCATTCTGTAGAACAACTAGGAAATGAGAGTGAAGGAAGCCAGAGAGGTCTGTTCGGAGAGAACCTGTTGGAACTCTGTATTCTCTGCCTACTTCGCAGCATATCCCCTGCATGATGATATAGATAGATAGAACCAGGCAAACCATTATCATTTATTAATATTTTCAATGTCACTATTACATTTTGGAAAATTTCTGCAACATATTAAAAATAAATAAAAATATTATAAAGAGGAAAGATTTGTATTTTTGTATGTATGGTACGAATAAACTTAAAAGAACTGGACCGATTTCAAAAAAATCTTTCATCATTAGAGTCACATAGGCTAGGTTTTTTAAAAAATAAATGTCCACCCGTGCGATGCCGGGACGGGCCGCTAGTTAAAAATATAATAGTATAGCTTACATTTTGGGTGCCAAGCTTATGGAAGCAGGTGGTTATATATTAAAACCTATAGAGTGCAGTTGCGCTTAAATAATCACTTCATAAAATACGTGAGCGGCGCTCGCCTGCCGACCACCTCTGGTAACGGGACACATGGTAAATTGCTCCCATTTATGGTAATTAATGTTACCGAAATTAATTATCCTTTAGCACGAATTTCTTTTAAGTGGTTACATATTTGCCTTATGGTTAAAAATTCAGGGTTGAAACCTCTTACGCCTTTGCGATCGTCCATTAATCACGTGATGCTCAAAGGGAAAGGAGGGGGTTCGGATAAATTACAACATATCAGGGGGAGGAATTTTCGTAGAACGCGCGATTTCTATACCGAAAAGCAGCGCGTGACCTTGACTCGCCTTAATTTTTTTTAAGATACTTTGTACAAAATAATTACACATTATTTTAGGTAGGGGTTTAGACTAAAAAGTTGCTTAAAACATTAATGGACGACCCTCTATTGCGATTAGGTTTACGGCCCGTCACGTCGTGTCCATTGGTAAGATAATGTTATGTAACATCGGGCCCTTTACAATACAGCACCCTAGTGGTAGGTATATCATAGGATTACTTTATTACCCACTTTAGTGGGTATACGCTGAAGTCCTCGGATTTTGTCACTAGACTTCAGTCGATAAGCCCAATTGTGGGGGTTTTTGGCGGGAAGTCGAAGAGTGGTGTGGTCAATTTGTCCTAATTTCCAAAACTTGTGTTATTTCAAATAATAATGTGTAATGTTAGTGGAATATTAACCATTATGTATTCTTATATGTGCATGAGTGAAGGTAATTGAAATAAAGTGATAACGCGTGCATTTTCGATTTCCATCAAAACGGCCGTCGCATTTGGTATGTAAAGTATCCATCGCTTTACTGTCCAGGGTGGGGTACTTCATTAATTTCATTATCATCGTTGTCATCAATTTCATCGGGAGTTGAATTAATTAGAACAAACACGATTATGCATCTCACTAGACACTGGCAAAATACACTTAAAATAGTATAAAGCCATAATATAAAGAAGAAGAAGAGAAGAAGTCCAATTGTAGGAAACCTCCATATCCGCCAGAACCGCAGAATAGCTTGCTCTGTGGGTTTGCGCTTACTTTACGCTCCTTTATAAAACTCAGAAAGCAAAAGTGTTGACACGGCTTACTTTTTATAGTATCCGACCGAAGGTTGATTTTTGGCCAAAGCCAATTAATAGGCCATCCCAAAACCTACGGCCGAAGCAAAATTTTTGAAAAGTTATGGTGTCTGTAAACTTAACGAGATGATTAAAATGACCTATAGCTGGTTAAAAATAATAACACTAAAATAATTTTATTTATAAAATTTATTTACTTAAAAGCAATCGTAAATCGTTCAATTTTGGTGTTGCTGCAAACCTTCGGCATCGATCAAAACTTCGGCCTATTTGACCGAGGCCGAAGGATTGGCCGTAGGTAGTATTTTTGGCTGAAGGTGGCCGAACGAGCTTCGGCCGGACACTATTTCTCTACGAGTGATGCGTCAAAATAAACTTGTTTACATTCTTGTCCACTTCCATGTCAAAATCTCATTACTGGGCAAATAAGCTGCCCATAAATCAACGATTATACCCAAAACCTCCGCTCATTCTTTGATTTTTCATCACAAAACATTCTACCGTATCCATTCGACATTTACATATTTATCACCATCAAGCCTATATTCCTCAAGCGGGGGTGGCAGAGGTGTACTGAGTTAGATGCCATGTTCGCCGACGATGTTAGATGCCATGTAATAGGGGGCGAGCCTATTGCCATATTCGCCATATTCAATATTAACCCTGTTAAGAAACTGTCCCACTGTTGGGCACGGGCCTCCTCTCAAACTGAGAGGGTTTTAGGCCATAGTCCACCACGCTGGCCCAGTGCGGGTTGGCGAACTTCACACACCTTCGAGAAACTCTTAGGCATGTAGGTTTCCTCACGATGATTTCCTTCACCGTTAAAGCAAGTGATAATTAATTTTTAATACGCACATGCTTTTCGAAAAGACAGAGGTGCGCGCCTGGGTTTGAACCCGAGACCTTTGACTTTGCAGTCTAACGGTCTAACCACTAGGCTATCACAGCTATTATATATATATATATATATATATATATATATATATATATATGCCCGGTATATTGCCATATACCGGGCACAATTCCAGACTCCGACTCGTACGGGGAAGTTTTCGTTAGAAAAACTACACTTGTCCGACCTAGGATTTGAACCCAGGACCTCGTGATCGATGCGCTTATACCCAAAACCTCTGCTAATATTTTAATTTTTCATCGCGATACATATTACTGTATTCATTCGACATTTACATATTTATCTATCACTTAAATCAATTATGTAACGTTGTTATTGTCAAATAAATCTAAATCGCAGCCGTAACATTCATTAAACCGTGTTCAGCACGAATTATCACGAATTTCGCGTCATATAAATTATATTTTGTACGAATATATCGTGTGCGGCCGACGTTTATAGGCACTTGGAAATAATTAGCACGGTTTGTGCGGAATCAACGCCTCTTGACAAATGGTAACGGCTCTACCAGGTCTGCGAGGTGAATGAAATGTAAGGTAAATGCGTCTATTATAAGACGCAAAAACTTTTTAATCTCCTTAGATGCCCGTGATCTGTATTTGGACGATACCACCATTAGGTTTATGTTAACTAGCACTTTTTACAACACGAACTGTTACAGCAATGTCGCCATTGTCAACTTAGACTGAAAACTCCGCCAACAGTTTGGATTGTTTTATTTATTTAGTTTTGCATTAATAATAAAAGTTTCGCGTCACGTATTTCTTTGACAATGTATCTTAATTGCATACTAAAAACAAACAATTCATCACCATCATCGTATGGCGGTGTATTTTTAATAATGCGAACCACGATCAAAACTTAATGTCCGAGTGGAGGAGCCATTGTTTAGCCTCTGGTGTCAGCTGGTGTAGCCCCCGAATCCGCCTCTAATGTTCGAGAAGGACAGTCCTTCACGATGTGCTAAAACATTCAATTGAAAAGACTATAGCAACTTACATTTTAGAATAACAACTAAGAGTATATTATTCTTATCAATTCTATTTTAAAGGGTGGAGAGAGCAGTTTTTAATTCCTCTTTAACAACTCACATCCAATGGTTTCACTGTTAAGCAATCTCATATAGGTAAGTATCAGAAAACGCAGTATGTGTTATATGAAAAAAAGCCGACAGTGTCCCAATATAATAGTCTTACTTAAGTCCTAGTGTAATATAGAACCTACAAACGTATGTCCAAATGTAAAAGATACCGAACCTATTACTACTATAATAATAATAATAGCAGCCTATACTGCCCTACTGCTGGGCAAAGGCCTTCTCTCACAAATCGAGGTGAGAGAGATTAGGTCATACTCCACCACGTGGACCCAGTGCGGATTGGCGAAGGCAGGTTTGTGGCCACCTGCTGTTGGAACTTATCAAGCCGCCTATAAGGCTTTCAACTTGACTTAATGACTACCACATTACGTGGTAACCGGGACCAACGGCTCAGCGTTCCTTCCGAAGCTTGTGTGTGTGTGAATGATCTACGCTGTCGGCCGCGGGGCCTTTACAGTTTCACCGGACAAGAGCGCCTTCCGAAACACAGTGACGCTTGAATATGAAAATGCCACAAACGGTCAGCCATCGCAGGCTGGCCGAGTTGAACGCTGCTTAACCTTGGTAATCGCTAAGAACATCGCGGTCGCTCTGCGCAACGAGTGCCTCATAGATAGCTAATATACTATACCGGACATAATTTTAGACTCCGGGCTGATACTGAAATTTTTTTAAAAGAAGTTACAGTAAGTCCGACCTAGGATTTGAGCACAAGACGTCATGATCGCTAACCAAAGCAGTCTTTATACGTACATGCGCCTTTATCCAACTGGCGTAGGCAGAGACCACAGTTCGCCAAATACTACGATTCTGACAGACCTCTTTTTTGTTTGTTCTGTTTTTTTAAACGTCTACTAAATCTCTAGGACTTAAGACGCACCCACGACACAAGACTTATTCCTGTCACGTGGGTGCGTTTACAAACATGAAATTTCATATACACAAATACTCAAATATGGGTCACACAAAGATTTCTTTCATTCTTTCGCTTCATCTGGGATTAAAAAGCAAAATCTACATCTTTACCAGTAGGCAGATAATTGGTTCCCGTACCTTACCGCCAAACTCCAGTTAAATTATCGTGGATTTGAACTCGCGTCGTTAAGAATCACGTTTATTTGTGAATGGAGTCGTTCTACTTTTATCCCAAATTTGGGCACGTGTCATTCTACTACCATTCAACTGTCCGTTACTGAATTATGTTATCATTAATGAATTTAACTCCATTTACCTATAAATTTTAGTTACTTGGTTTGGTTGCTGTGAAATTTGAAATTATGTTGATACAAAATTTATTGTGATGATTTGTTAATGATAAAACGGACTTACCTGTGCGTGAAGTTCTATCGTAATTATGATTTATATCAACTTGTAGTACTGTTCCGTATTTCTCGGCTATTATAACGAATATTTAAAGCAAAACTAAATATTAATCCTTACTAATATTATAAATGCGAAAGTAAAACTACAGAACCGATTTAAATGAAATTTGGTACACAGATAGTCTAGAGACTGAGAAAGGACATAGGCTACTTTTTAATGCGAAAAGAGGTTGTAACGGGTTCAAAGAGATTGAAAGGGATGAAAAGTTGTGTGGAAGTATCGTCATTTTTAGAGCTAGAAACTTGAAACTTATTTTTTAGGCTGTTTATTCGATATAAATAAATATAATATTCAAAGTTTGTAAAAGTTTTGCCCTCAAGGGTGTTAAATAACAATAGGGAATAGGGGATGAAAGTTTGCATGGAAATATGTAAGGTTTATGTGAACGTTTTATAAGTTTGCGACAAGAGATAAAATATTAGAGCTATACTGATGTAACATTTACGGGGTCATTACAAAATGTAAAACTGAAGGGGGGGGGGTCATAGACACTTCCACGCGGGCGAAGTCGCAGCTAGTCTGAAATAAACACAACTTTTGTTAAGTGACTAATTTCCTCACCCTAGCCACACAGCCCAGCCCTGCGTATATAAGTATGCCAGGGCCATTGTTCGTTATAACAAATTAAACCGTATAATGGTAGGTACTCCAGAAGCATACTGATATTACACGAGCATTTCACGATGATATCGTAACGTGCCACGTTTGGTCACGCACGGTATGACACATACAGTCGTACAAGGATCTTTTGGCCCGCGGCTAAAATCTGAACAAATGCTGTCATCAAGTGAAATGTCACTTCATGAAAGTTGCAGAGTTGTCATTTGCTTTGAAAATTTCCGAAGTTCTTTTTGAAGTGAAAACTTCGTTAGGCGCGTTGGGCATTTTTTGAGATGGGAAAAAACCATTGAACTTGCGACACTGTTACCGTTACCGACACCTCTGTATATAAGTATGTACATATATTGTGTATGTACGTACATAGATACACACGAACGTTGGCATTTTTTGAGAAGGGAAAAAATAATTGAACTCGCGACACTGTTACCGTTACCGACACCTCTGTATATAAGTATGTACATATATTGTGTATGTACGTACATAGATACACACGAACGTTGGCATTTTTTGAGATGGGAATAAATAATTGAACTCGCGACACTATTACCGTTACCGACACCTCTGTATATAAGTATGTACATATATTGTGTATGTACGTACATTGATACACACGAACGTTGGCATTTTTTGAGATGGGAAAAAATAATTGAACTCGCGACACTGTTACCGTTACCGACACCTCTGTATATAAGTATGTACATATATTGTGTGTGTACGTACATAGATACACATGCACGTTGGCATTTTTTGAGATGGGAAAAAACCATTGAACTCGCGGCACTGTTACCGTTACCGACACCTCTGTATATAAGTATGTACATATATTGTGTATGTACGTACATAGATACACATGCACGTTGGCATTTTTTGAGATGGGAAAAAACCATTGAACTCGCGGCACTGTTACCGTTACCGACACCTCTGTATATAAGTATGTACATATATTGTGTATGTACGTACATAGATACACATGCACGTGGGCATTTTTTGAGATGGGAAAAAACCATTGAACTCGCGGCACTGTTACCGTTACCGACACCTCTATAATATATAAAAAAAAATCAAAAAATATTTCCTGACGATTCAAAAAGTACACACGTTATTGTTCAAGTTTGCACTTCTGTCGGCACTCCCGGAGTGCCACTGTTGTTATTTTTTAATTAGTAACAGTGCGGACGCACCTGATGAAATCAATCAATCAGCCTATCGTAGTCCACTGCTGGACATAGGCCTCTCCTAACACGCGCCATTGCACACGGTCCTCCGCCTTCCGCATCCAGTCCGTCCCAGCGACCTTTTTGAGGTCGTCGGTCCATCTAGCTGGGGGCCGTCCTACCTTACGCTTACCAAGTCGCTGAAATATCTCCGAAAAATTGTACTAAATGCTGACCCAAATTTCATACCAACGCCCCCTGTCAATAAATCTATGGGCCAAAATATCCTTGCCCCACTATTATATATTTGACATGTCAGTAAATCCGCACGGCAAAAGCACAAAGGTTCCTGAGAATTTAATATGTAACAGCCAATACAATGATTCAAAAAAAAAAATAACTGAAAAATCGCTGATACGTCCATAATATAACAGATCTTCTCAGTGCCAAAATATATATTTTTTTCTACATTTGTTTACCTTTTGGAAGTATTTAAGACTGGACATTGAAATTCCTCAAAAATCGCCCCAATAACCAGCTTTGTGCTGTTCGCACCCATCTTTCACTCGTGCCCCTAAACAGGTCTTGAAAAAAACCGATGACCTGGTACTTACCGAGGTACTTATTCATATAAATGATCCATCTCCTTAATTGAAATGCTAGGACGGACAGTGTTTTAGGAGTTATTCAATCAAAATATTCTTATTTTATTTCATTTATTTATTGACTTAGGTACAAAATAATTAAAAATCATCAAGACATTTAACTTATAATTTAATTTTAAGTATTACACTGATTTAAATATTAGCTTCCTGGAATCTGGAATCATGCCGAATTTAATTGCAATAGACTGATAAGATGATTGGCAAAATGTAGGTGTTCACAGTACACCTCTATTACCGGGGAATGTAGGTATGATGGCGTTTCCAATCACAGATTATTTTTTCCTCATCGCTAGGGGCCGTTTAATATTTTCCCTAAAAATATTGACAAAGTGCCATCTATTGACTTTTGACTGAACTAAATATACAGATGCCAACAGAGTACAGATGTCTTTGTTATAGATATGGCTCAGAAATATAGATGGCACTGTAACTAAAAGTATTTTCGTACGTATATCTGGCATAAAACTTTTCCTAAGACTCGATAGGTGTCGTTTTATTTATTATATTTTATTTTTTGTGTCAATTGCCGTCGTCACACATGGCCCATGGAGTTCCAGCGGAAAAAATTTTGAATAAATGAATACCTGGGCTGGTCGCATCCTCAGTGACAAAAGAAGTGGTACGTTTTTTGTCCAAGGGATAAGTTTGGCCATCCAGCGAGGGAATGCAGCCAGCTTTCTTGCCACCATCCCAAACGGACAATAGTTGTTTATTTCTCTTTTTTGTAATTAGGTATCATATTTTTTTCATGTAAATATTTTCTCAAATATTTTAATTTAGTATTTAATTATCATATATTGTATGTTTCACACCGTCACGTCTATATTCCCCAAGCGGGAGTGCCAGAGGTGTACAGCGTGCACCCACTTTTCGCCTACGATGTGAGGTCCCATGTAATAAGAGGCGTCCCTATTGCCAAGTGCCGGACATATTATGTTTCCATTATAAATAAATGATTTCAGTATTTCATACAATCTCTTCACGTTAGCCATGGGTACGATGACGTTTAATCAAATTCCATTTCAAGCATATTTCAATTAGGGTTTTTTTTTATTTATTTTATAAGACACATCAACAACATTTTCACAAATCGTTAATACAATGGTACACTTCAATGTCTTGGCCAGCATGTACTATTTTTACAGATGTGTACAGCGTTATCATAATTAAAATTAGAAATAGATTAAGTTTAACAATTAAAAAAAGGTTTTAAGATACATTTTGGAAATAACTATTACATTTTGGATACATTTTGGAACTAAAAATATTCAAGTATAATTTATTAAAAATTTAAATTCAATAAAGGAGTTACTAGACTGCCTCGTTGGTCTAGTGGCAAAGCGCACCGCTTTGTGATCACGAGGTCCTGGGTTCAAATCCTAAGTCAGACAAGTGTAGCTTTTCTAAGGAAAACTTCGTGAGTCCGGAGTCTGGAATATATGGCAATAGCCCCCTATTACATGGGACCTAACATCTTCGGCGAAACGTGGGTGTACTCAGTACACCTCTGCCACACCCGCTTGGGGAATATAGGCGTAACGGTGTGTGTGTTACTAAACATGTCGTTTATGGTTGTATGTAACCTCCTAGTCTTCACAGAGGTTTTAGGAGAGATGATTGCCATCACCGAGAGTGCCGATGTTGAATGTGTGTTTGAGTTGGGTGATTTTAACGCTCACCCCCATCAAATATTTTTTAACCACCTTATAAATTTCTGTGAGGAACAGAATTGGATTTGTGCTGACACAGAAAAACTGGGAATTAACTCCAATCACCACACCTTTGTCAGCGATGCTCACGGGTGTACAAGATGGTTAGATCACTGTGTTGTGTCAATTTCTGCGTGGCATACTATTGTGGAAGTAGGTATTGAGGAGGACGTTTATACTTCAGACCATCTCCCGTTATATGTTAAGTGCGATCTGGATGCAGTAAAGCCTAAGCTCATAATGCGAACCATGCCGCGTAATAAGGTCATATGGGGTGACAGGAAAGAACCCCAAATTGCCAAATATCATGATCTGTGCAGTAACAGTTTGCGTGATATTGATTTTCCACAAGAGTTCGCAAAGTGAGGCTTTGGCTCCTGCAACTTGGTCGAACATAAGCGAGTTCTGGACAAATTGTATGACAATATTGTACATGTCTTATCTGAAGCCTCAGCCAGGACTAACGAGCAGGAGGTATCTAAAGGTAGAAGAGTCTTATATGGGTGGAACAAACATGTTCGTGACGCTTACAAGGAGGCCAGACTAAGGTTACAAATCTGGATACTTCATAACCGGCCCACCTCGGGATTAGTCTACCAGGACATGTATAATACACGGAAGATCTTCAAAGGTCGCTTAAAGTGGTGCCAGAATAACCAAGATCAAATTAAAATGGACATCATTACGAAACAGAGGGTGGACGGAAACTTTGGTAAGTTCTGGAAGGCAACAAATAAGCTTGATTGTAGGCCTGGACTCCCTGTAAGCGTGGATGGGAAATGCGATCACGGGGATATCGCCAACATGTTCATGGAACATGTTGGCGATATCCCGAATGCGGTCTCCTCTTGGTCCGTCGAGAAGAATGGATGATGTTGAGCCTGTATGTGACGGAGAGGAAAGTTCACTGGTTTTGTCGGCCAAAGAGATCAAAGCCGTTATTAGAGACATGCGCAAGGGCAAATCTCCGGGACATGATGGGCTCAGCATTGAACATTTCAAATATGCGGGGTACACCTGCCAAGACTCTTGTCCCTACTGTACACAATGTGCATTAGACACTCGTATCTGCCGGAGAGGTTGATGCGAACAGTTGTTGTGCCCTTCGTAAAAAATAGGACAGGGGATATTGGGGACAGGAATAATTACCGGCCTATCTCCCTAGCAACGACGGCGGCAAAAATATTGGACAGAGTGCTTGATTCTTATCTGGAAAAGCACATTAAGTTAAGTGACGCGCAGTTTGGTTTTCAACCTAAGCTATCCACTGAAAGCGCAATACTGAGTCTCAAGCATACAGTCCGATATTATATAGACCGTAAAACCCCGGTATACGCCTGTTTTCTGGATCTTTCCAGAGCTTTTGACCTTGTTTCGTACGATATGCTCTGGAAGAAGCTGGCCGAGACCGGTGTACCCGCGGAGGTGGTGAGGATTTTACAGTATTGGTATTGCATACAAACGAATTCTGTAAAATGGTCAAACACACTCTCTGAGACGTATGGGCTGGAGTGCGACGTGAGACAGGGAGGGCTGACCTCGCCGAGACTCTTCAACCTCTATGTTAATGATCTATTGGTGGAGCTCAGCAGTATGCATGTTGGTTGTCGAATAGGGGGTATAAGCGTTAACAACATCAGTTACGCAGACGATGTGGTACTGCTGGGCCCTAGTGCTGGATCGATCAGGGAGATGTTAAAAGTTTGTGAGAAATATATTGGTGCGCATGGGCTACGATACAATGTTCAAAAATGTGAATATATGGTCTTTGGGGCCGCCGGTAAGCGTTTTACCCCGTCCTTACCCATTTTCACCTAAAATGGAGTTAATATTAGACCTTAAAGACAATATGGATATTGAGTGGGAGCGCAGAGCGCTATCGGTCAGAGGTAATATGCTGACCCGTAGATTTTACCGTTGCTCTGACGACGTTAAAATTACGCTCTTTAAGGCGTACTGTCAAGGTTTTTACTCGGGAAATCTATGGGTTAGCCACACCAAAAGATCGATGGATGCCCTGCGTATCCAATATAACAATATCTTCAGAATGCTGCTGGGACTACCCCGGTTTTGCAGTGCCTCGGAGATGTTTGCACAGTACCAAACTGATGGTTTTTCAGCCATCATCAGGAAAAAGACGGCAACATTAGTTGGAGCGGTGAGGCGCAGTCCCAACAGCATACTGAAGGTTGTGGCGGAAGACATTGCCTCCCCTATCTGGCAATGTTTAATAAAAAGATGCATGGTAGTGAATCAATTTAATTTATTTTAATTTGATTTGATTTAATTTAATTTGATTTGTTTTAATTTGATTTAATATGATTAATTTCTACTAACTCCTAGAATTTAAGCTTACTAACAAATAATGGATCAATGTTGTCCATGCGAATAAATGAATTATGTTTCTTTTAGTCGGTTTATTGGAGAAATTAGATTAGTGCGATAGAATTTTTTACAAAAACTTGCCTGAATCGGGTTTCTAGGAATACTTCTTGGTACAAAGAGGACCATTTGTGGTAACAAATTAAGAGATTAATTAATTTATAATTCCATTGGCGAACTTATGGAAAAACAACATGTCGTGCAATTTCCGGCGATTTTCTGAACTGGTAAGCTTAATACGACGAAGACCGGTGACGTGATACGCGCAATAGGGACAACTTGGATCTTAATTTGCCAGATATTTGGTGTTTTTTTTGATAATGGGAATTCCAGACCGATGATGCGTATTTCAGTACACTTCACACTAAATCATTATATAAGCACAATAAGGATAAATGATTTGTCATCCGCTTAAGAAAACCAAGCATTTTCCATGCACGCGAGCAAATGATATTGATGTGGTCGATAAAATTTAAACTACTATCGATAAGAACGCCTTGATTGCGAATGTTAATTCTTCTTTTTCAGCTGAAAGACGTCCACTGCAGGACAAAGGCCTCCCCTAAGACCGCCACAACGACCGGCTTTGTGCTGTACGCATCCAACTTCTACCCGCGACCTTCACCAGGTCATCGATCCATCTTGTGGGAGCCTACCCACTCCACGTCTTCCGGTACGTGGTCGCCATTCGAGAACCTTTCTGCCCCAACGGCCGTCAGTTCTACGAGCGATGTGCCCCGCCCACTGCCACTTAAGTTTAGCAATTCTGAGTGCTATGTCAGTGACTTTCGTCCTCCTGCGGATCTCCTCGTTTCTGATTCGATCCCGCAGGGTAACTCCGAGCATAGCTCTCTCCATCGCCCTTTGGGTGACCTTGAGTCTTCTTATGAGGCCCATCGAAAGCGACCATGTCTCAGTGCCGTAAGTCATCACTGGCAACACACACTGGTCAAAGACTTTTGTCTTGAGACACTGCGGAATTTTAGACGAGAAGATGTTACGTAGTTCCCGAACGCCGCCCAACCGAGCTAAATGATTTATCTATCTATAACCTCACGCCAGATCCCTTGCGGGGTAGGCAGAGAGTACAGAGTTCCAACAGGTTCTTTCCTTACATACCTCTCTGGCTTCCTCGACTCTCATAGTTCGTCTCATACACGCTCGCCGGTTACGGAGACTCTTGACTTTTCCATCAGAGAAGACTCGGTTTATTTAGCTAAATGTTAATAGTGGTTATATACTACCTCTTGGAAAGTATCAGAATTGACCGAATATTCCGTTGATATTACATTCTTATTCTAATATTTAAAATAGGGAATCCTGAAAATAAACACAAATATAAAGATAAACTAAAAATCTGTTTTAGCTTGCAATTAAATTACACTGTTTATGCGTAACTATTTAAATAACTTAAAACTTTTAATACTCTACTTGTGGGGGGCTTGCAAATAAAACTCCCGACTTCACAAATAAACAATGGACTGTATTCTTCTGATTTTCTTCTATATTAGTTTACAATGATCTTCTAATTCACAATGCTTTTTCACAGGATTCCGGCTAATTGTTTCCTCAGTACCGACGTGCGGGGATGCGGCCGCGAAAGTGCGCTATTAATATCATCTTTTTAGGGGCAACCGGGCGCGGAGCCTACACGTCCCGGCCGCTCGCATCGTATTGCTATCTCTTTCTTAATCTTATGTGCTAAACCTTATATACTACCAAATATATCTTACTTAGTAAATATGCCTATTTATTATACATTTCTATATACAAGAGCTGTGAGAGAATTCTGATTAGCTGTTCGTCCGTACTACTTAATTATATAAATAGGAACAGTTAACATTTTAGCGACTGACACAATGAAATCGTTATTGTACAAATTCAATTGCCGATTTCTTCCTTTTTTAATTTTTTTTAAACCTAGCCCTACACTATGATTTATTCCTGTGTCGTGGGTGCGTTTACAAACATGCAAATTCACATACACAAATACCCAGACCGGAACAAATAATTGTGGATCACACAAAGATTTGTCCCGTGCGGGAATCGAACCCGCGACTATTAGACACAGTGGGCGGAGCGGCTTAAGCTCTTAACCACTGCGCTAAATCGTTAATCGTCCTAAATTTCTTTACAAATATTATTCTATGCATCCGACTGAAAGACATGGTAACAAATGTTGACACGTTAATAGACAGTTTCATAGAGTTTTAAATAATTCACGTGTGTCACGTCTTTTAATCGTCCCTATTTCATTCAATTTTCTCATCAGCACTTTTATAAAATCGTCAAATTCCAAACGCCATCATACCCAAGACTCGTGAAAAAGACTAAGTTTTAGAACATTTTATGGTTGAAATTTCATGTACCTACATAATAATAAATTGTCTCTCTTACAGATAAAGTTCCCATTATTTCTCTTTTCCTTACTGGTAAATCTAAATATAAGTACCTACCTATGGCATTTCGGAATGTCGATTATTACAGCATCTTTCGATTTTGGTCACGTGATCAAGAGGTTAAGTGGCAAGCGCCATAGACATGTGGATGGCATTTCAATCAAATCACACGGTTCCCCTGTCAAAGACATTCCCATGTCTATCGGTCTCCTTTCTAACGAAGCGTTACCGTCTTATCGTTTATTAAGTAGATATTGCTTAGTACTTACTGCCTAATATTTAAGGGGACCTAGCGTTGTCGGCGACATTAGGGTAGACATAGAACACTTCTGTCACCACTCTTGGGGAGTATAGGCGTGACGCTGTTCCTTTATTTAAATTTTAAACAACAGTAGAAATGTGATCGATCTATCTATCTCTATCATTACGCCATATCCCTTGCGGGCGAGAGTATAGAGTTCTAACAGGTTCTCTTACCTTACAGACCTCTCTGGCTTCCTCCACTCTCAAAGTTCGTTTCATACGCGCTCGCCTGTTACGGAGACTCGTGAGTTTAACTGTGATCCTTATATAATATTTGGGTTCGAATATGTTTGATCACGCCTCTCAGGTTATGCTCATAATAGTGACTACAAGTACTTATCTAATGTAATCTTAGTAAAAAATCGATATCTCTCCATACATAATAATACTAATATTACATATATAAAACAAATGTTACATATATAAAAGGCGCTCGTAGCGCTTTGCGGCCGCGGTGTTCTTACCGATTACCAAGATTAAGCAGCGTTCGACTCGGTCAGTCCGAGATGGGTGACTGTTTGTAGCATTTTCATATTCGAGCGTCTCCGTGCTTCGGAAGGCACGTTAAGCCGTTGGTCCCGGCTACCACTTAGTGTGGTAGTCGTTAAGCCGAGTTGGAAGCATTAAAGGCGGCTTGATAAGTTCCAACAGCAGGTGGCCACAAACCTGCCTCCACCAATCCGCACTGGGTCCGCGTGGTGGAGTATGACCTAATCTCTTTCACCTCGATTAGTGAGAGAAGGCCTTTGTCCAGCAGTGGGCAATATATGATAATATTATATATAAAACAAAACATGTCTAAAAATAATAAATCTAAAAAAATATACACCTATATAAATACATATATATACCTATATAAATATAAAAAATCATAATATAAAGAATATAATAGAATTTATATCACTAGGAAAGGAAATGCTCTTTAACTCGTCCTCCAAAAACATCTAGAGAACTGCTCGCGCGTATGGAATGTGGATGGGAAATTAGGAAAGTTCCATAGTTTTACCGCACGTACAATAAAAGAGCCATCATAAAGGCTGGAAGTATGACGAGAAGTTCGGAGAAGAAGAGAGGTAGCCGTACAAGAAGCTCTGCCCCTGGGAATAAGGAATTCGAAGCGTTCACGATTGACGACACGAATATTTTTCTTAAACAAACTAAATTTGCAAGTTATCAAAATATTTATTTAAAAAAAAAATATTTCCAACCATAAGTTATTATGCAATACGTGCTAAAGAAGACATTTTAAGTAAATTGTTTGTGATTAAATAAAGTGCATTCACTCTGGTTCTTTTTGTTTTAGGTGATTCCCGTCGCGTGACACCTTCGAGTGATAAGTGTTATTTCAATTATTTATTTATTGAGGATCTCCAACAAGAAATATACAAGATGTATCGCAAATAACGCAAGACCTCAGACATCCCGATTAGATAATTGCTTCAAAATTCAATACGAAAACCAATTTTCAAATTTAAATATTTTAACCCTTAAAAAAGTTTAAGCACTTTTATACCCCAATTAACAATAAAATTTGGACGTGTATGTGTTCGTATTGAGAAATACGTTTTAGAAATACATTTGATATATCCGCATTGCTTAGAATCAAGAATAAATTTAGTTTATTATAGTGGACTGCAGGAGTAACAGCATTTTTAGAAAATTAAAAAGAAATGTAATATAGTTTAAAAATTGTTGGAGTCAATTCTGTTATTCATTTAGAACAAACTATTTTCAGGTCCTGCGTTAATTATGTTACACCTTGTATACACAATGCGCGCATAATTCAGCGATTATAGGTTTATAGCGTGTGTGGGAGGGAGTCAGTTATAGGAAATCTCAGCATAGACGTTATAATAATGCAACTAAACAAACTTAATGAAATTATGAAATTAATACAAATAATTATGAGAATGTGAGCAAAAGTGGAAATTAGCCTCTAAACATAGGATAATTATAACATTGTGTACTGAGATAAAGATTCTATACAAGGTGTAACATAACAAACGCAAGACCTGAAAGTAGTTTGTTCTAAATCGATAGCTGAATTAATTCCAACAATTTTTATTGCAACTAACATTTATTTAAATTTGCAAAAAATGCTGTTACTCCTTTAGTGCGTTATAAAAACTAAAATGTATTCTTGAGTCATACCAACACGAACACTTCAAAAGCATTCCTAAAACCTATTTCTCAATACACGTACTAGTTTCATTGTTAATTAGGGTATAAAAGTGCTTAAAAAAGAGGTAAGAATAATTTAATTTGGAAATTTGATTTTAGTATTAAATTTGTGAAGCAAATATCTAAGCGGGGTGTCTGAGGTCTTGCGTTATTTACGATTCAGCTTGTATAGTAATACGTAGAAACTTTTTGGAGTGTATTAAACTATCAACTATGTCTAGGTCGGTGTTTACGGAGAGTGTATTGTATTGCCTGCAGAGCCTGGAACAGCATCGTAGTGTCCAAGGTTTGTTTTTGATCACGGAATGTGGAGAAGCTGGTATGCCTTCGTATGTACTGATACTGTTTAAACAACCCAGAAGTAATAAAACACGTTCAAGTGTTTCAAGTTCAAGAAGAAATAAAACACGATTATTGGTCATAAAGCACGTCTTTAATGTAAAAAAAAACTCAAAGCCTAG